>JAWWEE010000001.1:25689710-25941084 GCA_035221455.1 Xenops minutus | reverse complement strand
CATGAGTCAGCAGCGCCCTGGCAGCCAGGAGGGCCAACCATGTCCTGGGGGGCATCAGGCACAGCATCGCCAGCTGGGCGAGGAAAGGGATTGTCCTGCTCTGCTCTGCACTGGGGCAGCCTCACCTTGAATATTGTGTGCAGTTTGGGGTGCCACAATATAAGAAAGATATTAAACTATTAGAAAGTGTCCAGAGGAGGGCAACAAAGATGGTGAAGGGCTTTGAGGGGAAGCCGCATGAGGAGCAGCTGAGGGTACTTGGTCTGTTCAGCCTGAAGAAGAGGAGACTGAGGGGAGACCTCATTGCAGTTATAACTTCTTGTGAGGGTAAGAGGAGGGGCAGGGACTGATCTCTTCTCTGTGGTGACCAGTGACAGGACCTGAGGGAATGGCCTGAAGCTGTGTCAGGGGAGGCTTAGGTGGGATGTTAGGAAACGTTTGTTCCCCCAGAGTGTGACTGGGCACTGAACAGGCTCCCCAGGGAAGTGGTCACAGCCCCAAGCCTGCCAGAGCTCAAGAAGTGTTTGGCTGTGACTCTTGGGGATGGTCCTGTGCAGAGCCAGAAGTTGGACTCGATGATCCTTGTGGGTCCCTTCCAACTTGCCATGTTCTGTCATTCTGTGAAACAAATTTGCACTTGACACCTTGAAGAGAGGACACAACATTCTTTATCAGCATGTCCAAGCTCCACCCTGGGACCAGGTGTTTCACAAGAACATTTTTGTCTCTCAAGAAGCTTTGGCACAGTGGAGAATAAAGCACAGAAACTCCTCGTATCAGGAGCTGATGAACTGAGGCAGCCTCTAACTGAGATCAGTGATGCTGAAAGAGAGACACGACCCTGTTGAGCTCCAGTGAGTAAACTGTAAGTATCAAGGAGAAGCTTTAAAGGCAAGATACAGAATTACAAGAACACCAAGCAGACAAGTTCCAGATAATGCACTTTGTACAGTCTTGTCTATCCTTTGTGAGAAGCTCTCTTATTTTAAATGAGAAAACATGTTCTAACCATGAAAGGTTCCCAGTGTTCAAGACATGATATATAGCTTGATGAAGATAGTGTAAGGAATGCAGCTGTAAATGCTGCAATTACAGGGGGCAGAGTCTTCAGCTCTGTCACTTACAAGCTCTTGGGTTATCTCCATGAGCTGTTTATTCTAGGAGCAACGTGTCCATGACATTAATTGGGACAGTAAGGAGAATGACAGTGAATACTTCTGCAAGTATTGGACAGATCCTAACATTGTAGGAAACAACTCACCTCCCTCTCTTAAGATTACCCATATTCTGAGATGTGTGTAACATATGTCTCACATCCATGTCTGCCAGCCTCATGTGATGGGAAGCATCACAAAGATGTGACAATGCCATGCAGTCCAGAAAGGATAAGAAAGATTTCACAGTGGGGATGTCCTAATGGACCAAGAATGATTATCTCCTGATGATTCTTTTGTTAGCCAACTGACCTATTCCATCTGAACTATTCCACTACCTCAATTGAAAAAACAGGGCTCAATACAGTGAAAAAAAATAAATGGAAGGGACCTTTTAATAATGGTTCTCACTGACAAAGAAATGAAAGTATTTCTTGTGGCTGAAAAGAAATATCTTTAAATTCATGAGATATGAAACTATTCCTTCCTATAGCAATTGAATGTCAGCAGATATAGGCCCCATCTTGAACGTAAAAAGGAAGAATATTCAGATTTATAGATAGATAGTTACCAACTTCCTTTCCTCTTCTCTATCAAAAAGTACCTGCTTCTATTCCTGTGCTGTGCAGTGACAGGGTCTATAGTTCTGAATATCAACAGAGAGAGTCCTTCTCAGCAGATGGTCTGGGAAAACTGAAATCCAATCCATCAAGGGTAACACAGGACAAATCCAGCTGAGGCTTCATCCTGAGAAAGGGTATTTTGGATTTGGAGTCTTGAGGGTGCTGACATGTAGTTTGAGTGACATTACCAAACTGGACAGCTACCTGAAGAAGACTACAAAGAAGAAAGAACTTGCCTCGGTGGATAACACTGACAGTCCATCAAAGACAATACAAGAAGCCGTTAATCACAGCACAGACCAAGTGCTAATCGAGAAGCCTGGTGCCAGGGGAAATTTTGATACTAAACAGAAGAATCTGCTCCACTGATAAGGCAGAAAAGATAGTGCCATCTAATGATCCTTTAAGATGCTAGAAGAGGAACTGGTGAGTTAGATGAGAACTCCAGTTCTTTTAGCATCAAATGGTGTGATTACACTAGTTTGAAAACTGATGCTAAAGAAAGTATATGGATAGTAAGAAAAATGAGTCTGGATTAACTTTATTCAGGACTCATGCAACGAGGCACTTTGGAATTTAATGAAGATATAGAACATTTACAATCATTTACCTGATACTTCACAGATACCCTGCAACTACAACTGGCTGGCTCAATGCCAGAACAATTCTGAAAGAGTGGTCAGATACCATGGGGCACAGAGAGGGCATCAGCTCAGACAGTGAACTGATGGTGAAGGGGAGATCACTGGACTGTGATCTTCGCTGATCAATCTGGAAGATGAGGCTTAGGTTTGAAAACCTGGATCGAGTCTAAACACCAAGTGGCACATGCTGAACAAGTAATTTGTAACTCACAAAAGCTATATAACCCAGGATTTAGAAAAAAACCCTTTCTAAGGGCTCCCTAAGGGAATCATAGCATATCTGGGACATTATGGACACGGAGGCCAAAAGTCTGAAATAAAGTACAATGGCTAGTCACACAACCCTTTTAAAAACAAAATAAGAATCTTGCAACTATTTCAGTAGATGACAAGAAGCCAACACAAGTTGCACAGAGTGGAATAATGACAAAGCAAGTAACCACTGAGGAGGAAAGCACAGGATGGATAAAAAAGCCAAAATAAATTCCTGAGGACAGTATTCAAAAATGTGGATCAACTCAATTGTGTGAGAAATTTTCAACACCTAGAAACAAGAAAAAAGGAAACAATATTATGAATGCAATGTCAATGCTCAGAAACTTAATCTTGAAGCTCAGAGGAGTTTTAATGGGTCTCTAAAAGCATATCTGGTAGAATGCAGGATTCAGATGTATTCAGATTACTTTTTAGAGGGAAAGCAAACGTGTATACTCCTTACATGTAATAAGGTGGCAAGATGAAGAAGGAAAGAGAACTGCAGGAAACCAATTACTACCTGGATCACTTAAAAGAAAATATCCTTTTCTATATTCAGTTGTAGTTGCATTCACATTCATGTTTGGTAAGGTTTAGATAAGGACTGGCAGAACAAAGCAAGCTTTTTCCTAGGGCTAGTGCTAAAATCGCAATAATTAGGAATATATGTATTTTTGAAACAACTATGACAATGTAATTTCTTTTTTAAAGCACTTAATCAGATCTTAAATTACTAGGTAATATCAATAGCTGCAAAAAGTAATTTGTCTTTCATTCTGTATAATGTTCTAATTAATAATGATGTTTCCATAATTCCTACTGTAGCTATAGCTCAGGTAAGCTCATTGGTGCACTCTGTTCAACCGAGGATCTCTATACAGAAGTTGATGAACTTGTTAGAATCAAGGGGAAGAGATTCTGTGTCGCAGTTCTCTCATGAGAGCCTAACACATCAGAACTAGAGACTTCAGGCTTTGATTTCTAGTGTCAATAATTTGCTCAAAAGCATAGCACAAACAGTATTTCCAGAACCAGCAATGCCTTAAGATAAATATCCATCTGCTTGGTAAGACATGTGGCAAACTGCTAACTAACAGCTTTTCTGAATTAATGGAAATTGCTTACCTCATCATAATAAGCTCTCAGATCAGCTCTTTTAGATCGTAAGTCCCAGAATACAATAGTCCCATTTTCATAGCCTATCAACAGCTGGAGGGGAGAAACAAACACAATTACAGTTTCCAATTCCAAAGATATATATAAACATCAAATAATGTAAAAAGAAATGCCAAAGTGATGTGCAAGATTGTAATTTGCTCTACATGTAATACCTTGCCTTCAAATAATCTTTCAGTACAAATTATTTCAAATTACTGACAATTTAACATGTGATATGGAAAAAAACCCCAGCTTTATACACTTTTTTTTTCCCCTCTGGAAGATTATGTGCCTGGACAGTCTTCACTGTTGCATATCTGCTGAAAAAATAAGACTGTAGCATGTTCCTATCAGCTCTTACCTTCCTAGCCCCTTGTTGAAGACGAAAATGTTTGACAATCACTTAAATAACTTCAAAGAGTCATCAGATTAAACTCTCATTCAGCTACTTAGATTCCTTTAATTTATGCCTTCTATTGCTTAAAAACATTTTGAGAAATTCCTCCTGTAGAGAATAAATTGTTTGCTTTCCTAATAATTAAAAATACATTAACTGATATGCCAATTTTCCCTTCTTCTAGAACTGGAATATCATATCATCACACACAGCTCAGAAATACCAGCAAAGAAGGTCTGAGTAAAGATGAATTAATAGAAAAACAATGCTCAGGAGAAAAATAAGAATGAACACAGTCCTTTCTCCTTGTCTCCATGGAAAAGAACTGAGATATCAATCTGGCACTGCAGAGTACTCTTCCTTTGAAAACAATTAATTTCAGATCTTATGGATGATATGAAGTCTAACCTATTTAGGTGCCCTAGAAGTTATTTCCCATAGAGTGTGTCTTCCTAAGAATCTATCCTGGATATGAAGACTGGAAATGACCAAACTGGCAGACTCACACATTTCTGCTGTGGAATATTTCATACAACTGGCAGTAATAACTGCAGTTGTTCATTGCCTATAAACACACATACCACAGAATGCAGGCAAGAGTTTACAGTTTCCATGTTAAGACTTGAGCAGAAGAATGACAAGATTATCTCTTAGTCAGTGAAAGTTTAACAGTATCTTTGCTATCACTCACTTTGGCTTGCATAAGTCATAAAAATGAAACTTGGCTGGGCTGCTACACAAAACATCACCTTCTTTCCAAGTTAACTGGTATATCATACTGCTACAAAAGAGTCTGGGAATACTCTCAGACGTACTGGATACGATTCTTTATATTGCCAGGAGAATATACATTATGTGGGGATGTATTAGCTAATCTGGGAATGATTTATAGTTAATATATTTGATACCCAAATATGAACAATACCTGATTACTTAAGAATTATGCCCCTGAAAAAAAATTTAAACTGTCCTGGAGGAATTTCATAGTATGTAGCATTTTTAGTCTGTATGGCTCCATACGGGATTTTTGTGGCAGAGTCAGAAAACATGCAGCTAACTGGGTAGCACTTGTGGCAGGATGCCATATGGTATTCGGGGATAATAGGCTGCCATTGAGACAGTGAACAAAGGAGCGTCTTACTTGCACCAGTGCATTACAGCTCGGTACCAAGCCAGTTGAGTTCAGTTCATATCCACCACTACTCTTTTCACCTCAGCTTTTGTACAAATATATTCAGAAAACTGAAGGAATACAAAAACATTTAGTATGTGACTGTTTCTTAATAAGCCTTTCTCCCTGGTGAAGCAGGCTAGTCTTTTGATTTTTATCACTCTTTTTTCAAAGATATCATGGTCCAAGTAATTACTAAAAGGTTAAATACCTTGTATCAGAGACCACATTTTACCTCATTTATTGCTGAAATTATTAATGCACAACAGCACTGTCGAATTGCAAGACACAAAGTGTTGTGATTTCAGGGAATAAATTGAAAGGTAAACAGATTTGCTACATAGCCAGGAATCTCTACTTTTGTTCACATGGTAGCCATGCTTTGCTACTAACACTGTGGTACAACACTGAAGTCACAATTCCAACTGGGTGAACGTGGTAAGTCTCACTGCCAGTATATTTATGATGCTCTGGACTCTGACCTGTCTGAACCATAGGAAACTCAAACATTTGCACTCCTCTCAGTCATGGTGATTACTTGAGAGACCCTAAGACAAGCTCTATGTTTGTAACAGAGGTAAAAAGTAAAACATCCATAAATGCAGTTGAAGGGAAAAGACAGACAAGGAAGAGAAATGCATATAAAAAGAGTCCAGGATGGAAAAAACAGCAAAGATTTCTCTTCAGCTTGTGTTTCCTGGCACCTTGTTTAATTACTCATGCTTAATTAGGTTATGAAACATGCAGAAGGCTGGACAGGATTTGGAGAGAGAAGTCCTGGCAAGATCTTCCTTGTCTAGTGGAGTTGCTCCTCATTTTGACTTAAATCTTTTTCTATGAAATGCTTTTGATGACTGTGTTTTAGGAAGATTTATTTTCTACAATCAACTAATTGCATCCTGGTACATACAAGCCCTTTCCTTGTCCTGGTAACACAAAACAGCTGGGAGAAAAAGACCCCAAACAAACCAGCCTGCCAAATACACACCGTACTTAGGTATTATTAGATCTCAAAACCCAGACTCAGACATAGGAAGTTTACTCCACCAGCTGATAGTTAATAACATTAAACCTCTTCCTATTAAGCTTTCTCCATTTGCTGTGAAACTGCAGATTGCTGCAGTTAATGTCGTTTCCTTTGTCAGCAAGAAAAATCATGTTTGCTACAGAACTGCCACTTATAAATGTCTGCACACTTCAGTATGTTCCGAACATACACTTATTCATTGATTGGGCAGACACAGTTATAATTCATGAACTTAATCACTAGGTCCCCAAATTGTTCTTCAGTGACACATTAAATGACCAAATTCTCTTTGATGTCTGCCTTCCAGCCACAGCTTGCTAGATTCATAAAAGAGGCTGGCTCCAAAGTCTGCCTAGATAGTTTGCCTGGAGGGCACTCTGGAAAAATGTTGAATGGCAGAAGTCATCTGGAATTACATTCACTCTTTTGACACAAAGAACCTGATCACCAGTCACTGGTAAAAAGTGGAACTTGAAGAAATTCAAAGAATTTTAATGAAAAAGGTTAAAATACTCTCAGCACACAAATTTCCCTGGCTTTCAAAAAGAGATCTTATAATTGTCCTATATTTGGAAAGGTTTGACTGTGTTTTAGGACACTGAACCACTCTGTGCACATAGGAGAAATACTTACTTACTTCAGTGAAACAGTCCCAGACCTGTAAACAATTTTATGATACCCCAGACGAGGGTGTATCACTGGACCCTTGCAGAGTACTTGTAGAGTAGTAGTCTTGTAGAGAACAAGAACATTTGTACTTTGAGTAATGATTATGACTCATTTGTACCTACTATTTAATTCCTGAAACATATGCAGAGAACACTTTTATCTGCTGCCTATCATGAGGTGATGTGGGGAGTCTGACTTTTCCCACCAGCACCTCTTGGTGGTCTTTGGTTAACTTGGAGCTGAGTAGCTAAGCAGATTATGTAGAACCAACTTCAAATAGCTCTATTGTCTAACTCTGCTAAATTAAATGAAAGGTCTACCTACCACAGTACCTTGTACTGAAATGGCCAAGAACACGTACCGAATAACTATATGGGAAGAGGACAAGTACTTGCCACACTCTCACATATTCTCTCAGCCTAAGTAATTTTCTAATTCCAATATAGCCATCTCCTCCACTACACATGGCTCTGTTTAATCTCATCTTCAAGAGCTTTTTAGGAGAATTCAGCAAATCTCTTCAGGAACCCTCAAACTGATTTTTCTTGTGTTAAGTTTTCTAGTCTTCCTTGTGACCAATATACATTTTCAGCATGCACAACAGCATCTGGACAAAGTTTTATAGCTTCTACGCATTGCACATTTGAACAAGTACTTAATTGGCTTGTTTGGAGTCTGACTTGTCAGCTTCATTTGAAATCCTTTTAGTTTTTGTGCTGAAAGAGACTATGAGGTGTTTCCATCCTCTTCGTATCAATTGTGATCTCCAAACCTGGAACCACAATTGTGTCTTTTCCACAGGGAATTTTCCTGTCTCACTAAGTTATCTCTCATATAAAAAACCTTGTCCGTCCTCTGAATTTCTTTTAGCACAATTATGTTCTTTTTAGACATAGAAGGACAAGTATTATACTCAGTATTCTGTGGGCAGGTCAACCATGCATTTCTTTAATAGCCCTGTTTTGTTCTTTATTCTTCTCCAGATAATGTCTAATTTTGATTTTCTTTATTGTTCACTACTGAGGATCTTCACTGCACTATCAATCATCACTCAAAGCTCTTGATACCAAACAGTAATCATCACCATTGTTTTATACGTAAAGTCGCAATTATTTTCCCCTACACATATCACTTATCATTTACAGTGAATACTTACAAATTTCAGAATTTAACCTGCCATTTTACTGCTGAGTTTCTCAGACTCATAAAGCCCTGCACACTTGATCACATCACTGCTTATTCTCTTTTCTAGGCTATTTATGACTATGTTGAACAGCAAAAGTCTCAGAAACTTAGTTTTTTTTTTTCATTTTTCCTCATTCTGAATAGTATTTGTTTTATTCTTCATTCTTTTAACCAAAATTTAATGAGACTTAGTTGAAAAATTTAGTTTAATTTTTTTCTCTGCTGTTGGATTTTTTGATCTAGAGCTATGTCTTTTGATTTAGTGCTTGGATCTTCTCTTACATCTGTGTGTACCTTTTACTGATATCTTCCTGTAAACATCAAACACTATCAGTTCCATAGCCTGCAAATTTGCAGATTTTTCTTAGCACCGATTTGTTCTTTGCACCACTCTCAGTCTATCAATGATATAAAGAGCTGCACTGGGACGGTTTCAGTATTGTTTACATTTTATACTCTTTCTCCCCATAAATTTTCAATGTTTGTTTTTCACAGGCATCCATCTGATTTTGCTGTGGCTCTTAGTATGCTAGTACTTCACCAGTGTCCAGATGCCTCCATTGTGCCCTCTGAGCAACAAGCACTTGTATTTCCAAGCCAGTTCTCCTCTAACTCCCTTTCCTGGGTTCTTTTCGTCTTCTCTCTTTCTGCTGAAAAATATTTTTAGGTTTCTATTTGGTTGGACAGAAGTGCATAGCATTTCTGCAAGAGATGTTCACTCACAAGATTATTTTTGTCTTTCCTGTCCTTTTCCCCTGCATGCTTTAGGTACCTAGGTCATCAGCAGCTTCTGTTGTGGCCAGCAAACAAGAATGATGCCTCATAAATAAACCTTTACTTTTATCAAGTATTTTGCCATAGATAACTAAATAGCATTTCTTGATGGCTTCTTGCTTGAGGCTAAAACACTACACTTCATGATGTTTAATTACTTTATTTGACAGTATTCTAAATTGTTTGATCTATTGTGATTCTTCTAAAAATGCTTGGAGATCCCATATAAGTTGTTGGGGGGCTAGTTCACAGGCACACCATTTGTATACAGTTCACCTTGCCATATTGATAAGTCCAAGGACACATAATGCCAATGAAAATCAGATATAGTAATCAGTGCTTTTCTAGTTACCCATAATTTCAGCATAATATCCCCTATATCAGTATCAGAAAATCAAACTGCTGCTAGTTTCTAGCAACCATCAGCTGTTATGTGAGGGACACTGTCAAATAGATACAGCATTTTTAAGATGCAGCACTTTATAAATGCACAATTGCAACTGCTAAAAATTAGCAAAACCAATGAGAGAGTTAAATACCCTTTTCCACAAAGCCAAAATGTTCAAAAAATCAGTAGCAATGGATAAATAAAAAAGGTCTAATAAAACTCGTATTCTGTCAACCATAGTTCAATTTTGAAAAGCTGCCATTCAAATAAAGCCAACTCTGATTTTGCTTCCTGGTGGTATCAGTCACAACCCTGATGCTCTGACTGTTTTGCTTCCAATTTTGGGCAGCTCTTTGTGAACAAAGTTGAGAATAGCAAACAGCAGGAAGTTCCAGATGTGGATTACTACTGTTAAAATTCTTGTTTAAGACTTGATATGAAAACTTACTATAATGCCTTCATAACAGCATGTTTATCCAAGTACCGAGGTCATGGTACAGCTTTTAGTCAGTTCTTACTCATACAAAGTCAGGTTTATTTAATCAGAAACAATTTGGATGGCTATATGTTTCAAAGTACAGTATGTTGTCTGCATCACAGATTTTTACTCATCAAATTTATACAAGTATACTGTAGAATAGTTAAAGTGAATTGGAAATAGAGAAAGAAAGCAGATGATAAAATTAGCGAGTAAGCAAAAAGAAAGAGCTACCAGGGCAAATAAAGGCTATGAAGTTTTGCAAAGTTTTATACCATTAGTTGTACTCACTTTTCCCTCATCTCTTGGGCTGTCACTTAAATGTACAACTGGACCAGGGTGAGTCTTTGTGGATCTGCAAGAAAAAAATGAGTTAAAATCTGTGATTTTTTTTTTTTTTTTTTTTTTGTATGAAGAGCTAAATGCTTACCTTAATTTTTAGGTGTGTTAACATCTACCTCCAACAGTATAAAAGTAATTGTAAGAAGCCCAAGATGGGAAAGTAAAGTTATTAATACCTTTTCATGTACTCCTCTATTTTCTTTTTGCCATTATAGGCAAAGACTCTCCTTTGTTAATGAATCCTTTCTTCTATTTTTTTAAAAATTCTCGCTCCTATTACAGTAATTTCCTCCCTTATTCTTGAGGCTTTTTTTACCTTTTCTATTCTCCACTCCCTTTCTTTCTGACCCTCCCTCCCCATTTGCTCAGTTTCAAGGCTAATCTGTCAAGGATTTGTAAAGTCTTCACCAAATTCATTTCAAATACTTATAACACGACTCACCAAGTTCCAATGTCATTAATGACAGGGCATCAGTAACCTCACCTACACTGCTCTGTCAGGAAGCCTCTCAGCATTCCTGCAGCAGGATTTCAGCCATGGAGCATCCTGCCTTTGTCAAGTCTGTAAAGCCTTATCACATCTTCAGAACAACTAATACAGTTACAGCCACAATGCAGGTTCAGTGAGGCTCCTCAGCCGCAAGACCCATTCCACAAGTCTTGTATAAAATTACTGTTCTTGCCATCCCTTCTCTATTTGTAACATGTGCCAAAATGTTGTATGCAACTTAGTACAGAGACTGCTACTGAAATTATTAATGTCCAGTAGCTGACAGAAAATGCAAATCATAGGAATCTGAATGGACAGATGAAGGTTTTTCAAATATTATCTTTTCTGACCAGACCATTAGGCCTTGATAGTCATACAGAGCAAGAAGACAAGTCCACACTGAATGCCTGCACAGAACAGGACCTGTGTTCCACCTGTGCTAAGGGGTCAGAGCACAGGTGCCTTGGAGTTCAGCCTAGGATTTAGAATTGCATGGCTGGTCTTGGTTCACCAAAGGCTACCAGGAAAAAAAAAAAAAGGCAGAGACTGGCAGAGCGCATAAAGTGAAGAATTTATCTGGAAGCCATACAGAAAACTACCTAGGCTCCAAGTTTTAAAACAATCTGCAAGAGAACTAAAGAAACAAACCAAAACAAGTTTCTCCAGCCAAACTGTTCAAACGATTTTCTTTAATTAATGGTCTTGTCTTTCATCTCAAGTACTGCACTATAGCAAAACTGGCCTCTGATCTATCAGGTCAGACTTCAAATCAAGATTGAGAGTGGTATGGAAAAATTCCCAGGCAACTCATACATTAAAACACTGTGGACTGACCCATAGCCTCATAGACTACTCCTTCTCAAAACAGTATGCTGATCCCACCTAGTGAGCTCTTTGTACCTACTAATTTTAAAAGTCAGGAGTAATTTAGATAAATCTGTGCAACCAGTTTTCTTTCTAAGATACTTATGATATTGCTTACCAAAGAATGTATTAATTTGTCTTCTTGCCTCCTCAAGGAAGGTATGTATAAACAAAAATAATAGCAATATCCTTTGGATCCTTAGAGAAGAGTTGTTTGTAAAAGGACTGCTAGGCATTAGGCTCTATGGCCAATTTCTCCTAAGGGTACACATCATGACTGCACTGCAAGCAGGATTAAATAAAGCAGTTATTTAGTTAACTATAGAATATCGATACTAGAACTCATGAAACACTATCAGAGCTACAGATACAGTAATTACTACTTTCATACAGTAAATTATGCTGCATGTGTAAATGCCTACACACAAAACCCATTTTGCCTCAAGTTATTTTAGTATACATAAAATGTTCTGTTTCCTCTCATTGCTTTTACAGTAGATTTGTCAAGGAGACTGGAGAGTTGTACACTGTCATTGTGGAACTACCTATAAAGAAAATATCACTATTGAGTTATACTAAATGCAAAAGAAGAGATCCAATGGCACCTGGAAAGGACGAGAAGGTGCCAGAAAACCATCCACAACTGAAGCTATCATGAGGAAAGCACATTATTGTTGATGCTATATACCTGTATATAGGCATTCCTTCAAGCTGGCTTTGGGAGACTGCATAAAAACTAACTATATCCTATCCCCTGAGAAAGAGGAAAATACAGAAGAATGCGTAGGTGAAAATAAGGTGTAAGTGAAATGGTTGAGCAGTGGATTTTTCATCTTCCAAATAGCAGCTGGGGTACTGAGTAGCAGAGAATGACTGAGAAAATAAAAGCTCTGGAAAGATACAAAGAGGGTAAAACACTAAGCCAAGTCCATACACAGCAGAAAGAAAAAAAAAAAAGAAAAGGTCAAGTCCAAAAAATATTAGTAATGATTTGCAGCAAAAAATTCCTGAAATAAAAGCTACCTTCAACGAGCAAGAAGAAAGTATGAGCTAATGATGCAAAAGTTTGCAACATTTCATAGCCTTCATTGACCTTTAAGTCCACAAAAATAGACTGGAGAATTGAAAAATGGAACAAAAGGTTCCCATGACAGCTGTACAGAACCAGAAGTTTGCTAAGAAGCTACTGGTACCTTGAGCTGTTTTGTACTTCATCAGGAGTTATTCCTGACAGCAGCAAGTATTAATTTATTCGGTGCATGTTCATTTTGGAAGATGAGAGAGTGGGTATGCTGTAAGACTTCACTGCTACTCAGAAGAACAGGACTGAAATTAAGAAGCCATTCACTGTAAAACAGTCTTCAAAAAACTTGTAAGATGGAAGGTTTTATTTAATTATTTTATTCTAAAATTGGAAAGCTCAAAAAGAAGGCTTCAGCAATGTTATAATCTGGAGCCAGCAAAATGTGGAAAATACAGAGATGATGTATTCTTCAATCATCCTGGTATGTTTCATGCACTCTAAGAAATCAAGTGACTTAAACATTGTTGTAAGAACTTCAAATACCAAGGCAATCTTTAAAGCAAGTAAATGTAATCTATGACAAAATAGAATCAAATCAAAACGATTTTCCCTTTGAAAAAAAGAAATAGCCTGCACAATTCCAGAAGTATTGCGATGATTTCTGAGAAGAATGAAAATCTGGTGTTAGAAAGTGATAGCAGGAGTTAGGAGAGAGAGAGAAAAAGAAAGAAAACATCTACATTAGTCCTTGTTAAAGAGTTGAAGTTGACTAATTGTGACAGTGCTGAGAAAAACATATGCATAAGCAGATACTTCTGCAGTGTCAGTAGTGAGGCATCTTCCACAGCTGTGCTTTCCACAAAGGTGTGGTGCACCGGAGAATTTAAGACCTTCTTTTCATTGGTAGAGCCACAGAGAAATCTAAAATAATGTTAAGTTAGGTAAATTAGGTAAAGTTAGGCAAGTTAGGTAAATCATTCCCATACTGTGGATCAGCACTGGGAATTGAAGTAAGCAAGAATCAGTTGCACCTCAAGATGCAATTCTGAGTCTTAGACACATTTTCTAAAGCATCCAGAAGGATGCCTTGTAATTTGTGCTTTCTTTATATTAAAACCTGCATCCTTTTGGGTCTGCACACAGAGCAGGCAGCAGATTCTCCTCCTGTGTGCTGCTTTCCCTCACTGCTCTGGAACTGCTGGCTCTGAGTCACCACTGTAGGAAATGGAGATGGGCAACGAAAGAGCTAAGAAAGAAAATACCAAGTTATGGCTCTGTCTGAACTGAGTTGCAATTTGCCCAATTCTTTGACAATTCAAATCCCCTAAATTTTGTCAAGTTTCAGTTTTTCATTCATTAGATAGTGAGGTGTTCAAACACTGGATTCTTACTGGAGGCTTATAGTGCAGGCTTTTCACTTTTGGAGTTCAATGGACTCATATCAAGATCTTTCAAATTCCAACTCCAGATGACCTTCCAAAATGTACGGTCCTGCTGTGAAAATCAATCTCATTGTAGTTGGAGTAAATGGGGACATGCTGGGTTCATTGACTGTTTTTCTCTTCCAGGTCTGTTTCCAAACATTCCCTTATTTGAGAGTAGAAAACCAAACAGTATCATGAGCCTCAAACACATCTGGCAAAGGACTAGCTCTGCTACATGACAGAAAAGTGACAAGTGAAAAAGTTTTGAGTTATTCATTCTTAGTTGAAAAGATGCTTCACTGTGGTCTGAAGTAGTAATAATGCAGGAGATGATAGAACCGGCTGAGACAAGAACTGGTACCCCTATGCTTGTGTTCTTTCTCAGGTCTGGCAAAGGCCAGGTCCACTGAGACACAGACAGTGCACAGGATTTAAGAAATAAATTTTCCTTCTAACTTCCAGAATTGGTTATGATTCAGCACTGACAATACTCTAAAAGAAAAAAAAAATAACATTTTCTTTGCATTATTAGTCTAACCAGGCCTTAATTTCTCACTTACATTAGACACTGTTTAAGATAGCTGAATGATATCTCCAGCACGAGATGACAATAAGCCCCATGATAAAACAGGTATTGCAATCATCTTTTTTGACATATATCTCTACTAGATGCTTCTAAACAGGTTTTAAAACCTCTATGCCTTGAAAATACAGTGTTAAACAGATTTTTCAGTATATTTTGATACAAAAGCAGGCAATAAAATCACAAATGGCAACAAAAAACCTGTACCAAAAGCCAACAGCCAAAGTAGCCGTGCAGGACTAAGTGATCATCAGATTTCTTGCATCATATGCAAAATCTAAAAATGCTACATCCAAACCTGTCTCTCCTTCAAGACATCAAACTACCATGCCTCTTCACCTGAGTCTTTCACTGTGACAGAATTACTCCTACAAAAAAAATCCTTGCAGGCAATTGATGGGTCTTACTGACTTGCAATATTTGGGTTTTTTTCTGAGGATGAAGTTTACATTCTCTGGAAGGAATTAATTTCAAGAAGTGTGATGAAATTCCTTGTGGGGTTGAGACCTTGGCAAGTTCAAGAACAGAGTAAAATGAATTGCTGTATTTGCTCTCTATGCCTTTTTTCTCTTATGCAATACCATTTATTATATTGCTTACTGAGCGATGGCCTCGTGACCTTAAAGGGACAAACTCAGTCCATGATGAAACTCTAGAATTCAACTTCTAGTTTTATTCCAAAGGTGGAAATGACAACACAGATATTCTGACCTCTTCAGGTTCCTTTGGCCATTGTGTTAGCAATGTATGTGGAGGGCCTTTTCAATCATGTTCTGGAAAACTGAGAGAACTGGAATTTCAGCTGGGGTCTTTTTGTACTCTTACGAAACAAGCTGTAATCTGTTTTTACAGTGTATGGTAATGTATAGTTTAACATTCCAAAGTAAAAGTGCCTCAGAATTTTTTAGGAAATTAACCAGCTCAATCTCCTATTGATTTTCACTGTAAAGCCTTGAAATCTTAATTACAACTGAGTTAAATCTGCTTTATGAAAATTCACAGAGATTTCATTAGATGTAGATACAAGCCAGTGAAAGAAAATGAGGGCTTTTGAAAGAAAGACAAGTTATGTCAGTAGAATTTGCAATTTCAGAAACTGGCTGAGAGTTGCATGAAGAGGGATGAACTCCTTCAGGCTTGTTTGTAGAGAGGACACACAAACCTGACACACTCAAAATTTTATGTATAAACCCTCCATCTAAATTGAGGACATGAATACAGCACAAGAGCAATGACTTTTACTGGTGTTTTCTTAAGTTTGACAGAAATATGCTTGCACAGAAGGTAAACCCTCTCCTTCCAAGCTTTATAGAGAATACTAACATCTTCAAACTAATCTCATGCTCTGAAATGATATAATCTATCTCAGAATTAAAAACAATGTTATGAACACTACTGCCTCTTACACTGTTTGTGGCAAAATTAAAGATTTTTCTGAAGTTTACATACATGTTTTCCTATTTTCTTTCATCTCTGAGAGTACCTAACATCAACAGGCCCTATGAACTCATACATTCCTGGACAATCTGGTCTTTTAGCTGATCGTACTGTGAGCAGGAAGTTGGCCTAGAAAATTCCAGAAGAACCTTACAACATAAGTTTTTGTATGATTCTATAATACTAAAATGTGAAAAATATGTGGAAATTGTGTGAAATTAATATGAAGATGAAAAATATGATCAAGTCTGAACATGTCTGTGGCCCAAAATAAGACCGTTCTATCAAAGATTTTTCTCACGACTATTCTAAAGTCTATTATCGTAAGCCCATTGACATCAAGTCAACTTAAAGCTGATAACATTCCCTTTAAAAGCTAATCTAAGTGCCATTTTACCTGTAAGAAAGCAATAGTACTGGAAGAGACATCAACCAGAGAGAGTTCAAATCGCTTTACTGAGAAAAGTCACCCACTTTCAACTTCAGCAGTGCTTTAGCTTCTGTAAAAGGAGGCTGCTGTGACAAACATCATCATACCCACCAGCCTCTAATGCAGAGAAATTAATGTGGAGACACACACAGGGTACCCTGTCTACCTGTGCAAGATGTGCAAGGACAACTTCCTCCATGCCATATCAAGTACACAACAAGATTGAATGGAGAGGATACAGCCCTTTTATACAGCCACAGGGATCAATTTATACTTGTAAGACTGGTAGAAGTAGAAGCAGTAATGAAGGAATACCTGCACAGAACTGTCACCAAAGCACTACATGGCAAACTAGCTTTTTAGAAGAAAAATCTCTTTTGGTAACCATGCAGCACCTCCAAGTACTTGAGCTGACAAGGTCTATCTTTATTATGTTGTCATTACCTTTCACAACTTATGGAAGAAAAATTTTGGAATATCGAGGTATGTTCCTACATAGGCAATACAAAGAAGACAGGAAAGGCAGCTTCCTTAAAGGTTCTACAGAGGTATCTGATTGCACAATATCTGGCCTATGTCAACAACTCAGTACTGAAACTTGTTAGAAAGCAGCCCTTATTTCCCACACGCTTTTCCAGGAAGAAAGGCATCATTCTTCCTTTCATGAGTCTGTTCTCATGAAAAAGGTTTGTTGTGGCCATGAAAAAAATTAAAGAGACTTATCCAAAAGAATTTTGAAAGAATTAGGAGGTGATAGGCTTCCAGTTCATAAGAAACTTTCAGATTTTCTGTACAAATTAGAAACAACTTAATTTCAGGAGGAAAGAAAATTCCAAATGCACACAAAACAAAAACACATTCTCAAAATCTTAAAGATGTTATCTACCTACTCAATGTAATACATATATGCATTTTAAAATACAGGAATGAAAAAACCCTCTAATATGTCAACATCACCAAAACAAAATGAGAAACAAAAAAATAATTTAGATACTTTCAAACCAAAAAACCTTATAAAAATGAACATACTCTGGTTTTGATTAAACCACATCTTCCAACAACATTTTTCTGCAGCCAAAACTACTAAGCAGAACTGAGCAAAATCTTACAAGGGCAGAACAAACAAACATTCCAAAATTGAGAACTGGATGAAAGATTTACCATCAGACTGAATCCTGACTACATTTGAATCCTTACTTCTATCTTCTTTGAAGGTAAAATTAGATTTTTATGACTGTGCCTATGAAGTTTGATGGGGAAAAGGGGAAGAAACAAAATGAGGCATCACTTTTGTCAACCTGGGGGACAGGGTGATTAGTCAGTAATAACAATGGGGAAAGAAAAGGGAAAGGGAGAATTTTTGAGAACTGGGGTTGTTACCAAGGTGATCTCTGTTTGGGACAGAGAATTAGATCCAACCCTGCTCTTAGATACTTTCTACTGGTTCACTGAAACTGGTGGATTTCAGTTTACTACCAGAGGTTATAGGTCCCTCACATAATGTGAAGCAGATGTCCCAGACACTGCATGAAGTACTTTGAGCTTCCCCACAGCAGTTCCTCTTCCCAGAACTTCACAGAGGAAACAGCAGAGAAAGAGTTCTTCATTTCTGTGAGGCTTTTACTTGCAGAAAGCACAGATTTATGCCAGCCAGATTTTAATATTTCCCTACATTTCACACCCATGACACAGGAACCTGGCTTGGCCTGTCAGAGAACTACCATTTAATAGGCACTCATTACCTTTACTATCACTTCATTAGGTTTTGATGAGTCTGATTTAACTCTAAAATGAGCACTGTGTTGAGCAGGAGGCATGGTCTAGAGACCTCCAGTCCCTTCTCATCTAAATAATCCCACAGTTCAATGAAGAAAAGATCTCCCCAGAGTCTTAGTGCCAATGCACTTTATTATTCTTTTCAAAGGATGGAGGAGATGGTAATCAAGCTACACTCATAAAAATAGCAAAATCTGAATTTTGAAGATTAATGATTATCTGTATCTCATGGAACTTCATAGCTAAACAGATTGTAAAATAATTTTTTCTTCTATATAAAATTTAATTACATGGTCTCTATCATAAATCTGAATGTCTAATGCCCTGTAAAAAAACCTGTTAATGCTGTAAATGCATTCACTGAAACAAAAGGATTTCAAAACATTTACTAATATTTGTAAAAACAACTCATTCTTAAAAATCAATCTTAAGACAGCTATGAAAATGATCATGGACATATACAAATGCAAAAAAGTCTGCACTTACAGTTCTATTGCCTTGTTCCACATGATAACATATCCCGAAAGAATGAAGGACTCAATATTTACAATGTGTGTATTTCCCCTCTCTGTTCCAACATACAGCCACTTACTTTGGAAGGGTAGATGGCAGTAAGTAATCCTGGAAAAGAAAAAAAGAAAGCAACAAAAAAATGTGACTGATTATCACATCAACAATACTTTTTAAACTTTTGCAGATGAAATAATTATTCTTTCCATTTTAAACTTTGAGAAGAACCTGCCCAGCATGCACAGCATTCTGAAGAATGTGTAGGTTTGGGGGGGGGGACATCTCCAGAAAAAACATAAAAGAGAACATGAAACAAACAGGGCCCTCCTGCCTGTCTATATTAAAGGCTGGGAAAAAGAGCCATATCACTTGAGCACTGAACTAAGTCTGTCTCCATGATATGCAAATTGCACTTTAACAATATCCAAGACTCTCAAGTCAGGTTTTCTTATTTCCTTTCTAAGAGTAAGCAGTTTTTCTAGACCAACAAACAGAAGTTAATGGATGTCAGTGGGATTCATGTTTTGTACAACAGAAGTGTAACACCATAATTCACACAAGAAACATTTGCCATCTGGGAGAGTAGAGCCCTAGATAAAAGCATTTATCAAAATTGAATTACCATAGACACACTGAATTCTACATTCACATTATTCTTATAAGGTGATGAACCAGTGCTATATTAGCTTGGAAATATGTCATGACAATTTCTCATGATAATACATAAAAGTTTTCACAGATGATGAATGAGTAGATTAAGATTTCTTTCATATTTTAGTTATTATATAGATATTCAAGCAAAACTAAATCTATGTGAGATAAAAAACATTTGCTACTAAAATACAGTTGAATGCATGCTACCCTACAGAGACTGAAACTTACTCCAATCTTATGACACAGAACGGAAAATTTTGACCATAATTTTATTTGGTTTGCCATAGGTTATTATATTTATCACTCAGTTCCACAAGTAGGCTATTTCTAGCTTTTATATAAAAACTTGTGGTTGTTTTTTTTTTTTTTAAATTATCAACACCTTCCACCACCAGAAAAGTAAAAGCAGTATTTAGGAATGTACATATTTAAAATTTTTTACTCTTATGGTACAGCAATCTTTCTGAATGCATTATAAAAGGGTGAGAGTGGCATTGATTCAAGTGAGACTTAAGTATGATATAGGCTTTTTTCTCTTCATCTCTATGGGGCTGAAATTTTACCATTAATTGTCTAATTTTGGCAATAATTCCAGTGCCATTAGTGGAAAGAGAACTAAGCTTTTCAAGAGAATTGCTTTGAGAATAGGAATTATATTTGAGTATGGATGACTCAAAATGCCTTAAAGCAGCAACGTTGTACTTATGTTGTGGGTGCAGTGAGATCAACAATTGTCCAACAGAAACAGCTGCAGAAGGGATCTGCCACCTACGTATTCCTTGCTGGAGTTAGAGCTATTGACTTTAACATTCTGATTATAACAGGTGCAAAGAACAGTTTGCTCTTTTCACTTCCAAATGGGAAGTAGTTTTTCATATATTTCCTGATCCTTCTCCTTAAACTAAACAATTCCACTTCTTTTGCTTTCTCTTCAGGTGCACCATTTCATACACTTCTGATTAAATTCATATTTAGTCCAAATTTTTTATTTCTTTCCTTTCTGTACTAGCTTTACTCTTCTTTCTTGCACTGCAAAGCATATGAATGCTTTGTTAGGTCCCTGCCCATAAAAAACTTCCCTGGTTGATAAACCTTCTTAATCGCTTCACATTGATGTTCACTCAATACTTGTTTGTAGTAAACTGTTAAATTATAGGAAGAGAAAATAATTTTGACTTTGAAAGTGTTGAAAATGTATCTGCCTAGTGACTGACAAAAGCCCATGAGTTACAAAGTGAACCCTAGCTGACTTGAATGCTGCAATTCCAAATTCTTGCAGTTGTGTCATCAGATTATGCAGGTTTGAGCCCACTTAGGACAATACTATTCTTCAGTATGGGGTACTGCAGAAAACTGGATCTCCGGACTGAATCCAATACCTTGATTATGAATAAAGTTTCAAAATCACCTCAGACACCACATAAGGCTGCTTCGGGCTGTTTTTCTGATCCTTGTGTAAACCTTCCAATTGAGCATATTCAGTGCTTCTTTTTGAAAGTTGCTTCTAGGTTATGATCTCTACCATGTATTGCCCCAACAAACAACAGACTAAGTGGGTGTCTAAATTCCAAGATATTGCATGTTCTCCATCTGCATGTCTTAGGTTTAAAATTTCAAGAACGTAATGCTCTAAGAGGAAGGTCCTACAGACAAATCAGACTAAAGTATTAACTGCTAATAAGTAGTTAGGCCATAAATTACTAGACTTAATTTCCTACTAGCCTGTCTGAAGTCCCAGACACCATTCAGTACTAAGTCTGTAAATATAATATGAAGGACCAAAAGAGA
This sequence comes from Xenops minutus, assembly GCA_035221455.1. NCBI lineage: Eukaryota > Metazoa > Chordata > Aves > Passeriformes > Furnariidae > Xenops > Xenops minutus. Next base: position 25,919,839 of record JAWWEE010000001.1, on the reverse strand, counting down.
ATTAGGTATTGCTAAAGAATGAAGAAAAGGACCACATATTTTCCTGTTTTCTCAAGCTCAGCTATTTCCTCTTAAATAATTCCATTTTGTTCTGAAAAATTTATGAGACAGCCAGATAAGAAAGTAATCTGCATGTTCTTTCTTCCACAAAGAAAACTATCCTATGAATCTTCATTGTTTACCCAAAGTGTTAGTGGACATTATGAAATACAACCTTCTACAATATGTGAGCTTATAAGAAAATGCCATTCCCTTAAAGACAATCCAGATATGTAACAAACAAAGAGCATAGGGGTTTCTAGGCATTTTAATACAATATATTCCTAGATTTCACCAAAGAAAGCCATAAGATTTTCATATCTCAGAAAACTCTGCACTTCTCTAAAGTGCTTTTATTTTACATCACATAAATTAAATGCGAACTGCTTTATATGTTATTGACTTTTCACTTTTACAGAAAATATTAACTTGACTTTGAGGCTTGGAAACCTTGAAGCAAGACTCAGATTTTTAATGAACATCTTCCATTTCAGTAAGTACTGAAATTACATAACGATTTCTTCAAGAGAAAACAATGAATTCTCATACTGCAGTTTTCATTGTGGATGAAAGGTATTCTATTATATGACTCTATTACTCATATATCCCACAAGCAAATTAAGATGTACTTTGATGCCTTCACAAAAACGAGTCAATAAGCCAGAAAGAAAGAAAGGCAGGCTATTTTTCTCCTTAAGAAGGTAGGGCTTGTAGTGATTTTCGCCAATATGAAGTGCTTCTGACAAAATTTAATCAGATTGTCAATCTGATTGAGATAACATGGAGCCCAATTAAATGGAGACCTGAGAATTTGCTCAGTGTTGATCACTCAACAGCAAGTCAGCCAGAAATGCAGCTATTATACATTCTTAGCAGCAAACCACAATATGAATCTCATTGATCATTATACGAAAGAATAAGAAACATGAACTGATACCAAAAAAGGTGCTCTTATTCTGCCAGAATCATCTGGAACATTGTATCATTTTCCCAGTGTATTCAAAGCAGAAAACAGAATTTAGAATATAACATAAAAAAAAAAAAATCAAGAGGTGCTAAATAAAACACCTAGATCACAATTTAAGAAAAACTCTTTTGCTAACGTTCTGAAAACATTTCTAAAATTATGTAAGCAACACAAGAGAGATAATGGAATAACTGAAAGAGGTATTGTCAAAAAATTGAATGTCATTTCAGAAAGGAATATATTCTGACTAGCAAAGCTTGAAAAGATGTATTTTTCAGCAAATCAGAGCCTTTACAGTCTAACAATTGTGATAAAAAAACCTCACTGCATAGTAGTAGAATACCACAATGTTAAAATAATTTAGAGCGCTATGTTCTCTAAAGTACTAGTAAAAACTCTGAGATTACTTAAAATCATCTTTAATACATTAATCATATTTCTCAAAGAAAAAATAAAAGATAATGTTGAGAACCCTTCTTTCTGCCTCTGCTATGTTATTTTTTTAATATTTTTTTTTTATTTTTAGTATGAAAAATTTTTCTGTAATACTGGCATTGGTGGAGAGGGGGAAGACCTGCTGAATTGGGGGAGAATAAATTGCATTTTTGTCAAAATGATAAACAGTTTTCCCCATTTAATTATTTAATTGCTCATTTCTTGACATCAAAACTGCAACTATGCCTTTTCCCTCTATACAGATAATCTTAGCTATGCACGAGCACACATCATGTGTAGCCCTTACAGCCAACATCGACTGGCAGAAGAGTTCAGTTTCTGCAGGTTCCTGCAGAAAAAAAAAGCATCAGATTGAACTCCCGCTCAGAATCGTACCAAAATAAACTACACTGTCCAGGTTCTCAGAAAATATGGAAACCTCACAGATCTACAGGAAAAGAAGGCAGCAAAACATGAAGAAGCATTAGCTTGGGAACGTGAGTAGCTGATAGGAAGCAAGCCCAGCAAGGCACACCAGTCGTGGTTCTGGCCCAGCCTTCTGCCCTCTGTGACTACTCAGATACCACCACTGTCTTACACCCCATTTACAGTGAGTTGTCCCAGCATGGATGAACTCAGCTGCTGAGAATGGTGGTCACCTTAAGAAGGTTATGTATATCAGAAGTCTACCTTTTCATTAGAGGTATTACTGCTCCCCTTCTGACTTGAGGAACTTTCTCCTGCATCCTCTGGTGCTTTCAGTACTCTCCACTAGTTAATGCTATTTTCCTCAGCTGGCCATAACCACAAGCTGTTCTCTTGGCACTGCCACCTGATAGACTGGCCATCATCCCTGCTACTAGACAATGACTGGCTGATATTATATCAGGTCCTCTTTCAAAGCAGCTTTTTTTTTTTTTAGAAATCTGTGGCCTGTGTAGCTTTCAATGAATACTGACAACAGAGGAAAACCACTGCATAAGCCATTCCCCTCCTTCTTGACTTCTGCAGGATTTCTTCTCCCCAAAAATGAAAACTACAGCTGCTGAGGGTGCCTCATGACTTTGTATCAGTCCTCTTTTCCATCCATCAGCAAGCATAAATTATTTCCACCCAACTCATTTTCTTCCCTCATACTCCCTTAATCTTTTGGTATTTTTAAACAAAAGTAATACAAAATGAAGAAGACCATACTCATCTAGTGCCCTCCTTCTCCAGTAGCTTTCTGAGGTAGCTTCTGGCTAGCCAATATTCTCAGAAAGTGTAGGGTTGCTTTTCTCTCAGTTCAGAAGGGAATGTTCAAGCTGAGTTTCTTTCTTTAAGTCACAAAATGCACACAAGAAGATTTAGACAGATATTTGGGCAAAGCAATTTGTAGCTGACCTGAAGTGCCTAAACAGAAGCACAGTTTAGAACTGTGGACAACGAAGAAAAGGAATTGTTTCCAGCACATCAAGCAAAGGATGTAAATGATGAGCTATTTGATCTCTGGAGGTATTTAACGTTCTCCCTGGACTATATGAGTTTGGAGCTCATCAGCTATGCAAGACTTGTAAAAAGCATGTACAGTAGCAGCAATTCATGCAGTGTGCCATCCACATGATGCGATGTGTTTGCAGCAGATAGTTATGCAGTTCCCCAGATAGATGTGAGCTGAGCCTGTGCACAGTAATAACAGCAGTGTTTCCTCTGCAACATGGATTCTTATCATATACCAGGAAGTCCTAGGAAGGCAGAAATCCAAGATGAACTCCATTACTAGGAATTCCAATGTTTAAATGAAACTCCTATTTCAACCTCCTTGAAGTGTATGCAGTCTTTAGGGCTGACATAAGAGCACAGGAAATACTTAGAATTAATATCTGGCATGACTAACAGTCAAATGAAACACAGAGCAGGTCAATACACCTGGACAGATTTTTCCATTCAAGGCCTTGATACTGTAACACAACAGAAAACTTCCTTCTATTTGAACTGTATTCTCCAAATACCTCACAAGATAATTTCAAAAATTTATGAAGTCCTACACATGCAGATGCAGACACACAGCAGAAAGAGAATGAACCAAACACGCCTTTGAGATTGACACTTGTGTTTCACCTGTTTTTTAGAAGTGTGATTTAGTTTTAGTTGAAATTAAGAAAAATCTTCTGTTTAACATACATTTTATGCTAGCATCATGGGTCAACATTTCTTTTGAACTAAAATCTATAGGTCCATCTTATTTTCTGTTTTAATTATGTAGAAGAAAGTGAAGTAGATCTAAAAACACATTGTACAGAAATTACATTAGATCCTGGTGACAACATAGCAAAGGTTAAACTTAATTGTTATTTAGGGATATCTGGACACAAGAGGAATTGTAAGGTAAGCTATACTCTTAAAATACTGTATAAACATCTCTGTCTCTGCCCTGCACAGCACCATCCCCAAGAGTCACACCATGTGCCCAAGAGTATTATCTAAACACTCCTTGAGCTCTGTCAGGCTTGGTGCTGTGACCACTTCCCTGGGGAGCCTGTTCCAGTGCTCGCCCTCTGGATGAAGAACCTTTTTCTAATATCCAACCTACACCTCCCCTGACACAACTTCAGGTGGTTCCCTCAGGTCCTGTCACTGGTCACCACAGAGAAGAGATCAGTGCCTGCCCCTCCTCTTCCCCTCACAAGAAGCTGTAACTGCAATGAGGACTCCCCTCAGTCTCCTCTTCTTCAGGCTGAACAGACCAAGTGACCTCAGCTGCTCCTCATGCAGCTTCCCCTCAAGGCCCTTCACCATCTTCATTGCCCACCCTTGGATGCTTTCAAAAAGGTTAATGTCTTTTTTATTTTGTGGCATCCCAAAATGTACACAATACTTGAGGTGAAGCCACCCCAGTGCAGAGCAGAGCGGGACAATACCTTCCCTCACCCAGCTGGTGATGCTTTGCCTGATGCCCCCCAGGACATGGTTAGCCCTCCTGGCTGCCAGGGCACTGCTGATTCATGTTCAACTTGCCATCAACCAGGACGACCAAGTCCCTTTCCATGGCACTGCTTTCCACCATCTCATTCCCCAGTCTGTATCCAGGGTTGCCCCAGCCCAGGTGCAGAATTTGGCACTTTCCCTTGTTGAACTTCCTATGGTTGGTGATTGCCCAGCCCTCTAATTTGTCCAGGTCTCTCTGCAGGGCCTCCTTGCCTTCGAGGGAGTCAACAGCTCCTCCCAGTTTTGTGTCATCTGCAAACTTGCTCAGTATCCCTTCCATTCCTGTGTCCAAGTCACTCATGAAGATGTTGAAGAGCACAGAGCTCAAGACGGAGCTCTGTGGAACCCCACTAGTGACATGTCACCAGTGTGATGTCACCCCATCCACTGTTACCCTCTGTGCTTGATCCTGAGCCAATTGTTCTCCCACCACATGATCTGTTTCTCCAGCTTTGTGCTGGACATTTTCTCCAGAAGGATCTTATGAGAGGCAGTATTGAAAGCATTAATGAAATTCAAAAAGATTATATACTATAGTGCATACACTGAAAATAAAGGTTAGGACAGGACTGGGTAGGTGAAGACTATGTAATGAGAAGTGTAGAACTTAATTCTATTTTTCCATCAAATTTGGAGCTGAATGTGACTACTCCATTTATAACTACTCAGTGAATCATCTCTAGTAAAAAATTCTAAGATATTAATGAAAGTCACAAACTATTTATAATTGAAAACTGTGAAACAAGTCATTATTAACTCACACACTACTGTGCCTATTCCCTGAGTGAACTATTAATACCTGCAAATTGTAGGACCACTTGAAGACATTACTTGAGCTTAGTCCTTGTAAAGCAGTCTGTGGAGATCAATGTTTTAGAGAAACAGCCAGTAAAATGAATTGTTTTGCATGAGGCAACATGTTCCTTACAAAGAAACATGAATGAAACCTGGAGTCAAAGCAATGGTGACAGTCACTTTCTAGTGCTATACATCTGCATGCCAATGGCCCTTTCAAACCTGTATCTCAGATTATTCGTTTTACCCAATCTGTCCACAGAACAGTTTCATTTGCCTTTATTTTATACCACTTTAGATACAAGTATTAATTAGGGCCATTGCTGCTTGTACAACAGCAATAATTTCATTTATGTATTGGAATGTAAGAAATAAACTGATTTAATCTGAAGTAGCCCTAAAAGCCTGATGTTAGGCCATTCTTGATTTGTGAGTTTACTATTCCAAATGAATCTGCAATCACAACTGTAATTAATAGTTTGCAGCATTTCATAAATACTTGTTTAAGATACAAATGCTTATGTTAACCACATAAAACACTAGTGTAGCAACTATACGAACATTTGTAATAGGTGCCAACACAAATTATTAACAAGCAGTTAAACTTAAAAGAACCTAGAACAAATCAGAGAAAGCATATTAGCATATTAGATTCACCCCATTTTATTAAATTAGTAAACCCAGAGATCTCCCTTAATAAAAACTGAATTTACGTATTTAGGTAAAACCTTCTGAGGTTATTCTGAGTACTTCACAAGGAAAGTCAAAGTATATAGCATGTGACTGGTTCTTTGGTTTCAGCCAGTCTTATAATGAACCAAGTTATAACTAACCTTCCTACAACTCCATAGAAGGTTATACTGGCCTGTTCAACGTGCCATAACACATAGAAAAAGATAGTTGCACTATAACTTCCTATAGGATAAAACCCAGGCATTTAAATTCACACCCTTGATAACTCAAAAGCTGTCTGCCACAGCACTGCATCATGTTACTGGGCACTAATGGAGCTCAAAAAGAACTCTCCCTCTTGAAACCCCAGTGTGCAAGGGCACGACAACCTTTGTAGCCAGTGCTAAATAACTGTTTCATTTTCAGGATGACAGAAAATTGCTTTCCTTCCTCTTGGGCAAATGCACAGCAGAGACACTCTCTTTTGTCATCTCCCTTTTACAGTTTTGATTGCAAAGTCATTGGGATATCTTACCTGTAGGAGCAGGATCACTGGCAGTGACAGTGTCATACTCTCCCTGGCTAGATCTTTAGTATTACACAACAGCAATGCCATGGATTGATCAGGTGTAACATAAAGACTTGGACCCACGAGAAAAAGATAAGGAAATGACATGGAAACATGCTTCCTTTAATAGAAAAAGATGCTGGAAAAAACTAGCATACTTTTCATTGACTTCTAGTTTGTTTCTGATGCCGACTCAAGGTCATTAGACAATCAACAAAGATGAGAATAAAAGTTTCACAAAATCAGTGAAGTGAGCAAATTAATGAAACAGGGTTGGCAAACAGACTCCTGCTTTCATTTTTAGGGGAAAGATAATGTACATTATTTTTCTCTTGTCTACTGGCTTGTGAAATCACTATTTCTTATTTGTAGTACTTCATTTGTTCTTCATGAATTTCTTTGAAGGTTAAGCAAAAACAGCGTCATAATGCCAACCATAGTGACAGTGACAGGCAATACAGAGCATGATAAGAACCACTGTGTTTCTTAGTAACAAAAGCCAACCAGATAACAAAGGATGGAAGAGGAAGATCATATTCTCAGAGGAGAAAGTTTTTGACTTCTTTATTTCATTGATTTTGTAGCAGTCGCATTAAAAAATCCCAAACACCTAAAGGTAGAGTTTTTATCCCAGCAACCAACACTGAAGATATAAATCAAAAAAGCAGGTTTTGTTTCCTATTCTTATTGCTACAAAAAAGTAACTCAAAGATGAAAGGCTTCACAGAGCTGCTACAAAAGATATGTTAGTATTTCATCCTTTGCTGGCTGCAACATGCTCAAATCTGTGTTTATAATACACTCTTACTAAAGTGAGTTTAAAACCCATTTTATATCAATATCAATCAAGTTATTTTGAATGACACTCTACAATCAGGATAAGACTGAAATACTAAAATTGTCTTCAAAGTAAAAAAATAAATGCATTTTTACATGTGTATGTTTCTTCTGTAAACACATACTTTTTTTTCTTAACAGCTTTCATCAATTAAAATCATGTAGACTTATTGGAGACCAGCTGTTCTCATTTGTTACACTCCAGTAGACAGGGACTCTGTGATTAATGGTCCTTGTTTTTCTGCAATCTGTAGTCTCTCTTCTCTTCTTGCTCATGTACTGTTTAATGATATAATCTCAACACTGACATTACTAGCTCTATTTCTGATTTACTGGAATAATGCCCAGAGTTTATTGTGACAGAAGGAAAAGTTCCTAAACCACTGCATTGGGTTCTTGCTTGAAGCTGACATGTGCCTGGGCAGGAAGGAGGTGGTGTGGTTTCCAAGAACCAAATTACTTACTACAACAGAACAGGTGCATGTTCTTCACAGCTTTAAGATATGACTGGAAATCTAATACAACAAAGGTCAAAAGATAGATCTGAACAGAAGTATGAAAGATGTCTCAAAACTCTCATTTGAGAACTTCAAAAGATAAACGCATGTAGTTCCCATATATATGCTGTAACTGTAGCAAGCTGAAAATTCCAGCTGATAATGTAGACTGTTTATGCTGTCTGAACTTGTTTAAATTTTAAAAAACATTTTTTGTTTCTGTTGTGTAATATTACTATGTATGATATGAAGTAGGTGATGCATTCTTGTATTGCAGTATCTCGCTTCTCATTTGTTATGACTAAAACCATGAAACACACTTGTTCAATGTATAGCTGCGTATATATATTTTAAATTTTGCTATCCAAACCTGGCCTTAGAGCAATTTGGCAACACAGCTGCTATGTGAAAACAACATAACATGTTACCCTGTGTTTTCTCAGAAAAGCATAAATCTACTGACAAACATGTTTTATTTTCTACAAAGCATTAGGAACAACAAGCACACTGCTCAGCATATGATGTAAGGTTTGGCAGCATATAGCAACTTTATGTCTACTGCTAAAGGATTTTTTCCTGAGGAAGGAAACTAAACCAGAATTTACCTAGGCAGACAATCAAAGGTAGCCAGGTGACAAAAAAATTAAATAATTCAGGACATGTTTTTCTTCCCTATTGAAGTAAACCCAAAACTTCATGCAGATGTTTTGCAACATGGAATTTTGAATAAATACCTTTCTCTCAGAATAACAATAGAAGGAACTACAGCCAGAGCAACACAGAGGAAGAAGTAGATTGGAAGAAAGGGACTGTCAGGCCAGAGGGCCCTCTAATACTTATACTGTTCTTAAGTCTTCAAGCAATTGTGCTAGCTATGCATTTTTCTCCAGCAGTCGTATGGGTCATGATGATTTCATGTATGTAGGAAGTGATTGGTTGTGAGTCATCTTTCAGGGTTTTTTTGGCCCTTCTGCTATCAAATACAGCTGCTATCTCTAAAAGTAAATAATATATAGCATATTATCCATTTTCTGTTAACCTTTTTTTAATGCACCAGTTTGAGAAAAATGCAAATTGATTTGCATTTGACTGATAACCATTAAATAGAAAAACATTTAATAAATTATTCTTCACATTTTGTCATGTGTTTTCTAAAGCCCTGGATACATGCTTTTAAAACAAAGATAGATAGATAGATAGATAGATAGATAGATAGATAGATAGATAGACAGACAGACAGACAGACAGAGAGACAGAGAGAGACAGAGAGACAGAGAGACAGAGAGATGTATGTAACCAATGTAACATGGCAACTGATTATTTTCTAAATAGTTATCAGAAATCAAATTACTATATCCTATGAGCTAATGTTATTATTGGATATTTTAAAGTTCCATTATGGAAATGGAACCTTTATGTACAGAGCTGTAAAAAAAAAATTAAAAAATCTTAAACAGCTGTATTTGCCCTCTGAGAAGCTGTTTAACAAACAGGTATAAAAGCAGATACTGTGGCACAATGCATTTAAGGACATTTTTAACTGAACTGAAACTGACAATAATAATATTGTCAGAGTCCTGGTGGACTAAAAATTACTTTCAGGAAAGACTATGAAACTCACTATTAAAAAAAAATATAGAAATTCTTAAATTCATGTTTGGGTTTGGATATAGAAATCCTTCTAATAGTCTTGAATGAAAACTATAACCAGAACTTCTGTGATATTATTTTAAAGTAGCATCTACCCTGGTGTAACTTAACATAAAGAAACCAAACTGGTTTTAAACTAGACAGCTTAAGCTCTTGCCACACTTTTCTGCAGTGATAACAACTCTGTTGCATTACAAATCCCACCCTAATTGGCAAGCATAAATCATCTATCTATTATAAATAATCTATATCTGAGAAAGTTAAGCCATGTTGTGACTGTAATGTTATTACTGCTTGCTCAAATATACTTAAAATATACACTAAACACGGTTTTGAGATTCAAAAGGAAACATTTTGAAAAGTTACAGTAAAATATGGAAGGCAGATTTATCAAAGGTAGGCTCTTCCAGAATATTCCACTTATAGGAAATACAGCATATGTCAAAACTCAATACAGCCTTTATAAAAATCCCATTTTTAATGTTTATTTTCCACTTGATTTTACTGAAAAAGGAAATATTTTACTGGATATTTGAGAGATTTCAAAGTATGAGTTTTACAGCTGTTGTAATTTCACAAGCCATCTTGGTACTAATACTAATGAAACCTCTCAGGAACACAATACTACAGAGGAAGGACAGTCTGAATGAGTGAAGTAAAAGGAAGGGAATTGGAGCTCATGATAGAGAAGTGATGGAAAAAGATCATTTCAGTTTTGCTTGTCTTGCTTTGCTTCCATTGTTAAAAGCTAGCTCTGAAAAGCAGCACATCCCCTGCCAGAGAGAAATACATCAGGAAAGAAGTGTAATGGGTGTATTAGTCAATCACAGCAAGACCACAAACTCTGATAAGATGAAGCCACATAAAATGAAGATGCCATTTTTACAGGCATCAGTAAACATATTCCTGCAGAGATTACAAAAGAAAAGGGAATTGTCAATGGCCACAGCACAGATGGGACCCTATCTGGAATATGCTTCCTTGATGAATCATCAGCTCAGAGAGAAGAAAGGCCCAAAGAAAGAAAAGGGAATGAAGACAAAAATTTTTAGAGGAAAACACAGAATCTTGATTTTTGTAGTGAAAAAAGCCACAAAAACAACCAAAAACCCCAGGGTATGAATGCATATCAATGAGCTGTTTATCTGCAAAGGAGAGACAAAATACTTAGAATGCATGACAATATGCATACCATCATTTCATAACAAACAGGAAAGAAGAGCCATAAAAATAAATTTAGTCTCGAAGCTGGAAGGTTTCTCACCATCAGAAGAATGAAATCGACATGGAACCATTTTCCTGAATAGCAAAGAGTAGAGTTAACCTTGAATAGTTGTGCAAAAGTGCAATGTCTGGGCTGGGGGACTGTTGCACATGGAGGAGTTGGTGATCACACATCAGTCACGCTGAGCAGGCGCCTGGGGCCACATGTGCAGCACTGTCTCCAGGCTGGGCTGTGCTGCATGTAACCCTTGCAAGCTGCAGAAACAGAGCCAGCTCAAGGACACAGAGAAGCCTGCAGGCAGCTCCCACTTGGTGGTTGCACCACACTCATCTAGCAGTGCAGAAGGAAGTTTCAGAGTTAATGTCCTTTCTGTCTGACAGTAGGAGTAATGCACACGGTTGTCTCCTTAGAAGAAAATCCTATAATAACTTGAATGATGAAAATGGGGTGACACTAGGGCTGGGGGCTGCACAGCCTGCTCACTGAAGGCCTGTGTGATGATGCACGACTTGGGGCTCCTGACATCTACAGGGATGGAGGATTTCCTAGGCTATTCTCTCATTCCTTGGACTGCTAACTCTAATAAATAGCACTTTGAATGGTAACTTACAGAGCTTTGAGTGCCTTTCTTACTGGGATCATAAGATGGTTTGCATCTCTTAATGCAAACTTACTCAACTTTTCATTATATAGAGGGAGTTGTCTGGTGTGCAACTGAGGGAACCAGACTGAGGAGGACCCTTCAGCTCCACTCCACTAGAAAGCCCACATGTTTAAGATCTATTAAAAAGAAAATCTTAGGGAATCAGATGAATTTTCATTTTACTTTAGAGGAATTGCCTGGTTTCATAAATCTGTTAAATCAAGCCTGTTGATTCTTGGTATCAATGAGCAAATCTATGTTTTGCATTTTTGCTCTTTGTTGATTGTTTAGTTAATGTGTGTTGAATATTAAAAAGAAACCAACAGAATGCTTGTGCTTGATTTCTTTTTATGACCAAGACATTCTTCATTTCAGCCACGTTGCCTGCCACTTTTCCAGTGTGGGCTTATGGCTCTCATTGATCCAACAGGTCAAGAGCGCTATGAAATTTTCCATAATGTGATGTAAGACCTGACAAAAGAATGCTACTTTTTTTTTTTTTTTTTTTTTTTTAACAGAGAAGGCAGAGACATGTGGTAAGTATGACAACTGACCATGATATGGGGCAGTTTCATTGGAGAAACTTTGCAGTATTCTTTCTGAAGTGACATTTGACAAAGTTCATTTTCCTGCCCTGCAGTACTAAGGCACTCTAGACCAAAGGTTTTTTATGAGCTTCAGGAATCTTTTCAAGCTCAATAATTGCATGTAAACATTGGGTTTTGAAACTCCTGGACATCATTCTTTCAAAAGTCACAAATCCTGTTGGAAGACCATGTCACACATATAAAACCAACCAATCAAACACCACCAAAAACCAACCAACCAACAAGAAACTAAATGAAAAAACCCGCAGAAGAAAGTGTTGTAAAATCTTCTTCAAGATTTGGAAGTGAATGCCAATAGCATGGCTTCTTTTGGTTTCTTCATTTTTTTTCCCATCATCAACCTGAGAAAATTTACATCCTTTTCAGAAAGCAGATATTGTGGCAGTGTTCCATTGTGAAATACTGCTTTATATTTGAATTCTATGGTTCTTTGGAAGAGTTAAATGCTGGACCACACCATGCAATCAGAGCCTGTTTTGTGGTATATCATGACTGTGCAACTGCACTGAACCTACTTTCATGCTTGATGACAGATCTCTAAGTTGAAAGAACACAATACAGAGTTTCCAGTTATAGAATATTAACCAGGAGGTTCATTTATGCACAGGCAAGCTATCATGGGAATTCAGTTCCTTGCACAGCCAATGAGACAGATAATCTACTTTAACTAACTCCCAAGTCCCTAACACACAAGTCAACAGATACAGGTACTGCTGGGACTGCACAGCCAGTCACCAGTACCATTCAAGAGCCTCTTGCTCTCGTTTTGATGAGGTTTATCTGCAAAGAAAAGATGAAATACTTAAAATGCTCCTAACAACACAGGATACAAAATTCTGCAAAGATACATCAAGACAAAGACAAAGATACAGGTACTCTCAGGAAAGAATACAGACCAACACGAAAAAGAAAAGTTACTATATTCAAAACCAGCCTTTTTTAAAATTTGCTTCCAAGCATTGCATTAATACTCTCATCAATCATCTTGTTCAAATACTGCAAAATCTCAGCTGTAGGAGCCAAGTTTCTAATCAACAGCAGGTTACAGCTAACAGAATTGCTCTAAAAGTCACCCACTTCAAAGGCTCCTCCTCCTCTGTGCCAGCATACTCTTAAGACTGAAGCAAGTGTTGCAGAGCACAATTCCAAAGACAGTTGTACAGATTGTGGCACTTGGTGATTCTCCTGCAGAGGGGCACTTATGGTACTGTCATGGCATCAGTGCAGAGGACATACAGATGGACTTAAAGACCCAACAGAACTCATATGCTGTGTTCTTGTATGCTGAATATAAGTCAGTGGATAAGCTGTTGTGGCTCATTTGTCACACAGCAGTCAGCACAGGCTAAAAGAAGAGAGAAGAGCTATCCCCCATGTCAGTCAACACAACTGAACCAGCTCAGCTTCAGGATGACAGGAGAAGAACTGGGTTCATAAGTGAAACAAGTGCCTGCAGGCCTGAAGGACCTGGATTTCACACCATGATCCTTGCTGGTTTTCCTATTCCAACAGGAATAACAGGAATATGTAAACTGTCATATATTTAAAGCTGTACTTGCTGAAGACTGCTCTGATTATATTAAGAATAATTAAGACCTATAATAGTTTCCAGTGGCTTCACTTAATCCTAATGTTCTCTGCAGGAGATAGAGACAGTGTCTAGTTCCAGTAGCTGAGTTATTTATTTTTCTTAAAACATCTAGTGAAGATCAATCTGGCATCTCCTATGACATCAAGGAAGGAAAAGGAGGCACTGACATATGGAAGGTGACCATAATGCTAACCTTCAAAAATACTGAGGAGATATGTATAGAGTGTTTCCAGTGATTAAAAAGTTTTACCTGTCCGTCCTATTTGTAAAAGGAACCACAAATCACATGTTATCAACCATATGCTACTATCTAGCACATCTTTGAGAAACCATCTTATAATTACAGTTCTTGGTGTGGGGCCAAGTTTACATTTATATTTTCTTGAAGGTTCTTAATGCCATGTATTACACTCTAGATATAGCAATAGATATTTAGGGTGATTACCTTATATTTTGATACATGTCAAAAACATATAATTTACAAGAAAGTGCAGAGATTTACACTGTGGAATAAAAACATCTGTTTGCCAATATATCTCTTCAGTGTTCCTTCTACACTTGCTTCAAAGACACACTTAGTAAAGGAACAGTGAATTATGAGAGACAAATTAATATTGCTAATGTTGCATCACCATTAGTTTAACAATAGTTCAGAAGAAGAAAAAAACCAACTGGAGAGGCTGCAAACTCTGATTTAATGGTTATAAAATTGCAATTTCTCAGTGAATTATTATTCATAAACCATTCAGTGTCTTAATACTGAATTCTACATGTTGAGTGAAAGACAACTAGTGTGCTGCATTTGAGAGTTCCTTGCTCTTTACAACTATGTTGTTACCAAGTGCTCAAGAAAAGAACAAATGTCTTTTATTTTTATGGGAGAGAAAGGGCGTGAGATATATATGTGCATACACTCTGGGATATTTGACTCACAAAATTGAAGAAACCTATGCAGAAATACTGTTAAGAGCAGATTTTAGTCCACTGTACTGCAACTTTAAATGTCAAGAAGCAGAAACAAATTGTAAATTAAGCAATTCAACAATATGATGACTGATGCACTGAGGAATAGCCAAAGACTTAAGCAGCATTCATCCATCTAACAGAATCTAGCAGCTATATGGTTCATGCATCAAATACCCCAAAAACACACAATAAACTGATTCTACATGAAAGTTAACTTCATCATCACAAGCAGATAAAATATTAGAACTTAAAGTGCATTATATTGCATCAGTTCATGAAGCAAATCTGACATTTGTTTAAAAAGAAATATCTAAACCAAACAGTGCATCAAGGAGACAAACACAGTGTATGAATAAAATTACAATTTTTATAAACCCTCAAGAGAGATGTGCAAATAGAAAAATCTATTTTTCTATAGAAGGAGTCACATGCTCCATTTTCATAGCCAACAAGCATCTGAATAATTACATGTTTGGCTCTGTAAAAGCTGTCTAAAAGTAAAATTAAATTACATTATAAATTATGTTCTTGTAAGAACTAGCCTTTGGCTGCCTAAACACTTCCCTTTTTCAGTATCATATCATTTTTTTAAACACACATCAGTATTTTAAAACCTATTTTCTGTCAACACACATTTCTCCTCATTTAAGAAACATCAAAAGCATGCCATTCTTTGGGCCACATACTTAAGACAAATGAAAGAACCTTTCTCTGTTCTATACGAATCTTGGTTCCACTTAATGCCTCACTGCAAGAGGAGAGAAGAGGATGAAAATCAAGGATTTTTAACCGTTCCAACAGTGAAGAAGACATTACTTATTGGAAGAGACTGAATTTCTTGAAGAAAATAAATTTTTATCCTGTTGCTTCATCAGCCCTTCAAATTCCCCTTGCATGCATTTTGCAATACATTTCTTATAGCTAAGGCAAACATGATTTAATTATTTGCTGTTTCCCTGAGCATCACAGAATTTAACTTCTGATCTCTAACATCAAAAATATATTCAGAAAAAAAAAGGAAGTTGTCTTTTAGACTTAACTCTATTAGGCATATATACAGAGAAATGTTCCAAACTGAAAGGGTTAATTAGGGTTTTAGCCTCACTTTTTTTGTTACTTGCTGAGAAGCTTATATTGAATTTTACATATTAAATGTGTAAATTGAGCTTAGAAAATTGAAAGCTAGATAATTTGAAATTAAATGATAAATGTTTTAAAAAGAAAACATAATCAAAATTAAGTACGTGGGAAAAAAACCCCAAACAACCAGAAGTGTAGGGCAGTGCCAGAGAACCCTGAGAAGAAATGAACTGCCTACAATGTTCTTTCTTCATACTTAATGGAAATTTTAATTTAAAACTGGACTTACTTCTTTGACAATATTATATAGTCGGTTATCTGCCTCTTAGCCTTTGATGTTCTAATAAAAATTATTTAAATGGCAGCAATTGAACCAGTTATTTAAAATATGGCTAAAAGAAATAACAGTATATTTTTTTATTCACAACTTAATAGATTTTGATAAAAGGCAGTATAGTTAGCTACACATTTGTTACAAATAACTACATTCTCACATCCTATTTAAACCCCAGTTCAAAAATATCATTAGAAAAAATTTAGTTTTAAGTGACATTTTCCAGTATTCCAAATAACTGGCTTGCAAATATTTTGCCCAGCGTTTTAGGGTGTCAGGTGAAAAGGAAACTTTAGGTAAACGTGATGACAGATATTTTGTTTTGAGCAAAGCATAAACAAGTGTGAGTTTATCGAGAAAATATAATTTTATCAAGAAAAGATTCTTTTGGCAAGAAATTCTGATGAAATACTGACCAAGACACCACATTAATTTCTCTGAAGAGAAGGCAGAGGTGAATAGAGAGTGTGTTCTGACAAGCATGGATTCCTTAGGTTGTATGTCAGATTGCTGGCTGGGAGAGCTAGGCCAAGATGTACCGCAATAACTTCTACGATATTTAGATTTATCCACAACAAATTGTGAATAATGCACCCAACTGATGAGAATACCAACATTCAAATATTTCAGCATATGCAAAATAATGACCTAATGTTCAGGAGCAGCTAGCGAATGGACACATAATTTTTCTTTTCCATCTTCCCTCACGCAGTTCCAAACCACGTGATACACTTTTGCTACAGGTTATAAATTCTTTGGAATCAGGCTGTATATTTTCTAAATTATATGTTGTAGTTCATACAACAACAAAAGATGTACCTTGGTGACGTTTAAGTGCAAACATGACATGTATCTGGATAATAAAGAACAAAGAAAACTGTATTCCCATAATAATTTTCCAATTTGCTGCAGCTAAGACTTTGATGAGTCTGTTTACTTCACAGCTCTAGTAGAAATACTGGTACCTTTCACCACTGCACAAGCAAATACACAAATATCAAAAATAGTTGCTGCACCTTAATAAACATCAAATGTATCTGCTGAAAGAATGACAATATCCCTTAAATTTTCAGGCAAAAACAACTGCTGCATTTATGCAGTGAATCTTGGTCTTTTGCTACTGACTTAATTCCTTAAGAGAAACATGGAACTTTTTCTTAATATTAATAAAAGCGTACAATTGAGGTTCTGTAACATCATAACACATTCTAAAATACAGATTAAAGTGCTCAGCTTCTCTTTGACTTTGAAAATTACAACCACTTATTTAATCTATTTTCAGTAGGGATTCCTACAATTAGGTACTCATAAAGGAAAACTTAGAAAAAGAGTATCTGATTCACTTGACATTTACCATAGTTTCCCAAATTCACAATCTATTTCTGCTAAACTTCCAGTATATTACAAAAATAAACTGCTTTCAAGGTAAAGAAAATAATTATTACCCTCCTACAGCCAGCTGAGGTACTCTGTCTAATACTGAACAACAGATCAGCCAAAAGGATCACAGTGTAGTGTCTGGTCTTAAGGAAAAAACCCACATAACTGCTCATGGCAGTTCATGCAAATTGAAGGTAAAATGAGGGACATTTTGACAAGAAGCAGACACAATTTTTCTAGTTCTGAGAAGGCTGCAGAAAGTGAAGTCTTTGTTCTATGGAAACAAGGCTCATAGAAAAAAATTCAAGACAAATCTATTTCCACCTGTAGAAAGGCCAAATGATAAGCATGTATCGTAAGAAATCCAGAAAGTAAGATACTTATTTTGTGAGATATTTGTTTGTGAGACATTTATTTTTTGTCATATACTCTTACCTTTCTCTGTTAAATTTCAGAGAATGTAGGATAGCTGGCCGTTTCTGTCGGAGATTCCACAAATGAAGTGCATCATCTGCACATGCACTGACCAAAGCACCCTGGAGCAGACACAAAATACAGCAACACATGTTACTTTTCTGCAGATTCAGTCTTATTCTTAAGTGATCCTCACTGTTAATGATTTATCCATAAAACTGACAGTTTATGAAAAATGGCTCCTTTCTGCTTGGAAAAAGAAATAAATTCTACCATAAATAATAATAAATTTGAATTGATCTGGTAAATATAAACAGTTTAAATTAGCACAAGAGCAGCCAAAATTAAATTAAGAAGCCATCAATTTAAAATTTGAATTAAAGCTTTGTACCAAGGTTACACATGTCAGCTCTCATGCATTTCTGTGTAAGCAAAGCGATTAATGAAAGAGAGAACAGACAGCACTTACTTAAAAAGGTGGGTGTGAAGGATGTAAGTGGAGGACAAGGGGATTAGTGAACACACATGCACGCAAGCAAAGCCAAGGTTAGTAGTCATATCAAGCATAGTTTAATCATTTAGTAGTTTAGTAGTCATACCAAGATAACATGAAAATTCAAAACTGGAACTATGAAAAGAAGATGCAAATGAGAAAGTAGGGACAGGTAACAGGGGGAGAGAAGCTAGGAAGAACTAAAAGATGCAGACAAAAGGACAGGGTCTTTAGTATGGATCAGCAATACGATGAAGACTGGTAATGCTTCTGGTGTCCTGAAAATGGGCATCTTCCAAAGTCCAGACCTCTCTCTGACCAGGCAGCTTGGAGTGAATTTCTGACTCTCTCTCTCTCTCCTCACCACAGTACACTGATGACTTGTGAAAACGACTGCAGAGGAAGCTTTGAACTGCTCCTGCAGTGGTTTGCTGCATTTACACCTCAGATCAGGTCTGGTACATAAGATCTACCCTTGTGTATTACTGTTGCATAGAGGAACTAGATATTGCCCAAACAGATGGCAACACTGAGGAAGGACTAGGATGCAACTTGCAAGGATGAAAAAGATTAGTTCATAGCACTTATGACTGACTGATAAACTTCTCTTTTTGCATCTTGGATTACCTTCCCAATCCTAGCAACTGTTCTTTTCAACACTGAGCTACGCAAATGAAATTTATGAAAGTGAGCCTTTTCTGATAGTGTGTGATCCATGCTTTAATTCTCATCTCCCAAAGAGTCAGAAAGAATGTCCACCACAGAAACTAAATTAATTCTATGCCTTAGGGGTTTTGCTGGTCACCTAATGAAAGAAAAGAACACTGATTCAAACTTTACATTCCTATTTTCATCCCTGCATTCCTCTAAAGAATTTCACTGGACTGACTGTTTCTAAAGTTTCAGTCCTCCCTCCTCAGTTTCCATGGTTCAGTTACTTTCTCCAAATAGATGTAGAAAAAAATTAAATATATCTCAGGTTTAAAACCCCATAAAACTAAAACTCTTTCCCTGAGAAGTTCTGAGATCTCCACATTTAGAGAGAATTGGAACTGTCAAAAGTGTTTCCTTATGTCAAGGAAGAAAACTAACCAAAACTGAACTACGACTAGATTATGATTTGGCCAAGTTATGAGGTCCTAAAAAAAATAATAAAAAAAAAATCCTGATTTATATTCTCCAGGAAGTTTTCTTGCCTATTACCATCTTCAGAAATATGTACAGAGCAAGCTATAATTTGTCACTGTTTCTTTATGTTGTCTAAACTTGATTTCAACAAACCATTTGCAAAGACTAAGCATGATGGTTTGATTGATGACCTCTGCAATTGCTTTTCCTTGCTTCAAGTAATAGCACATACCCAACTATTGAGTTTTCAGCCAATAACCATCAATATATTTCCAGAGAAAGATCTTGCTCATTTATTAATTTCTCTTTGAAACAAGACTGTGCAGCATATTTAGTAATTTAATGGATTTTACATCTACCTGCACACATTCATGTATTGACTGCCTTTTGTTCAGTGCTTTATCCTGATGTATATAAAGGCAATACTTTTCTCTTTATGCAGCCCCATCAATAGTTTTCTAAAAGGCTGTATGGTGAACGTCCTCTGGATGTACGCCACTTACTTGTTGGCACCATTTGTCAATGTGAGAAGTTATATCATTCAATTACGATACATTAATTGACTTATTCAACTAAATTTATACAGAATAATATGAGTAAATATGTCCTTACCTCATTGATTAGGAACTGGAGCTGCAGAACTGCAGCACCACTTTCATGTTGGCAGTAGCAATCAACACCAGGCCTGCCCAATCTGTTGCCATCAAAGTCAAGGATTCTAACATGCCTGTTATTGCCAGAAGTAAAGAGGGGAAAAAAAGAACTACCAATTAAACTCCAATTAACCTTTCATTAACCTCAATTCTTCTTGCTTTCTGTAAAACAAAAGAATTCATGCTGACTTTCCACTATTCTAATTAAAGTACCAACATCATCAGCTTGAAACATGTGCAATTATGAATTATCTGTTCTTGCCTGTGTTTCTTTTGCCTGCAAAATAAAGCACATGAATTAACACATAAATTCAGCAAGATGCATTTAAATTTATTTTTACACTTTATTGGTTCAAATAACGCATGAATGTATCAGATTTTTGTATTTACCAAGATGTTATACTGTTCTCAGCTGTCTGTTGTAGCACGAGAAGAAGCACCAAAACCAAACAAGCAAGCAACCAACCCACTCAGGATTTCAAACCAAGTGGAAGTTCTAACATGTAAGTGCTTTCCCTTTAAGTTGACTTTTAACATTCAGTACAAATACATGGCACTAGTTAATGATTGCCCTTAATGAAAGCTACAGTAGCATTGCCCTGATTAAGAGGCTTTCACCCTTCAACATCGGTATCATGCTAAGTCAGTTTTCTAGGAATCATCCTAACAAAGTAGATGGTTTTGCTCAGCATATCCCAAACAAATAAGGCACTTTCCAAAAATTCACATTTATATGCACCAGTGTTCACCCTGAAATACTTCACAAATTACTAAAATAGAGAAATTGTGCCGTCTGCTTCTGCCTGGCCAATTGCCCTGAAGTAAGGACTGATGCTTAAATAGCAGCATTATCACTCACTGATGGTCGCTTCCAAACATTCTGGGAGCTGCAGTGAGGTCCTTCCAGCAGAAGGAGCTGAAGAGATACGATGACTTGGCACATGTTCTTGGCACTTTAGCCCATCTTCTGCAAATTCTGTGCTTTGCTGCCAAGCAGGGAGCAGTACAACCTTACCTCATCAAATCTTTTCATAACAGTATATTCTACCAGAACACACAGCAGAAGTAGCTACAGTTCAGGCTGTGGACTGAATTTTTTCTTTTTACTTTTGCCTTTTCACTAAATGATGACTCTGCAATCAGGGGGAATGGAATATCTCTGAGGATATTAAAAAAGGGGACTAATACATCTGAATACCTCTAAGTAGACATCATGGGTTTCAAGAATAAAAGCCAGTCCTGTCTTCTCTCTCTTATCAGTATGTTGGATCTCCCAGGGGCCTTTGCAGACATGCCAGATTATCCTAATTTATACATAAAAGAGAAAAAGATGAAAACTGATGTCTGTTGGGATCTAGAGTGGAACAAGTAGAACAAGAATTATGTGCAGCAAGCAGTGAAAGTGTGACAGTAATCATATTCTAACAGAAGAAATGTATTTTCTGAAAACAATATTTAATCCTGGTTTTAAGATCTGTGTGAGTGAAATAGGATTTTTTGCTCAGCATTCACTTGTATGTAACACTTTTTCACAGAGTATTTCAACATCCTGATATTCCAAAGCTAATCATTATTTTGGGAAAAAAACCCACAAAACAAAACAAAAACCAAACCAACAGTTGTTAAGATGCCTAGTTTTAAGCACTTGGATTCAGTTTCTGAGATGTAGACTTCCATAACAACGTAATACATTACTAACCAAGGATTTACACTCTCATGTCTTAGGCCATTCCACCAAAAGTTGAAGAAAATTTCCATTTTTCAATATTACAACCTCATTCAGACTTTTTTCTCGAAATCCTTTTGTATAAAGATCGGTGAGTATAGATCTGATATTCTCATGTCATATCCATACTTGCTGTATCTTGCATGTCTGATGTCAGAGCACATGCAAAAATGGGTATGTTTTACTGGAAATCAAAGTTTCCAATGCATGATTGCATACACAGGAGAGGCATCCATGGCCAAAGCTTCTCATACCATGATCTATGACCACACTTTCCACAACACCCAACAGCTTTTTATTCTGTGACTTATTTTTCCTGTATGATACAGACAGACCTGACATGTCTCACTCTTCTCAGAGTTTAGTACTAATGGAATACAAAGACTTGAAAGTCTTGTGTGTTCACTGAGAAGCAAAAATGTAGATCCTTCAGCACTGACTCCTGAAGGTGAGATCAATGTTACTTATAGCAGGTATTTAATTTCTTATGACTAGAAGGTGTTGAGGCGAGACATGTTTTTCTTCATTAGGATGGGTGATTCTTCAGTAGTGTGAGATTAAGTCTTTTTGCAATAACAAGGACTGCAGTCTGATTCATTACTCTTTTCAAGGACAAGCAAGTGAAGACAGTATAATAAAGAATCTCCTTCCAAGGCATGCCAAGGCAGTTAACAGATATCCTCTGACAAGTAAAAACTCTAAAATTACCTTTTTCAAACCCAAACTTTTTCCATAGAAGAAAATTACACCAAGCTATGTAAATAAGCAGCTCTGAATTTTTTGAGTACTTAACTAACTTCTTCCATGACTAAAAGCAATCTACTTACAGATATGAAGTAAGAGGTTACAATTGCTAAGAAGAAACCATGGTCTCACATCCACTGTTTAATTAAAAGGCACACATAGAAATGGGTAATCCCCATTTATACCCTCTCCTTTAAAACATTGGGGAATTGTGGGGTGCTGCAGAAGTAGCATTGCTGCTTGAAGGTGTCCTTGTCATCTGATCTGCACTGGCTGGTACATGTTTGAGTAGGACTATGCAGCACTCTGAGAGCATATGCTTGTGGGCTGGTGTTACGCCATTATATAAACCAACTGTAAAATTGATTTAATGTGTAACTCGAATATAGGACAGTTTTTTTCTAGCAGAAGACTTATTCCACTGTATTGAGTGATTTATTAGTTAAAAAAGCACAAATGTGTTTATCAAAATAATCAAGTATTAGAATGATCAAAGAATTCAAGCCCATCACTAAGTAACTAAACCAACCAGGTTGGTCAGTTGTCTCCATGTCACAGGATGGATTTTGTCAAAAGATAAAATCACCTTTAGCACCTAGATTTGCAGTTCCAAACATAGCTACTTTCAACTCCAAGAATATATAGTTTTACAGCTCCTTCATGGAGCTTCTGCAAGTCTCACACATATTAATTTTCTGTCTACTAAGGGCAGTGCATCTTCTGGTACAAATAAACACCACAGTCCTAGGTTTTGTACTTCATATGGGATTCAGCCTGAGTTTTTCTCTCTTTACATGAGATAGTCTATCTTTTTGATTTCTGAATTATAAGTCTCCAGTGTTTTGTTACCCTCACTATTAAGAATGTCACGCTGGATGTAGAATCAATACATTTAGCTTTTGTTTCAAGTCTTTGCATCTTATTATGCCTTTTTATGCTAAATGAAATAACTTTCTAATGCCAAATTAAATAACTTTCTATTAGCAGAAATTTCCTGCTTTGAAATTTTGAACAAGCTCTATCTTATCCATCTTCTGCATAAATAAAAACAAAATGCCCTGAGCTCCTTTATTTTCATGTCACCAGTAATTTTGTTAGCTCTTGAATAGTTCCCATGTATTTTCATACATGAACTAGAATGTGTGCTCAGCTTCTTTCACCTATAAAAACTAGAGCTACACATCATCTTGGTAGTGGTTTATTTAATGCAATGCAAAGTAGTATATGGCATTTTATTATTTCTTACATTCAGTATTGCTTTTTAATATGTGTATGTAACACTTCATTATTACCATAACAAATTGGGAAATCATACTGTTTATGGTTTTTGAGACTTCTCCATTGCTTTGCAAAAAGTAAGATCCCTTCCCCCCCCCCCAACTCTCATTCTGTTAACTGCCTGTAGCTGGGCTCCTCAATTCCTTAAAAAGGACCTTCAACCTAATCCTAGCTTTATGGCGTTCTATTTGCTGTAGATTCACTGGGCACTGCTACATGAAAAAGTAACTTTTAATGGGTTTTAGTTTAAACACAGAAGAATTCGGTTTTACAATGAGCTCCTTTGAACATTTGGTCTACCTTTGTCTTGATTATTTTTCTTGACATAGGTTTCTCTGTCATGCATACAGATAATGGAAGAGTTAATCTCAGGAACAGTTAAATATCCATTATGATCTATATCGGCTGGAAAATTTGCTTTTGGTAACTTTGATTACTTTCAGGTTAAAGCTTATAGAAAGCTTGTTTTTAATGGCAAGTCTGTATGTATATAGACTACAGTCAGATAGCTGAATGAATCCTATGAAAAATATGACCATTTATTCAAGTAAAATGCAAATTTACATCCACACTATTCACAATTTTTTTTATTCCTATGAATTTAGAAGCTATTGTATTTCCCAAAGTATCTGCAGATTCCTCAAGAATTAGAGAGACTCATAGAACTACATATTTTCATTTCTTCTGAATAAAACTGCTTTTAAGGTCTTTGTCTTTTTGGGAATCATTTGTTCCAGAAACAGAATACAAATACAATCATGTGACTGAACTCAATCAACCCTAAGGCTGAAGTAGTAAATTGTGAACAGCAGTTACTCACAGTAATGACTCTAGCAATGTTTTGCAAATAAGATAGAATCACAGAATGGCTTGGGTTAGAAGGAACCTTAATGATCATCTAGTTCACATGTAGGTGAATAATTGCATGTTCCATTTGTGAAGCATCAATAGTTTTCACTTTGTTTTGCATATGCATATATATATACACACACACACATATAATGATTAACAGAAACTTCCTTGCTCTAAATTCACTTGTGAAAGAGAAGCCATTTAGTTACTCATCTGTAAAAGTTCCACATTGCCAGGCAGCTACCCTGAAAGATCTGTATTTTGAGGTTCTACTTCATGCAGTAGTAAAAACCAACATTATAAGGTTGCATTTACAGTGGCTTCCTCTTTTTAACCAGGTAGTCATAAACCACAGCAAGTTCACTGACACATACAGATAAAATTGAGAAAGGCAACCGTGAGTGAAAACTGAAATCTATAAAAGTTAGTGAAGAGTATAATTGATTATATTCACAGGGGCTAATGTTTCAGAGAAATTTACAAATGCAGATACAAGCTCAGTCAAAGGCATGACAAATACGGGAACAGAAGGAGGAACATATCTGTAAAGCTTGTTTCCAAACACATCTGGTAAAAAGCTATGGAGAGAACAAGCTGAGACAGAGTAACACTCTTGCCCTAATGCACTGGAGGTTATGGAAAACTAAACAGACACAGATGAGAGGGCTGTGTGCTCTAAAGCCAGAAAATCACTTGAACATAACCAAGATTCTGAGCAACAACATAGAGAGATATAGATAAAAAAATTGATAACACAACCGCATTTTATTCAATTTACTGCCATTCAGGAGGACTATGCAAATCACACCATTTGCTGCCCATCTGTTAGATGGTAGTCTAACACATTCTATCTTACTAAAGAAACCAAGCAGGTAGCTTTCACTCAGCTACTTTAATTTTCTTTTTTTCTCAGCCTTCAGATATTAATATTTAACACAGTATTTGTTCCATGTGTATCTTTACACTCAGAACACACATAACAGGTGCAGGTTATCGCATGTGCAGTCACTGATGACAAATGTATCCGTCTACAGTGATTTCATACTAAAACCAGCTGCATTTAAAGTTTAAGCCTGAATGTTGTGTTACTATTTGTTTTCCCTGTTTGTACACTCTACCACTGAATTTCCTGATAACAGGTTTAGAGAAGGTTTAAGGAAGTTTTGCTTGTGCTCTCCAAGAAAAAATGGAAGACTATCTATATAAACTCGACATAAGGTCATAACTTCAGATTTCTCATATTTTCCTACAGCAGAGATTTTTTGAAGTGGTCATTGAATTTTTAGTAACAGTGATCACAAGACCACAGATTTTCTTCATAGCTGCCAGTTATGAAGAATAATTGGTGACAACAGAAGATAAAGAATGAAAAGTGATCACATAATAAGACTTTTTAAAAAAGGTCAAACTAAGACCAACTAAAGATAAATTCCCCCAAATACTAATTCCTCCTCTAGTTGCTATGGAAAAATTATACAAGTAAAATAATACCTTAAACCTTCATCCATATCATGACAGAGCTTGAGTTACACACTGCCCTTAGCCATTGCTGGAATCTGGAAAGCAAGACTTCACGTTTTCCCAAATCCTGCTTCCAGCCCCAACCACCGGACTAGGGAGAAGGTGATGAATGTCCTATGGCAAATTATGTAGTCTATAGCAGACAAGAGCAGGTGATTAAATAATGCTCCCTCTTATCTGAAATTGTTTTGGCTGATACAGTTAGGAGGATGAAAAACTTCTTTGTTCAATGGTGATAGGATAATTAACAGTTGTCCCAACTACACCTGACTAATTCTTCATGCCAGGTACTTCACAGCAATTACAATAGTTCTGTGCCCCATAAGCAATTACAGAGTTTTAAGATGAGTTCCGCCTTGCACACTGGTGTGTTACTTGCAATTCAGTCAAAGCAGAAGCGATTAGGAGCACATATATGACCATTTTTCATGGGAAATTTTGTGCCCAGTCCTACAGAAGAATGTTGTAGATTTTACTCTTATCAGGTGCTAAGACCCTTCTAAAACTACTCTGCTTAGTCTTATAAACAAATCAATATTGAACAGAAAGAGTGAAAAAATTCTACTGAAACAGCGAAATAATTCTATACTTCTCCAAAAAATTATGAGCATCTTAACAAGGCATTCAAAAAGTCCTTTAAACAGAAAATAAATGCTTTCTATAATGAACTTCTTTTCTTTCAAAGGTGAATTTACAACTACCTGCTAAAACAAGAAAATAATCGCAGAATAAATATTAAGAAATTCAGTCCCTGAAAATTTCCAGACTACTAGCTACTACAATAGTTAAAAGGTTATAAAAGTGAAGTCATCATCCAATAATAGATCATTAGCAGTGCTTCTATTCTGATTCACATACAAACTCAACTTTCTAAATAAAATTAAATAATAATTCTGTTAAGTTTTCTGATTGTACTGGCATAAGCAGCAAGGTATACTGTGCAAATATAATCCTGAGGCACTAAAGTAAAAGTGGGCTGTTTGATGATGCATTTTTGGCCTAACTCAGTAATGTCAGAAAATTTCCATGCATAACATCCCAGAACACTTTCTTTTAATTAAGAGTTCTAAGTATACTTACGCATATCCTTAGAGAGATATATTATGCAAGGGGACTTTGGTGAGAAAAAATGGCACCAATACACAGGTACTAATGCATTGAGAAAGGTGGCACCTGATCTTGGCTCAGGCTGTGGAACTGGTAAGTGGTTTAGAGATTCATTTGCTTGATTGCTTGAACACTTCCATTGTTCCCAGGAATGTGCTCTATAACATCAATATGCCAAAAGAAACACTTTAAAAGACTTTCATTCAAACATTTCAGTGTTGATCCAACCACAAGATAATACTGATGCTGAGGTCATACACCATGTTCTTTTTGTTCTTTTTAGGGAGAGCAGTGCTGTCTAAAATATTAAATAATTTCATTACTTAACAGGAAACTGCTCACAGCTTGTTAGCTGATGAGCAATTCCTCAAATTCATCCACTGCATCAGCTCTATTATCTGTTTAGTATTGGAGGATTCCAGGAGGTCTCTGCTTCAACACAGAAAATATTTCACATTCAAAAACTTATTAAATGGAAGTTCAATATGTTAAACTAGGCAGTAATTTCATTCCTGCCCCAGAAAAACAGACAAATGACATTTCTATAAATTTCAGTTAAGCTATATTAATATTCAGCTCTTTTGCCAATCAATATACTTATTTTTAACTCTTAATAAAGAAAGATGTTAGTCTAGAATTTCATTTGTTAAGCAAGAATGGTAGTGTAAAACACACAGGAACACATGCTATCAATAGAAGCCAAAACTGGTAATGAAGCTCTTCAAGTCTACATAAATAGAATTAGAAAAAAAATTAAGAATTTAATTGAAGTAAATTTAATTTAGCATTTGACAAATTTCAGTGAATCATCTGGTGAGTTTTATTCTTTGGTTTAGTTCAATATAGTTGACACTATAAATGTGGCTATGTTGAACGGCATTCCAAATATCAGTCAACCTTAAATAGTCTTATCTTCTACTATTGTAAAATTCGTATTTTTAAGAGAAGTTTCCAGCAACAAATTATATGGAAGAGACTTTTTTTTTTTTTCCAAATGCAAGATACAGTTTAAATGGTATCTACATTTATCACTTTTATAACCCTTCTGAGCAACATAATTATTCTATCAGATTTTGAAATAAAATGCCACATAGACCACAGTTAATCAGCCCTTCCCTTCAATATACATGAAATAGGTAACCAGCAGCAAGTAAAAATGCATTTCAGGAAGCCTTTTGGGTGTAAATGGGTATGAACTACGATTTTGCCACTTTAAACAGACACTTGTAGATTGTGTTACACGAATTCTGTTCATGTTTGATGTCAGCTGTAATAAGCATTTATGTTTTATTCAAATTAAAATTTATAATCACATTAGTTAATCTGGGTTAAAACATGAGTAAAGGTTTGAAAGCATAGTTGGAGAATACTGAATAACTTCCAAGGAGCATTTGCATTTTAAGAAAAGACTGACTACTTCTGGGAATAAACCAAGACACCGCAGAAATCTCTTGGAATCCCAGTTTTTTCATGCCAATTACTGAAAGTCTGCATGTTTTAGTGAAGCAGGACACTGTTTCAGAACTTACCATACTAATATGACATTATTTCAGAATAACCCAATTCTTGTTGGACAGGAATCAAAAGGGATCAAAATTACTTGTACATTTCCTTGGCAATTCAAATTAAAAAGGCTAAGAGCTCTGCCTCCCTTCAAAGGATTATTCTTTGCAGAATCTGAGAGAACTGAAACACTGCCACAGTGGACGTGTATCTGTCATTCTGAGACTCTGCCAGGTAACTGACAGTGAGATGGTGCTAGTGGGGGTGGTGGCTTCCAATAATCCAAATCCCTCTCTACAGAATGGAGAGACCCAGCAGGGATTGTTGAGGATGGGTAAAAATCCAGCCCTGCTTTACCATTGCTATAATCTTTGGCAAGATCGACTGCTTTTGTTATCTATGTCAGGAAGCAGATCTGCAGGAACAGCTGCAGATCCAGCACAGCACAATATCACACACTACCAGGGCCCTGGTCTCTACTCGAGACAAGGAGAAAAATGCCTTAAACTCAACCTAATTTGTGTTTCTGCAGTGTGATGTGAGGGAAGAAGCCTGCAGGGAAACAATCTGGGCAGAGGAAGCAGCCCATCCATACTGCCTACTGGCGAAGCCTCTATAATAATTTTAATTATTAAGGTAGGTTTCATCTAGGGAAGGATAGCTTTTGCAGTCTAAACAGAGCCCTAAGGGGAATCTATCATACATGTAGCATGAACAAAACCAAAGAGAAACCTGGAGCAAAACAAAAAGAAATTGTTGTGTACATGCACAGTTGCATTGAGTTCTCCCCACACTGACTTTCACAGGCTGGAGATATTACTCATATGGCCATATTGAAATTTTAGTATATAAACTGTAGGAAGGACAAGAAAGAGAGACCAATAACTAGTTAAAGTCTTTGACTCTCACTAATATGAAACTCAGAACAGAAATCTTAGATAGGTTAAACATGCAGGTGGTCAGCTTTCATTCTTTTAAACCCTTACAAACACTACTGAACATTCAGTGACATAAAAGCTATATCTATTCTCTTCTATCCCACAAACGATAATCACAAAAATCCCCTTTTTGTAATCCTATATTTCTTGCAAGACTTGAAAAGCAGATTAAAATACAAAGATCATCCCTGCATGGGCACTGTTCCTGCATCTCTACATTTTTTTTTTTTTTCACTAATGCAAATTTACTAACCTAAGTGGGGAAAAAAGTTTTCCTTTTCCAAGCACTGTTTTTCCAAATTCAAAACTACCATTTAGATTAATTTTAAGGTAGATAAAATATAAATACAAAAAGTTGATATGGAGCAAAGTCTAGCGGAAGAGAGTCACTTATCTCTGTTTCACTTCAATGCACATAAACATCACATTGTTTGGGATGTCTGTCTATGAAAAAACTAGGGTGATTCTGAATTTGGAAACTGGACTCCCTGCTTGCAGTTGTTGCCCCCCATCCTGTGGCTTAATTTATCAAAACAAGCAACTTGAAGCTCAAGAATCTATCAATTTTCCAAATGAATATATATTTACTAAGAAATGCTTTGTGGAACATGACCACAATATATTTGCTAAATGGGATTGAAAAAGACAAGTGGATGCACACACACAAACATATTGGGATAGAGAAAAATGATTAAAAGATGGGGGAGAAATATGAAGTTAGCAAGGATAGAAGAATATAATAGATTAGTGCTTACAAGAACAGAAAAACCAGATCATTCCTCCCAGAAAGTCACTGAATGGGCAAAGGACAATAATCAGAGATTTGTAACGCAAAAAGTATTTAAAGATTATAGAATGGCAGTGAAACAAAAAGTTTACTTTCTGACATACTCCAGACAAAGTGTGGAAAAAAAACCCCAAAACAAACCAAAAAACCCTACTCAAAAATAAATCTCCAGTTTTCTTTAACACAGACTTCTTGTGTTGTGATTTTAATACTTTGAAAGGATACCAAACTTTGAAAGAGTAGGTAAACAGATTTAGTTTAGCTTTGCACAAGGAAATGCCAGTATCTGTGTGGATAATGCAGGAGCTTTATGAGGTCTTCTGAGAATACTGATGTATTAGAACAAGCATTGACAAGATGTACTCACAGCTACTGAGAATGCTTGGAGGCTTTCTTGTCCAAATTTGCTGATGGATCTCTCTTAAATATGAGATATACTAACATCCTAATATGTGATAAAAATGTAAGGCCATAGCTTGGATAAAGTTACATAGTTTACATGTTTTACATCGTAACACTAATTTGAAGAATGAAAAACTGAACTGATCAGTAACTAAATGGAAAGAGAAGAAATGCCTCTAAAAGGGATGATGCCAAACTGTCCATGTCTAAAGGCAAATGCATATTCTTGCTGAGTGTCCCTGCTCCTCTCTGACAGACAGGCATCTGTCTTGAAACTCATAGGTACCTACAAAAACTACTTTCCTGCAAGTTAAGCTGTCATTATGCAGAACATGTCTATTCATTATCTATACATATTTTCCCACTAGAGCATGAAAAATACAAAAGAAGTCCTCTACTGTTGCACCCCACAGTGAAATTTTATTTTCTATATATTTGCCAATGAGTTCAGATCTATACACATAAAAGAGGTTAATTCCTAATCCAGGCCTTTGCTCTCCTACTCAGTGTCCCATTTTTCTTGTGGCTTGATTTCAATTTTGTCTAGTTTAAAACAGTCAGCTTTTGAGAATGAGCTCTAGCTCTATCTTACCAACAAACATTTCCAATGGTGGTCCTGCCAAGAATAAGAGAACCGTAAATTCACCACACCAAAGCTTTTTCTGGGACTAAGACCCGTATTTCCCTGACTACAAAGAGTTAGATGGCATTTGGCTGCTCAATGTGATTTCTATGACCCCAAAACAAAATCATGCCTTTTTAAATTAAGGCATCCACACCAAAGCAGATTTTAACTCCAAATCACAAACACATTTATATTTGCCACAGCCTATTCTAATCTCTAGCATCCATATTCATTGCACACTAATCATCTGTCAAATTTATTATTAATGGTACTGAAAAATGATAGTATAAAATTTTAAGTGGTCCCTCTGACATAAAAAAAGAATAGATTCCACAATATTTATCAAATAGCAACTAACGTGTCTGAATGGGTTATCTATCTAATACTCAGGTATATACTATAGGTTTCACGCATTTTTATTTTGAAAATCAGCAACACAATAAAGTCAATACAATAAAGACAATAGAAAAGGTTGTGTACCCGCTTTAGTAGGATTAATTTTTGTGCTGAGAATCCACATCATGTGAGAACCCAGGGTTAAAAGTCAAATTATTCTTTTTCTTTACTACCTCATGGCAGTAAACACTTGTGATTTTCTTCAGTTTCCTCCAAATTACATCTCTGCAATGAGGGTACATACAATCTTGCTTCAAGATATTTATGCTTGTGGATGACCAATGCATTATGCACATCCTGCTTTACCTAACAGAGTCCAGAACAATGACAACAACTTCAATGCAATCTACTGTGATGTTTTTAAAACTCAGTTCCCTGTAACAAACACTACTGTTGGAAACAAAATACTCACATACTGGTCATATTTGTCCCACAATTACATCCCCAGCAATACTGTTACTCTGCCACAGCTGCACCCTGCTTTCAGTGCTCTGCAGCCTGCTGAAGAGAAGAAATTCTTCATATTCTTCAAATAAGGCAATGGTGAAGAGTAAAGCAACCATAATTGTTGACTAGCAAAGGCCTGGTAGAAATACTGGTGAAAAAGCATAAATCAGGGCAGATCCTTCGGTGTTTTAAGCCTTGTTTGAGTGAAATGCCACAAATTCCAAGCTCTGCACTTTGCAGGCAGGCACTTTGCATATCAAAGTGTCCTGCATTAACTTAGGTATGTTTTGACACTTTATTCCAAGACAGATTATGAAACCTGAACTAGATTCATTCTTAATTTTCCACGACTCTCTCAATTCTTCTAGAGCTGAATATATTTCAGAACACTGTGTAACATATCATGGTATTATAAAAGGTACAAGTAGTCAATTATTGATTGTCTAACCAAAGCTCTTACTCTAACATCCTTTCATCATTAGCTCTCTTCTATTACCAGTTCCAATTTTATAAATATGCTAGAATTACTGAATTAGCATTAAAACAAACTGTAAGAAATTAAAAAAAAAAAAACAAAACCAACACTAGACAAAGTACTATGAAAAAGATTACTCTGGCTGAAATTAAATTTTTAGAACTAAAATTCTCTGATAGTGAATGGATAAAAAGCAAATTTTCTTGGTTGTTGGAGCATGAAAATATCTGTTCCAACCTCTTATATTAGCTCAATGAGTGCAATACTCTCTGTTTAACAAAAAGGCTGTCTCCCAGAAGGGCAATAAAGTTTAAGATTTCAAGAAATGAAGACCCTATGACCTTCCTTGGTAATTCATTTCAAAGACATAGAACACATATTCCTAAAAATATTAGGGCAATTAGTCAGACTTTAATTTCAAGCTACTAATATATTTCCCTGTTAGTGTAGAAAATCTTTTAAGTAGCCATTTCATTCCTGTGAAAGGACACGTACAAAGCAGTTAAACCACCATTCAGTCTTCTTTTTAATAAACTAAACAGAATGAGATCCTCAAGTCTCTCATTATAACATACTTCTTCCAGCCAAATAATTTTTGTATCTCTCCTGGAAATCTATTAAGGTTTCTAAAGTTGTCTTTCACATTCCCAAAAAGAAAAGGCAAGCAAAAAAGAGAGAAAACAGTGAAAGTTTCCTTAAAAAGCACCACAATCTGGTTATACAGCCCCAATCTAGATTTCACACACTGGTAATTTATATCTCTACTAAAAGAAATAACTCAGCTACCAGTGCAGAATTAAATTAGTAATGTAGCAGTCAACTGTTAAACTTCAGCGACATTACCCCACACTCCTGGTGGTAAGGCAATCAACCATTATCTAAAAAATAACCCTCACATTAAGGTCCAGAATCATAAGTAGGGATGTATATCATGCAATCATTTCTCAAAAAATAAAACAAGCATTCTGATTCTTCATGGGAAATAAATCTGTTGATTTTATCTTTATCTAAATTGCCAATTGCTTCATGAGAAGACAGCCTTGTCCCTGAACGTGAAGCAATGTAGTGGTCTCCCAGTACTGTCATCACTAAGTCCTGGAGCAGTGAATATGGCCTAGGATCAGAAAAAGGAAATACAAACTCTTCCTCTTTGCACCTTCTTTCCTGGTAAAGATTAGCCTAAGCCTTGGTGTTGTGTGGCAGGTATGAAGTCTACCTGCTGCTACTCACCAAACTAATGGAGCCTCTAGGGTGGCTTGGGCTGTGACCTATCAGACTTGTGTGCTTCCTAACCAGAAAGGCTGACAGAAAAGGAGTGATCTGTAGCCAGTTGGTATGATCAAAGTCTCTGATATTGTGCAGCAGGGAGGGAGAGACTGCCAGATAAATTTTTAGGACATTTTGGGGACATTTCCTTTTGGGCAATGGATTTTTCAATGTTAATTATTTTGCTGTCTCTTCCACTTCTCCCCAGCCTTGGCTTCTAAAGCAGCATGTCATTTAATGGGCAGGTAGACCTCTGATTTACAGGCTATCCTTGTGCACTCTGTGGATCAAAATAATAGTTATGTCAGCTGTGTGACTTTTATCATATTCAAAACTGGACTTTTACCTAGAGAAAAATCCCTGTATCATCTCTAGAGTGAATGTAAAAGAATGTTTACACAGTCATAAAGTAGGTTCTTGGAGAATGTTCATTGGCTATAAAATTACTCTATTAGTCCCATATTGCTACTAAATTGACTGATGGCATCATTGAAGTTATTGTATTCAACATATAAAGTCAAGCCTCAAGAAAAAGCTGAGGAATGTTTTCCTCAGTTCTAAAAGGACTTCTCATTTTGAGGGTTAGCCTGTATGAAGAACATGAATGTGACTGTAGTTTAGAAGTTCTTTTATTTTTTCTGATTACTGAGAAAGAAACAGAGAAAAGACACAAGCATTATTTTATCATTAGAAAATTATACTAAATTTCTTTTTGTTTCAAAGAAAGCACCTAAAC
Source organism: Xenops minutus (assembly GCA_035221455.1). Classification (NCBI taxonomy): domain Eukaryota; kingdom Metazoa; phylum Chordata; class Aves; order Passeriformes; family Furnariidae; genus Xenops; species Xenops minutus. The sequence goes on along the minus strand of JAWWEE010000001.1, from coordinate 25,885,094 downwards.
ATTTTGAAATAAACTTTTTGCTATACACTAAAAATTGAAATATCTCCCAAGCACAACAGTGTAATTTTTCAAGAAGTGAAGCCTTACTAACCTTCAAAAACTGTGATTGATTTTTCATTAGACACAGAGTTCTCACCTTGTGATTTCACAACAATTCCCTGGCTTTCACTAACAATTTATGGCAACACATAAAATAACAGAGAAATAATTTATTGGTCTTCAGACAAAATGCTTTTGATTATCTAACTATGTAAGCTGCATTAAAAAAAAAAAAAAAAGGGAAAATTTTAGGTGGACAAAACCCCCCATAGATCATGTTAGGTAGGAAACAGATCCGATATTTTGAAATTAGAGTAATCCACATGATTAGCCCCTGTCACATAGCATGAAAGCATGACTGTATTCTGCAAGTTAATGTCACTTGGTTGGTGACCAGCACAAACACAGCAGTCAGAAGAGAATGAAAAACATTTTTCATAGTATGCATTTCAATTGGCTGCTTTTTGAAAAAAAAGGAGCTTGATGATCAGGAAGGATCACTTTTTCAGACTAAAACACTCTTAACCCAATATCTAGTCCTTTTAATAACTTACGAAAAAGGATATTTGAAATGGCACAGGTATGAAAGCTTGTCACCTCACACTTGAATTAGTTCCCCAAGCTCTGATGTCTGATACACAATCTGACCCAGAATCTGTGCATAATAAAAAGGTCACTGAAGCAGAAATCGACACAGTCTGTGAAGACTCAGCTTGGAGACAAATGTTGCTAGACTAAGACTAATTTGTTTAAAAGTCTGAAACTGTAGGTAACTCAGGATAAGCTTGAAGACAATTTTGCAACCATAAAAGATAACGAGGAGCAGGAGCTCTTCCAATCCTTCCGGCCACATTTTCCTTAAGCAAGAAGATAAGGGAGCAGAAGAAGGAAGCCACTGAGTAAGAAGAGAAGATCTATTGAATTATGCTGAGCTACCTAAGCCTTGGGGAAGCACATGGGATATTTTTCATATTTTCAATTATGCCATGCAATAATATGTCTGATATTTTTACGCTGTTGGACTAGTCCCACGATTAATAAGCTGTTTTTAAAAATGTATAGCTATATAGCAATTTATTATTTTCATTGGCTTTAACAAAAAGTGATGAAGTAAAGCTCTGCAGACAGCTTTATGTAAGTATATCACTACGATATCTAGGATATATAAATATGCTTAAAAGCACACTATACATTATTATTATACTATTTTGATATCTTTATTTTATTTCATAGACCCAGAAAGACTCAGATTGACTAAATATACTTATCCTCAAAGAACACCTCAGATATTTATTTTATATTACTAAAAACTAGCATTTTTTTCCCTGACCTCCATATTTTGAGGTTTTGTGGGTTTTTTTCAACCGGATGAATTTTTTACAGAAAGTTATCTTTTACCCTTCACAAATTATCTGTCTGGAGGTAAAGCAATAGATTTTATCAAGTTCTACAGATAACTCTTTATTCTGAATTGTCCTTACATAAAAATAGATTTCAATCTATTGAACCATCTGTCTTATTCTATATGGTCATTACAGCTTATATATACACACATAATATAAACACAATACACATGTATAAATAAAACACAAACATACACTTATGTGTGTATACCATGTTAGAAACTCCAGTTTTCAGGGACAAATGTTCTGAGACCAGATTCCTTTGAAAGGCTCATTCCCTTTGAGGTATCTGTGAGGTACCAAAAACTATGAAAACTATACATAGTATGCTACAAAAACAAGGTAGTAAACCCAGCAATATTTTGAAAATTTGAGATTACTTGTCTAAAAGATATATAAATCTGCAAAAGGAAAATACAGCGCTTGCTTATTGCTACATATCAGTTGTGATTGGTTTGTGGTTTACAGTAGTAATTTATAAGGTAATTAGTTATAAATTCTAAACAGTTGCTACTATTGCTATTTGTACCTTAAAATGTGGAATATATTGTAACTTATACAATCAGAATATATTCGTGTGGTTCTGTAACTGAATAAATACTGCTTATTCAAAAAGCAAAGGCAGTAATTTATCTTTCACTATCAACTTGCAATTCCCTTTTATTTCAGTTTCGGTAAAAGAGTTCGCTGTGCTTATTTCTTCTGAATGAAAAAGTGATAATTAAACAGAAGCTATTCTTACATTGTGTGAAAACTTCCATGGATTCCTAAACGGGAAGTGGAAAGAACACAGCAGAGAGAAGAGGAAAACAGAGTATTCAGACATTTGTACACCATAGAGCAAAGTAAAGTTACATAATGAGAAGCTACAGAAAACAGTCTAGTTTCCCTTTAGGCCTAGCCTCCCTAAGAAACATTAGCCCTACTAATTATGCAAATATCAATCAGCATCTTGCTGCAGCTCTAGGCTGAAGTCCGAGCGAGTTCTGCTGATTACTGTCATTTCCTAGCCCAGCTCCAAAAGTCATATACTGATGTGTATGAGGGGGTCATCTTTTCAGAAGTGTTAGAAAAGGATTACAAATATAAACATAAACTGATTTTTGAAAAGATTTAAAATCCATGAACTACACAGATATCTTTGAGTTGTTAATGAAAAATATCTTTCACTTCACCCTATTTAAGGGCATTACTGTCCAGTCTGGACACCAGTCTCCAATTTGAAGAATGTAACATTGATAAAATAAATACACAATACTTCCATTCTTTATGAGGTCCATATCAAACATCTCCATTTAACTGTGAAGAGTGCTCCACCCTGACCCCCCTTCCTTTCTCCTAGCCATTGGTTAAATCACAGCAACTGCATGCTCCATTCTTCACGTGCCATAGGCCCATGCACTTCTGCCAAAATTAGAGCCCTCCCTGCACACTCCCCACTTTCTTCTCCTGTCCTGCCCATGTAAGAGGCTCATCCTGTTTAGTGGGTCATTTTTGTCATGCAGCACAACTCTCTACATGAGTCACATGTGAGCAGAGCTGGCAAGCTGAGACCTCACATGCTAACTCGCTCCTCCAAAATTGGTATTGAAAACTCAACCCTACACCTCCCCCTTTCATTTTCTCATGGATTGCTGTTTGAAAGATGTTTCTTCTACAGTTCTAGAAAACAAAACTAAAACCCACCCAGCCTGGAAAAAATCTCCAGGTAAGTAAAACAAACCCAACTTCTTTGCTGCTGCGTTTGGCACACAGTCAATATGTGCTCAGCGAGTGAAGACACTGACTCAGTCACATTTATTCTTTAGCAGAGGACAAATGAAGACCATGGAACACTTAAAGCTTTCAGATAGCTTAAGTGAGGCTGCACGATGCGTAATGCTTGTATAGGCACCCCCAGAGACACAAAGTTTACTTTGAAAAATGTCAATGTCACTCTTAATAACTGCAAAGCTATAGAACTTGCTAAAATGTTCTTTCATTGTGTTTCATCTGACTCACCCTGCAGTAAGTTTTCTGTGCTGCTTCTCTGCAGACGCAGTAGTTACTGGGTTTTTCAGAGACCACTTTCATTCCTCTGGAGACTCAGTATTTAGCTAGCAGAATTCACATTATGAAAGCAGCTCTACAGTGCTGATGTGGTCACCTTTCTTTATGATCTAAGATCTTGGAAATGTGTGGGGAAACCAAAAATGTAAATTCTGGTAAAAGCTGGATTGCACAAAATACTGAGAAAAGAACAGGGGTAAAATGAAAGTAGACCTCAACACACTATATAGGCAATGTGTGTGCATTTGCCTGAACCAGATAAAAGCAGAGTGACCAGAATGCTGATCAAAGAATCTAGAAAAGAAGAAAGGAATACTCTTCAACCTGAAGAACAGTCAGGGATAAGAAATATCTGGTCTATGAAATTCTGAACTACTGAACCTCCATGTCAGACTGATATGTACACATATGTTGCTAGCATAGAGAAGAATTTTACAGTCAAAATTCCTCCATTTATGCCCTTCAGCCCTTAGAAACAAGATAGAAGTACAAGGAGAACAACCAGAAAATCCTAAAGGAGAACAAAGGAAATCAAAAGATGTCTAAGAAAACCACGAATGCACAATAGTTCATTTATCAAAATATAGCAAACATTGTCTAGGGGTGTTTTTTCTTCTTGCAACATGTGGAGACAGAAACTAACTTGAGGCAATAACCATGAAAAACTAAACTGTGTAGATAGCCTGGAGAAAACCTACAAAATAAACATTGTCCTTGTTCTGGTTTTCAGATTCCACCCCAAAAACTAACCCAGGCTTTGAAAAAAGGCCATCTCACCTTATACCTCCTTAATCCCTTTTCAGTTGCTGCCAAATCCCTGGAAGGAAAAAACACCACCCCTTGGGATTACATACATACATATACACATGCATACATGCACATATATGTATATAATATGTATATGCACCCATATCTACATATTTATACATATATATATATATATATATATATAAAACATAGAATCATTCATAGAATGGTTTGGGTTGGAAGACACCTCAAAGATTATCTAGTTCCACCCCCCTCTGCCATGGGCAGGGACACCTTTCACTTGACCAGGTTGCTCCAAGCCCCATCCAACCTGGCCATGAACTCTTCCGGGGATGGGGCAGCCACAGCTGCTCTGAAAAACCTGTGCCAGTTCCTCACCATCTTCACAGAAAAGATTTTCTTCCTAGTATCTAATCTAAATCTCTTCTGGTTTAGTTTAAAACTGTTCCCCCTTGTCCCATCACTTTCTGTCTGCATATAAAGTCACTCTCCTTCTTTTTTATAAGCCCCCCTTAAGTACTGGAAGACTATAATGAGGTCTCTCCAGAGCTGCCTTTTCTCCAGGTTGAACAACCCCAGCTCTCTCAGCCTGTCTTCACAGGAGAGGTGCTCCAGTCTCCCATTTACCTTTGTAGCCTCCTCTGGACCCATTCTAACACCCACCAGAACCCCCAAGTCCTTCTCCACAGGTTTGCTCTCAATGAGTTCTCAGTCTGTGCTCATATCTGGGATTGCCCTGACCCAGGTGCTGCACCTTGAGCTTGGACTTGTTGAACTTCATGAGGTTTCCATGGGCCCACTTCTCAAGCTTGTCCAGGTCCCCCTGGATGGCATCTCTTCAAATATCAGAATATGACTGCTCTACTGGAAATCTGTACTTTTCCTAAATCTTATGTTATTCATATTGTTTGGTTCAGTGCTCAGAACTGGCCTTTTGAACTCAGTGAAAAAAAAAAAAACCCAGAAGCAACAATTTCTGCAGAAATCACAGCTCAGCTTACAGCTGAAAAGACAATATTTACTGAGCCACCACTAATAACAACCTTGATCTAAGTCACTGGCCTTTTGCTCCGCCACTTTCACTTTTTAGCAGTCAGCATGACCTTTGATCACAAGAGGAACCAGATCAATAGTATCCACAAGAATTAATCCTTGTGGAAGCACTTACTTCTTTTTTGCCCTTTGTTAAAAAAAAAAAAAAAAAAAAAAAAAAAAAAAAAAAAAAAAAAAAAAAAAAAAAAGAAAGAAAGGCAAGAATTGTCCAAACTCTCAAATTATATGCCTAAAATGGTACACCTCAAGTTGTGTTCCTAGGTAATTTAAAAAGCAATCTGATTTTTTAGAGTTAAGCAAGATCAGTTTTCTTTGTCTACTGATCTAAGAATTTCTGTAGTCAGAAACAGTGTGAACTCTCAATTTTTGCAGAAATTATGGGTTAAAGATCAAATACCTCTGAAAGACGCGCTTTTCACAGTTTGCAAAATTAAAAACCTAAGTAAGCATTTGTATGGTGACAGGAATCCAAGTTTCCTGAATTTATCCCTAATCCACATAGATCATCTTATTGATGCACACAGAAAAAAATGTGTCAAATTCTTATTCAAGTAAAATGACCAAAAATTAGCAAAATAGAATGTGGCTTCGTTGGTTTTTTTTGTTTGTTTTAACTCAGAAAGCAAAGATATCATGAACAACGCTGACTATATTGATACTAGACATTAGTTCTAATATCTAATTTCATATGCCATGCATGTACAAGAGAAAAATGCATTGGAGGGTGTATAGACTAATTAATATATTAAAGTATTAAAACCACACACATAGACAAAGTAAGATTTTTATTATAAATGACTGCACAGAATAGAAAAGTAGGGCATATTTATATGCAAGGTTCTAGGAGAATATATTTTATGTAATATTTCAAATTGCATTTAGCCAAGATATTCTTTGTAAAACACACACACAAAAAGGAGAGAACTCAGAGGAAACATAAAGAGACTTTAAAAAGTCATCCTGTCTGTTCTCTTAGCCTAAACTGGTCTAACTGATGCTCAAAAATAATTTGGAATTCTTCAACTTCCTTACAAAACCTTTGATTGATAAAAACTGCAAGTTTCCACCACCTCTTTTTAATTTTTTTTTAGATCTATTCATATGCCATTTTTTCTCCACTTGAAGCAGGAAAGAAATAAAGAAACTATTCAAAAGTGGCAGCTTAATTTTCTAGACTTTTAAGGTTCCTTTTCCATGTTTTTCTCCAACCCCAACCCCAAGTGGGACCTGTTTGGTCCCACTAATGCTGCAGCATCCCTCATGAGTCATGTATAACCTTCACATTGGTGAAAGTATGTACCATGTACTTACCATGGGGATGTGAATGTACATGGAAACATCATTTGTAAACCCATTTCTGTTGCTGGTGTGCTAAGCTGCAACACTACTGTAGGCAGACTTTTTCAGCCCCAACAATCCCATCTTTCAGAGAGGGTAATTAGATATGGGCAACAAAGATCAGGACTTTGAAGCACAAGAAAATGGTAAGAACAAATCAAAGGAAGAAGTGAGATGACAATTAGTGCCTTCTCGATTTCTAGTTAATTAAAGAAAGGAGCAAAGGGACAACCATTCTATAGATCTTGAGATTCCTGATATGTTATGGTTTGCAAGCTCATTTTAATAGTATTAATGAGATAACCTAAGTAGATGAAACAAACTAATAAAATCTATGCATTTTTCCCTTAGAAAGAGCAGCAATTAAGGAAAAGGCAAACTGTGTGAGATTTTTTAAGAAGCCTGCCAAAATTCTGCTCATTTTCATTCCTCAGCTATTTCATAGCTCAGGCAGTATATTGCAGTCAAAAATGCCCATTTGCCATTTCTACATTTATATAAAGCATTAGTCAGTAGTTTTAAATCGTGTTTCCTATCTTTGGAACTGTCATTGCCCTTTCTCATTTCACTACTTTGAGGAGAAAGACCAGTGATTACAATTTCATGCCTTGATAAGAAACATGTAATGCCACCTCTACCTTTTGTAAGACTGAGAATATCCATTTTAAATTTCATCCACATACCTTTCCAAAATGATTTATCCTCACATTCCAGTGAGGTAAAGCTACTTCTGAATAGCTCTGTTAGTTCTTTTCCACTATCCTTTCCATTTGAATAAGTTTTTCTTTTTTTCCCCTCTCATTCTTTTAGGATATCACTTTCAAAAAATGAGTATCTAAATGTTAAGGTCATCGTTGTAGACTATTATAACAGGTTGCCTTTTGCATGTGAAACTGTACATTTTGAAATTCAAATTGCAGGAGTTTGAATCTATGGTGGTTTTGTGTGGAATGGATTGGAGACACACAGCACATGATGCCATATGTCATATCCTTATAAACACAAATATCTGAGGGGGCTTGAGTCAAGAACATTCCTATATATATAGACCTTGGTAGTGCCTTCCCCTTAGCTCCTAGACAAGGTGGTGATGCAGGAGCTGTGCTATCAGATCTTCTCAGAATATGCCTCAAAGTGTACAACTACACAGTGATCAGCCATTTTTTCTTCTGTGTCCTTACATTAGTTACATCAGTGTAATGTCCTGGCCAGAAATGTCAGAAACTATTTGTGAATGGGAGCAATGCTCCCCACTCACTGGAGGCGGCAAGGTAGGGAAGTGGCAATCAAAGAGTTTTAAGGAAACAATATCTATTGAATTAAAAAGACAAACAAAACAGGACAAGGACTCAGGGGTACCTGAGTAATTAAGATTCCCACTCTCCCAAAATAATGTTGGCAAAAACTGGTTCAGAGTTTCTTTTACAGCTGTGTGTGGCTATCGATGTAAGTTCCTGCTGCCTGACTTCTCTGCATAAACCCTCAGCTCACTCACCCTGCTGGCACCACAGAGTGTAATTGCTGGGGAGATCAAACCGGCTCACGATGGGTACACCAGTGAAACTGAGCAGGTTCCCTTGCTCCCTGGTGGGCAGGACGCTACTGTCCACATGTTGGTTTGAATGGGAGCTGATTCCTACTCTCTTTGTCCTTCAGCAAATATCACCAATGCCCTTCTTATCTCCTCACTCAAGATGTCCAAACCTCAGCCAGAAGGCATTGCTAATTAGGTCTACCCAAACAGAAAAAAAGAGTAACTCATACAAGATTTTGGGGCTACAAGACCGTAGGCATGCCACACCCATGCCTTGGAAACCATTTAGTAGCATTACAGTAGTAGCAAGCTTATTCTGACAGCAATGAAGTCTCTAAATAGAAATGTCAAACCCCCCCACTAGTGTATTCTTCACAACATTTGAACACAGGAGAATAACTATGATAGAGGCAAGCACCCAAATGATGTTCATAAAACTGCTGAACATAAAGCTTATCCCAAACTAACCCATTTTCTAACTTTAATGGTGTTAGGGATCCTGTGGAAAAAATACTGTGTATTCAGGTAATTAAACACCACCTCTAGGGCATTTTCAAAAGAAAGAATTAAAACTATAATGGAGATAAAAGCATGACAATCTTTTATTTCAAACACATGGCTTCCTGATTTACGTTCTGTTCTTATTATCAGAATAAAAATTATTATGTCACTCTCTAGCTTAAAATAAATACTTTATTGGATATAATATCACCATTAGGCCATATGAACAATTAGGCTACATGAATAGTTATATGAACAATGGTCAATTCATTGTTCATAAACTCACTAAGAGAACCTTTAAACATTCTCTGGAGTCAGGATAATTCTGAGTAATGTCCTGATTTATTGCAGCTTGCCTGCAGGCTTAGACTCAGCAATTGTGCAAGAGTTTCCACTCTTAAAATCTAAGGCCCTCAAGGAATGATACTAGTTTTAAGCCCTGAACTTTCTGAGCTACAGAAAAATAAAAGGTCTAAACAGAACCTCAAAAAGCCCTTCTGAAATTAGGAGTAAGAATAATTCAGATTCAGTTTGGAGCATGGTAATTTAAAAATATCAAGTTATGGAGTTTATTTTTGGTGCTATTGAATTTGATAATATCTTGCTTGGAAACAGCAAAGGAAATTGTTTCACCTAATTAAATTATTTGCTAGCAGGACCTTTGGAATATCTTCAAAAGGCATATGAACAAATTATTGGAAAATGGAATAATCTTCCTAATTTTGTGTGTGATGATTAGTTTATGATTACATTAAAAAGAAACTGATTCATAGCTATTAAGGCAAAAGGGAATAATTTTATCTTTCACATAATACAGGTTCCAAGTTTTTGTTATGTGGTTCTTGCATTATTTTGATTCTGTTTCAATGGGCATATGTAGGTTAGAAAGACAATATTGCTTTACAGAATAATGCTTTAAAGAATACTGAATACTGCTTTAAAGAGGTCAACACCAAGCCCTGTTCAACAGTGCAGACTGTATATTCTCCCTTCTTGCAAGGAGTCACAGAACACTGATAAGGCTACCTTCAGACAGGAGCCTTACATGAAGATGATACCATTCTCTTACTTGATACAGAGAAATACCTGCTTCCTACTGCTTCGTTCCACTTCCCAAACCACAGATTCTGTGGTCACACAAAACACTGACATGGAAGGTGAAAAGTTACATAAATGTGAAGTTACTTCCTCAAACAGAAAACACAATCAGAAGACTTGTTTCCTTCTGGAGGTTTCTCTGTATTTGTACTTATGGAAAAATAGCCCACAGTATTCCATCTGACAAATATTTTTGTGGGGTGATAGATCACAGTTAAAAATGAGTGAGATCACTATTGAATGAACCTTCCAAACCAAGGAGTGGAGCACACTGCTTCCCTGGAAGTGCCCAAAAGTGAATGGGTGTGGCACTTGGCAGTATCGTTTAGTGGGTATGGCGATCTTGGAGGTATTTTCCAGCCTTCATGATTGCATGTTTCTGTGATCTGTACAGTTCTTCAGAGTGGATGTACTACATGTCACCAGCATGTATTGAGAAATACACCTAAGCCATAATATAGATCATCTCTCCAGCAAATCTTTTAACCACCGAGGATCACCTTCCTAAACAAGCAAGGTTTCCAAAGTCCAGTCCTCAGAGATCATTGAGCAGTCCAAAAATTCCTTTATTAATATGCATTACAAACCTGTCAGAAACAAAGGTATCAGATAGTTTCATTATGTCTTTTGTTTGGACAGAGCATCTAGTGAGGCTCCACAGAGTTGCTGAGTAGATCAAGATTATTCATACATTTTACTAGTGACTTGAAAGTTTAACCAGTGCTGGCAACATCTTCAAGTACTGCAAAGGCTTTGTCTGAGGAAAGATAAAAGGCAGAACAGTTGGCCCTGCTGAATTCCAGAGCCTGTGGCCCAGTCAAAAAAAAAGGAGGACTGGATCCTGAAAAGTAGGATTCAGGAATCATAAAGCACAAGTAACTTCTCAAAACAAAGGCTACCACAGCCTTTGGATATGTGACAATGAAATTAGAGACCACATTGAAAGAGAATGGAATATTGTGATATTCACAGGCAAAAAGGCAAAATGGAAAGAAAATACTCAAGAAAAAAGTGAGTGAATAAGCAATCAATGCAGTTTATAAAAAGGAAGACTGAGATGATTTGCTAATTGTCTACAAATCTGCTTCAAGAAAAAATATTATTTCTAAAGGGTTCTTTCATCTGAGAAAGCCATAATAATAAGAAATTCCCAAAAGCTGATCTTGAAAAAGAAGTGAACTAGAAATATGGAACAAAGTTTTTTTGTTTGTTTTTTTTTTGTTTGTTTGTTGTTTTGTTTTTTTTTTAAATAATGCCGAAACCAGTGAAAAAGGGTGAATTGTGCATTTTATGTCTTCACATCAAGGCTTATGTCTTACTTATGAGGTAGTAAAAAGTAATAGAGAAGTATCACATGTTCTTTTATTAATGATACTTCATGGACAGCATGAGAAGATAGGGAGAGTAGCAAAGATCATGAAATGTATGCATAACACAAATCTTGTGCAATATTTCAGATTCATGTATTGGTGTCTTTAGTAATCCAATGACTGTAAAATAAAACATTCATGCTGGACAACAGCAGCTGGCTGACAAGCCAGCAACAGAGTCTTTAACCACAGTGCCTGGTTCCAGAAAAAGCCCTCAGTGACTTTGCCATAGTTGACACAGCTCCTGGTTAATTCAGTAGGTACCTTTAAGTAGCCAGACTGCCTGATTTGACAACTGTCCTGAAATGCATTTCTGTCTAGTGTTTAAATCCAAGGGAATAGAAATGCAATAGATGAATGTGGAAGTAGTCCAAAATGTAAGGAGCAGTTGGAAGGCAGATTACTGCATCTACTTTGCTAAGTAAAATAATCCCCAGGAGCAAAGCAAGGAGCAGATTCCTTGATTGTCCTTGTGATGTAATTGTTACTTAGCTTCCAGGCTGTTTTGAAGAGATGCATTTAGTTCACTCTGAGACCTAACCACGGTGTTGTTCTGAAGGAAGGATATTCCAAGGAGCGCTCTCCATATACAGTGTGAAAATGTTGTGCCTGGTTTGGCTTCTTCTGCCCTATCCAGTCTTTCTGCTCTATCCCCAAAGGTTTTTTATCCTCAAATGCCACTGAATACAATCCTACCATATTCTGGAGCTTGTCAGACACATGCTTTGTCTTCTGTTACAAAACCACTGTGCTGTAGGACTGAAACACAGATCTCACATTATTTCAAAGGCTCCAAAGTGAAAAGAGGAAACAAAAGAAAAAGATCATAGGCCCATAGTGGAACCCAATCAAGTGTTCTACTGGGTGACTTCTCAGAAAACAGAAAGACATGAGTAGTTTTGAAGCAAAATACTTCATTCCTTGAAGTTCAACACACATTTTGCCAGATGGACAGCATTCTATATTGCCCATACATCCTCTGAGTCATCACTACTCACAACTAATAGAAAAAACAGTGAAAAGTAAAATTATTTGGGGAAAATTTGTAACAGGTGAAGAGACTCTGTTATAAGTAGTAATCAGGGGGAAAAAAGACAGCAAATAATCAGGTGCAAAATACAATCATGTTCAGAAAATCCTGAATTTCAGTCCAGATAACTTTGTTTTACTGTTACAGCCTGGAGAGTGATAAAAAGCACAATGAACTATGATTAAAAAAATGGCAAGATTAGTACTCTCTGCCTCTAGAGGTTAAAAACCAAAATCCTGAAGGATTTGCTTCTATGAATGTTAAAAGAATTGTTTAAGAACCTGAGGACTGTGGAATCCTCCTTACAGTGTGAGGATGCAAGGGCATGCACTCACAGAGCTTCTGGCACAGTCAGTTCAAGAATAAAACATATGCATAACTTAGGCAATTTAATACCTTTTGACTATTTGAGTTCAGCAAGCATTTAGTGCATATGAAACAAGACTTGAATATTGCTTCACTACATAGCATTTTTGAATTTTAGCCAAGTTGAAGTTAAAGATCTCATAGTATTTCCTCCATTCCATGTGTATATATTCTTTTGTTTAATGTACATGTCCGTTGTACAACTGTTACATGCGCATTGCTTGATTTCTAATCTTTGTTAAACTGTAAAATTATGCCTGATTGATGAAACACCTGCATTTATAGAACTTAAAAGAAAGAAGTATTTTGTTTGAGAACTCTATATATTAAATACTTCCATCATCAGTAATGAAATTGCAACCTGGAAATAAAAGAAACAGAAGCTCAAAGAACGGTACGTGGATGTTCTAAAACATTTTGAAACTCCGCCACTCAGTGAAGAGCAGATTGTTATGCATAAAATCATGCTCACAAGAGGGAAGTGTTCACTTGGAGATAGAGTGCAGTGAAAGAAAAGAAAAAGGGGCAGAGCAAGACAGAGTCATAACACTCTTCACTATTCCATGACAAGCTATCAGTTAGTAATAGAGCAAAAGCTGACAAAATTAGCTAAATAGAATCAGACAAGGAAAAGGTTGACATGTGAAAAGGCACATTGGCTACTTTCATGCTACATATCCTTAAATTTCATTCTAAAGAGCATCTGTCTCAGCCACTGATGGTGATTTTTTTAAAAGAACTGCACTTTATATGTCTAGTGTGCATGAAGATGATGCAGCAGCCAATATAATGTCAAAATTAAAGAGCAAATCTCTTCATGGCTTAATTCCCAGGACCTTTTTTCTACAATTATTATCATCATGGAGCGTGCAGAAGCTGTAAACAATTTGTACACATGCAATATTTGCCCTCTGGGAAACCTCTTTTAACAGATTCAGGAATGATGTCAACAGTACTTTATTTCTGGTAGTAGACTGAAAAATCTTGATAGTTCAATGTCCAAGACAATTCCTCAATGTACTGGGAAATTAAAGGACGAAGAGGTAAATAATGGAAATCAGACACTCAGGCAAATATTAAAATTATGGACTAAGAGTTATATGGGAGTTTTTGGATCACCTGTATTATCTGACAGGAGTGAAACAACATAAAGCAAAAATTTGATCACAGATATTTATATAAATAACTGTCAGAGTTAGGAAGGGCACAGACACATTCTCCCATAACATGTGAACAGGAAAGTTAAAGCTTACCACTTCAGTATCATTTAAAACTAGTGAAATAGTTAACTTGTGCAGACCTCACTCTTTTGAAGATGATGGCAAAAAGCTACTTGGAATTATGTACCACTTGTATAGATAGCCTTCCAAAACAAGAAAAAAATTGTTGAGACAAAGGCTTATATGTGGAAATTCTGATTAAAAATAGCCATCCTGAAGATGGAGAGAAGCTGCTGAAAACAGTCCTCACTGAAATTTCCAGTGCTCAGCAACCAACAGACATGGTAATAAAAATCTAGATTGTTAGTTACGTAACTGCACTGAAACTTTTGAAACACCTAATTATAACTGGAACTCTGTGACCTGACTGACTCTGGCTTGTCTGATCTTTCTGTTTTACCTCGTCTTTTTGATGGCAAACCATGTTTGTGAGATGACTGACAAACTGAACATCAATGTAGTTAATACCTTCAGTTCATACACAATATCAAATGTTAAACAGCAGAGGGGCAAATCCTATTGTGTGGTTTCATGGTTGTTTTAAACAAAGTCCACAGTACCAACAGAAGGGGTTCCCTGGACTTTCTCTTTGCTGTCTTTGGCTGAGCAGTTTGATTTTCCTTATGCTGACACTGTGGCTCATTCCACTACTACACAACCACAATGGGGAAGTACTTGTGCTGAAAGGCAGCTCCACAGTAAAAGACAAGACAACTCTTCCCCCACGTCGCATTTTACAGTTCCCAGATCTGGCTTACTAGGCAAGCCAGAGGGAGGGGTGGGAATGTTGGCTGGTGATGAAGGGTCCTGAATGGAACCAGTCCTCAGAGCAGGAACACAGGCAGATTAGTTTAAATCAACAATCATAAGTCAAAAAAATCATTGCCTTAACTGGCTTTCTGGTGTGGATTTTTAAAAATAAATCTGCATCAAAATTCTTCTAGTGCTGCTCCTAGTAATTTATCTTGGGACTGCTTTTCCTCTCCACAAGCCATGTCAGTCTGATAGGCCACACACAAGTGATGAATAAGAAAGACATGATGGCTACATCTTTGAGAGGAAAAAAATCCAAATCCCTTGTTCTAGCCCAACACATTTTAATAGCTGTAAAGGGTTATTTGCCTTTAAGCATTACGAAACAAACTGTATTCAAGTGTAAAGTCACTTCATAAATAGGAAGCACAAGTGTGGGGACCCAGTGAGCCGCTAACCAAGGTAACTCACGTGTAAAGTACTTTTGATGATGCATTAGATGTGTCAGCATATTTCCAGGCTAAGAACAGAGTGGAATAAGCCGTTTGTTATTTTTTTTCATGAAAACGGATTGGAACTCATATTGCACATTATTCATGCAACTAGAAATCTGCACTCTTACATGTTTTCGGTTTTAATGCTTTTCTTTGCCAAACTGACTGAAATCAATTAAGGTGACACATTATGAAAATCATTGCACATAACAAATTCATAACTTCTAGAGCAGAAGCAGCACTAATTGCTCAAAAGCTGTCTTAAACATTTATGACTTACTGTAAAATATGAAAGGAGTACAGCCTCTAGTTACAAAAAGACAACCATATAGCCAGCAAAGATGTGACTACAGCTCATGAAGGTAATTCCCAGTGAACTCACAAAGCTTTGGTATTGTAATAATGTCATCTGCAGCAGCACAAAGGTCATTATGGGCTCACCTCCCAACATGTATTCACATTGCCAGTGAGTTCACTCACTGAGTTCTTTCCTACCACAGCTGTAATTCAGACACCCGGGTTAGGTATGCCCACAGCTGGTGAAGCCTGCAGGGGTGCTACACCTCAAGAAGCTTTAAGTTTTAATAAAGACTGGAAAAAAACATCCTTCAAAATGCAAGAGTATTTGAATAATCTCTGGAGACTTGCTGATGAATTCAGAGAACTATCCAAGTCAGATGATATTTATTCTCCTTCTTTCAACTGACCCAATTGCATTAAAAGAGGTTAAAAACCATTCTGTTTTTTCTTGATTTTTTTATAGTTTTTTTTTTTTTAATGTTCTGTTCTTGGCAACTGCTATAGCTGTCACTAGAACATTCTTCAGTTGCAAGTAGAAGAAACTGTCTCCCTACTTTATGACTGTCAAATCTTCAAGTTCTATATTTAACACAAATTATTTCTTGAGTTATTTTGTATAGTCACAAATACACTGTGTTCAGCTACAAATATCAGTGTGCATGGTCAATCTACCCTGCTGCAAACAGTAGCAACAGAAGGCCAGAGCTCTGAGAAACCTGGCAGCTTTTCCAGAAGAACAAATGGATTAAGACTCACAGGGCATGCTGAGAGGCTGTGAGACTGTAGAATGAAAGGCAAATGCCAGACCTGAGAAATGTGCAGAGGCACAGTAACATGCAGAGGAGTGCAAGGCAGGCAGGAGTAAAGGACTCCTGGATTTGCTAAGACAGCGTTAATGTGGGGCATCTGGTGATACCAAGAGAATGCAGGAAAGTGGCTGCAGATTTGTGAAACAGAAGAAGTACCCCAGTATATGAAGATGCTGGAACTGAATATTACAACTTTCTGCAAGAGCAGGACAGTATTCTACAGCAGAAGACTTTGAGAAGACTGTGTCCTCTCCCTGAGATGATGATGTCTAGCTTTCCTCCCTCCAGGTTATCTTTTCTTGTTAAGATCTCAGTGGAACAGCTAGATGGACAATACTAGGCCTCTAGTTCAGCATCTATGAAACACATGTGCAGACACATACTGGTTTCCTTCATCTTTGCGAAACATAAGAATGTAGCAGAATAAAAGTATTTCAGGATGCATTATGTGGAGTACCTGATAGCTTTATATGATTTGGTGGCAGGGGATGTTGCCCAAGTGATTGAAATTAGTAACAAAACACAGCTGGAGACAAGAAAGAGGAATAGGACTTGCCTGCAAAAGTTTTTGCTTTCAGCTGTGATTCACACTGAGTAGCTTGAGGACTGGCTATGGCTGCAGTAGCAATGTGCTACTGAGGGCTGAGGTCTTCATATACACATTCACAATTTCAGAGAACATTCAATAGTTAAGCCTGTCTCATTTCTTCACAAAGAGAGAAAAGAGAGAAGAAGGGACAAAGGAGAACCTGAAAGCTTCCCAATCCCTGTTTGGGAGAGAGGTAGTTAAGTGAAACCAATAATAGAATTCTACAATATGGATGATATAGTTGGTGGTTGTTCAAACTCCTAAACAATAGAGATTATAATTTGCCACTGTAACTGAAATTAAAGCAGCATTAGTGAGATAAAAGAGAAATTTAAAGAGAGGTTTTTAATATGTTGGTTTACAGAACCTAAAAACTGACATACAGATAGACCTCAAGAGCCAGTTCTATCTCTACCTGAGACTTTGATATTCTGATACTCAGTACAAAGAATTTAATTCAGCCTTTTACTACCTGGGTAATAAATAGTTTGTAACCCTATTTGAAAAGATTGATCAATCAACTGTTTTCACTTATAGGGATACCACTACTTAAATGTTCTGTTAATGTTATGAACAACTAAAATCAAGACTGGAGATAGGTGGAAATTTTCCTGACAGGTGGCCATATTACACAGCATTTTCCAGGTTCCACCTGCCCACCCCCTCAAAATGCAACTGCAATCTGGAAGTATGTAGCTGCCAATGTATCTTTTATTTTTGTGTGCACACTGTTTCATTTTTCCTCTCTTCAAACAGGAACTAAAATAACACACTGTGACACACATTTGGACAATGACATTTTCAGAACCTCTTCTTACAGCTGAGGAATGTGCACACTGAATCTATTTATCCCATGGATTTATATGGCATTTCTGTACGTGGCAACACATTAAACAAAAGGCTGTGTATGCATCAGAGTGCTCCAAACCTGACTCTGACAACAATTTCTATGTATGATATGTATGCCATTCAATGATTGTAACATGCAATCTAAAGCCTATGGATCAAGCCCTGACAACAGTCAAGTATATGGGAAAAATAATATATAGGAGGTACTTAACTTGTCTTTATTACATTATGCTTTTACATATTTATTGCTATTATAGCAGCACAATGCAAAAGAGTAAGGGAATCAGTCCTGAATTCCTTATGATCTAGAAGACAGCATAGAAGAGCATCATCAAAAACATGCACACAAGCTTTCAGGCTAAATGTCATTGAATTGAACAACCTGGGGTTGAAGTGCCAGGTGGGAAATCAAAGAACCCGTGCTCTTCAACCATCTCTTATTAAAGACTGTGTCAAATCTATTAGCATTCAGTGCCTCAGTTTCCTCCTCATTAAAACTGGGATAGTTCTACCAATATCCTTTTTTATAATTTTGATACTTGATGATTGAAGGTCTTCCTAAGAGGTACAGCTTTTTGCCCTTTCTGTAGTGTTGCTTTTTGCAGTTTTAATTCATATTGGTACAGGTTTTAAAATACCAATTTAGAACTACTCTAAATGTTCCATTTGAAAGTCAGTTCAAACATGCAAATGTAAAATGGAAGCATTAAAAACAAATGAATTCTGTCTTCCTTTATATGAAATGCTTCCCAAGAGTGTTTAAACTTCCTTTTTAAAGAAACTAACTGAGATCCATTGGAACTATATGATTCCCTGCACTTTGCTTGGTGTTACACCCATAGGCATTGGTTAATAAGAGAGATTTGCTTAGTTTTAAAAGTCCCTGGAGGCCTAAATTCACTTCAAGACTATGTTACCTCTTAAATATGATGGAACCAATATGAATGCTGTTTTTTCCTGGAAAAGGTAGAAGAAAATGTTTACAATGGGGATTTTTATGCTTAAAAGAACAGTTCCTGGGCTAATAGTCCAAACTTCTTTATGTAAAACCAGTCTTCAATACAACTCCTTGCCCGTTATCATAAAAAGCAAATATATATTCTTCTTCAAACGTTTGATTTTATTTTAATAAGGAGAATAAAACCTGGGGGGAAAGTGCAGTCAGGCTATGTGGAGGTGGAAAGTACAACATCCATCTGAAATAACCACATTCAACTCAGAAGAGTTGTTTACAGTGGTGTCCAGAGTATTATGAGAGATAAAGGTAGGGGGGAAAAAAAGGTGAAAGGTCTTGATCCCATTGAAAATGGCAAGCTTAGAAAACAATGACTACAACAAACCCTGATGAATCTCCTGGGTTACCCAGGGCCACAGGAAGCAATCAAACAAGAATATTAAAAAAATTAATTATTTCTTTGATTCAGTTTTTAACAGAGTATATTCACAAAGATTCCTTTATGAACACTCAATTTTTTTTAGTGTATCTGTATTTGTGTGTTAGATAAAGCTATTAAAGATGCAGATATCAGAAATACAGGTTCAGAAACCAGCAGCTAAAGTCCTAAGTAAATTACTAGTAGGTTTAAACAATACTTATGTCATGCTTTGGAAGGAGCATAGGAATGAAGCAGAATAGATGCTAATAATCCCCACCCCCAAACTCCATGAATATTAATACATGCTCTTAACAGATACTTGAGATTATCTGGGAAATTACAAAACTGTAGTTCTTACACTGACACCCTGAAAACATCTTTAAATTAAAGTAAGAACAGAACAATAAAGAGTCTAAATATTATTCCCAACAACAAAGAATTTAGTCTAAACGTTATTCCCCAAAAATTAGTTATAATTTCTCCCAAAATGAACTCTTGGAACTGCTTGGCCTTCTAAAAGGTCATGAAACTGGACAACAACCTCCTCAGTTGTCCAAAGGCTACAGTCTCCTTAATCAGAAGACAGTGGAACTTAAAACATGGTTGCAGATAAGAGAAAATATTTCCATTGATTAAAAATTGTGGTTGGAAAAAAAGGGTATGATTATCTGTCAACAAAATGAAAAACTGAATTCTAATAGGCTTCAAAAATTCCCAGTAGGATCTTCAAGTAATTGAAAAGCATTTTAAAAATAGATGGGAGGTAAGGGAGCACAGTCCCCTTTCAATAGTGATTTTGACATTCTGAAGATTGTCACCAAAAGCAATGGCACTCAGGCTGAAGCTACAGTATAGATTTGATAAAGTTTGCTATATTTTTTGATACATTAAAGACCTAAAGAGACAAACGTGACAAACTCATTTGGTTTAGCAAGTTTAGTGAGAATCTCTAAACAGACCTGAACAAACTTGGTGAAAGAGCAACATGATGGCTATGTGCAAAGTTGATAAATTCAACCTCATTTCCACTAGAAGAAAAAGTATAGTTGCTTATATGCATCAGAATAATATAAACTTAAAGCAGGAATTCTAGGAGGAGGTGTGTGAATCCCTATAGCTAACTCTATATGGAGTGTTGATGCATACAATTGTTACAATAAAAAAGCCCCAGGAGAGATCCTATATGCTTACAAGCTTTAATCTGACATGGAGATTCACAGCTCAATTTCTTTTTAAAAGACACTTTCCAAGTTTATCTGTTGATAAAAAAACCCTGCCTAAATTTCCAGAATCATGTCTGAATAATAACTGCAATGAGCAGTGACAACAAGGCTCCAGGGCATACGTACTGTGATTATATAACCATAGATTGACTAGACCTCCAAAGGAAAAAAACCATAATTTCCATGGACAGTATAAAAATACTCACTTAAGTAACACTTGATAATGTTGTTGTGGGTCTTGTAGTTAGCTGATGAATCAGAAATTTTCTAAGTATGCATTTAAGAAAGTTGGTGAGAAATGGATTTTCCTATTTTTTTTGTTTTAATGGAAGATGCTTGCATGAGTCTGCTCCTGCAAAAAGGCTCTGCTGATTCTTTAGGCAGCCTGAAAATGCTTCCTAGGAAATTCTCAATCTATCTAGTTTGGGTAAGCTTCTTTTTCTATCATCCAAGATCCTTAATTATTTCAAAAGCAGCAACACAGACAGATTAAACTCGGTCTTTTATGTCTCTATAGCAGGCTTAACTTCATTCATAAATAGCCATTCATAGTTTGATGTAATACTGACAGACTTTTCCCTTATATCCCTTATAATCATTGCTGGAACTAGAGACAATATTAGTTCTTTCTAATCCATACTAAGAAGAAGAGAAAGCAAAAATGAGAAATACTGAATGGAAACTTGGACTCCAAGGGTATCTCTAGCAAGCAGGATGATAACCAATTCTAGTTTTAATTAGGAATGTAAAGGTGCTAATTAAAAAGAAAACAAACTGATGGTTTTAATAGATTTGGCTATTTCTAATTCAGATTTTAAGAGATACTTCATACAATCTATTTTTTTTCCTGAAATTCAGCTTAGTTTGCATAATGATTAACTCAGTATTAGCACTCATGTTTTAAAATACATTTAAATACGTTTACAAGAAAATAAGTTGTGCTTCCTACACTAGTGGAAAACTAACTCTACATCTTGAAGAATTACTTACTATATAATCACACTGAAGTAATAAAGGAATGCTAAAGAAGACACATTAAAGCCAAGAATTCAGAAATATTAAATTGGCATGGACAAACTTGATTTGCTAAACCTTTGTGTATTAAGATCCTGATGCCAACACCATATCAGAGTCCAAAAGTGCAATATATTTATCCTGGATTGAAGCTCTGAACTAGAAGGTAAGACTTTCATTGCTTGTCCTCTGACAAAGCACAGCCCTCGTAAAAGTAAGAGCTGATGATCACACAGGTGATGTTTTAAATATGGGAAATATCAGAAGCAAGGACAGATAACATAACCCTACTTAACTACAGATTCCTTATCTTGGCAAGCTTGGAGATCTGTTTATAGAGGTCGATAGCATGAACCTCATGGAGTGATGCTTAGAGACAAATCAGTAGCCAGACAACCATTAGGCACTAGTGGAAGTTTGGTTTCTGGATAGCAAAGATGACACCAGTTACAGAGGCTGTGAACATTCTTTCTGACCATCTCCATGGTTCACAAGTTCCACCTGTCCTGCTAGAAACCGCACTGTGTCAGCAGAACTGCTGCATCTTTCAGTTGCCAACTTTCAGGATCCTGTTCTAAACTTGCGAAGCAGAAGAAATCTTTCAACTACATAGGCAGCAGTTTTGGTAGCTTTGTCCCAGATGAATACCCTAGAGGGGTACCTGATACCCCTCTAGGAAGAACAGAAAAAGTTTCAGTCCCTCTAACAAGTTTTAAACATGCTAGGGGAACTAGAGCAGACACTTTGATTGCTGTACTTTGGGAGCAGGCAACCAATTAGACTGTTTCACGAATCCACCAAAATTTTCCCTTTTTCTTCTTATGATATAACATCAGTCGCACAGGAGAAAAGATTGAAAAGCAACTACAGAAGAAGACAGTAGTTCAAAAAAGGGGTTTTTCATTCTTTCATCCTCATTTCCTCTAAGTCTACTGTCTCTGCTTCTTACTTTCTCCAGAGCACAGGTGGCAAAGTAGACAAGGTCCCTGTTACAGCTCTTTCTCATCAGGCCCAGAAGCACAAGGTTGGTGAAGAATCCCAACAATGGCAGAAGGAAAGCTGGAGAAGTGTGGGAACAGAATGGAACTAATGGAAAACGAATCAACTGAACATGCAGACCTATTTGTACCATACTTCCATGAACTCCATGTTTTAGAGTTTCTTTGGCCCGGGTAGGAATGTAGAATTAAAAAAGCACTCCTACTATAATGTCTCATATCTTGTCTGTGAAGCCCTAGAGGGGCTATGGTTAGCTAGAACAGGTAAGCACTGCACTGGCTGGCTAAAACAGACAAGTAAGGTACAACATTCTACCTGCCTGCTCTGAATGCAATTAACTAATGGATTTCAAGTCAGAAGATAGTTACTCCTGTAAACAAACTAATAAGGTCTCTTAGTGTTTTTTCCATCCCCTCTTGTAGCAGAGGTTGTGGTCTCATTCTAGGAATATGTAGCATATAGCATTATATATATTCCTTTAAAAATAGTTTAAGCATTTTTTTAAACCACTGGAAAATAACTCAGCTCTTTAAGTTGTTCAACAGCCATGAAAATTACGCTGTTTTTTTTATTGCAGATATTGATTTCCCTGTGATTTAATTTACTTTTAAAATCTGAGAAAGCTTCTCTGCTGTGGTAAAAACTGTCAGCCTAATGAAGTGATTCTTGTACTTTCAAGTACAAAAGAATGATCTATCAATTAAAACTGACAGAACCTATAAAATGAATGAGTTTTTCATTAATATTTCCTTCATTTGAGAGTTGGAATGCTAGCAACCCTAAGCTACAAACCTCAGGAGCATATGAGAAGACATTCTTAGGGATTATTTTCACTGAGAAAATCCTCTTGTTTCAGAAAAGACTGGGGCTTCTGGCTTTGTTTTCTTTTTATCTGGGACATCTTACCTGAGAAAACTGACAGCTTAAAAAGCTTATGGTCGGGATGATGGTTTTAATTTAGGTAAGTTGTCTTTAAACTAATTTAAGGTCCATTTCTATATGTAATTTTATTTTTATTGAAAAATACATGTCAAGAATGGCTATTCATTCACTTTATACAAACCACACCCTGTGGATGCATGATTATAACACAACAGATAATTCACAGATGTTTGTAACAGTGCTCATCACTCTGTTGTGAATATATTTAAGTATTTCCTTTGTCTATAGTTCTGGAAAATGTAACTCTGGTATTCTTAGTCTTAAAAGAATTTTACAATGCATCACATTTATAAAATGTAATAACTTCTTGACACTGGTAGGTACTTTACCATTTTACAGAAATGAACGGCAGGAATCAAGTTAAAGGCTGATTTTATTAAAGACCAAAGGACTTGAAAAGGCAAGTCTCAGGCCGTTCTAAAGATGAAAACTTTTATCTCCAAAATTCCATTTATCCAGTTTTGAATCTTCAGGTGCCTCTATCCACCAGACACCTTATTGTATGAATGAAAAGATGTACTTATAAAGCATGAAAAAACCTGCCCCATTAACAGTTCAACATTTTTTGCATCTCCAAATAATGAGGAGCAAAAATGAATGGTTACTCTGCTTAAAATAAGCACAGTGTCCTGATCAGACACTCCTCAGAACTACAGTAACTCTTGATTCTTTCAGTTCAGAAGGGCAGGATGTGGAGGTTTGAAGGAGAAGGCAATACTCACTAATTGAGACAGAACAAGAAATCACGGCTTGCAGGTTTTCACATGGAATGGAGAGGTGTTAGCTCCCAGTCCCTACTATAATCTGTGTACTCTATCCAGTGATCTGTTCATATAAAATAAATGCATTCACCAAAGACAAGAGCTATGGGCAGCTCTGAATTTGAATGCTGCTCTGAAATTACCAAACCTATGGGGTACCATTTTATCTCCCAGTGTGAAACAAACACATGACACTATTATGCATTAGATATTCATTTTGTCTTACTAAGATAACACGATCTACAAAAATGAGAAGTTTAGATGTTATAATTATTGGATCTAATCACTGTTCAAAGTAAAATTTATAAAGAGTCCTTGAGCACAGACTAGTGTGAAAGATTCTTACTTTAAATTATGTGACTAAATCATTAACCTATAAAGACTGGGTTGTGCTGGCTTTTCCTGCAAAGTGGAACACTTCAAGGTGAAAAATACCTCACAGATACATATGGTCTGTTAGGGAAAATGTTGTTGTGTATAATGGGATATATAGGTTTAAACTTTTGCCAGTAAAATAGAACTGACAGTCCCATATCTCAAGTCAGTATATTTACAATACAAGTCAGGGGATAGAGGATGCACACAAAGTCTCAGAAGCAGCACCCACCACTGCATTTTGTGTTCAGTCTGACCTTGTATACTTGCTCTGAGAAGGTCTGCCAGATCCTAATCCTTTAACAGAGGTTGCTGGAGACTAATCAATCATATTAGTGCTCTGTCATGAGACAGATATTGAGTTACTTGACCCTCTTAAAACAAAGGCACTTGTGGATGTCTACACAAACACAAAGCAACAAAGAGCCTGGGCATTTCCCAGGTTGGAAAACTGAGCAGAGGTGTTCAGAAATTCAGTTTCAAATGCCTGACTTTCACTCAAATCTGGCTTAGGCCCTGCAATGCAGTTTCTGGTATCTCAGATTTAAATGGGGCTGTTTTTGTGAGTAAAGCAAAGTATTGGATCAGGTCCTAAGGCTTCACTGTGCCATTATCTCCATTTAGTGGTTTTACAGAAGTCCCTCCCTTAACTTTCTAAGTGTAAGCAGATGTATTGTTAAGAGTCTACACTATATCTACCAGGTGCTCACATGTTCTCTTCACAAAACTGTCCCACACATAAGTTGGATTACTTGACTCCTTTGTGCTCCTTGAATGAGAAGATAAACAACTCCATAAACTGAAGCTGGAGATCAAACAAGTAGTCTGTAACAGCAGCATAGTGCAAGAAAATACTCTGCAGTCTTAATGAATAAGTAACATGAGAAATTGCTCAAACCTTGCAGAGGACAAGGAAGAAAAGGACAGATTGAAAATGTGGAAGAATTGTGTATTCGTAAAATCATTTTGGCTTGAAAATATTGAGGGGGTGGGGGGAAGTTGGCATGCACAATTTCTATGTAAATTAGATCTTTAGTGGGTCAATTCATACCAGTTGGATAACTCTCAAAAATTACGAAAGCAAGTGCTACTTATGCCCTACTTATGTACTGGTGTTTAGGTTACTCTCCACAGTGGAATAAGATATAGGTAAAGAATCTCTATTCTGCACTATCCTGAAGTGACTCTCATCTTCCCGGAGCTTCATCAATATGGAAATAAACATTACTTTGCTTGGTTGGTTTCATGAATGACACCTAAACATTTTTCATTCTAGCGCTTCATTTTCTGTTTAAAAATGGCCAAATTCAAAGTTAAATTTTAATTTGATATTTATATAAAAGGCTCTATTCCTGGGTTTCAAAATTTTAACCCTCTCATGAATTTTGCTAGTTAGATAAAATGAACTGGTATTAAAACCATGTAAATAATCTACTGATTAGAGCATATGATGTCCATAGAAGGAATACAAGACATTTCCCTTAACCAAATCACGTATTTTAAATCCAGTTCTTCAACAGATAAAGAATCAATGTATTATATTGGTCTCTCCTTAGCTCTAAGTATTTAACTTAAAGAGAAATTTCCCCAAATCTACAAGCTGAGATTAATAAAACTTCTGTGAAAAAGAAAGCACTATTGTTATAATCTAATGGGAACTGGGGCAACCATCTATCCGCATATGAAATCAAGAAATTATTTGAACTTGTGGACTTAAACAGTGCAAATAATAAGAAAAAAACATTAAAGATAAATATTTTAAAAGACTAGGTTGGTAAGTTCTAATCATAGGCTTCCAAGAGAACATATAGTCAACTAAAGTTATTCATGTGTGTGCCTACTACATGAATTTCCTCAAATATTAGTATTCTCCTTCCACACAGCACATTGATTCCTCTCATAATAAAAGCATGGTGCCTTTGAAATTGGTGTGTCTCAGATCAGACCACATAATTCAGTCATTCCTTATTTACTGAAGCAGTTAAAATATGTAAATGTCATAGAGTTATCAATTTTGCATTGTAGAAAATACAACTAAATAACAAAACAGAAACTCAAACTCCTCTAAAAGTCTTGGCATTTAAAACACACCTGCTGTAGCTGCTTAAAATCTAATGTATTTTCTGTAGCCTACTTGGAGCAATCACAAGAAAAAAACCCCAACCAGAAATCAACTATAGTAGAAAAGAATAAAATTCCAATATTTCTTTCTTTTATAACCTGTGAGCATTTTTAGAGCTAATGTTGAATATTAACAGGTAAATATACCCAGAGACATGCTAATGTTTATTTAGTAAAATAAAAAAATTCCAGATACTGTTTACTGGAAAGCACAGTCATCAATAAACAGAAAGTTGTGAAATCCTTTTTCTGCTCAAGTTATTGAGTTATTATGCTAAAATCACTAGATTTCCAGTCATCATTGTTTGAAACCCACAACTGTTCAAACAAACAGTACTGCAGAATTTTTGAAAAGCGTACTAAGTCTGGCTGGGATGGAGATGCTTCTCTTCATGGAAGTCTGAAGGGTGATGTGTTTTGGACATGAGACTAAACCAGTCATTGATAACACAACAGAGTTTTTACTGTGGTGGAGCAATGCTTGCATAGTTTTTCTGTTTTGCCCATGCTGCACCAGCAGGGAGTAGGCTGAGGTACAATAGGAGTCTGGGAGGAGTCACAGCCAGGACAGCTGATCCAATGTGACCAAAGGGATACTGTGCTCAGAGAAAGGAGAATAAAGTCGGGATGTTTGTGAGTACAGCATTTGTCTTCCCAAGTGACTATGTGTTCCACGTGCTGAGGCCCTGATTTCCAGGAAGTGGCTGGACATCTGCATGCTGTTGGGAAATAATGAATGGGAAATGCCTGCCTGAGAGCAAGGGGTTATGTAAGAGAGTGGGGTTTAATGTTTCCAGTCCTCTCCACATCAGTGGTGACTGCTGTCCCTTGTGAAACCTCTGAAAGGACCCTGGGCAGCCTTTCTTTCCATTCCTATAGGAATGCTAAGGACCATTTCTTTTTGAAGCACTGCCCTCCACCATCTCCAAATGATCCAGGCACTGAGGATGGTACTCACGTACATAACTGAGGAATGCGCTATGAACTTACTTTGAGTCCAGAAGGGTTGGCAGAAATATGTTTAAGTGGTGATGACTTCTACATACACATTTCTAACTACCTTTAATCTCCTTCATAATAACACTAAAAAGGAGTAGACAAAATTTCTGGGTCATTTCCCCTCCCTGTGCTCTGTTCGGATGAGGAGATTGATGCCAGGCTTTCATTCTGTGATGCCCTCTAAAACTTGTCTGCTTCAGCTATTAATTTTCTGATAGTTCTTGATCCACAATCTCTTTTGGTCAAGCTTGGTTTCTCCCATGATGCTCTTTTTTGATTCTTCCTTTCATACCCATGTGTGGCTTTGAATACTGTATCTGAAGCACTTAGAAAACACCTTGGTTCTTGACTTGAACAGTTTCCTTAAAAAAATATATTATTCAGAGACTGTCTTGCACAGGTCAGGTGAAAGATGGAGACTGAAAGAATATTGCTTGTTTGATGCCACTGAAAAGAGATAGCTCAGGGCTGAGGAATAGAAATCTGAGAACTACAAGAATTGGAGTGAAACTAGGTCACATAGGGAAAGGAGTGACCTGACCACAGGTGACGGAAAGAACTTCTTCAAGGAAACCTTTCCCTCTCCTGAATGAGATCATAGTTTGTTTTGTCCATCTCCCCATTTCTCAGACCTCAGGAAAAACTGCTCTTGTTCTCCACATAAGCTTTTGGCTGAAATAGTGTGTGACTGTGTCTGTCCCATCTCCTGCTGAACCCCCATCATGTGGTTCATGTTCCTTGCTGCAGAAGATCCACATAGGTGCATCTCTTTGGTTCCAGAAACTTCCAAAGTTCTTCAACATGGGTATTCCCAATGCAAAGACAATCAGCCAGAGTCATTGTGGTCTTTCTACCTCGAGATGGATATTCAGCTTCCCACAGTTTCCTTTTGCCCGTGGTGTCCCTCCATAAATAACATAAGTACAAGAAAGGGACCTAACTTCAAAAAGTTGTCAAGAATTTAAATGGAATGAGTTCCTGTAGCTAGACAAAAATAGGACTCTTCACAACACTAAAAGAGTCCCAATGTATGTAGGTGCCTATGTATTTTGTGTTTGTCTTATTGCTAGATATTAGTTTTCCTAAGTTATTTGGAGAAATATCAATTCCCTCTACTATTAAAAGTGTTTTCCAGATAAAAGCAAAAGAAGAAAAGAGTCAAAATAAATAAGTGTATAGTATGACTACAAATTTCTCTATTTTGAGGATATTTGCCAAATTTAGGTCATGGATATTTGTCAAAAAAAGATAATTAGCAGACTGGAAAGGAGGGCAAATTGATGTGCATTACTTCCTATGCATGTCAACACTTCTGTGGGTGACAGAAAGTTTTGAACAAAGAAGGTGGGGAAAGCTCTGTAGCTCACACAAGGTCTAATTAAGACACATCACTTCTTTGAAATGGCTATCAAGTCTAGTCATCATTTCAATATCAGAGTAAGTTGGGTTTTTTATTATACTCAAAAAAAAAATCTTGTAACAAACACCCAGAAAGCATTTTTTTCCAGATATTGTTCATAAATACAGTCATCAGCTCTAATTGAAATGCTGCCAGATTCATCCACGTGTATGCCAGTTTTACTTGCAACTCCAAAAATATTAAAATCTGTGTTTTCTTAGTAGAATTGTTTGCAGATGTCAGATTCCATTTTTATCTCCTGGATAAGCACCAATTGAAAGTGAGGGAAGTCCAGCACATTTAGCTGCCACATATTCAACCTGTTTACTTAAAAAGAATGAAAGAGGCTTCAGAAAGAGAACCCAAATTTATGAATGTATGCAGAAACCTTATACGTATGCATATATGAATGCACACATAACCAGATGCATAGCAGTTTCAGTATAGAAAAATTCCCCAAACTCTGGTTTTGTTGAATAATACAGGTAAATTGGGTTATTTTTGTATATTTTTAAATATTTTTTTATTCTGGTAGATTGACAATAAATTAATTTCTGTAATAACCTATTTACATATCTATACACACCAAAATACATATCTGTATGCGTTGATTTCCAGGGGAATTTTTAAAAGAACTTATGTTAGGAGTACTGACTCAGTGAAGTTTGTGTTCCTGAATCACCCTCAAATTCTTGGGAAAAATCTCAAATACATTACACAGTGAGATAAAAGATGAAATGTATCAATGATTCCTCCAAATCAAACAACAGAACTTCGGTTTTATGATGTGGTCTGTGCTTCCCCCATTCCATCTGCCCAATAAATCACATAGAGTAAACAGCATAGAACACAGTTGGCTTATTTTAAGGATAAAGATCTACAGAAACTTTGTTTAGATTAAGAGACAGCAGTTCCAGAGAGAGTAAATCTGTCACACTTTATATTTAGATATTATGCCATCCTTCTCACAGACCAAAACCTCAAGTTATATTTTCCTCTGTTCTTTTAAAGTACATCCAACCTGATGTCAAATGTTCTTTTACCTCATTTCCTTTAACCACTGTAAAATCCTAGGCCCACTCAGAACTCTGCAAGCAATGATTTAATTAGTGCTACTTATTTTCTTTGCTGGATTTTTTTTTTCTAGAGTGCACAAACAGCCTCAGTTCCACCTCCCAGGAATACAGTGTCTCTGCATACATCAGCTACCGAGGAACGCTGCTGTTCAATAGAGGTATCTTGGGTTTAGATTTCCCCTTCACTTGGCACAGTAACTCTGGAATCAAAGATATGATTACTGGCTGTTTCATAGAAAGAACCAAGACAATCTCATAAAATCATTTAAGTCAGAAAAGACCTCCAAGACCATCAAGTCCAACCACTAACCCAGCACTAGCAAGTCCACCACTAAACCATGTCCACAAGGACCACCTCTACATGACTTTTGAACACTTCCAGGGATGGTGACTCAACCACTTCCCTGGACAGCCTGTTCCAGGGTTTGACAACCCTTTCAGTGAAACAATTTTTACAGTAAGATCCAATCTAAAACTCCCCTGGCACAACCAGAGTCCGTTTCCTCTTGTCCTTTCAGGTAGTTGTAGAGAGAGGTAAGTTCCCCACTGAGCCTCTTTTTCTCCAGGCTAAACAACCCCAGCTCTCTCAGCCACTCCTTAGTGCCAAAATTTCATTTCTCCCCCACTTCTCTCTGTCCAGTCCCAACTATGTACCCCTTCCAGTTTCTTTACATCACTCTGACTAACATCAGAGGTAAGCACCAGATAATTTAGTTCAGCCATTTGGCAAAAAAAGTAACACAGCAAAAAATTACTGGTATTTTGCCAGATTAGTGCATTGGATTGCTCACAGAAATATCTGATGAGCATCAGAATCAGAGCAAAGAAAGTGTCAGGACTGTGAAGCTAAGTGAAAGGTGGGGGCACAGAAATGCTTCTACTTTCATGTGTTAGTGAGTCAGAAAAATTTTGTTTGCTTAGATATAAAATGGCCACTGTATTATCTGGTAACACTGGAATACAGCAAGCTGTTATACCCCCTAGAAAATCCTTGCATGTGTTGGCTTACATTTTTGCTCAAGCAAAAAACAGTGAAAATGAGGATTTTCATGTCCCATAACCTGCATCCATGACAATATGGAGCCCATTAGTCTAAAGAATATGTATTAATGACAATAGACAATGCTATAATATGTGAAAAACATATTACTAATTTAAGCCTTTTTGATAGTGAAGAAGCTTTCACTGGTATGGAGGCCATCCTGGACCCAGTAAGCTGTTTATTTTGTGTTGGATTTAAGACAAATAAGCAAAGATGGTAATAGTTACTGAAGAGTCTAAATCAGAATTTCTTACTGCAGTTGACCACTCAATAATCAGAAGCTCAATACCAAAATATGTAGATGTTGTACTCCATATGTTTGAAGTAAGTGGCTGTACAGGCTAAGCACATCTTGATGAAACGTAAGAATTCCAAATGAAAGGATTTGTTGATTCCAGAAAGTACCTATAATGAATTTTAACAAGCATTTGTCAGCTGAATGAATGACAATATAGAATTATGCATCCTGAAATCTGAGCGCAACATGCCACTTCTTCAGATCTTTTACTGGAATAATTGTTGTTAACATCACTGATTTTAATCTTTTTATTCAGAGTAAGGCTGTGACAAACCCCCAGACTTCTTTCTTTTTCCTCTCAAATGGAGAAGAGACTTAAGTCTGACCAACTATCCTAATTTGTCGCCTCCCTGTATGGTGATACAGAACCTTTTCTGGTAGTAACCAGAGACTGCATGCTTTGTTTTACTGTGTAACATCAGAAGGCTCTCCAGAGTGGGACTAGAGAAGGATATGGAGACAGTAAGAAAAGGAATTCAATTTCACAGCCCCTCTTCAACAGAATGTGTTTTCCTGAAGCAAGGATGTTCCAGGTAGAGTGGTATCAAGCAATTATCTGAGCAATGATCAAAGGTGTAGGAGCTGGGAAAAGGTTTCAAACAGGAAAAAATACCTCAGAGGGAAAACAGATCCTGTATTTAGGACAAAAGAAAAGAATGACCAGATGCCATAGCAACTGTTTACAGGAGTGAGTTTTGGCCCTTGGTTTGCAGATTTTGTTCGCTGTGTTAGTAACAGGAACATACTCCTTCATTAATGATTTGGAATGTGCTCTCATTTTGTGGCTGGAGCACAGCTGTTCCCATGAGGATCCAGCACCCAGCAGCCACCACTGTAGGTAAAACCTTCCCAGTTGTTTGAAGTTCCTTGAGAATCCCCCAGAGACTGCAAGGATCAATAGAGCATAGCAACAGCAATTCCCACTGCTACACAAGCTAGAGCAGCTGCATCTACGCACCCTGAAAAGAAATCTAGGAAAAGACAAATTGACTGTCATACCAAAACGAACTTTCATTTATCTCTGCATTCTAATGGCAACTTATGAATAACACACTCTATTTCAGGCCAATTTAGCATAGTCAGTTTCAGTGCTGCTGCTGGATCACTCCAAATGATCACCTGAAGGTGTGATGGTAAACATTAATTCACAGCACAGGAGTACACTATTCTTTTTTTAAAACAGCTTGTCTTTTGAGACCTGTTAACTTGTGACCCATTGAAATACCTATGCTTTGTGACACTTTCAGAAAAACAAGGAAGCAACACTACCATTGTGACTTACACTGGTCACATGAAAATTTGTTCTACATCATTGCATGAATACTAAACAGAAGTTCAATCTTCCTATGTCTTTGGGTTGTCCTGCACAACAGAGTCTGATCCAAACTAGGCCCTTTTTGGTCCTACCAATAAATAAACAAATAAATAACAGGGTGAATTTCTCTGATGGTAGCCAGATAGTCTGTCCTTTCACTCTATTCACAGAACTGTTTAGAAGCACCAGCCAAACACAACATGCGTATTGAATGAATCATCTTTTCTTTACCTAACATATTCATGGCAGAATGAAATTGTGCTATTCTATTACAAAGTCCTGTTACAGGACTTTGGAAGACCTAGAGCCATTAAAATCTACACTTTTTTCAGTTTGCTTTAAAAAAATCCATTATGAGTTGTACCTTCAGATGTAATATTAAGTCAGTTACAGTACTTAGATTTTATTGCCTGATTTCAACAATTATAAATGGTTGCAAGAAGCCTGGCTGAAATGAGTGGTGTTCTGTGTGTGGTCCTGGGCCCTGTTTCACTGCAGAGTTATTAGTCCACAACTAGACTTTTCATGTAATATATTCTGTGAAACTCTGAGAGCAAAGTGGAAAAGCCTTAGTTAAAATGAATTAATAAGTAATTCTTACAGCACCCTCTGTTTTCCAAGCAGTTTCCATTAACTCAGAGCTCAATTAAGCAAACCAGGCTCTGTGTGACTAAGCTGGGAAGCATTTATGTTATGACATATCTTTAGAAGATATCAAATTCCCTGGTAATTTTGGTGCTCTTGTTTAATTCAGATACCAGAACTGGTAGAAGTTTTTCCATGAATGAGGTAGAAGTTTGTTAGCAAAACTGGAAAAAAGATGTTACAAGGAAGGATGCTTTGAGAAACATTCTTTTCTGCTCTTCCTCTAGCTCTTTATAATCGATTTTTACCGAAGATATGTATAGAATTTTATATAAGTATATAACCATGTCCACTTCATGTTCCATTCCTGTGGCAGGAGATGTGTGTTTAAATTCATTTTACAAGAATCTGCATTAACTCAGGCTCACTAGCTGCCTTTTTTTCTCAAAGCAGGGATTTATAAAGATACAGGATTCCTAGCCAGTGACAGCACTGCTCCTGGAAAAGCCAGATTGCTGAGATGGCAAGTAGAGGTGGGCTCAGGGGTCAATCTTCTGCAAGGTCTTTTTTCTCCCTTTACATGACCTCTGAAATTCCCAATATCCTCACTCACAGAAGATTCCACTGAAGTTTCCAGGAACAAAGCTCCAGCTTTTTAACCTTGCATACTTCTACAAAGAAAGAAGACTACGAGACTTGCACATTTCCAAAAGGGCACAAATTCAAGGGGATTTTCCTCCTTGTAATCAAACAAAATATATTCAATCTACTTCATACAGGTAAATATTGTGTAGAAGTATCAAGGCAGAGCTTGTCACATAACTAGAGGTTTGGTTGAGGCTCGTGAGTTCTGGATCAGATAGAAAATGAGGCTTATGAAAATGCTACTGTCCAGACCAAGAGTACCCAAAAACAGAGGAAACAAGTTTTAGTTGTGTTACACGAAGCATAGGCTGGTTTTCCAGGAAGAGAGTTTTCATTACTTTGTAACCTTCCTGTGCGTTCATTGGATTTATAGTTACTTTGGGAACAGGGACAGCAAAAGAACCAGAAAATACCAGTTTGGTATTTTATACAGCAGTGTCCCCTACTATAAACACATCATTCATTTGACTACAAAAAATTTGTAAAAAATATTGGCTTAATAATTCTGTATCCTGTAACTTTTAAACCTTCCTGCATTATTCTTTCTCTTTTTTCCCCTTAGTTTATATGTATTTTCACCAAATTGGAATGCATTGGAACCATGTCAAACTAAGAAAAGTATGTAGAGAAACATTTTGAGATACATCTCATTTAAATATTCTCAGGTTGTTTGTTTCATTTTTATAAATCAAAGTCTTCAAATTTTCATTACTTTTGTATTAAATTTATTCTGTGTAGACTTTAACTTAAAATGCCTACTGTATAAAAATACCCACAAAAATTGCTGGCACTGAAGTACTTTTACCACTAGTGAAAATAAATAAGCACTTTTACAGTGTTTCACCTTCTCCTCCAGGAAGAAATGAATTCTGCCCTAAATCACTTATTTCCCACCATTCACTTGAAAGAGTCTGAATAATTTCATACATAAATATCTACAGTGAAGATGTCTCCAGCTGGCTAACTGCATTGCAGCAATGAATTTATTTATTGCTAACACAACATTCACAACTTGCTCATTACCACTTTGTTGTCTACCTTTACTTTCCATGCTGAGAAAAATCAATTCTGTTTTATATTCACCAACACACACCAAACTCATATGCTAGAAACTCAATCAAATTTTTTTCCTTTGCACACCTTAAGAACCTGGTTAATTCCTCAATAGCACATCCTTTTCCAGTGCATTTAGTAAAGCAAAATGGAATAGAACAACAGAAACTGTAACCTTACCTGAGTGCTTGCAGAAGGTAATTCACATCCCTGTATTACAAATACACAGAAATGGTGTAAATTCTGAATGAGAAAGGATACATTCGTATGGCTCCTGTTCTTGTTCCAATCGCCAGAATTTTCTGAACGGGGTCAAAAGCTAAGGCAGTGGGTAGATAAGGAAAACCGTGGCGAACCGTCTGAAACAGAACAAATGAGCAAAGTGACTCAACTGGAAGCACAGATAACAGCACGAATGCTTTATGTTACTTGTACAGGTAGAGAATCTATGGTTTTCTGTATGTTGTACTATTTACAATACATTTCAAGAGAAGTATTTAAAAAGATACAGTATTTTGAATAGAGAGCTGAATTTTGCCCATACGAAGTTCTAGTTATGCTTTTCACTCAGCAGTATTTTCAATAGTTTTGTTGCAACGAAGTAGATTGCAAAGTATACATCATTACACAACTGGTATATATTGCTTATTTGGTATGCTGAAAGATAACCTCAATATGCAAGGCAGCTGAACTACAAACTGAAAAAAAAAAAAAAAAAAGACACATAATATGCTTTCAAAACACTGTCAGAAATAACCTCAGCCTCAACAGAACAGCTCCAGCAGAAAGAAATGGAACATGTCCAGGGGAAGGGATCCAATAAACCAATGAACTGAATTGAGTCCACGAGGTAAAAATCTTTAATATCAATTTAAAAAACAAAGATGCCAGAGAAGATGTTCTCAAAAGGAGCAACTGAACCACTCACCCTTTCTTAATCTTTATTTATAATACTATGCTTTTAATTCTAATTTTAGCAGAGATACTTTGGGGAATAAATGAACCGAGCATGATGCAACACATCCTTGAAAACTGACTCAATATTTTAAGTTATCTTAATCTGGAGGTTATGACCAATATGACTTGCCTGATTCTTATGAGGAAGAACCCGATGAGGGAAAACACTAATGTAAGAACAAAATTTAAAATAACTGGACTATAAAAATACACATAAAAAGAACTGTAATTAATTTTGTATGTTTGACTGCTTACATAAAAATGGGCAAAAATATATATTTTTTAGTATAATAATAATGTTTTATATTATTTAACATAATAAAACCTTGAACTCCAGGACTGACTCTTTTTTTAGTATGTGGTTGGATTGGAGAGGAAGTGCTTTGAACTGAATGAAATTAAAGTTTTTGAGATATTTTCTTCTTCCTTGAAATTATCTTGTTCAAAAGCTGCGTCTGCTGATGCATTCAGCACTTCCCTATGGAACAGCTTCAACAAAAGGGACTCCTTAATTGCAGACCTGTTGAGTAAAAGGCAGCTGATGATTTCACAGCTGTATCACTCCAACTCTTCGCTTACAGCTGGAAACACTCGAACTGATATTCACAAGCAGTTTGGGAACAACCAAATGGATGTTTTTTCAGCAAATAACCACTTCCTTAAAAGAGATCTTACTTGCTTCATATCTTAATTATTGCTGATAAGGGAGGTTGTTTAAAGAATGTCTAATTATTAGCTTCTGGACTGTAAAAATCCAGAAGCATATGCTACTTCAGTAAGCTTTAGAAAAGTAACTCACTTTTTATGTTAATGCAGGCATTTATCAAAGATCTCCACAACTCTGTTACTCATTTGGTTTGCTTTGTGGTTTGTTTGAGGGTTTTTTTAACCTTCCCAGCTTAAGTCTTAGGATTAGTTAAATATCTTATTCTGACATTTAAGCTGTAACTCAAATTAAACACCACAAAAATTGTTTTACTCTCATGTTGCAAAACCATCAGGAATCATGAATTGTAGCATTTCCTGGAGTGCTGAGTATTTAGCCTAAGTGAATTACTAATTTGCTATCATACTTGTAAATTCTGTATTCTGGTGAATAAATGTTCTTCCTTACCTAAAACCTCCCATGTATTTCACCAATTACCTTTTGTTAATTACTAATTTTTAGAAATCCTCTCTATAATAAAGTTTGAATTTCTATCAGATCCTGTCAGTGTAAGCTTTTCTAATGTTTAGCTCTGACTGGAGCTTTCAATACTATTTTTATGATCTAAGAATGCAAAGATCAATATTTTTAAAGGCTTATGTGCATTCTTGCTCATGTATTTAGCATCTGCATTGTATTTTCAGTGTTTCTGCAATCTACAGTCAGACTTCTCATTTGGAAATTTTATTTGGGTCCTGTATTTCAGATAGAACTATGATTTAGGAGCACAGTGACATGCATCTTCTCAGGATCACAGCTCAGTAAAGCTTTTTAAACTCTGGGATTGACTCAAAAGTGTTATTTCTATTTTGCAGCCATTTTCCAAATTTGAATATTTAGACTATTTCCAACTGGGAAATTTTTGCTGAATGCAAAATTCTGCCATTTGTATAATATATAAAAAACCTTTTTTTTTTTTTAATCTATTGAACATCCAAGCAAATTACAATTATCTTGTAAAATATTTATATTTATTAGGACTCTAAAAGGACAGAACCATTTTAGAAGTAGAGCCAAGCTATACAGTACACAGTTAAGGCAGAAAAAGATGTCTCTGTGATTGAGCTTTTGGCACAAAATAGAGGAGCCTCAAAAATTATTCTGAAGATCAATCCTAGTCAACAAAAGAAGAGGGAAAAGCTGTAGCATTCCAGACTCTCAGATTCTTGTCCTCAGCTTTGGTCCAACAACCCTTCTATTTCCAAGGACTGTGAGAAAAACTGACATGAAGATCTAGCACTTAAAGTAGACTTTTCACTTATGCATTGATAGAGCCAATGTGAACACACATGTAAGGATGAATTTACCAATAGAGATGAAGAAGAGGAGAAGGCCACAAAATTACCTTAATTTTAGGGTGACAAAAAAACCCCAAAAGTACATTCCTACTTAATCTGAGTTGTGTCTCATAGGAATAACATAGAACAAAACTATCAGCGGTGCTCAGAAACACAAAACAAAGTGGATTTTTTTTTCCGGAATGAAACTATCTCAATAGCAGGTGAAAGTAGAAAAAGTATGCTAAAAGAATCAGTCTGTGTTGAAAGGAATACCTAATCATGCCGCAAGAAAGAAGGTGTCAAGAAAAAAAGAAGGGAAAAAACCAGACGGCAGATGGAGCCACGACTGCTTTTCTCCCCATTATCCATCTTCCTTTTATGCCTCCTCTTTTGGCATGCTGACTCTAGAGGCAATCTGTGCTCCCTGGGACATACAGTTTATGTGCAATATGCAAAATAATTTATTTGAAACAGAACAATTACAAATGCAGATACAATTCCAGCATAAATCTTCGTTCAGCTTTGTTATTCACTTTTAAATCTCCTTTTAAATCATTTTAAGAAGTGAATTGCATGTATCTGTCATTAAAGCCATCTTTACACAACCAATTTACCTAAATTAATAAAGGAAATTGATTATTTGGGCTTGCTAGTAATCTACTAATGAACATTTTAATATCCTGTACAGAACAGAATTATCTTTTTCTGTCTAAGATACCATGACATATTTCATTAGCTGAAAAAAATAAAATTGCACTAGGACTAATATGCAATATCCAGTATAAATGTTCATATGGTGCATAACACAATTCTTCAGTACAAAAGTTTTTGTTAATTTCTGTTCTGTGGTAGTTTATATCAGACCACAAAGGCACCATTTTTAAAAGGGATTATAATATTCCCTAAATAGCTCCTGAAAATACAGAATTAAACAAAAATTTAAAGTATCAGCTATCAAATTTATGTATTAGCTAATTAATGAGGTTTAAAGTGAAAAGTGTCTCTGCTGATTTGCATAAACTTAACATCTGTAACTTTTCTACTAATATTTTATAGATAGCCAGGTTTAAGTAACATCTGGCCAGCAAAAGTGATTTACTTAGGTAAATAATTTTTGAGAAGATGTCTATTTGTTAAAATTCAGCTATGGAGTCTAAACCTGTGACTCAGAATATAGACTCTATTTCCAAACTGTGACCGACAGGCATGTGCGGGATCTCACTGCAGAACTAATTGATGGGTTTACAAAACAGAGGATGAAGTGTTGACTGAAACCTCTCTAGCCTCTTATTCAGCTGTATAGGAAATTAAAAAATGGCAATGATTACAGCATTTTCACCACTACAGTACTATTTTTAGTGCTGTGGTACTCAAAGGTTGTAGTGATGAAAATGGGTGCTTTTACAGATGAGCTGCCATGTATTATATTGCTACAAAACCAGGGCATCCCTCATTTATGGACCTCTGTGTCTCTCATCTCTGATTTGTAAGATTGATCCCCACTCACTAAAAATGGAAAGAGGACAAGATATCAGTAGGCTTCCAACCTAAGGAAACAATACAAGAGAGATATTAGTTGTATTTTCTTTTTTCTAGGGAATACCTTTCATAAAAATCAGAGCTTAGCTAAAACTTGCCAAACTCAAGCCATGAATTCCATCTAGCTCTCAACCTATATTAGGAACCAGGGCTTTGGAGCATGTTCACAGATTATTCTAAAAAGTACCTTTTTAAAATTGTTTTTAGATCCAGGTACCCATAGATAATTCTTTTCCTTGGTATAAACCTAGAAACAGTGATCTGGAGAGAACCATTTATAAAAGGGACTGGAGCTGTAGACTGGGATGGCTGATTGCTATCCCTAGCAAGATGGTAAAATAAAGACTAACAGAGCACACAGGTAAAGATTGTTAAAATCAGCAGTTTCTTCAATGGGAAATCCTGTCTGACTAGTTTTCTCTAATTCTATAAAGCTGTCAGCATGCATGTAAATAAAGGAGATATGAATATAGATAAATTTTCCAAAGGCCTTCCAATAACATTCCCTAGCAATGTTATTAAAGAAAAAAAGGTGTCATGGGACTGAGAAAAAGAGTTTAGTTGTGGGCTAAAAGCTGGTTAGATAACAGAAAACAAAGGATAGAGTTTTATGGATTTTTACCATGAAGAAAATTCACAAGTAGAGTTCTCCATGGATGAGTGCTTGGACCGATTCTATTCACTGTCTTTAATGACCTATAAAAGGTAATGAATGCTGAAATCTTCAAGTTATAGCTGATAATAAGACCCTTTGTATAGTGAAATTTAGCACTGATGGTGACCAACTCCTGAAAATGCTCACTAGCTTGACTTAAGTTGGCAAGAAGTTGATAAATGAACTTCAGTGTCGATAGATGCAAGATAAGGCATCTAGAAGGAAATAAAAATTATATCTTAACCAGGCCTACACAATGCTGGATATGGAACTAGCATTTACAACCCAGGAAAGTAGTTTCGTGGGCATGGTTGGCATTCCTTTGAAGTATTTGGTTTAATGTGCAGCAGCAACTCAAGAAGCCAAGTAGTGCTGGACATCAGCAGGAAGAACACAAAGAATAACACAAAGGGCATCATTTTCCTGCCATATGAAACGTGGGTCAGCCCATTGCATGAGAACTGTATGAAGCTTTAGACTCCACACCTGAAGAAGTAGTCAAGACAGAGCTGACACAGAGTTCTCTTCCCTGTGGAAGACAACTAATGCCCCAGGTGATGGACACAGACCTTTCCAGGAAAGACTGAGTGCTGCAGCTTCAGTTTGGAGAGAAGAAGGTTGTAGGGGGATCTTATGACTAAGATTTACATAATCAAGTGAGTGGGTAAGCTAAACATACTTGGCAAAACCACGGAGGTATTCAAAAGAAATGAAAGATTAGTTTAAAACAGAAAAAAAAAGAAAATAGTTCTTTACATAACTGGTAATGAACTTCTGAAATTTGCTGCCATAGGAGGTTTTGAAGTCTGGCAGTGTCAGACAGTTCAAAAAGGCATTAGACAAATTCATTGACATTATTGATAGAAGGATTTTAATAGACCAGCTAAAGATACACTCTCCAACACCTCAAATGCAGTGATGGTGGATGATGGGAGATTAGAAAGGGAATGGACTGCAGAAAGTGATCTAACTTATTACTCTCCCTAAGTGACACATCCTGTTGCCACTGACAGAGACTGACTGCTGGGCGATATGGACCATGGCTTTGTCTCAGCAGGGTATTTCTTATGAGCTTATTATCTTCACCAGCAGCAGTAAAACTGAGAGAGGAAGAAAAAGCTGATCAGTACTGGGGGAGAAAAACACAGCACCAAAAAAAAAAAAAACAAGGAAAAAGAGAAATGTTACTGACATAAGGAATTCAGGGACAGGAAGAAAAGATACACAAGAGGGAACAACTGAAGTTTCATAATATTTCCATACACAACTTTTGGCATAGATGAATAATATTTTTAGCAATAGGCAAATTTAGTTTGTCTTTTAATTTTCAAATTCAAAAACTTGCTTTGTTGTAAAAGGTCAACTTAATTAGCTACAACAGAATTTTGAGAAAATAGCTGTCCTGGCAATAAAGCAGACTTCAAGCACAACCTGAATTTAAAAAGTTTAGTTTCACAAATATTATACACTGATAATTATATGAAAAATAAGAGACATTATACAGTATTTGAAATTAACTGACTTGTAAATTACACATTTGTGTACAATGAACATATGAAATATTACTCTTTTTTTTTTGGGAGCAGCTTAATGTAGTTGAAAAACCTAAAATAAGGTTTGAAAAATTAGTAAAGTCTATATTTTTAGTATTGTGTTGTTTTCATTCTACTGCTTTTAAAAAGTCTGTATGCAGACCAGATGATTTCTTTGAAATATGCTACCACACATCATAAAATTTTTCAATTTCCTCATATTGCTTAGCCCTGGGAAAGAAAGTACCTCCAAAGGCATCTTCCAGACAATTGGCTTTAAATAAATAAATAACAATGAAGAAGGAATATTGTAGTCCTCTCTAAAGTCCTTCTCTCCATGACAAAAATCTCTGCAGATACTTCAGAGATGTGTTATTCCACTGGTATTTTCAGTTCTGCATGCTGGATGTTACAGACTACCAAATCAGGACAGTCCTATTTAGGTGTGATTCATATAGATACAAACAGCCAAGTTAAGTAAAACACAGGGGCAAAATAAGGCCTTCTGAATGTCAGAAAACATTCTGCCTGTGCTTGTTCCTTGAAATACACTATAGAGCATCAAAAATACAAAACTAATATAATTTAGACAGGAAAACCCACAGATAAATAAAATTGCATTGATCCTTGAGCTTCATTATTCCCAGTTCACAGCTGAGGTGAAGACAGAAGGCTGCACACTGTCTAGTCCAATCCCTCCAAGCCAAAGGAGAGTGGTTGAATTTTAATATTACTTTCTTGATCTATTTAAATCAGTGTATTGTGGCCAAGCAACTGCTTGACAACTACACCACCTTACTATATCTACCACAGCACTGAGTTACGGCAGAGTGAGTTACTAAGTTACAGGGTAACACATGGATATCACCATCCCAAGGGAAATGTTATGTCCTTCAGAGAAATCCTAAATTCAAGGGAGGAGGTTGTACGAAAAATTATTTCACCTCTTCTTTTCCCTTTTCCTCTAAAAGAACTCTACTAAGTTTAAAAACAAACAAACAAGAAAACCTCAAACAAAACCCAGACAAATATACAGAAAGGGCAGAAAAATTGAGAATACAATGTAGGTATTTCATCCATTGTACAGTAAATATGCTATAAGGTACTTCCCTCTATTGTCATTTAAAATGGCAAGAAGAAATAGGGCAGCAACCTATAGAGAAATGCCACAGATGTTAACAGAACTATATTTGGCCTTGGCTTTGGCGTAAAATTATTTTAAAAACACCAAGTCTAAATAACTGATTCCAAAGCTCAATTTGTCCTACCTCCTTCAGCAAGACCTCTGTCCAAATGGAGAATCCTTACAACCAAAGTAATTCAAACAGCAGTTCATACTGATGTTGTTGCTGTTGAATCATTTAACTGTATTACTCTAGATCTTGAAACAGTTTGGTTTAGAATATCATCTCTGATGGAGATTGTTTTATGGGTATTTACAAGAACTGTAAAATCATTCAACTTCTCTGATAGCCCTGAAAGGAAAGTATTTTTGTCTTCATTATGACTGTGGATGCAGGGAATAAAATAATTTCAGCTTTAATGAGAAATTAAAACAAAACTGGTTTTATTAACTTTACATCAGACCAGCATAGCAATAACTCTAATCAATTTTGCATGACTTCCCCATTTTTGGATTTTCTGAAACTTTGCTACTTCAGGCTGATTATGTTCCACTCTGTTATGGATTATTGTGGTTACTGTTTTGCAGCAAATGTTTTGGTTGGTGCTTTCAGAATATTTTACTTTTTTTTTTTTTAAATCAGCCATACTGGAGGATTTAAAAAATTTTGCTACTTTGATAAGGGTCTTGAAGGGTAAAGTTTCTTTTGGGTGGGGTGGTGGCAGGAGAGGAAGCTATAGAACTGTGATGTTAAAACTCTACTTTGATACAGAGGTAATCTGTATTATTGATTTATTCCTGTGAAAAACTATTTTGCAACATAATTTGGCATTCTTGTATACAAATGCTATTACCAGATTTCGTTACTAACATTTACAACATTGCTTACTATTTAATACTAATTCATAATTAATCTTCTCCTTCCTTCCTTCTGTATATATGCAGTATGCAATCTGAGGATTTTTTTTCTGATATCAAATTGAGAATTTAATCTGAAGATAATGGCCAGCATCTCATCTCACATAGGATGAAGATATATTCCAAATTAAATGGAGATATTTTGGGGCAGGTTTTCCCCCTCTGACAGCAGTGAAATCCAGCAGATCTTGCACATTACTATCCCCACCTGCATTGCCCACAGCGGTACCAAGGACACATCTTACAGACACAAATGAAGACACTACATCCACGGATCATAAGAATCAGGTCTCTGTTTACATAACCACATGCCACTTTTCCTGCCTTTGCTTCACTCAGTGAGCATTTAAAAATATATGTAGGGACAAACAATGAATAAACTAGGGAGATTAGGGCTCACCACAATTAACTTTCATCCACAGCTACAATGCAACATATCTGTAACACCAATGATGATGGACAAGTGCAACTGAAAGCACATCTCCACACTTAAGGAGTACAATAGATGGAATGGCATGAACAGAGTGGAGATGAGCATTCATAATTTATTTAGAACAACTTTTTGTGATGTCCAATGGATAACGCAGAGATTTTCTCATAGGAACTGTTGCAAAGAACACACACAGAACAGCACCCATCCTCCCCATTATGTTGTACACTGTTCAACACCAATGTGATGGAGGGCAGGAACAAAACATAAACAGACACTTCAAGAAAACAAAAAGATGAAATAAAGACTACATTGCCACACATAAAGACATAACTGAACACTAGACCTGACTTCTGAGTGTCTGACCTCACAGCATTCTTATATAACAGATTTTTAAATGGAATACAAGCACTTAT
Organism: Xenops minutus; assembly: GCA_035221455.1. Taxonomy (NCBI): domain Eukaryota; kingdom Metazoa; phylum Chordata; class Aves; order Passeriformes; family Furnariidae; genus Xenops; species Xenops minutus. The sequence goes on along the minus strand of JAWWEE010000001.1, from coordinate 25,840,752 downwards.
TTCAAATGTATTGGATTCAAATTCTGCATAAGGACACACTACTGTATACACACGCCTCTACATATCTACCACTGAATTCAGTCAGGCTACTTTTGGGTCCACACATTCACCAACTTGGAGCCTTAAATATTAAGGTGGGGTTTTTTTAGTATTCTATTCAACTTAACTTCAAAGGAACCATAAAAAGTGCCACCTTGTCAGACTTTGACCCTAGCAACAGGTGACAGATTGTCTCTAGTATTTTTTGTTATTCATAGTCTTTGTTGTTGATCTATTAGGAATGGACACAGCACTGCACAAAGATAACATCTTACTACATTTGAGCATACTTGCCAGCCATCTGTACCTAACAATATTGCTCTCTCCTCTCCACAGATGCACATTACTTGCACTTCTAATCCTACACTCCTCTAATATTCCCCTATAATGATTCTAACACACATTGTGACAAATAAATATATCCCATAAACTGCTTTTATAAGCACTTTTTCATAGAATAGTCAACAGACCAGTGTATTCATGTAGTTTAGGGGGGTATATTAGTTTGCTTTTCTACTGATTCATTTTCTCTGTTTATAAAGTGAACATACTAAGTATTCACAGTATTTTCACACAGACCTCAAAAAGGTATTTGGGCATCATCACACACCAGGGAGTATCAGATGTCTCAGAACAAGAGTCAGGTATGAATGGATACTCATCTAAACTAAGTGAGAATGGGGTCTGTCTTAGATTTAGTCCTGCTGAGGACAGCTGTATGCTTTACCTAGTATATGTATTTCTACTTGGAAAAAATCTTCATTTCATATTTTTATCCATGATTTTCTAATTTCTCAGTCATTTCTTTAAAAAATTAAGTACTTTCCTTTCAGAAATAAGTAGGGAAAAAGAAGTTGCTTATGCAACCAACATTTTATGTGACAGCTCTTTCATCAGAACACTCCTGGTATGTGGGCTAACCAGGCTGAACTTCCTCCATCCTCCCAGAAGAGAATAAAAATTGCTTTTTCCAGTGCAGTAGTGAGAGAATTTCTCATTAACTAACTGGTGGCCCACAGGTGATGTACAGTACAGCCAGTGTGTCCAGTTCCCACTAGCAGCTGGAGTTCAGCCTGGAGAAGGGAGGCTCCAGGGACACCTTATAGCACCTTCCAGTGCCTAAAGGAGGTTACAAGAGAGCTGAAGAGGGACATTTTACAAGAGTATGTAGTGATAGGACAAGGGGGAACGACCTTAAATGAAGAGGATAAGTTTGTATCAGAGACTAGGAAGAAATTCTTCACTGTGAGGGTGCTGAGGGGCTGCCACAGGTTTTCCAGAGCAGCTGAGGCTGCCCCATCCCTGGAAGTGTTCAAGGTCAAGTTGGATGGAGGTTGGAGCAACCTGGTCTAGTGGAAGGTGCCCCTGGCCATGGCAGGGGGTTGGAACGAGGTGGTCTTTAGGGTCCTTCCAACATCTATGACTCCATGGATTTAAAAAAAAAAAAACAACAAAAAAACAAAACCCCAAACCAAACATCAAAAAACCCACTTGAAATGGCACACAAAATTACAGCAACTAGTTTAACTATTATGTTTCCCTGTGTGAAGTCAGGAGTTGAATTCAGTGATCCTCACAGGACCCTTCCAGCTCAGGATATTCTGTTTCTTATATGGTTAAAAATGCAAGGTCAGCCATAAAAGGCAGTAAAAAACATACATGAATTAAGATGATCTATGCAGCATGAATTTGTTCTCTCCTTGTAAGGTTTAATTAAATTATCTTTTTCTGCCATAGAACTTTTGCCTCCCCCATGCATAGCGCAGCCTGGCCTGTCCTATGGGCAAACCAAAAGTAAGGTGTTTAAGAGCTGTTTTCTGCCAAACTTGTCTATTTGGTACAAAATAGGAATGTGCAAGGTACAGCTCAGACAGAAAATTGCAGAAAAGAAATCCTATCAGAGCTTTTATCAGTAAGTTGTATAAATGAGCAATCCAAGGGTTATGAATTAAGCTTTTCACATGAGGCTGCTAATCATTTTCCCATTTTGTGATTGATCAGTTTGAGACAGTGGAGGTTGATGATATTCATATGCCTTAGGTGCAATTCACAAGTCCAGTGTGGAGCCAGAAACCCACATGCAGTTGTTTGAGACAGTAAATTCAGAGCCATTCTGGCTATCTAAGGTGGACATATAAACTGACAGCACGAACAACTAGCCTAAAGATCACTCTGTGGGTGTGCATAATGTGTGCAACAAAATGTGAAAACAATGGGAGGCAAAATGGGAGGACATAGTATAAAAGTGTTAAATGTGCTAGAACAAAAACAGATGCAAAGCAGGTCAAGCTGCAAGCTCAAAACAGTGGGCACTAAACAGTCTGGCCTTTTGGATTTTCTGTGGCATCTATACAGTGGGAATAATATCATCTCCATCTCACAGAAATATTGTGAAGGTCAATTCATTAACGTCTATAAAGCTTTCAGAACTACAGTGGTGAGCACTTCTGTTGCAAAAGTCCATAGGGAACTTAATATTCAGGCATGCTCTGAGTTCTAAGTATGCAAAGATATACTGGAGTGCTTTTCAATGAGCAAACACTATTTGTTTTGCTAAATCAAAGCTAAAGAAAAAATATGGGATCATGTAATTAAAAGTTCTCTGTCCAAGCAAACTAATTTAAGAAATGTGGAACCTTTGAGTGCTTTGTTTTGCAACCATAAAAGTCTTCAGCTGTGTTGGATATGAAGGATCAACATTAATACATTCAGGATTAATATTTGATTAGCAACCAGTCATACTGATGCAAAAACAGGTATTTGCAAAAAAGCCCAAAGCAAGTGAATCCACTTATACTGCTATAGGTACCTTAAAATCTTCTAAGTTTTTTAAAAAGAAGATTTTAATGTGCTGTGCTCTTTACCAGGCATGAGTCATATTTCTCATTAATACCAACATTTAAAAAGAAAAATACATTATAATCATCAAAAATTTATAAAATTACTATAATCTGATTTAGAAGAGTCATTTGTGAATCTGTAGTTTTAAACAGAATAGGGTTTTACATCTAACATTAGATCCAAACCCTGGTATATCTAAAAAAAATCCTTCCTAACATTATTTTATTTACCATTAAAGTATTGAATGAACTCTGAGCACTTACAAGTAAGGGTTCATACCAATTTTAAAATAGGTTTTCTCTGAAATGGAACACTTTACACACATTTTGGTTTTTGTTTCCTGCATGACCTTACTAAGAAAACAAGACAGATTAACCAAACAGCTCAATCTAACGACAACACTATGGGCTAGCTTATAACAAAGATTTTTTTTTATTATTATTATTCATAACCAAAAATAGAATTATGCACTCCTGAAGCATTGTGGTTTAATTGCCATTCCAAAATTCATTTTCTCTCTATTACCATTGAACTGCAGCATCAGGTTGCATGTGCAGTTGAAGTACCTACTTGACTGCTGTCAGAAGGACTAAATGTTTACCTTCATAGGTTGATAAAATAGCCCATTACCATCTGTAAACTCTGGGAATTCAGATTTAAGACCACCTGATAGGAAATCCAGATAGTTAAGGTATTTAAATTGGCTACTGATTGACTGCATCTTGAAGGCCTGTTTTTGTCAAAGGTAAGTAGGATCAGGAAGGCACAATTGCAGATGGCTACGGGATTCCATAACAATTTTAACAAAAATCCTAAGCTATTCCAGCTTCCACAGGTTTTGCATAAGAACTGGGTAATGTGTATACTGAAACTATGACTATGAATGCAAATAATACCGCAAGATTCAAAAGGATGTTTATTAAATTGCAAGGCTACCCAGTAATAACAAGAAGACCAGTTTGGAAAAGAATAGAAATCTCATGCTTTGGGGTTTAAAGGCAGTCCATAACCATCAGCATTTGGGGAGTAATTCTTTAAGAAGAAGATCAAACTGGCAGCTCTTGAACCTTTTCAAGTGTATCCACTTGCTGCCTAAAGCTAAAAAAAACATACCGGACTAGATTAATTGTACATTTAGTAAAGTGCAACTGTTATTGTGCTCTTGACTAAGGTCTTGATTTCAAACATTTTCTGCATAAAGTTATTAACCTCATGCTCTACAAATTCTACCCTATGATTGTTCTCCAAGAAAAGATCAAGTAGTTCTATATGGGAGATTTATTTTCATGATGAATAAGTAAAAAAATTTACATCTTCATTCTTACACAGTTTTTCTCAGCTGCGTCATCCCCTAACAAGCAACCTTCTGCAAAAGTAATAAAGTCACTGTTTTCTCCTTTTAGATTCCCTCCGTTCAAAGTTCTTCTGACATGATTTAAAACATCCTGTGATCTTCTCACTTCCTAAATTAATATCAGATCTCTCCCCAGTGCTGTATTTTAGTTTCTAAATGCTCTGAACAAACACAGGTAAGCCTAAAAAATCCTTGCCAAAAAAACCCCAAATACATATACAGAGGGAAAATACAAAGAGGAAAACCCAAGAAAATTAGGTCTATCCCAATTAAAATTAACACAGACTTTACTAGTATAATCTACTGGATTGTGCCTAACTTTCGGATGCTGCTGCTGTCTCACACATTCAATTCAGTTAATGTGAAGTATAATCGATATTTTCATGATTTTCACTAGGATACCCAAATCCCAAGAGCAGCCCCTTCATATAAGATAAACTGTACCTCAGCTTCCTGTTGTCACAAAATAGGTATGACAAAATTTCACGTTGCTTGACCACTTTTAAAATGGTGCCACTGATTCATTAGTACAGCTACTAACATATACATTTATCATGCTTGAAACAGGCCATAGCTATTTCGTATATAATAGTTTCAAAAATAGTTCATTCTTTTAATACAGAAGATCACCTTAATGTGTTAAATATAAATGCCAAAGTAACTCACTGTGAACATCTCAGTGTAAAATGAAATATTCAGTTTACTTCTCTTAAGTTCTCATCTGTATCTCAAAAAGACACTGTGGTAATAAGCATCCTAAAAATGTCACAAAATGGAGAGATGGCTTTCAGGTGTGTTACAACTGAAATCAGGTGCATTACCAATCCAAACAGTGTTCTGGTAGAGGATTGGATCTGTACTTTCAGTCAAGCAGACCACCCACAAACTTCAGAAAGGCAATTTATTTACATAAAAACTGCAGGGTAAGGCCCTTTAATTCTTAAGTATGAGTCAGCTTTTATGTCTTGCATTAAAGCGAGGATTTTTATAATCAGAAAAGAAAGAAAAACCTGTTTGAGGTGCTACTTTAGACTGCTAGACCACATGCCTCGATTCTGCAGATCATACCAAACCAAAACTGCCATTAGCTTTACTCAGCTCTGTGTGCAGCAGGATCACGGATCATGGATCCTCAGATATGCAGCCTGTATAACTTATGTAACCACACATGAACGTACACAATTGAAACAGCAGAAGTTCTGTACAGCAAAAGCTTGGGGAAGACAGAATTTGGATCATGTGTGTCTTGCTGTATTTTCAATCTAATTCAAAGTGATGGAGGGACAAATTCCGGCTGGGATCCTGCACCCTGAGGAAGGCAGGGTGGACGCTGTGCCTGCGTCAAGTCCCACTTACACAGGGCACAGCACAGGGTTGGGGCCTGCGGGGACCCTGTGGGAGTCCATTCAAACCAGCTCATAAGGTCACTAAACTGCAATAGAGCTGACTGAGCAGACCCCTCTGAATACACACTGCAGTGCTTTATGAGCACAGAATCACCTCGCATTTGGGAAGCTTGCTTTTGGCATACCTTTGCATCTTGAAAACAAATGAAGCTGGGATTTTGTATACAATAGACTTCTGCAGTAACATGCATTCATAAGCAAGTGCTGCTGCAAGCAACCAAAAGCTTTCTTATACAAATATTTACTTTGTTGAGAACATTTTGACTTGAGAGCTAAGACAGGCAAGTATTACCTAGTGAAATCTTCTTCAAATGACATATCCCTATACACCAAGTAGATCTGTTTCCAAGTAGATCTACCAGATTTATTTCCAAGTAGATCTATCAGAACATAACACTGTCTTCAACTAATATCAAGCAAAAGGTGGGAAATAATGAAGATCATGCAAAAAAAAATTTAATTTCATCTTATGTTGCTTATATTTGCAAATATGTCATACAAAATAAAAAGATTTACACTAAATACAGATCTTCACCTCTATCAAATGACTTGGGACCTGTCAAATGAACATGAAGAACAGTGTTGAGTTTTAGCCTTACTTAGAAGTCTTAGAATGTCAGACCTTCTAATGATATTTTAATGTATCCTGGTTCTTTGCATTGTGTTTTTACTGAAGTGACAAAAATGGGAAAACACTGCACTGAATACCTGGAGTTTCACAAAATGCTAAATTATTATTGTCCATAAGCAAAAGGAGCCAAATTCAACCCTGGGAAGCAGGTATGCACTCATCATCAACACTGTTAAGCTATAGAATAATTTGAGGCCATAGGCCTGAACCTGTTTTGTTTCAGGATGGCAAAGAACTATAAAAAAGAAAGCAAAAAAAATAGCATTATGTAAAACCTATTCCAAAGGTCTCTGACTTTTTAAGTCATAGGGGCTCATCCTTCTTCCCTTGAACTCTGTAGGAGTTTTGGCACTAGCTCTAGCTTCAAGCCAAACAGAATTAGAAACATCATATCTGAGATCAGGGAAGCTGTGTGTTTCATGAGGACTAGCTCTGCACACAAACTTATGGGCTTGTCTTGGCTGTTTCTATTGCTTTCTTCTTCCCAAAGCTCCAAAAGAAAGGAGAATGTGCTGGAATTGACCACAACCTAAATTTCAAATCAATTGTTATATGGTTAATAAAAGGAAAGTATACTTAAGAGGTGAAGTCCACTTACTCTTAATAATGTAAACTGTACTGCTTAAAAATTCTGGTTTCGAGGCTTCTAATCAAAACTAATAACCAAACAAAACTTCTAGTTAAGCCAACAGAATTCACAGAGAAGTTAAATATAATAGCAGACGACTATAATATAGTATCTCCTTTTGGTTTTGGCTGTCATTACAAATGCAGGATTTTCATATTTCAGAGTTGTTCAGAAGTACCAAGTAGTTTGTCCTGTTTTACTGGTGCATTTAAGAACAGCACTGAAAAAAAGCTTTGTTGCAGAAAACAGATACAAAACAAAACACACAAGGATATCTCATGCTTTCTACTCAATTTCCACTTAAGGACCTGACCAAAACATAAAACCCAATTCCAAACAAATCTGGCAACTTGTGGTATTTATGCTGTCCCACTAAGTTTACTGTCATGCAATCATAATCTTCAGTATTAATGATAAACAGCCACCCTGAATCTACATCCAGTCCTTCACAAATAATTGAAGTCCTATCTTCAGTAATCACTGTGCTGTCTTTTTATTTCTAGCTTGTACCTTTTGCTTGAAAAATAAAGCAAAAAGGGGGGAAAAAAAGGGAAGGAAAGGCAGGGAGGATGGGAAGAGTGAGGAGGGGAAGTAGATAATTTTGAATTTCTAATAACTTGTAAATGTTATCTGTACTATCTCCAATTGATTTGCTTTCCTACCCACGACCTTGTTAGTAGTTTGGGATCCAGGTGTGAACTTAGGATTTGGCCCTGATTGCTGAAATCAAGGTTTCTATGAATTTACTGACCACCCCAACTCTGCAGCAGGAAGAAAAAAAACCCCATCCACCAGATCTCTCTCTTTTCGTCCCAAAGTCCTTACACAACCACTGCAGTTCTCCAGAAAAAAAAGGCTTGTCGGCATCGGATTACCGCCCCTCTCCCCATCCCCAGCCGCAGAAAACAAACCCCCAGCCCTTACCTTGCAAATCTGGAAATAGTCGGAAGTGAGGGTCTCCTGGACCTCCTCCCGGGGTGTCCCCGCGGCTCCCGCGGTCCCCGCCGGGTGCACGGAGCCACCCCCAGCCGCACCGCCACCGCCGCCGCCGCCGAGCCCGCCGGGGGACGAGGCAGTCAAACCATCCAAAACTTTGCGGAAATTGAATTTCTTCATCGTGGGAAAGCCTCTCGGAAGGTTTGTGGGGGCAGAAAGGATGTGCCGCGACACATCCAGCTACATGTAGCGACCGGGAAAGTCCGTAATGGTCCTCTGAGTGAGGCAGCACTTTAAGTCTCTCGTGGCAAGCAGAACGTCAATATTAGGTATAATTGACTGAGAAATGCAAAGGCTTCATTTTTGTCAGACGTCAAAGCTACCTGGAAAGGTCCTTTTTTAAAAAAAAAAAATAAATTGGAAAAAAAAAAAAAAGAATCCACAAGCAGCAGGACCAAGATTTAGGTTCAGACAAGGAACAATGGAACAACAGCCATGGGGCTCGCTCGCGAAATCCACATTTAGCAGTGATCAAAACGGCAAAGTAAATAAACAATTCAAGCCGGCATCCGAAGCAGCGGGATCCATCCCTCTCCCCTCACCTGCCTACGCTCTGCCCTCGGCACTGGGATGTTTCCACAGGGCTGCCACAGTCCCGCCCGCGCTCAGCCTGCCCGTGCCGTCCCAGCCCCTCCGGGGCGGGCGTGCTCTGCCCCCCGGCTCTTCCCCGTTCCCCGCCGCTCTCCCTTCCCTGCGCCCCCTCGGTGCTCCTGGGCTCCGCGGTGCGGGCACAGCGCCCCGCGCTCCGCTCCCTGCGGGAGGACCGGCCGATGGCAGCGGGAGAGCCCTCTGAGCCCGCCCGGCCGTCCCGTCGGGGCCGCTCCGCGGGGACCGGGCTGCCTGCGGCGCCGGGAGCACCCGTGGCGGGGAGGAGCGGGGCAGGGGAGCGGGGAGTGCGGGCTGCGGCGGCTCCCGCCCGCCCGGAGCGCTCGCAGCCGTTCTCCGAGGTACTGAAACCTCGGCCGGCGTCAGCAGCAGCGCCACCCCCTCGGCCCGCCGTCCCTCCTCTGCCCGCCCTCACGGCCCGCCCCTCAGCTACCGGGCCGGGGGGCGGGGCAAGGCGGAGCGCGCCGGTGATTGACAGCAGTGTCTCGGGCTCCGATTGGCTGCTGAAGGCGGGCTGAGTGGGGGGGAAGGGGCGGCCCCGGGTGAGGGACGCGCGGTGTCCGCCCGTCGCCGCCATCTGCGGCATCTGATTGGCGCGCTGCTATGATGGGCACCTGCTTCCACCAATGGAAAACGCAGCGCCGCAGGGTTTGCTCCGCGCCGCCCCGCCCACCGGTGTCAGTGAGGTGGGCGGGGCCGGAGAGATGAGGCCACGCCCCACTGCGGCGGGAGCGGCTGAGGGGGGCGAGGGGACAGGGCTGAGGGGACAGGGGGAGAGGGGAGAAGGGGGACGGGGATCCGGCAGGGGAGAGCGGGGTTCCGTCAGGGGGGACGGGGATCCGGCAGGGGGGAGGGGGTTGGGGCAGGGGGACAGCAGGAAGTTGTGTGCGCAGCCCCAGCGCCGCGTGAGAGCCGTGGGACCGACCCCAAATCCGTCCGGAAGCTGTGGCTCCTGGGGGAGGTGTGGGAGGGATGTGAGGGAGAGGTTCTTCGCCCCTCGGGTGGCCGGGCAGGGCAGCAGGCTCCCCAGGGCAGCGGTCAGGGCACCAGCTTCGGTTTCTAACACTGAGATCCGTACGGTTTTTTTGTTTTCACTTTAGCTCATCCTTCTGTGTTCACAGGTACTCCCCATCTGAAAGATAAAAAGACTGAAGTTCAAAGAATAACTGTAGCTTCACTTATGCCCTCATGAAAAATAAAGGATACATTGCTGATGAAACTGGAAAGGTTAGTAGGTTTCTGTAGCCAGAAAAAAGCCAAACCAAGCCAAACCAAAAAACCCCCATAACTTTCTATAGGAAACAAAATATATGAGGACTATGGTAAGGAGACAGAAATGAAAAAGAGGATGGAAGTGAGCAATAAATCTGTGAAGATGTAAGTACATAGTTTTGGAGAATAAGGAGAAGTCAAAACCCAATTGGAAGCTATTTGAAGAATGTCATGTCCTACTGATATTATGTTCACCACAGGCAATGCAAGTGATTAAAAAAAAAAAAGGCTAATAAAACCCAAAAGAAAGATAACAACATGAATTGTAAATAGGAAAGGGAAAGATAAGGTTCAAAATGAAATAATTAGGATGAAGAAAACATCACAGAGCCGCAAAAAAGAGAAGACATTGGGAGTCAGGGGGTACTAGAGGAAGAAAATCTGATAACATTATGGTTCCACAGTTCTAGGGAGGACAGAGATAAGACACCTTTAAGAGAAGAAAAGGAAGGACAAAAATTAGAAGAATGATAAAAAGCCTTAGGAAATAGAATAAGATGCATACATGGTTTGAATACCAACATTTGTCTTTCAGAGAATTGGTATGAAGAGCTGGGTACTGATGATTAGATATTACCTTAGAGTATCCAAAAGGGCAAGCAAGGATCCTCACACTGCCAATGTGCTGTTAGGAAAACTGCAGGAAAAAATCCCCAACAAAACCATCCTGGCCAGCAAAACATAATCAGTCCTGTTTGAAAATACCAACTGAGAAAAATCCTTTGGCTCACTACTGGTACATGTAAGGCGTGCAGGTCCCTTTTGAGAATTTTGCTCTAAGACACAAATCCAGAAGCAGAGAGAGAATGATGGAAATGAGTTGTGGTGTGGAATGGGTCAGGACATTGCAGGACACAGGCAAACTCAGTAATAGTAATGACCAGCACAGCAAGGAGCCCCATTGAATGACCTGGCTGGGGAGGAGTTTTGATGTATAACGAAAAAACAAAAGAAGAAAGAAACAATTTGGTTTCGACATGGTAAAAAAACTTTGTTTTTTTATTTTTAGTGTAGAAACAAACAGTAGACAGATGAGGCATCCAATTGCTGGCTCGTGCTGGTTTATATGGTATTGATGTTTTGTAGGATGCTTCTGAGGTTGCACAGTTTTGCCCACTAGAGTTTTAATAAAAGTTGGTAAAATGATGGAAATGTGGAAAGATTTTAGATGTTAAATTGATGTAAACCACATTGAATATGACATCCTTATGCATTGTGGAAAATCTGTATCTGAAGCTGTATTTGAAATAGTAAGGGGAGAGTATATTCTTCTTTCTTCTGGATAGTATCTTTTATATTTATCAGTCATCTTGTTCTGCAAGGTCAAGCAGAACCCAAATGTTAAGAGGATAAAAGTTTGCTACAAAGATTTTGTTGAGAAAGAGCATCTTTAACATTCTATACCATCAAAATTTGTATGAATTCTAATTTTGATTTTTCTTTAAATTTGTGGTTACATGTCGTAATATAACAAGACTGGTCAGAATCAAACCTAGCAAAACAGTAATTCAGTGATCTCAGTCTGATTCAAGAACTCACCAAGAAAATGAAGAATCAGGTAAGATATGCTTGGATCAGCTGACCAGAAAGTGATAGTTTTGTAAGTTTTGAAAGTTTTGATGGTCTAGTCAGTTCTCTTTGGGGTTCTTTTGCATACCTCATCTGGCTTTCTTGGTTACTTTTTTTTTTTTTTTTAATTAGCAAATTCTGCTTCAGGCCAGAATTTCCTGACTTTTTAAAGCTGCAAACATAATCTCAGGTTATATTGTGGGTAGTTTAAAAAAAAGACATGCAGAAGTATGCAATAAGGGTTGCTTTCACAGTTTATGCTTTTTAAGTGATTCACACAACTCCCTTTGACAATACATAAATTGGTAGTTAAAATCAATGACCCTTGAGAGAAATTGTATGCCCATCGGCAGTAGACTAGACGCCGGACTTGCAACTACACCCTGCAAGAGGATTTCTCTTCTTGTATAGAACTGGAGAAAAAGGATGTAATCAGAGACCAGAAACACATTCATGCCAATGCAGGCAAAACTGTGACTTTCCATAGCTACCCATTCCTCATTACACTGTGGGACATTTGCCAATATTACCCGTGTTTCTGTGTAATTCCAGAACATCGAATGGCAGCGAGCATAGTGTTCCTGCCTGCAGAGCCCCACTAAAAATATCCCCAGTCAGTGCTGAGTATCTGGTTAGAACAGCTTGCTGAACTCTATCAATTAGCCAGATCTTAATCTATTTAATGTGTTTTATTAAGGCCATATAATGCTAATGTTTTAATCAAAATGTCAAGCAGTACTAAATCAGATTCATTAGGAAGGTCCAAGTCTATCACATCCATGTGGTTACCTTGATCAAACAAACCTGTAATCTCATCAAAAACTGAAGTCAGGCCTGCTTGTCAAGACTTGTTTCCACAAAGCCATGTGGGTTTGCTTTCATTACATTCCTACCTTTAACTCTTTATTGATTCAATAACACATAGCAGGAGTGCTTTAATTTGCATAACATCACTGTTTTGTCTAGGATTACTAGAATGCCAGGTCTGTTATTACCTTGGTCATTCTGCTCGATTCTTGGAATAACATGAGGTTTCCTTTGGCCCTTCGAATTACTAGCTGTAAAGAGAGCTGTTAAAAATTCACATTAGAAGGCTGGAAGTCTCCTCTTCAGATCTTTGGATACTCAGGTGCCACAGAGACTGCTGATTGAAAAACAGCAGTGCCATTTTCATCCCACATAGGTGTCAATGGATAGAAAGCTAATTCATCATCCTCATGTAATATTAATACATTATCCTTTTTTCCTCTTCACAAGTACAGGATAGAAATATTTACCATAAAAATTAGATCTTTTATGCATGGTCAGAGACCAGATTTCTTAATGAAGAAGCTGTGGGATGTGTCTGTACAAAAGTGAGAATGTAATTTTGTAAGAAGAACTCCATTTGGCATGGTAGGCCAGGTACAGGTGTAAATTAGCCCGTGGTAGGGTTATCTGTTTCAGCTTGAGATGGTCCATTCTCATTGGTGTTGAAAAAGAAGTTCCTGCCCTTGAGAGTTTTTTGTCCCTTCAGCAATGCATTAATTTGATAGGAAAGTCAATAGTTTTACTTTGGGTTAATGAGCTGTATTAACTCTGCACAGGGGTCAGACAAGCCCCAGAGCCAGTGCAAAGAAAGGCAGAGCTATAGGCCTGGTCAGAACGATGAGTGTAGCCTGGTTTTCGTTAAATCTGGTTTGGCTCAGGCGTACGGTGTAAATTCATCACAATGGTGGCCTATTGAGTTATACTGCTAATATATGCCCTACCAGGAAGGGCTGCTAGCTCAGTGAAGAACTGTCACAAGATACCCAAACAGCAGCTGGGGATAAAACATTTGTCCTAGACTGTACAGACTACCCTGTTGCACTAGGGCAATGCACTTTTTGCAGAGAGTTCTCCCAAAGCTAAGGTGGGACTCAACCTAGATTTGGTTGCTGTGGAAGCAGGGGTCTTTTTCTAGCAAATTGTGGGATACAAGCTGTAACAGAAGTCACGGAGGAGCTCAAGCCTCAGTGATTACCATCTGCACAGCAATAATCTTCTGTATCTTTACTATAGCAAGTATGCAAAACTGTGCAATGTCAAATCAAGATAACCTTGGGTCCTAATCATGACAATGTGGGGCCTTGCCTGGGACACAAAACTGGTCTAAGAGGCTTAGTAACTACTAGGGTAGTTAATATATGCTATGTATACCATGTTGCCACCGTTTTCTTGTCAGCCTTTGTTATAGCTCTCAGACTGAATTTTTGGTATTCTCTCTGCATCCAATTTGCATTGTATTCCATGCACAGTTTTCTAGTTCTTCCTCCTAATCCCTTTTCTTAACACTTCATTTTATAGATCCCTGTCTGTCATATAATTTAGCTACCTCTTTCCCCCTCTTACTCCTTCAGTGAGGATTAAACAAAACTGTCTGGCTTTCCTAGGTCCTGCTGTGAGCAAGGCTATTTGAACTTCTAATGACTTGGGTTTGCAATCCAACCTGTACACATTCAATGTATTTAAAGGTGCAATGGTTTGTCAAAATATTTTTAGTAACTGGCACAGGTTGTCAGAAAGCAGAGTTGTTATTTTCTTTCTCTGAAGTTTTAATTTTCACCGAGCATATGTCTGGCGTTTGATCAATATATACCTTTTCTGAATTTTTTGTGAATATTTTCCATTCCGAACATTTCCATCTTCTCTGGTAGATTCAAAACAGCAGGAGCTGATGCCTTTTCAAAGTCAGTTGTTATTAGTTCTCAGAACAGCCTTCGAAAAAAAGACATCTATGAAAATGGGATAGCCACTGGGTTTTCAGTGGAAAGAAATGCAGGGTCCTTGACCAAATGTGTACCTATCCAGGTGGCCCCATCACCACACTGACCAGTTACCCACCCAAAAACATTAGCAAGAGATCACAGATTTCCAAGTCATTAAGAATAAGCTTTCAGGTAGGGAACTTCAAGCGTCAGTTAAGCATGTTAGATAATCTACTGTATCTAGATCCCTTGAGAGAAGAATATCCTTTAATAAAGCAGAATCAGTAAGAGCTTTAGCAAGCCAGGAAGACTGTAATTCACTGTGAATATTCTTTTTGTTGTCAGCTTTGCTACAAATTTGATGTTTTATGCCTTTTCCCATTATTGCTCTGAGTGTTTTGCAAATTATCACTGACATTTGAAGTGACAGCCAATGTATTCCAAATTGTTAGCTTGTTTTACTGGATTCTGCACTGACAAAGGTCTCAGTTAGGACTGGGATACTTGTCTTGGTTGCTTTCAAACCCACACAGTCTTGCAAGTTTGAAACATAATCTTTGAATTCATATTCCACTTACAGGAAACTATAAAATAAGAGCATAAGGAGTCAGAAAGAAAAAAAAATACATTTAATGAGTCTGCACTTGCTCTACAGAAAAGCCACAAGCACAGTTTGTGTTTTTGGACAGGTTTCTTCCAATAGCCACAGAAAAGAGACTTCTTTTTAGTTGGGGGAAATTTCAGCTGCCCTTCAATATCCTTCAGTTTAAATTATAGTGTAAAAAGGTCCATTCACTCAAAGTAGTTTGATGAATCATAGGAACCAAAAATATAATGTGTCAGTTCACAAAATATCAGCTATCATATCCTTGGCCTCTGTGCAAAAAAGTCTTCGTAGAGAAGTCTAGACCTGCTATAACTTTGGTCCAAAAACAGGTGACTGACATTTCACATATATGGCCTTAAGTAGTGTAGGTATTTGCATAAAACAATAGTTGGAAGTATTAAAGTGGAGAGAGAAGAGCAAAGGGAAAGTGGATGCCACATTCCAGTATTTCAGTCCTTCTGTCATGAAGAGCATTCAGTTTTATGTCTGCATCTTTCATTTTTAACAATTGATATGTTCTGCAAATACATTAATGTTGACCTGCAAGACCAATACACTTGTCTCTTCTCGGCTAAGCAATACTTCATAATAAACAGCCTCATCAGAAGGCTCCAGGGAACAAATGCTGCCTGCAGTCTGACTTTCAACCCTCTTATGAAGCCTATGAAGAAAATCTTGCTAATACTCGATGGAACTACCCCCCACAAACCATCCCTCAGACCAGGGCCACATCCTGGCCAAAACCAGATCCCTCCCTGCAGAAGGACTGCAAACCACCTAATCAGCTGTCTAAGAATTATGTCAGGCTGAACCAGTCCGTGGGTGAATTGGATCACTGCAATGGCTCTTATGCCTTCCTTTCCCCCTCCCTCCATTGTGCCTTTTCTACTCTTTAATCTTAATTTAAGAGCACAGTGAAGGCAGATCAGACCATTCTGTCTCCTCTGCAAGTATCCTATGAAATACTCCATCCTAGTCTCAATGCTTTGTTGAAAGGAAGTCTGGCAGAAATGTTAGCAGTGAAAATCCAATCAGTCCTAGAAGTTTAAAAAATGTTTCTTCATGCCAGGAATGACAGTTGTATTATTCTTCAGCCCTTATTCTGTCTCTCAGTCAGGGATTTTCTTTATGCCAATGTGATATATCAAATAGGAATTTAGTATGTAGTGCCTATATTGGATTGGATTGAGTTGTCTCAGGGGCTTTGAATCCTTGCTGTCCCATCTGCATCCTTCAGGTACAGGATATTTGCAGAGTGCTTTTCCAGCTAAGAAGTTAGTGCAGTACTGATGTGCAACACAATACTGAACATAAAGTCTGTCCCTCTGCAATTTGTATGTGTGTATAATCCTATAAATGTTCATTTTTTCAAGCCCAGAGGAAATGGGAATACCTACTATCCACCTCAGGTTAGATTTGGGCATAACTCTTCAGTGTATATCCTATTTAGGATACCTGAAATAATTCATTTTGTTCAGAAGCCCAAAATAATGTTAATATATCTGTAAATATATTGAAATAAATATCTAAATGTAAATTAAAATAGGACATGTTTGCTTTGAAAATATCATAATTATTTTTTTTCAAACACTGCTTGCATTTAATTTCTACAAGAATCATCTTTTAAAATTGATATTCAGTCTTCCCACTGACTCAAACTAGTCCAAAATAGCTGTCTCTGACTTCCAGTCCTGTCCTTTATAGAGGTTTGATGCCTTTGTCAGTGGAGAATTAAGCACAGCTGTCTGACATCTCAAGTTTTGTGTGATGACCATTGAAGCAAATGAGTTTCCCAAGAAGCTGCAGTTTTCTGAAATATCTGGTAGAGACCATGCTCCCAGGTTGCAAATTTAAGTCTCTCTCAGGCAGACCCACTGCCTTCTAGGTGGGATACACTAGACAGATGTGCTTCCCAATTGTGTCATAAAATCATGCTTTATTGCCCAACTCCAGGAAAAGAATTCAAAAATTGTTCTCTCTATTGTTCTACTGAGTGACTAGCAAATAATTGCATAGCCCACTCATGTACGTCACATCATGTTCATCTTTATCCACAAGGAAAACCACTTTTAATCTTTGGCTCCAACATTTGGAAAGTATTCAAATGGATAAATTATATGGAGCATTTTGATAGTTCCTTCCTAATAGAATTCAGTTTGCTGTATTTTTGAGAATTATTTTCTCATCTCTATAAAGTAAATAAGACTGTAAATCCTGGTCTAAAGGATAGCACTAAGAATCTGGCAGTTATTAAATAACACAGAGCTAAAGCAAAGTATTCCACTTTTCCTTCATTTGTCATGTATTTTAGTAATTTGTTTCCCCTGTTGGCAGGTTTGAAGGTGAATATGTGTAGCAGATACAAGTAATAATTTATTTGTTATTTAAGTTTGCATAGGTGCCTGGGCTGTAGTGGTTTGGGTGATTCATCAAAGGCTCTTGTCCCCCAGACAGCACAGATTCTGACCATTTCTTTATGATCCCAGCATTTTTTGAAGAACCAGGGGGAGATGTGTCTAAACTTTCCATTCTTGGCTAACAAGAACACAGCATCCCAGCCCTTGCTTTACATCTGCTGTGTACTTACAGACAAGTTGTAAAACCAAAGTTCTCACTCATTTTGAACATTTTACGGATTGTATGCCTTCTGAAATGTTCAGTTTTGATCAGGTGCACATTCACATCCTATTCATTGCTCAGCAACATAACCTATGGAGGATGATTGGCATTCATACTTAGAAATGCCTTATGCTTTTCTACTGGTATGAATTCTTGCTTTCATCTCTGAATTTACATACACTGATGCTTGTGCAGATTGTAGGCACATTTAGAAGGAAATGCATCTCGAGTGATTGATAGAACAAAGGTGGTTCCTAGTTCTCATCAGACTATTCTTTAAAATATATCACAAAACTGACTGACTTAGTATTTTGATCACTGCCTTTAGTTTAGGCTCACCAAAACTCATTCTGTCAAGGCGGGATTGTCTTTTCTTTCCAGAGGTTTGTGCTAAACTCCAATCTGTTCTGCATCTTCAACATTTTCAGGTTTTTCTATTCTGATGCTACTGATACCAATTATTTAGAAGAAAAAAAAGACTGCAGTTCCTTGCAGTTCCTCCTTTGCTTACGTAGTTGGGATTTGACTCCTTCACCTAAAAAATGAGGTTTTTTCAGTGTTGTATTGGGTTTGTGTGGCAAGATTTTGGTAGCTGGGGGTATAGGAGTGGCTTCTTTGAGAAGCTGCCAGAAGCTTCCCCCATGTCCAACAGAGCCGAAGCCAGCTGGCTGCAGGACAGACCCACTACTGGCCAAGGCTGAGCCCATCACACCTCTGTGATAACTTACTTAAGAAGGGACAAAAGTATTGGGCAGAAGCAATTGCAGCCAGAGAAGAGAGAAGTGAGAATATGTGAGAGAAACAGCCCTGCAGACACCAAGGTCAGTGAGAAAGCAGGGGAAGGAGGTGCTCCACGTGAAGACCATGGTGAGGCAGGCTGTCCCCTTGCAGCCTAGAATGGTGCATGGGGGAGCAGAGATCCAGCTGCAGCCTGTGGAGGGCCCCACACCAGGGCAGGTGGATGCCTGAAGGAGGCTGTGACCCCATGGGAAGCCCATGCTGGGGCAAGGTCCTCGCAGGACCTGTGGACCTGAGGAGGGAGGAGAGGAACCCACACTGGAGCAGTTTGCTGGCAGGACTTGTGACCCTATTAGGAGGCCAATGCTGGAACAATCTGTTCTTGAAGGACAGCACCCCATGGAAAGGGACCCACGCTGGAGTAGTTTGTGAAAAACTGTTGCCTGTGGGACATACTCATGCTGGAGAAGTTCAGAAGTGTCTCCCCTGGGAGGGGCACCCCCCCACCACTCACCCACCCACTGGCACAGCGAAAGGACTCTCCTCTCTGAAGTGGAAGCAAAAACGTGGGATGAACTCACTTTTACCCCATTCCCATCTCCCTGTGCTGCTAGAGGGGAGGAGGTAGAGAATCGTGAATAAAGTTAAGCTGAGGAAAGAGGGAGAGATAAGGGGAAGGTGTTTTTAAGATCTGTTTTACTTCCCATTTTCCTCCTCTGATTTGATTAGTAATAAATTCAATAAACTTCTCCAAGTCACAGCTGTTTTACCCATGACAGTAATTGGTGAGTGACCTCTCCTCTTACCTCAGCTCATGAACTCTCATTATATTTTATCTCTCCTGTCCAGCTGATGAGAGGGGTGGCAGAGCAGCTTTGGTGGCCACCTGGCATCCATCCCCCACAAGTGATACGTCACACATTTTTCTGTCTCTGTAGTTTGTTCTGGCTCTGTTACACTGGAGGACTCTGCAGATGCAGTCAGTTGCTAGTATGTTCCCCAATGGCAGGACCCAACATGTCATTTACCTATTTACAAGTGTGAGGCTTGTGGAAGCTGAAGAAAGTATTCTACCTCTTCACAAACTCATATTCATCTTCTGCCCCATATGATTCAAGAAGATCTTCCCTCTCCCTTGATTTTACAGCTTCTGGTGTGAATACGTAAAAGCTTGAACTCTGGATAGGTGTTGTATTTGACAGGCTAATTGGCCCATTTTAATTAATTGTCTTTGGCTCACACATAAGAGATCACCTTTCCCATAAGTAGCTTTAAGGAATCCAGTCATTAATCTTCTTAAGCAGCTATTCTGTTCTTGCTTCCTCTAAGGCATTTGCTCAAGCAGCCTCCACACTAGACTCATCCAGCAAGGAAATCCCCAAAGACTGTTCACTGAGCTCAGGGAGAATCCTACCTCACCAAATCATTCCTGGAAGAAAAGGGTCATTATATTTTATTTAGATGCTCATTTACCTTGGGAAAAGTAGCCAAATTAAGCTGACCTCAACTTGCTTTCGAAGTTTTTCCAACTTCTAGGAACAATTACATCTAAAGTGCCAAAAGATAGGTAGGGCCCTATATCACAATCTTTCTGATAATACATTAAAAACACTTCTGAATACAAAACACCGTATTTACAACCTCTTGCTATCATACTGAGATAAAAATGCTGTATTAATTTTAAGTAAGTTTTGACAACATCAAGTATAAAAACATACTGAGTCTCAGCCTTTGCCTGGCATAAACTCAGAGATACAGAATTCATGAAGTAAGATGCTGCTGTGCTTTTTTTTCTGGGTCCATCACAAATGTTTTTGGAAATGTCTTGTTTGGGTCCCACATTCTTCTTTTGCCATACAACCTGCTCTGGCTGGTAAGTAGAAAGATACCAGTGTGGTAATAATGTAGTAAAATCTCTGTTCTCACTGACTTATTAGAAACAGGAGCTGATATACTGATTGCATTTGAGAGATGTAGTGGAGTCAATGTACAGGACAGGGTGGGTTTTAGAATAATATGCAATGGGAGGCAGCAAGGCTTACATGGAACTGCAGTGAGAGACTTGGGAGAAAGCTGAATCAAACTAGATACTGATATTAGGAGGAGGCCATAGGTTTTCCATGTTTTTGGGAAGAGAAGAGGGAGTAATAGAGAAGGAGGGGGAAAAACAAGGCAAGGGAGGAGGGGAAAAGTCAAAATCAGTTTTCTGTTTTGGCCATACTGAATTGAAGTTGACAGCTAGCTAGCCCTAGAATTATGTCAGACAAAAGCAGAGATGTTAGTTTGGACAGGAGAGTGACACCAGTCAGAATTGTGTTTGTCAGTATAGCATTGCTTGTTGAATGTGTGTGCATGAAATTACTCTCAGGGAACCTGCAAAGGGAAAAACAAGTTTTAGGGCCAAGACTGTGAAACCACCACAAAACATTTCAGACATAAAAGCCACATTGAAGGAGTTGGAGAATTTAAGTCATGCTAACCTAACCAAATGTGGCTGAAATGGGAGCACAGAAACTGGGATCCTGGGAGATAGCATGTGCCATGCTCTATTTGAAGACATACAGTGCACTGGCAGGGGAATGAGTGGCTCTCTATCCTTCCCAGTGGTGAATACAGAGGAGTCCTTAGCCCAAATGTGCCCACATTCGTGGGACAGCAAACTTAGTACAGGACTGGTTTTATATTATTTATTGGAGTGGCACCAGGCCAACCACAGTTTTCAATCAATCTTCCCTTTATTTTATAAAGAGGAAAAGAGCCCCAGACAACAAGACTACTGCTCTGAGTGTCTTGAAGTTGTCATGCGTGACCACTTGGTTGGGCTCTGTGTTGATGATGACAGATCAGTCCTGGCCTGACTTACTCTGACATTACATCAGCCATCTCTTCCTTGCCTTGTGCTGCATCCCTTGTATCACATCTTGTGAGGTCACACATGTAAGGCAGATCAGCGTGCTGGCACTATTTGCTTTGCTTTTTGGCTGTGTCAGTTTTCTGACAGATTAGCTTGTTCACTCAGCTCTCCCTGCCTTTGTACAACCTCTAGAACTTAGAGCTAATGCCAGGGAGTCAAAGGAGCAAATGGCCAGGGCAGGGGAGGTGGCCCCTTTCAGCAGCCACCAGGCAAAACGCAACAAAAAGCATCACTGGAGCTGGTCTCCCTGTCATGAGGTAGGGTGGAAACGTTCTTGTGAAGGTGGAGCAGGCTGTGCTTTAAACCCAAGTCGCCAGAGTGCAAAGCTCATTTTTTCTATTGCATTTACATGTATTAACAGTAAAACTACTAATTGCCTTGTCTTTTTGGGGTTTGCCTTTTTGACATTCCTCTTCATCTTGTACCAAGATGACATTTGTTTTCTGTCTTGTTCATAGTCCTTTCCGTAGGCACACTTTGCATATAGGGCTGCATGTAGACATTTTTTTAGATGCTAAGTGTGAGTAATCACTTTTAATCTCTGAGATTAATGGATACACTCAGTGGTACTTCTTCTCCACCTTTAGCTCAGTTTTTACAATAAATAAATCAAAAGAGCCAAGTGCTCAGAGCAGGGTACATTTCTCAACTTTAAGACCAGTCAGTAGGTGGGAGGTGGGAAAGATCTGCTGCTGTGACCTGGGGGATAATAGATGAGTTGACACTGGATGTTTCTCTCATGTACTGTGCCTGCCTCCTCTCACCTTGATTATAAAGTTTTAAAAAAATCCAATTCTTCACCACCTACACACGTGCTATTAAAATCATGATGTGTATTAACAAAAAATCTTTCCCAGCTGGATGGAAAATTGCTGATAGTACTGTTACCAACAGAAGCCAGCTCTTTATTGTGCAGCCATCCACCATGATGCCATAAAACCAAAGCCTGCCAGGTTTTACAGTTTCAGAAATTGTTAGTTTCTCATTCACTCCTCCATCTTTCCTTCTGTTTTTTTTGTTTCTCCTCCTCTCTCCCTAGATAAATATAAACCACCAAGCTCATGGGTAGTGGTGACAAAGCCTGGTGGAGAGGTGACCAAATTACTCTGTCTCGTGTTCCATTATTTTTGGGAATGAGGTGGGAAGGAGCAAGAGGACAGCACGGGCAAACCTGCATTCTGGGCCCCAGCCTCAGAGCCACTGCAATTACTCATGCTCTCTTCTGACACTCCCTCCCAGGCAAAAAGGTATGGATGTGGATGATTCTTAGGGCTAAGCTCCATTTAACAAGAACCAATTTTAGGCAAGTCCCCAGGACCACAGTATCTTTCAAACATTTTGACTGTATTTAGGAGGTGATGTCACACGTTGGGGCCCCTTGTCCATCTGAAGCAACTATGCTTTATTTGTGGGAAAAATACTAGTTTACAACATCTTAGTAACTTAGTCCCCCACTAATTTCTATTATTTTTCTCTGACATTTCTCTGATTTCAATATCAAATATTGGACAGGTAAAGCAGAATGAAAAAGCTGGTCTCTAGGAGGAGAGATTTTCTCTGGAACTCAGTCCAGTGACAGGTATTGCTTCAGTGTACTCTTTTTTTTTGTTGTTGTTGTTTTTTGTTTGTTTTTGTTTTTGGTTTTGTTTTGTTTTGTTTTGAGCAGAATTCAATTGCTGAAAGTCACATACCTTATTGGGCTGGCATTTAACAACTGTAGTCCTGAATGACTTGGTGTATGCTGAAAGGATCGCTCCATTCTTAGTAGTCCTTATTTCTGCTGCTGTCTTTGAAACACTACGAAACATGAATGATTGACATGTGGATTAAGTACAGGCTCTAGGTAAATTGTAGGCAATTAGTTCCCACACCAGAAAGAAACACGTCAAAAAACATTAAGGTATAAATAGAAAACACATATCTCAGTCAAAACAGAACCCACAGCTGCTAACAAAAGTAATTCTATTGCTGCTGTGTTCTGAGCCCAAAGGGGACTAAAGCAAGTAATTAATGAGACATCTCCTTGTGTCTAGGTGTTGTGCATCCTTTTCAGCAGTTACTGAATATTTCCCCTCTCATTTATCTTCTCCCAGCACTTTAACACGAAATAGCAATTTTCACTTTGTAATTAAGACCTGTCTTGCAAGCATAACAGAGTCTCATCTTCAGCACGGCAGTGGGACCTGTATCACACCTCCTCTCCTCTAAAGAAGGTAATCTGAAACGTGAGGTGACTCACTCTCTGGGCAAACAGAGCTGGGACTGGAGAATTAAATACCTCCACCAACCTTTATGGCATGTACCTACTTGAAAACAGGTGGGGCTGCAGCAACAGGGCTTTTGTCTTAACACACACTGAGCTGAGAAAGAAAGAAATACAGCAGAAGGGGTTGTCTCCCAGGGACCTGGGAGTTTTGTGGGGAATTCAGAGGATGCCCAGGGCGAGTGCATGGCTGTCCTATAGAGGGAACTACTGTCAACCTGGGGCACTGCTCTACTACCTGACTTGGCTTGGAAATCAGAGTTAGTGGCTCTTAGAGTGGATGGCCTTTAGCAGTGTAGATGTAGCTGTGGTAACTGGATATATCTCTGGTGACCACCATTAGTGAAAGGGTTAACAAGTTCCCAAGAGCTGAAGTTAACCAAAGCCCTGTTGTAATTTGTTTCCAGAGTCAGCCATGCTTTGGGCTGTTGCTGTTACATCTGTTTTGGAATGAGAAACCAGAGGTTTGTGTTCAGCTTGTGTTCAGAAGGTTTTTCTGCAGTGACCAATGTAAGAAATTAATTTTAAAATAAATAAGGATGAAAATTTCACCATCGTGTCTACAGTGTCTCTCCTTATCTGTAAGGTATCCTGGTTGTGTTTTATCTTTAAATTTCTTTAGTATTAACTTAATTGTCCCTTGGGGTTTTTTTCTTTCCTCTGCCATCCCATTCTGTTTCTTAGTAAGGTGGTAGTTCATGTTCACCTGCATCCTAAATTGAAACTGTAGTGGATATCTTGACATTGTATAGCGGCTACTGCTGCATAAAGGGAAGAGCAGAGACAGTTCTTCCTACCTCCTCACAATTACAGCTATCATGGACACATGGACTTTTCTCTGCCTTCTTCAGTTCAGTTAAATCTGTGCCTTCTGCTGTGGCTCATCACTGTTGGCTTGCTCTGCCCTTCTTCTGAGTTTGGCAACACCTGTGTGAAACTCTTATCACTGGTGCTGGTTCAGTCAGGTATCATACATGTCAGCTGTGCACCTCTGCAAATGGTCTGACTTGGTCTTTGCTGGGAACTCACTTTCCCAGCACCAGCCCAGCCTTGGGTATGTGTCCCAGGACCTGGTCTGACACTGGGAAGCATGGGCTTCCTGACAGTGGTTTAGGGGCTGGTAGGCAGAGCTCTCTTCCCTTCTACCTCTAATACTTCTGCATCCCTGTGCCCATTCCAGAAGGTTGCTGCACAGCTGTGGTTCTCCCTCTCTAAAGCATCTGTGTGTGTTCCCTGTGTTTTCAACAGGCACAGTCACAGCAATAACGTATTATTAATTAGTAGTTGTTCCATATGTAAATAAAGCAGAAGAACACAGCTTGTGAAGCCATGAGTAAAAAAAAATTCCTGAAAATGTGGCTAATTACAAATGGCTGATTCCATTTTCCCTCATGAAGGGAACCCAAGCCCTATTCTTCTAAGCTCCATAGCTAGGAGACTTACTTATATCAGCATTAAGAAAACTTTACACTGAATGTTGGAGTTTTTTTAACAAACAGTGGGTCCAGATTTGCTGATTCTTGCATTCTTTTATCTTATTCCTATCCATTTGGCTTATGTATTTTTTTGAATTGTGCTGACCAAAACCTGCTTCAATACTCTCCAGCTACATTACTTGCTTAGAGTCATGACACTTATTAATCCCAATATCCATGTGATAGAACATTTTGTGCATTTATACCAGCCTCATCTAGCAATTCCCCCATGACTATGTTCTCATTAACCCTAGGACTCTTTTCTGTGATCTCTTAATTTCTCTGTACTCATGTTTATTCATCCTTTCCTTTATATTTATTGGTTTGTACTTCAATTAATTGGTTTCGGTTCATTCTTCTAGCTTGCACTTAGTGTATTCTCACCTTCCAGAGTTATGTACGTGCTTCCAACTCTTTGTTCCTCAGGTGTCGTTCTGTTTTCAATTTGAAAGGGGTTGATTTGGCATGACAAGAGACCTCCTTGATTAATTCTCCACCACTAACACTTATTGTGGGTGTTTGGCTATTTTTTCTCCAGGCTGTGTACAAGGCAGAGATATTATCCGTTTCAGACCCCACTTGACTTGACCCCACTCTCCTCTCTATTCCTATATCGTGGAGGCTAGTTTGCAATTTCACAGAGAAATAGCTTTTCTTGTTTTCTTGTCATTCAACATAAAGTGAAGACTCATAAAATCATGAAATCATAGAGTAGTTTGGGTTGGAAGGGACCTTAAAGACCATCTAGTTTCCATTCCCCCACCGTAGCAAGTATGGCACCCACTAGACTTACAAAATCATATAGAAGGCAAGGTTGAACAAAAACCAATAGAAGACAGAGAATTCAAATACTTGCTCCAGAACTTCTCAGGAGAAATGGACCAAACTGTGTTCCTATGTGACCTCTCCTGAGAAGATGGATTTTTGTCCTACTTCAATAGCAAGATCATGGTGAGGTTCGTATATTTTCCAATACCTCGGTGCCAGCAGATCTGACCCATGTCATCCATGCCACATGCTTGGATGCTTCTAGCAGTGATCCTAACAAAGTCCTTGTACTATCTATGCAGTTTTTAACCACTGGAACCCATGGTGTTTATAGGCCCAAAATCAGGACACAGGGAACCAACATTTTTACTTCAGTAATGCCGATGTACTGACCACAGCTGGTGTTCCAAATGGATCTCCTCTTCAGAGAGCATCTGACATGTCATGGCTTTAGGTAGATTTACACCACCTTACATCTCTATTGGTGCCCTTGCTAGTTGCCTGGAAGTGCATTAGAGGGACAGCCAGAGAAAGGCCTCCCACACTGGCTGAAGCAAGTAAAGAGTGTATGAACAATGGCACCTCCCAGCATGGGAGATCAGGCAGGCAAGTGGGCGTCAAGGAGGAGGGAAATACATACCTTTGAGCAATAGCCTTCCTGATGAACTTGGAAGAGGGTGTTTGTTCACAGCTCCAACAATTTTTCCACCTCCATCAAACTGCTGACTACCATCTGATGGCTAAGTAAGCCAAGATTATATGCATTGCTTCAATTGTTTGCTTTAATAGCAAAACATCTGCAATAGCTGTGGGTTTGAGCCCCTCTGGAATATTGAAGTTTAAGATTGAGATCCTTCATATCCAAAAGGATGTGGTGTAATTCACTTTTCACACACAGTGGCTATCATGGATTTGGAGGTTGAGAGAACATGCTTAAAGCAGCTGTGTAGTTTAGAAGAACTGTGTTGGCTGCAAAACACTGCATGCCATGACACACTTCCCTGCATTTGACACACACTGGAAGAGCTGGAGTTTGAGAAGTACCATTCAGATTTTGGCAATCCACATATAAAGTCATCTCAGGGAACTATACAGGTAGCTACTGTGGAGTATTTTTTGTCCACTAGGCTTGTTATCCCATCAAAGAATATAATTAAGCTGGTTTGCCAGATGCATTATAAGCCCCAGTTGCCTGCTATTTATCACCTTATTTTGCCGTAGCACACACACAACTACTTTATTAATTCCTTACCTATTTGTTAGCTATTGATGCACTGTTCTTTGTGTTCTAGTTCCCTGCCCCCTATTACCTACATAAGAGAGGAAGTTATCTTTTTTCTTGGAATGAAAAGTTGGTTTATACTCTTTCCCAGCAGATAACATTTAGGGTCACATTTTGCTTTCAGGAATGCTCGTAACTAGTCATCAGCAGTTGTGATTATTCAGATGCTTACCCAGCTTATATTTAGTGGCACTACAGCCTATATTTAAGTTTTCTGTGTCTTCATGTTGAAATAGTAGCTTCATAGACTTATTTTGTGATTTGGCTTAATGCTTCTTACCTGCTATTAAGTAAAAGCTTTCTAAAGGTATTATGCTATTTGGTAGAAAATAGTGAAGTGTTTCAATCTTCATATAACCACAATAAACCAAAATAATCTTCATGCCTTTCCTGTATTGACTGAGCTTTTGAAACATCTTTCTTTCTCAGTCTTCTGGCTTGTGGTCTCACTCAGTGGAGCCCTCACTTTCCTGGGATGCTCTCTTTTCTTACAAGAGCCAGATGCACATTTTGGGTGAAATGCTCCCCAAATTTCTCCTAGTTGTTTTTACCACTCACAGAGAGAAAAAAAGAGGTGGATCTGGCAGTCTACCCCATCTTATGGATGCACCCTGTGACCTGATTGCCTTAAAATCCTTTTCCAGAGAGACTTCTGCCAGCAGATAAGATGGAGGGGGCTCTAGAGGTAGAGAAGAAAACCCTTTCACCAAGGACAGTAGACTGTTAGGGGTAGCAAAATCATCATTTTTTTTCAGCCTGTTTTCCTAAGCCATGGAAAGACAAGTTACGTGGTGCTGACAAAGAAGCACCCGAGTCTGTGGAATTGGTGGGGAACAGCAAATCTTGGAGGAAGGAGTAGCCACCCTCTCTTCTGAGCATCAGTCTCTCTAGGGGTTTCTCCTACTTAGTCCATCTAGGCCTATCTTCTTTTCTCCCTCCTTTCCCCAAAACCATAAACCCTGGAATAGTAAAATTCGGTTTTGCCAAAGTCACTGAGGCATTGAGCCATTCCTGAGCTATAACCTCTCTGTGCAGTCCATGCTGCAGCATCTGAGGTAAATGCTTAACCTTCTCAAAGAAAAAGGCAGGTTCTATCAAAGACACTTCCTGCCCCAGAATGGGAAGAGTGAATAAACATTCAAAATTTATATTCTTAAATATAATGCATTTTAAAGACAATCTTGTGTTTGGAGACCTGACGCATGATTTTTTTATCATTTTGAGCCAGCAAAAGCATAAGGATCTGGGGAAGTTTTAAATGCTCTTTACATTATAAACAGAGTACATTGCTCCCATTCCCCACTCCAGATCAGCTAGAGTGGGTTTTATAAAAGTGCCTGTCAGAAACATCATCTTCCCTCCTTCTGGTAAGGGGGTAGCAGGAGCTCGTCTAAATGCTGTTCACCTGCTAGAAAATTCAGTTTCACAGGTGGAATCAGGCCCTGACAGAAGGGGATACTGACGTGGAGGAACAGCAAGAGGGATGAACAGCTCCAAGCTGTCCTTAATCATGCAGGGATTCAGGTGGTCAAGTGCAAGACACTTGGATGATGCAATGGGAGAGGAAACTGGCTCTCTGCCTGCACACAGCAGTAGCCGAGGCACTAATCCCATGCTGCTGCAAGCACTGAGTTCTCTCAAAATGAAAATAAGGCAGTTGTAAAGGGAAGTGGAGACCCAGGGTTAACTGTGATATCCTGCAGGAGAAGATAATATTGAAGCGCTGGCAAGTGCTTTCACACGCCCCGGTCATTTCATCTTTGTGTTCGACACAATGGCTGGCAAGGGAGCGCAGCGCTTAAGGCTCAGAAGGGAGAGCAGGCAGGGGCAGAAGTAGCTCAAAGGCTTGGAAGTCAGAGAAGAGAGGGAAAAACATCTCCATGTTTCTCTCAGAAACTTGAGCAATAATCCTGAAACACAGACACAGCTGCAGCCAGCAAAAAAGATGCAAACGCAACAACAAAATCCCCCTGGGATTAGGAAACAAGTGAGAAGCTAGATTGAAAACCAGACATATTTCAGAATAAATTCAGGGTTTCAAAAGCAATGATATGAAAGGCACATGAGGCACAGTAATAAAATGTGATATGAGCTGTTACCGTAAACAGGGAGCAATAATTGACAGGGAACTAAAACAGATCCGCAGAGCACACATAGCCCAAGGCTCTGCAAACCTATGGCTGAATGAGAGGAAGAGGAGTGGTTTGGGGAGAAGTCAGAGAAAGACTAGCAAGTCACAGGCAAAAAATAAGTAACTGGCACAACAGCCCATGATCCCTGAGACTGAAAATTCAGCTGGAATGTGTCCTGTGGACAGAAAGAATAGTAGGCATGTAGAAATAACAGTCAATCTTACCCAAAATTAGAAATTATATATTTTTGTATATAAAAGTAATATAATGAGAACCAAATGTCTTTGGAGCTGAAGAATAGAGTCAGTGTTTGTGAACTTGTTAGTCAGTTTGTTTCATCCTTTGGGCACATTTGCTATCACAAACCAATAGCTTAGTCTGCAGGAGAAAGTGGCCAGCTTGGATGTGGAGGGGAGAAAAGCCATGGCTGGGATTTGAGACACAGCACAGACAAAAGCTCTTTGGAAAATAATCTGGTGTGGTGGTGGAGCAGCCAGTGATGAAGGAGAAAGCACAGAGTGCAGAATGCTGCAGCTGAGAAAAGGCTTTTTAGAGTATCTGGCAGGTTATTGCAGACTCCTAACACATACCATAGGCACATGAAAGTATACACACAGACACAATGTATGCCTGTAAGTGTATGCTTGTGGACTTCAAAAACACTTGACAATAACTATGGGTGGTGTTTGTTCCAACAGAGAAGGGAGGCACCCTTGATGTTGTAATTTCACAGTTCAACACAGTGATGCTGCACAGCCTCTTTCATGGAAACTATATCCCAAAAATGCTTAGCGAGTTAAATAATACAGGCACTGATTTAAATAATAAATAGTACTGTACAAAGAAAGGATGTTGAGACTGCAGGAAAGGAAAACCAGTGATGTTTTTGGCTGATATTAGAAAAAGATGGAGGGGCAGATAATGCAATGGACAAGAAGGCCCACAAAGGTGCTAGCTGATGATAGGGAAGGAAAAAACCTTCTAGTGGGAAGAGGGATCGTTGCTTTGTACCCCACAGCCCTTGGAGAGCCAGCTACAGCAAGGGGACGAAGTCATGCCACCTGGTGTGTACACAGTTGATTGGCAGCAATCCACACTCACAGACAGCAAAAAATAGGAGATTTTTACTACTGCCACCCCTACAGCCATGGACAAACTCACACAGATCTGTGGTGATGGTATCACTTATCCCTAACCCATTCATATTTGTGATGTGTTCTTCCTCTTTTACTGTTACAATGCCCACTGCTGCCATTTCTCAAGCAAACTCTGCAGAGGGGACTTGTAACCATTTCCCTGCACTTTGCAAGCCACACGGTTTATGCCTGAATTGTGGTGTAGATTTTTCTGTGCTGCTTCTACATAACCAAAACGTGTTTTCATACATGTGAAGAGAAGTGTGCTATTCTTTGATCATCAGTAACAATTGCCTACCTAATGGCTATGGCAGTGTAATTTCCTTCTATCTCGTGAATATTAGAAGAGAGAGGCAGATAAAAACCAAGAATGCTTTGGTCATTTGCCTTCCCTGCCTGCAACACACTGCTCAGAAAATCGAATAGAGGAAAGCACAACAAAGCCATTGATGTCCAGAGGAAAAAGAGTAGGAAAAAAAATTCTTTCTGCCTCAATACACGTTGGGATTTGACACTTGCTGTTCTTCAATCTCCAAAGAGGTCAATGAAAGGTAAGAGCTTCATCACTCAAAGAGTGCTTAGAGCTTTGTAGACTCTACCTCGCATGTCTTGACAGATGTTTTGATTTGTTTTGCTGAAATATGTAGGGCGGTTGGGTAGATCTCTCCTACATGCTGTCTGTCTCTCACTCGGAATACCTTCATTTTGTGGACATTTTAGAAAAACCTACTATCACAAAACATCTAAGCCAGTCTGCTTCACAGTGTGGGAAACAGTCCTGTGAGTCTGTTCAGAGCCTTGTCACAGATAAAAGAAGCTTCCAGAGACTTCGTCAGGCTTTGGATCAGATTCTGAAGAATAGGCTCAACACTGATTTTGCATTAAAAGCAATCACTTCTATATGCTGAGATTCAGCATTTTTGGAGAGGGTCAGCTGTACAAGAAAGAATGTACCCATGGCATTTATATTTTATTCCAATTACATATGAAGATGTCATGTACTATATATATGCATTTTGTTCAAGGTATCCGTTTAGGCAAGGAAAAAAGAGAATAATCAAAATTATCCTTCCCATGTCATTGTCAGCTGTGGTGTCCTTAGAAACAGAAGTGCCATTACTTCAACAGCAGACATGAGAGTCTGGCACCCTTACTAAGTCAGAGGACTGTCTGTGATGACTTGAAGGAAAAAAAAGCTTTCCCTGCTAAGCAGCTTCTTCTTAAGTAAAAGATGTGCCAATATCCATCTCCATTATCCCCCTGTATACTGCAGTGTGAGCATCGGTAGGTGTCTCAGCATCAGCATTTTAGTTTGGATTACCCGAGTGCTTTTGATGAGCCTTTCCTGGTTGGTCCCCATCTCCTACTTTGGCTTTCAGAGCGGAGCAGCCTTGGAGCACACAAGCAGATTCCTTTCCTATGAAGTGGAAGCCAAAGACATGCCCCAGAAACACTCCTAACACACACCAGCTGCTAATGCTGGTTCAGTCCATGGGTCTGAAGCACAGCTGGTCTGAACCAGCCTCCCCACCCCAAACACCAACTGTTTCACTGCACAGGTCTGCTCTGATGTGTCTTCACCTCTTGCTTATGGAAAAGTATCCAAGATACTGTTACCACGACTACCCCAAATTCGCCTTTTGTTCATCTTTTTCTTTTAAAAGTGGAGGTCTGTTTATGCACTGAGCAGCAACCATGTGGCACAGGGATGTCTCAGATGGCATTGATGTCTTTGTCAGGGCAAAGATGATCTTCCTACTAGGAAAGTGTTTGTTCTCATTTGGGAATCCTGTGGGCACTGCTGGTCAACTAAGTCTGTCTCAGTTAATTAATCCTTGACCCATCATTCTGTGCTTTTCAGGTTGCCCAGCAGTCTTTTACTGAGATCAGGTGCTTAGGGAGGTGGTTATGGAGTGTCCTCCCTTCCCAAGGTAACTTCACAGACATTGCAGTGCCAGAATTAATGTGATATGACCTCAGATATCTAGTTGAGTGATTCCTGTGCAACAGGGGATAATGAAATTGAAGTGTCTCTCTGCAGTGTTTGCAAGCAGCTGCTTGAAAAAAGCCCAGGCAACTGTTTGGAAACAGAGCACACAGGCAACAATCAGATGATTGCTGTTGCAAGAGGTATCGTGGCTGTGTGGTCTTGTATCCACGCTGGGCTCCGTGGCTGCCCTGGACACTACTGAGAAAGATGCAGTGACAGGCACTCTGAAACACCAGCTTGGGGTATAATGCTCTTGCTGGTGGTACTCCACTCCTCTGGGAATGGAAGGGCTCTCCAGCTGGGTTCTCATAACCATGCATGTCCCACGGTGTGAGCTGACACAGCTACTGTGCCCTGTGGAACTAAACCAAAGTAAATGGCGAGGCATGTGGAGTTGCCTTGAGTTGGACTTGCTGCCCAGTGCTGACCACCAGCACTCACAGGGGCTGCCTGCACAGAGTGTGTCTGGGCAAATAGCAGTCCAAGGTTTCAAAAAGGTGTAAATCCACTCCTTGCCTAAGGAGCTGCTCTAATAGTCAGCTGCTCCTTGTTCTAAATAATTTCTTCTTCCTGTCTGGAACTTGTATAGCATTGGTCTCAGCTACAGTATTTTACAACTCTAGCTTAGCTAGATGACAAAGATACCTACTGCCAGAAAATGTTGCCCTTGTGTGTATTTATATATCACAACCAAAGTCAGCTCTTGATCTTCTCTGGACTGAACTTGAGGCTGTCACAAAAACTACTGACTGAGCTCTTTTTTTTTGACAATTACTTGGTCATCTACGAGCCAGTCTTTAATCTCACCAGTGTAGTACTGGCTATGCTGATTTTTTTATTGCCTTTTTTTTGTTCCTTTTTTTTTTTTTTTAATGAATGAAGGACACCTACAACTGTCAAATAGATATCTCTTATTTCCAGAGATCTATAAAGGTAGCTTTAATCAGATAAATAAGAAGCCTCATTTTTATAAGAGGTTTCCTTGACTGCTTTTAAGAAAATAGGTTTTAACATTTGCTGGCATTGACTATGCCCCTGTTCAGTAACACTTTACTCACCTCCCATATCTACTTAGCTGTAATTTTTCCTAGGACTAGTGTCAGGCTAATTGAGCTTAGGAAATCCAGGTCACTGCATTACCTTTTTAAAGTATGGATTCAGAGTTTGAAAGGGCTGGCATTTTGCTGGCCAGCCCATGATCCGCATGGTACCAGGCATGCTGTACCAGCTGCTCAGTCTGCCTGTGGGGGAGCCCAGACAGACTTACAGCCAAGTCTTCCCTATATGCAGAAGAGTGGTGCCCCATTTCTGGGGACAACCCCGGTTCATGCCGTTTAATCAACAGTCTCTTCTCTGGTCCTTCGTAGCTTCTCTTGTCTTTCAATATGTTCTACAAATCACAGTGTTTCAGGAAGCTCCTCAGACACTTCTTTCAACACCCTTGGTCACAAATTTTCTGGTACTACTACTCTATGTTACTGCAATTGTTGCTATTAGACATCATTGACTGCTGCTGATGAGATAGGAAGTATTTCTTCCTTGCTGTGAAATAAGCACATCCCATTTCTTTCCAAATACACAACATAAATATTCAATGATTATTTCTTCTTTTTGTGTTACCACAGTTGGCAACTCTGCCACCTTTAACACTGGAGCTACAAGGACTGACAATGAGAAGAGACAGTACTGAACTTGATGAGCAGTGTTTCTGTCAGAGAAAATGGGTGTAAAATGCTGACAAGCCAATTTAAGTATGAAATCACAAGGAGATTATAACCAACCAAAATAACAGGTTATAAAACAGTTTCCAAACTCCTCTCCATCCCTTGGGATCTGAGGACGAAAAGAACTTTAAGATTAATACCATGCTTTCCATGAAAAGGATTGATTGTTTGGTATGGCATTCCAGATAGCATGAGGATTTGATGATCCAAGAGGTCCCTTTGAATCCTATTCTCCTGTATAATTGCAAGGATTTTGTTAGGTCTTAGTACACTTAAATAATGCCTTCTTGCCCTTAATCTTTAAACCCAGGATTTTTTTCACTAATGTTTTATCTTCTTCCATCAGCTGTCTCTTTCCTAGCTGGTGATTTGTTTTCACAGTCACCAGACTTTGTGTTATTCTCATTTGTTACATATAATAAGGATTGCAGTAATCATTATTGCTTGTCACTTTCACTTTTTTTCTTTACTAAGATGGGTTTGAGACCAGAAAGCCTCTCACAGAACAACAGGTTGTGGGTTTGGGGAGTAAGCTAATGAGCTTTTTACAAACACAATTTTTGTGTTAAAATTTTTGCTTGTAACAATTATTTGTAGCTGACTTTGGAATTTGTCCTTGGAAAGCAGCAAATAGACTGTTGCAGGCTCGCAAGTGGTCTGTCTGCACACAACAGAGTTTGTTGGCACTTCCACAGAGGGAACCGACAGTTTCTGGCTCTCTGAGTTACTTGTTTTTGTACGTGGCCTGTGGGGCAAGGAAGCCCGGGCACCCCAAGGGAGACTAGACAGGCTCTAAGTGAATAACCTGCTGGCAGCTTAACTTCAGGAGAGTCAGAAAACGCCCCCTGAAGAAGCACGACAGCTCCAGACAGGCAGAGACATTTTCCATACATGACCTAGGGTGAATTGCTTTTCTAGGTTCTAACTTCCATTCTTTACTAGCAGCGGGGTCATCAGCTGTTCCTCCCTAGGAAAACCACACAGGCAGCACTAAGTGCTGGAGTTAAAGAGGAGTAAGCGCTTTCCAATTACCAGCGAGCTTTATGAGACGTGGGACTGCAGTGCCAAAGATCCCCAGTCTCCCTGTGCTGGGCTGCAGCAGGCAGTGCAGCGCCCAAGGGCAGCGCCAGGCACGGGGACTCAGCGTCTCCATTTGTTCATCAAGCTTGCTGCTCATTTGCAGTCATAAATGAAACGTTTGGCTGCAGAGGCATAAATAACCGGTGACATTTTAACAACGCTGGCAGCACCGCGTGGGGAGTCTTCGAGCACTAATGAGTTATGTGAGGCCAGTGTGAGTTTTGGGAGGTGCGTTCATTCTCCTCTGTTGAGGCAATTGCCTACTTGCTCCTGAAAACAAATGTTAAATTAAAAAACATTCATATGCATTGCAAATAGCTTTTCAGGAGGGTTTCTGATATAAAATGGCAGAGCTGTAACTCTGAGAGTGAATACTGGAGGATGAGAGACGGCTCTGGAGAGAAGCATCCTACATGCACATGTTGTGAGCAGTGGGATGGGAATTGTTTCTGATAATTCAGTCTTCTGAACATGGGAACTTGTCATGAACAGGTTTTGCTGTTAAAACACATTTTCTATGTTGGTGTCTGCCTGCTGTTTTCCTGGGTCTTTCACATGCCTGGAACAGTCCATTAGAATAAAATCGAATATGTATATAGCAAAACCTTCTCTCGCTGCCAGCCCCTCACTTATTTCCAAATGGCACAATAATTAAGGTGAGTGATTTATCACAGAAGTACATGGCAAGTCACAGCCTGATTAATAGAGGGGAAAAAAAGCATCAGCTGCAAATATAAATAACAAAAGCACTGAAAGTATGTTCTTTGATCCAATTCACCTTGAGAATTTTAAGCTGTTTAACAGTATTTCACAAGCTGTTTCAAGCCACACAAAGGCATAACCCCACTGCCTGCCAGCAGCAGCATGGCAGCATGGTGAGCTGGGAGGGAGGGCTCTGTATGTATTGCCAGCAAGCGAGATGGAAACTTCTTATGCTGAGAGTGGGGGCATATTGCTGACACTAAATTTGGGATTTCCAAGGGCAGAATGTTTGTTTCACCCATCCTAACAATGTATGTGGTATATCTTCTCCATTTTGGGGTTCCCCAGTGAGGAAAGACATTAACACAGAATTCAGCAGCAGATCACCAGAGAGGGAACAGCAGCGTGTGACATATGGGGAGAAGCTGGGAAAATTGGGTTTGTTCTGATGTAAGACAAGAAGGTCTGGGAAAGTCCTACTGCTGTCTGCAATGAGAAAGCACAGCAGAGATGGAGCCAGACTCCTCAGTGATGCACTGTAGCAGAGAAAACAGGAGTAAAGGTGGGATGTGAACAATTTGGGTGTGCTGTGGGAAAAACTTCTTTATCATAAGGGTCATCAAAGGTTGAAATGGTGCCCAGAGAAGTTACGAAATCTCCCATCTTGGACAAAGCCATTAATAACCTGCATTAACTGGGCCTGCTTTGAATGGAGGCTTGGGCTGGATGGCCTGTGGAGCACCTTCCTGGTGTCAATTAGTTTGGGATTTTGTGAACATCATTTACTGAGCTGTGCGTTTCCGTCCCCTCTGTGCCTCTGTTCACCAAGCCCAGCCCCATTCTTGTTCACTGAGATTTGGGAAGATGTGGCTTTGTCACCACAGAGAAAAGGGGTGGGAAACTATTTTCATGTGATTGTACTGAGCAGATCTGGGTACCTCAGCACATCTTTGCTCCAGGATGGTGTACAGCATGGTGTGCAGGGTGCCTCTGCTGGGCAGTCACACAGTTAAACTTCATTTTCACCTGGCTTGGAATAATCAATTGTACAAGAGATCCAGTGAGTCTTCCCAAGGCAATGAAGACTGAGAAGCTTTATCTTGGAATATATTCAGACTTGAAGCCTGGAGGTGACTGACAAAATGTAACCAAAGCACAGTGAGATTATGCTTTTAATGATTTTTGATTAGGAAAAATATTCCTGTCTGCTCAATATTCCCACCAGGAGCCCCTAACACCAGGATGGGAATTTGGGATTCATTTCAGCCAATGCAACTCCCCAAAATTTTTTCCTAAACATTCGGGGAAATAAACATGGTCCATTTCCAAAGATGTGTTTTGCCCATCCTTGCTGCTAATAATGGCTTATGAAAAGCTTGACTTTTCTGTGACTGTGAACTCCTCTCACATGAAAAGAAATACCTCTTTGATGTGGAGATAATATGCTTTTTATAAACCCTGTCCCCTGGCATCTCTCAGAACTGGACAACTAAAGTACTAAATATATGCACTACCACTCAGAGTTGGTATTATATTGCCAGACTTCAGAGTTAATTATTTTTTGCTTTCAAAGGAGGAAAAGTAATTTTAAAATTACTTTAATATCAGTCTCGCACCAAAGGTGTTCCTTACTGCTTTTCTTCCATAACCCATCAGTAGTATTAATTAAAATTTTCTTTTTTTTTTTTTTTCCCAGTTCCTTTTTTTACTGTGATGACTGGATCTTTAATAGGTAGCTGTCATCTCAGTAGTGGCTCCTTCCAGTTCAGGGCTGAAATTTGCAGGCTGGGATACACATCCTGGCTCTTGAGGAGAGGGGCAAGGTGGTGTCAGAGTTAAAAAGGCTTTGTAATCAGCAGAGAAAACCAGACCTTGTTGCAAGTCTTGATCCACAGTCCCAGGAGCACTCCAGTGCTCAAAGCTACCTCACCAAGGATTTGACTAGCACTCAAGAAGACAAAACTGGAAAGGACAGAGCCTCGAAACTCCTAATTTTAAACTTAAATATTTAAAAAATATTGTGTGAGAACAAGAAACCACTGGGGCTTGCTGCCATTCTAATTGGTGGTAGAAGCTTAGGAGGGAGTGAAAAACCAGAGCCATGGGGAAGGAGACGTTCCTAAATAGCCGGCTGCTTTATCAGAAATTGCCTCTTGTCTAACAACAAACTCCATCTGCTGATTTTTTCTCAAGTGTCTTTGAACATGTTTATGGTTTCTGCCCTCACAACATCCCACAGTGTTTAGTTCCACTGTTCATGGGGTATGTTGTGGAAAAAGCCCTTCCTGGTGGTCACAAAGCTGCTGACCAGTAACTCAAGAACTAGAGACATCCAGTGAAATCATGTAAGAAAGTGAATGATGCTTCCTCTGGAGGCTTCATGATTGATCTTTCTCTGGGCAATGGCCTTAATCTGTTTAGTCTCTCCTCCTAGAGGGACTGATCCCTATCTTCCCCCTAATTCTAGGACCTGGCATTGCTGCTGGGCTCCCAGATCTGTGTCCTCTCAACTCCATCACTGCTCCTCAGCAGGGAAGAGGGGTGACCTCAGCACATACCACCCTAAACTTTCCTGGGTTTGAAGACTGAAAATGGAGACTAAGGGAAACAAGACACTGAAGTGACAGTAGCCTTGTGTAGTTTGTCACCTTATAGTGTTGATATACCCCTTCAAGGATGATATAATTTGGAGGACAGCAGCATGTATTGCAAGAAATGGGCATGTCCAGCTATTACAGGGTCCTGCTCTGCACCTTGCTGCTCCTCCCTAGGTAATTGTCAGATTTCTGTGTCCGTTTACAACCACTCTGAATCTTGTTCAGTCTTCCAGGAGCAGCACCAGGCTCAGCTGTGTTTTTTTCCAGAGCATCCTCTCTCCAGTGGGAGTGCTGAACTTTTCCTCCCACCTTTGCTTCCAATCTTCTACTTCATTCATTTGTGAGCATTTGATACAGAAGATGGCTGGAGGAGGTGTGGGATAGCAGTAGGATTTCCCTTCTTTGCACACTCAGTGACTCCTTTAAGAGCACTTAGAGTGGGAAAGTATGGCCTTTTTGCCTAAGAACTACCACTGACACTGTCTGCCATGGTACCAAGAGATCATTAATTCTATTCATTCCAGTTTCCACTATCTGATGAGTGTGGAAATCACATCCTGCAAAAAAATTGGACACACTTGCTTCCTGTTGCTGCTCTAGTACCCAGGCTGTGAGTCTGTGCCAGACAGCCAAGAGCACGATCACAGGCTCACTTGTTCCCCACCTCCACCTTCAGACCTTGCAGGCAGAGAGTGGCACCAAACAGAAACACTCTGACTGCCTTCTGAGGTTGCCTATTCATCAAGCAGTGAGGATAAGGAATTAAAATGTGCATATTTCTGTGCAGAATAGATGAACCCCTTCCACCAACAATTGCTAGAAACCCCCTGTGCTTTATCATCAAATCCCAGTAAAAACACTTGCACTCAAGATGGCACAGAGGTTCCAGTGCTCTTAAGTCACAGGCACAAAGCTGGAGCATTGGGCCTGACAGCTTTGCACAAGGTTTAAAATCAGGTAAGCCTTGAGTTAACTTAGTTGTACATAAATATGGGAGATAAGACAACCTCAGCTAAGGGCACTCTATTTCCACACCTTGCCTCTCATGTAGAGGAGAGCATCTTAGAGACAAGTCATGGATTTCTTTGAGGTACAAGT
This sequence comes from Xenops minutus, assembly GCA_035221455.1. Taxonomy (NCBI): domain Eukaryota; kingdom Metazoa; phylum Chordata; class Aves; order Passeriformes; family Furnariidae; genus Xenops; species Xenops minutus. The sequence goes on along the minus strand of JAWWEE010000001.1, from coordinate 25,801,556 downwards.
ACTTTAATAGTCTATATAGATATATACGTGTACATGCAGATGCAGGCACACATATAGCCTCAGCTGCAGCTTGAGAGTGTTTTTCCTGGAACTTGCCATTCACACAGCACTAGAGAAGAGTGCTATGAGCACAGACAAAATAAGACATGGTATTTTCAATTTGGTCTACCCAAAGGTATCCTCTTTGTGTAGGATATACAGAAAGAATTCCTTTTTAAGGTTCAAGGTTGTGGTGACTGCTGTCAATATCTAACTTTTCCCAGCAGGGACTTCTGTGTGGTTTGTTACAAAGAAAACATCAGAAGCAGTGACAGACCAGGACATCCTGCAGGTCAGGTAGAGGTGGAGCAGTGGGATTTAATCTTATGCACATCAGAATTTGGGTTGTATTTTCAGTTTGTCTGGTATTGCAGTTCCTTATGAAATGGGAACAGAAGGGGTTTGTCAGACTTATGTCATCCTTTCTAAACCATCCTTTGAGTGACCAGGCTCAGAGGCATCTCACACGTGTTTTTAGCTGCTGTTTTTTCTCCTGCTTGTTTCATTGCAAGACTGCTTGTTAATCTTCGAATTATGTTTGACATCTCCCCATAAATAGTCTGAGTTATAAACATCTCAAGTGTCAAAGTCTGAGTGCACTTTCCTACCATTCTTTTTTGCATCCCTTACTTATTCTGCCCGTTCAGCAGCTGTGACCTTGGTGATGAACTTGTCCCTGTGTTTGAATTTGGCATCTGATTTAGACACTGGTTTGGTGTTAACAATTAGAACTGGGTGGCAAATGAATATTCAACTCCAAACCAGGAAAAATTACTCCAGGTCTGACAAGAAGCAAGGGACCTGCTGGTTATGAGCATGTAGCTACCGAGGAGTCACAAGGAACTGCACTTAGTCCCACAGTAGATGAAGTCACTTGATAAACCAGGTACATCCTTACTCCTCTCTGCTTCTGGCAGGATTTCAGAATGTTCTGGCAAAGCATTTCCTATCAGTTTTGGTCAGAAGAACAGCTTAATCCAGGCAGGTGAGGGCCAGCCTCTGTGAGATCTTTACCATTCCCGCTCACCCTGATGTTCACAAAATGGTTTGGGTCACCTTCTTCCAGCCCCCCACCATGGGCAAGGACACCTTCCTCTAGGCCAGGCTGCTCAAAGCCCCATCCAACCATCCAACAATTCCAGAGATAGAGCATCCACATTTTCTCTGGGCAACCTGTGTCTGTGCATGTGCATCACCATGCTCAGAGTGAAGAATTTCTTCCTAAAACCTAATCTAAACCTGCCCTCTTTCAGTTGCAGAGCCAGGCAGCCTGCAGCAGGCTGAACACTGCCCAGTAGAAAGTATCTGATCCAGCAATAATTCAGGGGCCAAAATTCTCAAGAGCACATCAACTTACATAACCATTTTAAATGAAAACAGTAATTCATCAAAAATATATAAGGAAGTGACTCGCCATCCGACAGACATTCTCCCCATACTAAGAGACACAGAAGCAATTATCCTCCTGCCTTTTCCTATGCAAGTGGATTAGTGTTATGCCTCTGTCTCAGAAGATATTCAAATGTGACTTGGGATTAATTAAATCACAAGACACCTGGAGGGAAAGTCAGAAGCATGTACATTTTCTACTGCAGACATTTTAAAGTGTGGAAAGAGGAATATTTTACCAGCAAGACCTTTTGCTCTTGCTGGGGAAGAGGAACTGAAGACCAGCTTGGGAATTTCAGGGCAGAGAGCACAGAACAACCCAAACCATGAAAATGTACGTGCTTGTAATTGTAGTTGATGGTCTCCAGTGTTCAGCAGCAGCTGAAAGGCTAGTGAGAGGTTCCCACTACTGCTGCACATTGTATGTGTGACTGCTTGAATTCAGGTCACTTATTAATTAACAGCAGACCCCTTTTGGTGACAAGTCTAGTGATGACAGCAATTAGATTCTCAGCTCTTGTGGAGAGGCACGAGGTTGCTCCACTCTCCACTCCCATTTCATTCCAGTTATTTGGGCAAGGAAAGCTTTGCAAGGTCCTCCACCTCTGTGCAGGAAGTCCCTACTGCCTATCTCTCCATTTTACATGAGCCCATATGCCAGTGTCAGAGTCTCTGAGAATAAATTAAAAATAAAGCCTCCAGTGTCCCTTGTCCCCAGCTCAACACCTTCCTTGTTCTTTCCCCTCATACCAGATAGTGGTTCCTCAGAAAAACAGAATTTTAATGTAATTTCTAAATTGTTAGAGACTATTCCTGGAGGGTTAGAAATAGGTAAAAGTTTTAGGGAAATGCATAGAAGAGGAAGAAAAGAGCCAACATTGTCCTCGAGGAAAAGCTCAAAGAAAGATGAGATGACAAACATGTCACTGCACATCAGCTGGAGCTGAGTAGCCATCCATGCCCATGCTACTACCCTGCCCAAGAAACCAGGCATCCCAGCACGCCCTGATGGGAAACCTGTGTTACTGTGAGATTGCCTGGGCAAAGAGCTCAGTGACGCAGGGGCATTTGGGCTCAGTTCATGTGCCATGCCTTCCTACCCAGCATGGTTGGTTTGTGTGCCTGAGCCTCTGCTGCTTTTAAACTCAGCTCCGGAGCCATTTCACAGGTGTGGTGACTCCGACTGCTGCCCCTGCTCTCTGTGCTAAGGAGCCTGTCTCTCTGCTGGAATCACTTCTGACACAGATCTCTCTGCTTCCTGTCCCTCTTCCACCCCCAGCTCCCACTCGCTAGAGACAGGACAGGATCCAACGCTGCTCTGCCAAGTTATGGAGCTGCCTGACAGCCACAATGAGGGAGTGCGTTATATTTCAGAGCTCTGTCCAATGATTGCCTAATTAATCCCCATCCCCCACTCCTCCATCCAGTACGGAGCGAGGATGTCTCGATTTTCTTGTTCTCCCTATGGGGAGAAGCTGCAGCATGGCAAACTTCCATGATTCACTCCTGGGCATTCCGAGAACGGACCTGGAGAGAGAAAGCTAATGCTGAGACATGTCCCCACCCCCAAAGTACAATACAGGGATAAAAAGGGCATCTCATGAGCAGGACTTCTCCTTGCCAGCATCTCTCTCCACCGCACTGTGCTCGAAGGACAATTAAATTACACTGCCGCTTCCCTTTCATCGTGATCCGATTTACGGGGGAATTAATAGGGGCAGAGGAAGAGGCCCGCATGAAGCCAAAGCCAGGGCAACTGGCAGCTATGAGCCTTCTTGAAAAACAGGAATCCTGCCAGGATGTCTTTATTAGAGAGGAGAAGGGGGAGAGAGGAAAGGGCTGCTGCAAGAATGAAAAGCAGATACAGACATCAGCCTTGTTTACAGCAGGGATTTTGCACCGGTACAGCTAAACCCTTCAGTTCAAAATCCCCCCACAGGCATCTGCCACCAGCACAGCTGGAAAAAAAAATCACAGCTGAGACTCGGTGGCTGCATGAAGAAGAAAGTCTGCCATATGAGAAGGGTGTTTGGTTCGCTTGATCGTGTGGCTCCAGAGGTCAAAGAACACCTTTGAGTGATGCTTTCCCATTTTCCCCTAAGGATATGCTGCTCCCCTCACAGGATCAGTGCCCCCATGAGCAGCCTGCAGCAGCCCCCTCTCCCTTGCTGACAGTGCCACCCTGATGGTGACCGAGCATCTCACAGTGCCTGTCACCCGAGTGGGACAGCAGGTTGCTGGGTACTATTGTGGAGACACACATACTTGAAAATAAAATCATGTAATGAAACATAATGAAATCCCAGCTTCTCACAGGTCCATGCTGTGGGTGTGCTGCACTGCAGATGGCAACATGGGAGCTGGCTCTTGTAGTAGCATTTCATGTCCAGGCTGATGTTATTGCGAGCCCAGCCATCACACAGCATGGAGCCACAGTGATTAAACCACAGGGCCAGTGAGCTCCGTGCAGGATGCACCAGGGTGCTTTGTGAACAATTCTCTGGGTAAAGACAGATGGGCTCCAAAGGCATGTGATTTGATGGCACTCCTGCTACTCCCCACGTACCTCTGTGCCACACTGCCCTGGGAGCAGTGTTGTGGGGTGGCACTGGGACAGGCCTCTGCTATCTGGAAACTGGGGAGTGGAGGAGCCAGTGGGAACAAGAGGAATAGGGAAGAAATGTTTCCAGGTCCCTGCTCCCACTCTGCAGGCCCCTGTGGCATTTCTGCTCTTTTTTCTCCATTATGTTCCACATTACTGAGATTTTCCTTCTCACCTGAGTAGCTGAGCCCTTGAATGATCTTCCAGTGCCCAGACTGAGGAAAGAGAGAGGAGATATGGTGCCCCTGGGAATCCATAGCTCAGAGACTTATATTTATATAACTTACATTTACATCTCCAGTGCCTCTGGTGCTGGAAAGGCATGGTGATAGTTTTTGCATCTAATCCTCTTTGAAAGTTCACTTCTAACAAAACCCCTGAGATGTGCTGGAATCCCTCAGCTCATGTTAACTCCCTTCTGTGTGAGGTTTAGCCACTCCAGATGGCAGATCATGTCACAGATGAGTGACTTCATTGCCATTTCTCTTCAAAGGCAAAGAAAAGCAACCCAGGTCAATGGAGATTTTCTGAAGAAGCTTCCTGTTTATGGGCTTCTCCTTGACACCAAGGCAATGGAGGTGATGGCACAGCCAAGGACCAAAGGAAAAGACTAATTCCCTTCTGAGGCTTGGGGGATAAAAACCAGAGGAGTCTGGTACAAGAACAGGAGAAATGAGTCAAAACCATTTCTGGAGTCTGGAGATTCCTGGGCAGGAAGAATATGGTTCCAGAAAACATAGCAGGTAGATCATAGCTGTACAATGGGGTAACTGCTTCTTAGGAGCACAAACAGAGGAAATGTTAATTCTTAATTTCAGAAATAAAATGATGAAAGGAGGGAAATTAGTAGTGAGTTAAAAGTTACTTGCATTCAAAAGAGGCCAAAGACCTAAAATTCCATAGTGAATATAATGGTGTGTGTTACAAGCTAGTGAGGAGATGGCAAAGCCTGTGAGCATCTGTTGAATGAATTAGCTGTTAATTCCTCATTTCTACGCCCATCTCCTCCCATCCTGTTTTCACCTGGGCTGGCTCTTGAGGAGGCACAGATCTGAAACAGCCTTGGCAGTGGGACCAGTGAGCTGAGTTAGCTCAGGAGTCTGAGAACAGAAGCTCTTTTAAGGGTTGGGGTTATTATCCAAATCATACCCTGCTGCTTTGTTTTAATTACTGTTGCTTGCATTATGACACTAAGTCCCACTGGCGGGGCCAGCTTTGCTGTGTTGCCACTGTCACTCATGGTCCCACAACAGCTACACGCAGTGCTGCTCTTTGCAGACCTTGCCCTTGCAAGACCTTGACCTTGACTACACCTCATCTACCTGGCCTTTCCCCCCTGCCAGTACAGCAGCAAGCACAGCATGGCTTTGTCTAAAATATAAGGGGGAAATCTCAACACCCAGTAATGCTCCAGCAAACCCTAATTCAGCACTTACATGGTGTGTGCTGATGAAGCATGATTTCTGCTGAGGTTTTATTTTGGTGGTGATGGCATGAGGACTGTGAGAGGCCTAGCCAGTGACCCTCTACAGGCAAGGGGAAGTGTGCTAGGAAAGGGAAAAAGAGCTGGGGAAACTAATGTCACTGACTTCAAAGATGAAGGATTCTCTTTCTACTCTGAAAGTGACTGAATAAAATGACTGGCATCATTACTTAGCTAGATAGGATTTTCTACTTGTGTCAGATTATTTTAGACATCACGTTGATTAGCTTGATTGCTGTTGATTTGTCCTTAAGAAGTGTATTACTTTAATTTAGTTTTATATTGAGAAAACACTTTGAATTATTATGCCATTTATTAACGTGATTTGCTTTCCCCCAACAGATGTGTTAGCTTTGCCCACAGCACTTGAAGCTTAGTTTTTGGAGTTGAGTTCACAGTGCTGGTTTCAGCTGTGGGCAGAATACTTGCAAACCACCTGGTCATGAAGGGACTCCAACCATCCCATCGACTAAAGAAAAAGCAAATAATCCCTCATACCCAGCTGAGTTAGTCACCTGAGGAGCAATTCACCCTGCCCTGGTTCACACATCCCGGATAAACCTCTGAAATGATGGAAAAAAAGCACTGCTTTTACTAATATTTTTAATGAGAAGGAGTTCCTGGAAGAGGAAGGAGAAAGAGAGGTTACTGAATCCTTGCTGAAACCACTACCAAAGGTGAGATCTTATGGCTTGGAAATGTAGCCAGCATTAAACCCCATTGCACTAAGGTATATAATTATCAATACATTGTTCCACCTCCACTTCCCAGTTGTAAACAGTGCTTGTGCTCACTGAAACCTTCCTAGTGAGCTTCCATCTGCGCCCAGCCACCTTCCTTCTCACAGAAGGGCAACTGGAGACCCAAACAAGCATTTCAAGGACACCCTTGCAAGATTTTGTGCATGGCATATCAATAACTGAATAAGGCATCTCTTAGGATGCTGCTACAGTCTTTGGCTACAAAAGAGCTGTGGCTCTTTGCTGATGTGCCTCATGCAAGGGGTCCCAGGCCTGGAGATGGCCAAGCAGTGCAGCAAGTACCCACAGCAAAATAAAACACAGACTGACCTCCTTCTCAGGCTAAAAGCACTCTGTTGAGTTCACCTGGAACTGCTGAAGCACATACTCGGGAAATCTCCTTGATTAAATCCCATGGCTGTCCAGGAGCGACTGTGGCCCTCGCTCCTTTGGTCTTCTCTTACAGCTCAGATGCACTGGGATCACCTCCCTCATTATCATCAGCTTCTTGGTCCTGCCAGGTGAGGGAAATGTTTCCAAGATTTCATTTAATACCTGTATTTAATCCATTAGTTCTCCCTGCAGACCTCCTGAAGCCTGGGCTGTGATTAAGGAGGAGGTAAGTGCCCTGTTTATTGCTCTCCTGATACTTCTTCTCTTTCCTCTATGCTTTCTCAGTGTTCTCACCCTTCAGTCATGTAGTGCCTTGGAAATGTGCATGGAAGGCCCCTGCTCTGTTCCCTTGGGATAGGTTGGAGAGGACAGTCAATCCAAGCTTGAGCAATGCAGCTCCTGCTCTCCTGTGAGGCCCTCTGAGATTCTGTGATTTTATATAGTTACAGCCCTTGGTGCGAGGAAAAGTTAACTGCAAGATGGACTGAGAGTCAGCTGTAACCACCTCCTCTCCTTGATTCCTTGCCATTAAGCTACAGCTTTGTGTATCATCTGTTTTGTTCTCCCTGCTTAAGGGGAAAATCTATTATTTTTCATATTTTCTCTCTTCAAAATACAAGTGGAGAGTCGAGGGAAGTGGACAGGCCAGGAAGGAAGAGAAGTAACCATTTCCAGCAGACCACGCTCCACGAAGAGCCCGTTCTGTTAACTTGCTCCATAAATCCTGCAGCATGGCTATGGCTCCTGTACAAAACAGAGGAGGCAAGCATGAGTATCTAAATCATAACAGCTATCTCTGTGGTTCTGCAGCTGTCACAGCTACAGCACAGACTGCACTGGTCTCACTGAACATTTGGCTTCTTCTACTGCTAAAAAAATGGTGGATTTCCTGTGCAGAGCAATCCATCGGCAGCTGCGAGGTCAGAACTGTTCCCATTTCTGCTTCACTGTTACATCCCCAGGTGCCAAAGTGTCTTTCATATGGGACAGAAAAAGGTTCTGGTTCACTGCCCCTTTCTACTCTACAAACATTATAAATAATCCCTTAGTAATGCATGATTTATTTCCCTTCCAATGTGGACTTCCAGTGTTGATGCTCTTTTTATGACTGAGGTAGGCATGAAGCAGTTTTTATGTCCACTGCAGACTGGAAGTGCCCTACACATTCTGCAAACAGGGAGCTGTTCATCTCCTGTTCATTGCTTGTGACCACCTGAACAAATGTGCTTTGCACACAGTATTCATTTGGCTTGTTTTCCATGCTTCTAATGGGTTGACTCACACCTTTCTTGGGGCACATCCCATTAGGATGTGAAGTAGCAATCCCACAAGGAGCTCTGCCAAGCCAGAGGTCTTTAGTTCATGGTAGCACCTGGTCCATCAGTGCACCAAAAGATGCTTGTGCCTGCTGCACCAGGAGCAAAAAAAAAGCAAGGAGTTAAAGAAAACTACATCCAACATCAAAAGGGCTGAAAATGTGTCATTTTGACACGTGTTCAGCTGTAACAACCTATGTCTGCTGTCTGTGGAGGTCAGCACTTTTTGTCAGGCTCCAAAGATGAGACAATTGCCTAATTAACAAAAGCTCCAACTATCATTTGCAGCTCTTGGCAGTAGCTCCTGCCTAAACCATACAAAAGTCCTTATCTTTTAATGTTCTTGAAGGAAGACATGTTTGAGTAGGGCTGGGCAGCCCCCTACATGACTTTGTGTTTGTTTCTCATGCACAGGCACAACAGCACGCTCAGGTGAAATATTCAAAGAAAAAGGTACTTTTTAACATGACAACTGAACTTGGGTTTCAACACATTGCTGTGGGGTATTTTTGCACCAAACCTTTCAGCGTGGTGAAAACAGGTGTCAGATCATTCAAACAGACCTGCAGGCTCCTGAAGAAGTTGGTTGCGAACTTGGGACCTTCCTGATGCCTTTATATAACTTAAAAGAGACTGGCACACTTGGCGAATATTACCCTTCCTAATGGGCTCAGAGGCAAGGGAATACACCAGGATAAGCATGGCATAAGCCGAGTCCCTCTTCAGCACATTGTGTTTTTCTTTGCTCGGATACAGCACCCATGTGGCCTGGGAGAGTATGCAAAAGTGAGATTTCTCTCATGATGCACCATTTTCTAAAGGCCCTATTTCCCTCTAACTCCATTTCCCCCTACTCTTCCCTGTAGTAATGGGAGTAGTTTTCATCTCCTGACATCACTAGAAGGGCTGGAGAGATGTTGAAAGCATACATCTTCTTGGACAAAAGCACTGTATGGCAATAGAAGAATAATTGTGGTGACAGGGCAGGGAGAGCAGATATGTCTCCCTACAAAGATTTTACAGCCTCATCTGCATTAAAAAAATGTGCTTTTTTCTTGTTAGAAGCAGCAGGGAAACATGAGAAATCCAGCAACTCAATATATTCTCAAGAAAAAAAAAGAACAAGGGGTAAAAAAAAATAAAAATCAAACCCAGTCCCACCAAGCCACATCTAGTTCAAGCAGCAAAAAATGGGTGAAAAGGAGTGATCAGCCTGGGGCTGATGCCAGTTCTATCCCCAGTGTAGGAAATCAGGGAGGCTGAGCCCAGCCAAAGCTTCACTTCTGGAGAAAGCACAGACCTACCATTCACTAAACTTCTCTGCCAGGATGTGGCACAGCCCAGGGCAGTCATGGCTGAGATCTGCGTGGTTCACTTCAGCGTGACAGTGCCACATGTCCCAGGAGCACACACAGCGCAAGCCAGGGCTGAGTGGTGGTGTTAAAGGGCTTGAAACTCAATTTTAAATTGACACCTGTGTGTGATTACAGAGGGGTGGCATTTAGGAGAACCCATCGGCACCGACTGGGAGAACAACAACCAGTACCTTTGCAAAGAGCAGGTGTGGATATTCTGACCAAAATGACCCAATCAATCACTCCCTCATATGGGACAGGGCTGGTTCAGACACTACAACCTAAATGTACCCAGGTGAGCTGGTCACAACCATTAATGGTGTTTGGCATATTTGTACCCCCTTAATGCGTGTTATGAGAACAGAGGAAAAACATGGACTATGATAACAGTGCCTAGCAAACTTGGCATTGAATCAGGCAGATTTCCATTGTCAGAAGTGCAGAAAATAAATGTATAAGACTAGGAGGATCCCTCTACCAGAGGGAACTGAGCCAGGCTTCTCAGCTCTACACATGATTTTAGCTCACTGCAAAATTAGCACTGCTCACCCTCCTTCTTCCAGCAAGTGATGGGATGGTAAAGGCTGAGAATAGGGATTTCAGGTGAAAAATAAGCAGAAGCAGTATGCCAGGGCTTTAATCACACCTGTGCGAGATGTGATTTTTCCTCCTTGCCACATGCACCTTTTTTTGTATGCAGACATTAATGCTCGTGGAACAGTATCTGGATCAGCCTTGATTTCCAGGGAGGATCCCTGCGTGTTGCTGTGGCTGAGCAGCCCAGGGTTTGCTGTGCTGCTGTGGCCAGCTCTGGGCAGGGATTGCGCATTGGTGGCTGCGTGCAGCCGGGGCGAAGCGCACGCAGGGTCTCTAACGCACTGCAGTGCAGCCGAGTTGCTTCCAATGCGGCTGGCTCAGCCTCCTCGCTGCCATCCCCGGCTCCTTCATTAGCATCAAACTGTTCAAAGGCATGGAAATTAAATTATATTTAGGTCACAAACATATTTTAAGCAAAAATGCCTATTATATTGAAAGCATCTTGTTCAGAGATTCTCTGTCTGCTGCTTCAGGATGGTTGCACAAATAGTCACTGTCTTTAATGTTCTTTAATGATACAGCAGGTGCTTCCAAAATCTGATTTTTGTTTAAATATGAATTAGGTTCATTCTCTCTCTCTTAATCTAAATGCTGGTAAATAAGAAACCACCTTCTGGCAGCTCATTTAGTTATCCCAAACAGGCAAAAGCCCAGATTTCCCTGGATAACTTAAGAGAGAAAAATAGCCCTGCCATAGTGACAGGATTGCAGCTCCAGACAGTTTGGTGCTGCTGGTGCTCTGCTTTCTGCTTGCTAGGAGGGAGCAGGCAGGCAGCTTTCCAGGAGCACCAGCACTCAGACACTGCTCCCTATGCTTTGGGCTGCCGCTCCTTTTAGTAGTGGCCTTTCCATGACTTTTTGTGCAATCACATCTTAAACAGATTGAATAGATTCATCTGGCTACGCCTCCTGTCAAAACTGTATGAGTGATGATCTCCTTGGACTTTGTAAATATTGATCATTATTCTGGAAGCAGCTCCTGTGCTCCTGGAGAAGAGGCTGTGTTGTCTCACAGTCAATACACTTTACACTGGAGAGTACTGTGATGCTTAGGGATCCTTGGCTGTCCATGCTTAGATCAATACTTCCAAGCCTCCTGTGAATCAGTCTGGGCCAGTTACCTTGCCCAGGGCTTCCAGTGGGATAAGACAGTACCAGTCCTAGGCAGCCCAGAGCAATTATCTGAGCACTGTGTGACATTTCCCTCTTCCAAAGGACCAAGCCCACAGCCTCCCTTGTTTATGCTGACACATACCAGAGCAGAGGAACGGGGCTGCTGCTGCCCCTTCTCCACAACCTGCCCCCTGGACAGCCTGCTGGCTTGCCCTGCTGCTGACATGTCTTTCCACCTGCTCATAAACTTCCCATTTCCGTAAAGGCTTTGTTGCATTTGATTCCCAAGACAATTTTCTCTCTCCTCCTACAGAGGCACAGTGGGAGACACAGACCCAAACGCAGCAGGCTGCTCCCTGCCAGGCCCTGTCAAACTTTGCAGCGTGCCCTGGCACTGCAGGCATCACCAAGGCACTGCTCCTTACATGTCTTAGGGAGGAGGTGATGCTATTTTTCTGCCCTCCAGGATTCCGCCACGGGATCTTCAAATCCCTTGACTCTCAGAGAAAGTCCGTTTAATCTGAGTCTGAAAGAGGCAGCAATACAGGAGAGTTGGATGGAGGAAGCCAATTTTTAGAAGCTTAGTAGAAACGATTATAACATTCCTGTTTTCCAGGGTTGACAGTGCACTTTGCCTCCATCAGCAGACTACCTGATCTGCTCTGGCCTGCTCTGTGCTGGTCCAGGGAAGGCACCACTCTGCTGCTGTCTCCTTGATCTGCAATGGGAGCAGGAGCAGAGGCAGCCCTTGCCCAGCTGGGAGAAGTACCTCTGACTTTTGCAAAGAGGAGCATGAGCAGCCTGAGAAATGCAGCTCTTTTCCCTCCCGAGCTGCAGTGCCCTGGCCTCATACAGACTCACAGATTCTTAGAATCTCCTGAGTTGGAAGGGACCCACAAGAATCATCAAGGTCCCACTCCTGGTCCTGCACACAACAGCCCCAAGAATTACATCGTGTGCCAGAGAGCATTGTTCCAGGGCTTCTTGAACTCTCAGATATCACTCATCAGATGAAACACACTTTGGGCTGGAAGCAGACACAGAAACAGGTTTGAATGGGTTTAGAACATTCACCCAGGAAGGCTTCAGTGCTCAACCACACTCCCAGCGTTATTGGGTTAGCGTTAATGCAGCACATGTGGTGCAACAGGCAGAGGAAATGGCTGGAGCCTTCCTCAGAACTGATGGCTTTATCCCTTGCATTAGCACCAACCTGCTGGCGGTGTCTGGCTTTGCTTGCAGCAGTTGTCCATTCCCTCCTGGCATGTGTGTAGAGCTCTGCTTCAGCTGCAGGAAAAGAAGGACTACTGACTGTACATGCTCCCGTTCATTCAAGCAGGGCTTGTCACGACAGGAAAGCAGCAGTGTATGAACAAGTCTGAACCAGCTGAATGGAGCAGAGCAGCCATCCTTTCTGAATGCCAGGAGCTGTTAGAGAGGGCAGGAAACACTGATGGCATCTGCTCATGTCCCTTGACCTTTCCAGTCCTCCCGAGGGCTGCATGTGGCAAATGAGAGATGGAAGGCAAGCCCTTAAAACCACCACTCCAGTTCCCTCAAGTGCAGGACGTGCCTTGCTGAATGACAAAAACTGCAACTGCTGCACAAACCACAATTGCATCTGTTTATTAGGTAAACCCACTACTTTGTAGATGATTATGCTGGATATTTCTTCACGTAAGCTTTACTAAACCTACAGTTTGATTTTGCAAACTAGAAACTCAATAAAATCCTGGGGAGTTATGAGCACAAGTAGCTGTACTGTATTCAGGACTAGTTCTCAGTTTCTGTCTTTGGCTCCTTGTACATCTGCCTGCTTTTCTGCATTGTTAACGTTGAATTCAGCCTGATTAAATCTAGACAGAATGGGTACAGCAGTTTTCTTCTGTAAGCTGATCACTGAATCTGACTTATCAGCTCTGTGACTTGGTATCTAGAAGCTTGATACCAGATCTTGGAGGTTTTGTCTCTATAAGAATATAATTTTAATTAGCAACATGATGTCTGTGAGACCTGTACCATCAGCCTACACTTCACTTGAGGAAGAAGGAAAGGAATAGAAGTGCTGATCAAAGGGGGCCTCCTGCAGCACCAGTGTAATGAAACATTCTTCCTGGAAGTCCAGGAGATTCCAGGTGATGTTCAAGGAAGCTCTGGTAAGGAGAAAAAATGTGCAGTGGGATTTCACATAGTCCTTCTCTCAAAGGAGAGCTCAAATTGGTTGGTTTTTTTCTTGAATTGAGTAAATAAAAATGATAAGCAAACAACATTCCCAACTAGGCACAGGACAAACTGAAAGATGACAAAGGGGAGAAGTTTCTGTTTATTTATTCCTCTTTAAAATGACTTAAACGAAAATTTAGAATACTATTTAAAAAAGAGGGAATTCAAAATATCAAGAAGCTGAAAATCAAACCACAAAGGAGGCATTACAAGGTTAGCAGAACATAGAAAGCATAGTTAGTATAAAACAGATTTACAGTCTCAGTGAACAGCAAATTCATGCTGCCCATGTAAGTGGAACAGCACATAATGCTGCCTCTCACCCTCTGGAACACAGAATTCTTTTATCATTTTGTTTTATTTTAGTACTGTACAGGAAAACACAACAATTTTTAAAAAGCAACATTTTCATTTGAAAGAGTAAAACATTAAAAATATTATATTGCTCTATAGGCACTGATAAATGTTTTTCTGTGGTAAAAGAGTGTGCCAAAGCAGAATTCAAGATTGTATAATTCCTCTTCAAATCGTACAGCCCTGGTGAGACTGTGAATAAAAACTAGTTATTCCATTTCCCTGGCACTGCCTGACAGCAGCCCTGCCCACTATGGACTTTTTGCAACACTGGAGTTTACACAGGGCTAGGCAGAAGCAAGAGGCAGCAATACTGGAAAATGAAGGTATCTCCTGGTATGTCAGAGCACCCTGACACCTCAGATCCATGGATGGCATTTGTTACACTGATGAACAGTGACTGCATGTGCCTGACAAAGCTTTCATTCTGAGTGTTTCAAGTTACATCTGACCTTGATGGAGGTGCTGAGCCCCCTAAGGTGTGAGTGGGGCAAGAAAAGGTTGCTGCCTACAGGCCTGCTTAGGAACAGCTGCTCTGGTGGCCAGTACCTGCTGGCAGAAGATCATGCTGCAAACCCTACCCAAGTTTGCCATCAGCAAAGGTGCTTCGCCCTCCTGTCTCCTCTCGGATCACAAGCAGCTGTATGTTACCCCCTCTGCAGAGCACCCTGCTCAGACTAGGGAGCCCTTATATTCTCTGAGAGCAGGGATGTGGATTTCACTAGGATCTGCAACAAAAAAACAACTCTAAGCATTTAGGGAAAGGAGCTGCTAGGGCCTTGGAGAAAGTTAAAGCAGTGCCTGTGCAGGGCAGCCTGAAATAGATTTTTACTTTGCAAGCATCTTCACTTCTGAGATTTGTCCTTCCCTACCTGTTTTGGCACATGCAGCTTTCCTGCTCCCCTGCTCTGGTGAGCAAGATGCCTGAGATTAGCAGTCCTGAGCCGCAATGTCCCTGTGCACAGGGGAGGAAAGATGCGCCTCAGTCTTCTGTTTTACTAGGGAGTCTCTGGCTTAAAAAGTCAAGTTTTAAAAAATGCCATGGCAGGAATCAGTTAATCAAACATGTCCTCAAACATGCGTTGCCCCATGGCAATGTAAACCTCTTTCTCCTCTGGTGTCATCTGGGCCACCAGCTCAGGACGCTGGCTCACTTGACTGTAAGAGTGTGGACGCCCAGCCACGGTGACAGTGGGGTCTTCTGCCACCACCTCAAACTCTTCATCCTCCTCCTCATCCTCCAGCCCATAGGTTGTGGTGGCTGTGGCGGTGGCACGGGGAGGGGATTCCTCCTCTGACTCGCTTGTCTCACTCTCGGAGTCACTAGCATTGCCACCAGAGAGAGGAGCGGCGCCTCCGACAGTGACTGTTGAAGCAGAAGGTGTCTTCTTCTCATGGATAAGCAGGGCACGCATCACCTCCTCGTTATCATCCAGGGCTGCCCGGCTCTCCTCACGCTCCTGGAAGGCATCCAAATCCCGTCCCCCTGCAGAGACACACAAGGCCATGGTCATTTCCTGGTCCTGAAGATTTTCTGAACCTTTATTAATGACCACCCCTGAGCACAGTGGGCCAAGTCACACCTTTTCTCTAAGCTACTCCTTCTCCTCCTTACAGGACAAGAGACAGTTATGGTTTTCCTCATAATGGCAGAGCAAGTACTGACATTCCCTAGGACCTGGAGTCACTGGGGCTCCCTCGTGGAAGCCTTGGCCAGGAGCACACTGCAAGTGAAGACAGTAAATGCATGATGGGCAGGCACCTAGAAAAGACTTCCAGGAAGGTGTCTAACTCAGGCTCTAAAGTGGAGCAGAAAGCAAAGCAGTCTCTCGCAGCTAAATCTGGGCTTCAGATACCCAGACCATGCAGCTAATGAAGACACTTATCAGAGACAGAGCAAGTATCTGGGTGCTTTTTCACAGGTGAACAAGTGCAGCCCATTTCCTTTTGTTCCTTTGTTTTCAGGTTGTCTGACCACAGCCTCGGGAACTTGTGATGACCAAGATGACACGGTGCTGCCAGCACAGACCATAAAATACAGACCCCAAACCAGGCCTTGTCATGCTGAGCTACCTGTCAATAAGGATTAAGATGAAGAAGCAAATGGATCCAGGCAGAAAAGGAATATGTGGAAACCATGTGCTATAAACCAACATTTAAAGCAGCTGTGTCTGGTAAACCCAGAGGTGCACCAATCAGGTGCAGGGGAAAAGGTCATCACAGAACATGGTGGTGGGATGGAGTGAGATCTGTTTGATACAGCCAATGCAGCTTACAGTCAAGCTGTGCAGCACAGCATGAGAGGCTGCATTAAAACAGCTCCTGCTCTCCAAGCTGAAACACTGCTCAGTCTCTCTGGTTCCCCATCTGAACCTCTTATTTGAAGGGGACTGCAGTGCCCCAGCTGACACATATGGCCTGTGATCCTCTTTCAGTAAACCTGGCTGTGCAATCACCAGGAGGGTTTGATATGGCTTGGGTAGGCAGGGTTCCTGCAGGTCGTGGATTCAAAAGGCAAAGTTCTGCTCAAAAAGTAGCATTCCACAGAAAACCTCTCCTAATCCTATATTTGATGAGAGGACTGTGAGTCCCCCCAGCACCAATAAAACTATGTGCAGTATGGAAAAAAAGATAAAAAACAGAAACAAAACCAGAACAAAAAAAAAATAAAATATGGAGAATCTTGTGTAAAAACAAGGCCTAAAAAGTAGGACAGGCTCCCGGTGGCAAACTTTCTGTCTTGCACCAAAAGATGCTGCCTGTGAACAACTGGTGAAGCCAAGGGGGTGGCATTCTGCCTTCATACACCTTCATAACACCCACTTGCCTGCTCCTCCAAGATATGGACCCTCATGGTCTCAGCACCACATCCAGACAGTTGGCTCCCCAGCCCTTCCCCCCGGGGTCAGAAATGCACTGGTTACATTTTTCAGTTTGATATGAAAAAATTCTGTGAAGCAGAAAAACTAAAGAAATAAGTTCTGCATTTAGCACTAAAAGCCTGGGGAGTTTGTGGTCACTCCTTTGCTGTGGTAAAATAAAGACCAAAAGACCCATCCCTAACTTCACTGGACTACTATTTTCATTGTAAATAAAGCTGTAGTAATGGGTGATGGCTACAACTACTAATATTAGAGCACTGCCAAATTCTTGAAAGAAAGAAAGAAACAATAAGGCATTGTGTTGGCAGCTTTGTAATCAGCTCACTGCTTGTGATTGTGGAGCATAAGAGGCTATAGGAGACCATCTCTATGAAATAATACGATAGCTTATCACATTGAGATCTGTGAAATAAAACCAGCCTTGGGTAGCTCCCCAAAATCTGACTTTGTGGCTCAGGAGTGGGGCGGTCTCTTGCTTGCAAGAACTGTTCCTGCCATATCCAAGCAGTGAATCTTTTCTGTCAACAGTCCCAAATTTCTGTCCTCCCTGTTAATGTGTTGTTACAGCAGTTTCAGGCTATTTCCACAAGTTCCCTCTTCAGTCTCCAGTAGCTGAGGTTAAGCAGCAATGCCTTCATGCTGTACCCACCTCCATGTCCTTCAGGGGCATCTTGAGAAAGATTTATACTGCATACACCAGAAGGCATGTCAAGGAGTCAATTTAAAACTGCAGGTGAATTGAATGTCTAGCAGAAAAACAGGGTGAGAACTCACCATGGCTGGTGAGTAACAACAACATCTGCTACAGACTGCACAGGTGCAGGTTGTTCCAATCATCTCACTTTGTTAAATCTATTTGAAACATGTTTGGGGATCTGTACACTTAAAAGGTATTACATGTGAACAATATTTTTAGATATCTTCTGACTGTTATATCACATCCATTTTCTTTACTTCTACTATACCTACATACTCCACTCCTCTCCTGAGCACTGCACTGGTTTCAGGGTCTCATACTCACACATGTGGTTCCTTTTCCCATCTTTTCTTCCTAGGGCATCAACAGTTTCAGTCAATAATCCTCAAGTGACTCACAAGATTGCATCTATTGATTCAGTCTTGTAAAAAATCATAAAAGGTCTCCAATTCCTATTTTTAGTGTGTAAGCCTAAACAGCACACATATCAAAGCAGAATATCTCTACTAACTGTTAAAAGATCTTGACCACGGTCTATGGACAACCTGACCTCAAGATGAATGAAAATAAATGCAGAGACAATGAGAAACAAACAGGAATAAATTCTCACCTGTCATGGACACAGATCTTCCTACTGTACTTCCAGAAGCTTTATTTCTGAGTATGCTTCATATGTAACATGTTTTGAGAAACAATTGGCAAGAAGAAGGCTGTGAGCATATAAACACTGCTGGTAGATTGGTAGACTTAAGAGTCATTTAACATTAATAAATGTTATTTTTCAGCAGTGACCTATTAGGGAGGCAGCTTTCTAGATGAAACTAAAAGATCTTCATCTAGAAGCAATAAACTCTCAAGGTGAAAGACATAACAGTTAATTAACATTTTAGAAGCCCACACAAAATTCTGTGGACAGCTCAGCTTTACTGACCTAGATTTCAATCCTGGATCTAACAAATCAGGATTTTTCATATCTACCTACACATACATGCTTTGTACAGAAGAGGGGAGCAAACTCTGGAGTGTTGGGAGCAGCAGCTGTATACACAGAGGACAACATGTTTTTGACAGCACTGTAAAGACATTGTATAAGCAGAGCAGTACTTCCGCCCAGTGAATTCTCTTACCATCTTTGATTTCATCAGGGTCATAGGCCCCCTGCACCGTGCTCTCACGCAACCAAATTGGCCTCTCTCTGGCTGGCTTTCCTTCACTTGCAGACCGGTTAAGATCCTCCTGGTCCTCCATGCTGATGACAACATTCTGGGTATACAAGTCCTCATATGATGGTCCTTTTGTAGTCCATGCTTCCCGATGGTGTCCACCCGCAAGGCCAGCTGCTGTCCCTGAACCAGTACCAGCTGCACGCTCCTTGCTACATGAAAGTCAAAGAGATAAAAACAGAGCACTCAAAACAAGCCCCTCCTTAGCCAGAAACACTTTAACTATGATTAGTTATCTCCCGTGATCTGCACTGAGAACTTGCATTCTCAGTTTCTAACATCTGCTGCCAGGAATTTCTGCACCTGCTTGCTGGTTTGGAAAACCTGTGGATCTGTAATGGGCAACCCTACGTAAGGCCCTGGCAACATCCACCACAGACACTGAAGAGACAGCACGAGAGATGCAGATGCACTCATTTAAAAACAAGCATAAAATTCCAGAGTCCCCTGAAACAAAAGCCACAGCAGCAAAACACAGACAAACAGTAGTCTGGTATTTGGAAGCCTCTTTTTGGCCTTGACACAGCAAACATATGCTGCGTTAAAAAAAGCACTAAAGTTAACTAAGGCAGACAGTAGGCCCGGAGACCCAGCATGCTTAGACCTGTGAACTGTTATTAATCACAGGACTCAGGAAGGAGTTAAATCACAATGAAAAACACAATTCAAACCTTTGCTTGAATTGTGAGTCACAATACACATGCTAAGTTACCTCTCCCCTGTTACACAGGAGATCTGTACTGTCTGTACTATCCACAGACACAGGCTGGGGAGTCCAGGCAGAGAAGAAAAATGAGAAAGCACCTTCAAACCAGAGGACTAGGGCTGGGCAATAAGCTTTGTGTGCTGACAGTGTGCAGGAGGAGGCAAGACAGAAGAACAGCCTTCAGTGGGAAAAAGCTGGAGAAAGAAAGGTGCTGACCGATGTGAAGTCTAACCCTCCTTTGCTTCCTGAGAGGAGCTGCAGCCAGCACATTTCCCTTCAGGCTCCCTTCTAGCTCAGCAGACTGATAAACATTCCTGCTTGGATCTCACTGAAAGAGGACATCAGGTGGAATGTTTTCTGCACACGGATGATGGCAATGAGCCTGAAATACTCCCTGGCCTGTGCTGCTACATATGCATAGATCAGGAAAAGTGGCTGAATGGAAACTCAGTGCTCTAGGGGTGGGCAAAGCCAAATGTGACTGCTCCTCTTCTTCAGAATTATATTTCATCTTTTCAGAGAAACAGATCCAATGCAGACTGTACCCACCCTCAGCTATATCATTTCAGTCATCTGACTGCCAGTGGTACCCACAGCTTTTCATGAGTAACAGCCCTGCCTTGACTCCTCCTCTTGTCCAGAGCAAATCCATCAGGGATACTTGATGATGCCAGCTGAGCTGACAGTTGTCATCAGTGAGCTCAGTTCAGTTACTGCTGTCTACTCAATGACCTTTTCTCCAACCATGAAGCTTAAAATAAAAATTGCAGTTGGAAAAGACCTGACTAATACGTGATTTTTTTTATTTCAGCAAGGACTTGAAACACTGCTTGATGAGCTAATTCTGCTGGATTTTTAGGGGGAAACAGTAAGGGGAAAATACATAGGTAGGTGAACATGTCTCTCCCCCAGATAAAAAACACTGGTGTGTTCAGCCACAGTTTGGATCATGGGCTACTCACAGCCTCTCAATAGTGATTTTGCTGGGCTCTGTTAGCAAAATGCCTCACAGCATCCATGTTAGCATGTGTTCACACACTTAGCAGTTCTCTCCTGCAGCCAGCCCTGCTAGGAGAGCTTCACAGCAGCCTTGAATTTTGGGGCAGAAGGCTCATGCGCATGCGTTGATTATATAACCTAAGGAACCACACAGAGACCTTCTTCCCAGCGTGTTATTTCAAGTGTTGGTACCTTTCAGCTCCCCAAGACAGGCATGTGTTCTGTGAAAAGCACCACTCTGCTTCCCACACAATAGAAATCTCTAACTAGCATTTCCCTGACGATTTTATGTAATCCACTTTCCTCACAAGATGCACAATGCAGCTTTCCCCCAAGCTCTCCCTCCCCATGACTACAGCGTGACAGCTAAACACTCAGCAGCGCCAGGAACTACCTAATAATACTTTTGCACAGAGGCCCCTGTAACTGTGCTTCAAATTGACTTTTTTTCCTACACGGTATCATTTAGCACTGAAACACTTATTCCATGACGTCAGGAACATTTCAAAACTGAAAGTAACAGTTCTAAAAGACACCTACAGTACTAATTACTTAAAGTGATTGACTGCAATGTCCCACACTGAGCTGGAACCATCTAGACACTTGCTATCTACTTTTGAACCCCAGTGAGCTTTGTAAATGTGCCTTAATTTACTTCTTTGTATCTTAAGTGATACTATCCATAGGCATGAGCAACACCTCAAGACTACCTGAGCAGGGGAATACTCCTTTCTGCAAGAAGAGGACTTATATTCAGCAGCCCTGTTTCCAAGTACAGGATTAGCCACCACGGTCCAGGTGAACAGAGCAGATGAAGGGGCTGCACTCTTAAATCTCTCTCTTTATGTCCATGATCTGCTTTTTCCCCACCTTGGTCCAGACTTCACATGGCCACCCTGCAGTCAGGAACTGTGGCAGCTCAGTGGCCCAGATGTGGCTACATTTGCTCTGTTAATCTTCGGTTGTTTTATTTACTCTGATGGAAATCCCTTAATGAGTGGTTTAGCTGCCTTTAAAGGCAACATAAATAGTCCTTGACATAGCTGAGGTATGGCCCACAGAAACCACACTGTGCAGTGGGAAACAACTTGAAATTTTCATCTCAGTCCTGCCCAAACTATTAAGAAAGGTCTTGCATAATGAGGATAACTCTTTTCTTGCCGTATTTGAAATAAAACACTCATTCACTGTGCTGCTCTTAAGAGCTTCAACCTCACAACAGACAACCCATGGTTCCTGACAGCATGACCACAGAAAATTAATTCTGTGAAGATTTTTTGTTAATTGAAATCATGCTATTTTGACACAAGAAAATGGAGGGGTTATTAAAAGCCATAATTTTTTGAAAACCACAGAGAAGGGCTTAAGTAAAGCAGGTTTATTATGAAACCTGTGGGGCTAGTTCACGCTCTGCCAAGATTAAGAAAATTAACTGCCTCTGAGAAAAATATAAATGAAGATCTACCCAGTTCCCCAAGGCAGGTGAATGACAGTTATGCAATGTCAGTGCAGTCGCTTAGAGCTCCTAAAAACTCTCCTGAAAACACATGAAGTTGCCTGTGTTAGTGCAAAGAGAAGATGCAGGCATTCTGTGACCTTTTCCGTTTGTTTCAGAATCACCAAATGTCAAGTTTTGTCAATGATTTTAGACACTCAAGACTCCACAAAAACAGAGAGAATAAATAACCCAGGGTTTGGCCCTTTGAAAAAATCTCACAGCAGTGCTTTCATGGAATTAGCTGCTTTGAATTAATAAGAGTTAATAAATAATTAAATCATTGTATGTACTGAAGCAAGTTGTGTTCAAGTAAGCATTTAAAAAGCTGCCTATTTATTTTGTCATTCCTTGCACAGAGTAATTAATCATTTACAATGTTTTTTAAGTATTTAAGACTCAAGTAAGTGGGCGCTGCTATTTAATCATGGGACTGCACCAGGCTTCTGCTGTGATAATTTCCTGTACACAAAAGAGGAAGACTCTTTTTGGTAGGGTTATCCCAGTTCTACTACTTAAACTACAGAGAAGGGATTTTAAAGCAAAATCTAGTGATTCAGCTTGGGCATAAAGGCTTCAAAGATTCCCCATATCACCAAAGACATGCTGAGTGACCTTGGAAAAATCTCTTCCGTTCTTTATATTGTTTCTGGTTTTCTATCAGAATGATGAGGAAAAATAGCTAACTTCTTGGCTAGAAAAAGACTATGAATAGACAAAGAATTTTTATTATATTAATTAGAAACTGTCTAGTATGAATATATGAGGAACGTTCTCTCTCAAGGTTAGCCTGAGAGAAAAAAAAAAAGAGTATCCTGCTTGCTCTCCCATTAACAAAAGCCAAGCACTCCAAGGCACTGTGGGAATGCTTCCCCTCATGGTACATTTTTTCCCCCCGCGTTAATTAATTTTTTTAAAATACAGAGAAGTGCATCACATTTCACCACAGCTGACAAAACTGACAGCTCCCCACATCTTTCTGCATTATTTAAACATCATCTGTTTTTGTACAGCTAGGAATGTTCTGAAAGAAAGTGTCATTTCCCATGGGTAAGAACATTTTAAGGAGTTTTTGATTCCAACATGGTCTCCTCCTGAAAAGAGGTGTGTAACAAGTTAAAGAAAATCAGAAGAAAAGAAACCTCTTATTAGAAGTAAAGTCTTCAAACTAGAATGTTGTAATATATGGATTTGAAGTATAAGGTGTAGACTGCAGATAGCTTAGTTTCAAAAGCTGGGTAGAAGCAAAATGAATAGATGAAAGATAAGTGTTTGAGAGAAAGAAGACAGCATAGACGGCACCTTTGGAGCTTTGTCAAGGGGATGCATCTTGCTTTTTTTAAATACTGAGGCAAGGGCTTGGTATACATACCAGCTGCAGCACAGCAACCAGCAGGTAATTCAAGCATCCCACCGCATAGAAAACTACATGCAGAAAGCTGACCAGAAGAATAGTCATCTGCCTTGTTTAGGAAAAAAACCTTTACAGCCCTTTGTCTCCTTATAAAACATGTTCCTTGGGGAATCTGTCAGGTGCTTGCATAGCTGGTGCTGAACAAGTAAGTCCTCAATGCAGCCAGAGACTGCACAAGGTTTGGAAAGCCCCACAGAGCAGGGAACACACTACAAGGAAGCAGTGCAGTGAGAGAAGACCAGGTGTGTTCCCACCTCTGCTTCAGGGCAGGAATCTCGGTGGGTTCTGGCTCCAGGATTTCATAGGCTAAGTTAACGTCTTCCGTCTCACGAAGCAGCGCATAGATGGGCTCAATCTGCTCATTAAATCTTGCAACAAGTGTCCTTGCATCCTTTTTGGGCATTGCTGACTCATCTTCTTCCACTTCAGTTTCACAGAAAGTACAGCGGAAAGTTCCTGTAACGAGAAAAGTTGCTCAGTGCTGGAAGGAAAGCAGCAGGCCCCGCCCTTGACACAGCCTTCCCAACAGCAGCGCCTTGCTGTTTCCTTAGCTCAATGCTAAGCAGCTTTTCTGCCCCGAAAATCCCTTCCCACACACGGTGTACCTGGTTATTATTTAAGCAGACAACAAAGCAAGCATTTTGATACCATGCAGGGATACGCAGTTGGGTAGTTTCGCGCTCTGAAAAGCCCAGATGGGCTGCAGTACCTCTACAGAGACATCTCCTAAAGTCCCTCCCTCCTTCTTGCTGCACATTTTAAATGTCAGCTACGACTGGGCTGTAATAAAAAGCCATACAATATCCTCTAAGGAGCTCAAGTATCATCTGTTCCAGGTGCTTGCACTGGTATCTCCCAGGCCACATGAACAGGCTCATTTCCCAGTGAAACAGAGTGTAGTTTTACACTGCACCAACCAGCCTGCAGTAACTACTAATATAACCACTGTCACTCTGCAACTATTGCAAAATAAAAACAATTAAAAAAAAAAAAAAGATGGCCTTTCTGTTTCAGGGCCAAAACAGGCAAAATAGTCATTACTGCAAAGCAGCAAATGCAAAAACTTATCCCACCCAACTCCCATATTAACTTCTTAAAGTTAAGAATAGTAAGGTAAGAATTGTATCAATGGCAATTAAGAATAAGCTTTTTTTACAGACCTCATCAGGACCTGTAAGAACAAGTCAAACACAAAGGAAACTAAAATGGTTGCATGGCAAAGCAGTTACAACAAACCTACTGAACTCCTGCATAGCCACCTTTTTGGTTTCATCACTCCATCTGCGAGCAGGACCCTTGGGGCACAGTACATGCACAGTAGGACCTTACCATATGATCTGCTGTGAGGGGAGCAGCACAGTGTAATGACTTAGTCTTGCAAGTGCTGGACTGAGAACATACCACTACCACTTCGGAACAGAGTGATGCTCACAGGGTTCTTGATTTCTCTTGCTTGTGGGTGGTATTTTTTATTTATCCATTCTGTGACACCTATGCACATCTAGCATCACCTCTCAAGACCCCCATGAAGAAATGAAAATATCTTTTTATCATCAGGGAGCCTGAAGATAGGTCCTGTCACAGAAATGGTAATCTTATGTCTGAAACTCAGAATTAGGATCAGTATTGAAGCTTGCTATATCACCAGTGCTATGTACACAGTCGAAAGAACGAGATTTGCCCAGGGCGCTTGGGCATGATGAAATGAGACAGGCTGGCAAGCCACGGCTTCTGGTATCTTGGTTTGCTGCTTACACAGATTTGCTAGTCTTGTCACTTCATTTTTCAGCACACCACAGCCTGCAACACAGCGATAAAAACAGACCTAACTTCTTCAGTGATGGCTGTAAGGGCCAGACAATGCCTGCACGCTTCTTGGGAAATGCACAAAAGCTCTGTTTATGACAGGAGGTAGATCTGTTGCCTCTCACCACAGTCTGTAGAGATGCAGTTTTCAACCTTGGCACCATCTGAAGTAGCTTCTGCTCGTTGTTACTCAGAAATTAATGCACATTGTGTATGTGGTCTGTAATATGTACACATTTCCCGCAATAAACCCTCTCTTTAGAAAGTTTTTCTTAGCGACTTGTATAAGCTAGAGGACCCAACAACAGCAGTATGCAAAGTAAAAGATAAGTGGATAAAGTGCTCTTCTCTCCCATCCAAGCATGAAACACTCTGCTTATTTTTTTCCAGGCTGTAAAAACTGTCCCTACTGATTCAAAACTGTACATTATATAAGCTATGAGCCTGGCAAAAACTGGAACCAAAGTTTGGTCTCCTTATCCCACATCTGAGGCTATTGATGTGACATAAATTGAACCAATTTAAAATAATTACTTCTCAGTTCCCATAATGGACTAAAAGGGAGCAAACACAGGTTAATAAGAAAACTCCCTTCTTTTCACAACCCCCCCAAAAGTCCTGTTACATGTTCCTGAGTCAGCTCAGACTTTTCACGCTTCCATCTGTGAACCCCATGAGTATCTGCAAAAAATTAAGATCATAGGTAGAATGGTTCCAATTCAGAGTACCAAAAAATCGGAAAGTAAATACAGCTCTAATGAAACAGAACTCCTAAAGCTATCATGGATTTGCTGCAATTTCCACCCCTCAGGGTTCTTAATAAGCAAAAAAAGTTAACAGATGAATTATGTAAAGAATCTGGGAATGGGTGAAATGACAAGTTTCCTCCATTAATATGCTGATTTTTTTCAAGGTGATGCAGCATTTCACAATAGGCATATGTGATTAGAGAACTGGGAAGCTGTTTTGCCATGGCAGATGGCATTTACATGTTGCAAACCTCTTTCCTTAGATTTTTAAGAGGTCACAAAATGTCACAAAAGCTTTTATGACATGGCACATCATGTCAGCAGTGACACACATTCCTTTCAGATACGAATTGCCTGTGACAAACATGAAGCAAAAGCCATCCAAAGGCTGAGAATGGCAATGCTTCCACTCCAACTATGCATTTCTTCCTTCAGCCCTTACACCATTTATGGTTTTTCAACTCAAACATGCTGCATAAACCAGGGCAAATAAGATATCCTAGAGCAGACAAACATGAGGTTTTTCTGCATCTCAGAAATTCTAATGGATAGCACATACATTCCCTTCTTTCTGCACATGTTCAGGCACTCAACAGACCTCTCTGGCTGCACACAAAAAACCAGCCATCTGAAAGAGATCTCCTGGTATGCTCCCAGACTCTCCAGGGCAGATACGCTGGTAATCTGGCTCCCCAAGGCTTACTGAGATTAAAGCAGCTCAAGCTCTGGAGTATGGGGCCAGAATATTTAGAGATAATTCCTAATTATTTGATTTCACTTGAGAGAAGGAAAAGGTCAACCACCCACGCACATTGAATGCAGGATGTCCAAGTGTGCATGCTGCATCTGCTACAATTAACACATTTAACTGGCTACAGACTCTCGAGTCTGAGCCCAGGCTCTGCTCACACCCTTCTCAAAGGGTTCAAGCCTCATCTCCTGCCCAACAAGGTGTTTTCCTTCCACTGTCCTTTGGAATGTTGCTCCAGACTCTCAGTACCCTGTTAAAAACTATTTCATTTTCAATCTCAACTTATTCCACTTCACCTCCAACCTAATAACTGTTGTGTCAAAAACTGTACCTCAGCTCAGCCAGCTTCCATCTTGTTAATCGTTCAGGTATATTTTAAAAACTGCTGTATTACTCATCCCATTCTGGCCCATTTAGCAAGGCCACGCATTTTTCTCTACCTTTTAATGCTGGCCACCCATTCCTCCAGAAGCACTAAGAGCTTCATTGGGCCCTTTCTCCACTTTGCTCTCATCTTTCTGCTGTGAAGATGGAAGTATAGACATGTCCAGATGAACCCAATGGCATTAGTGCTTCCCTGATAGCTATTGAGACCTTTTAAAATCACAGTGTAACAGACCATGAAAGCACTGCCTCAATTATCACAAGATGTAGCAATGCTCCCAGATCTTTCTCCTTTGTAGTTTCCAGCTGATGAACTCCATGTTTATAGCAGACATTTGCATTAGATGCTAGGTGCGTGACACTGCATAGTATCATCTTTCAACTCCTTTTTATTCCTCCAGCCTTCATCCTCATCCAATTCTTTATTCTTGACTGCATCACAAAACATTAAGCTAATTTATTTTCAAAATCTCCCACAACCTTCTTTCAGAAGTAGCATTATTACCATTACATGGAGAGTGAGCTAAGGCACAGATGGCACACTTTCAGAAGTATCTGCTGATTTGAGCAGTACTTGATTTGAGATTCCTAAGAAATGCTTCTCTGAAACTTCTGTTTGAGAACAGACTGTACAGTACTTTTATCAATCTTCTTCCAGGTCTAGAATCAGGCATCTCAGTTAGGTACTGTTAGGTCCAACACTTAATGACAGCCTTTGAAATGTTTAGCTTAAAGTTTAGCACAAATTCAGCCAGACTGGAGGATCAGATCACGTTCTTGTGGCTACTACAGCCATTTTCTTCAAGCATTTCCCCGACTCTCATGCCGCATTCTACCTTTTCCTGCAGCAAGCCAGACAAAAAGTGCATTATACACACACAACTCCTCTCTCTCACTGAGCAAAGCACATTCTGGGAGGGTGGTGGAGAATCATAATGTAGAGAAAAACTTACAGGATGCATAAGCAGCTTTAGTTTCAGCACTCCCCAACTCCAAGTGCTTCATTTGATGTTAAAATGAGAATATTAAGACCCTGAGGAAAGGATGGGAGTTTCCCAGGTTCCTACCAACAGGAAGCCAGACAAATGCCTCCCACCATGTGATAATGTGCCAACAGCCATATGGCTAATCTGCAGACCTGGAGCCCTCAGTTCTGCACAGGCCTCCGCACCTGTGGGAAGATGACAACCTGCCCATGCTGCAGGGGGAGCAGGATGCCTTGCCAGCTTGCTTTCTGGTAACAAAGGGAGGATGAGAGGGGAACAGCTTGAGTTCTGCTTTAACTTCTTAAAAGAGAAGTGCTTTGTGGGAAACTGCTATCCTACCTGCTAGCCCCACGCCTAAGGTTTCCTACCCAGTTCTTCCCATCTGCTCCCATCCCAGTTGTAGGCCTTTCCCCTCTCTGATGATCCTATTCTCCATGCTAGCAAGTCTATCTAGTCCTGCTTTTTCAGCCTGGGCTTCTCTCACTTAGACCTCTCTGTCCATTCTTCTCTTCCTGGGCTTCCTTTTCCAATTTCAGCCTCTCTGCATTTCCATGCCTCTTTGCCTCTGGCTCTTAGATCAGTCAATTCTGCCTCTTGATTTGAGCCCTGGTCATCAAACTAATTTCCTGTTTCAAGGCAGAGAGATGGAAGATCTTTTTACAGCACAACCTGTCATTCAGAACAATATTACACAGGCAAAAAGAATATACATTTCTCTGGTCTCCCCTTCTATTTTCTCATCAACGCATTCTTCAATACGGACAAACGTTTTTTAATTAAATTTTCCTAAGTAAGTTAAACTCAGTCAGATGCACAGAATGGGAAAAACTCAGCATACAGTAAGTGTTTGAGAAAGCCTAGAACAGAACAAAAATCACAGAGCAATTCCTATGCCTGCCCGCCCCAAACGATCCAAACTCACGTAACGGAAATACTTAGCAAACTAAGTAATAGGCAGTGCTGTCAGTACAAATTACAATTAACTTCCTTTCATTTCTCATTGATTTTCAAGATTTAGAGGACTGTCTACAACAGCACCTAAAGGCATGTCTCTTGTGAATCACTAAAGACACAAATAGTAGGCCATGTGGCTACAGCAGATCTGGATCATGTTACCATAACATACTCTACATTAGAATATAAGGCTACTCACCTACTAGAAGTAGGAATCTGAAGTCTTAAACTGAAGCCAAGAGAGTTTTAATGACCTTAATGAACTGAGGTAGAAATGGAGCTAATTGTTAAAACAGTTGACTGTTTAATGGATTAATGATAATACAGATTAGACCATAGAAGGTGTTGTCCTTTAGTGACACCCAAACTTAAACAGACTTCTCTGTCCTCAGCAAACTGTTCTCACCTTCTCAATGAGAAAGCAACCCCATGTGAGTGGAAAATGCACTCCTGCCACACAGAAAGATGAGTCTCCTGCTGATCTTATCAGGTAGCCTTCCCTGACCCCATCTCTCTTTTCTTCCTGTACTGGAGACCTATAGTCCCAAGTACATTTGTATTCACATTCGCCTCCCAAAAATGCATCTGCTTTAGGAAAAAAATAGAGAAATCCACCAACAGAATCTGTCTCCTGAACACCACAGCAATACACCATTCCCTCTTGCAAGTAATTCAGCGTTTCTACACATGCATTAAAAGAGCCAGTTACAGAACATAGTGTGTTACATAAAATGTAATGCCACATCTCATCTTTCTGAGACATGGTCCACTGGATCTCTAGCTATGACTGCAGTACTCTCTCTTGAAACATGACACAGAAAGTGTAAGTTTTTATGTTAGTCCTGTTTGGGACAGCCTGCAGCAGACCCTGTTCTCAGAGCTTCTTATGGTACAAGAACAAACACTGAACCATGTGTTAGAAAGTGTCGATATTTTGGGAAGATTCACTAACCCCACTTCTGAAATAAAACATCCAGTCTCGCCACTGAAACCCAAAATGGATCAGGCTTCATCCCATTTGCTTTAAAATTTCTAACTATAGAGAAGATAAGGTATACTGCAACTGAGATGCGTAGCCTTGGTCAGAGACAGTGATAGAGCAAAGCCAGAACACGGGGGTGTTCTCTGAAAGCAGAGAACCAAAAAGCACAGAGGACAGCACAGTGCTGCCCAGAGGAGTGGCTGTAATTTGAAGCTGAGTATACAGCACCCCTGTGAACAGCACTGCACCCAAATCGTGGTACTTACCCAGGAGGCCTGAGCAGACGTGAAAGTGGACTGCTAAACACGGCATCCTGCCCCCAAAATTGACAGCTCTCCTAACAGACTAAGAAAGTACAGCACCTCTCTGTCCATCTCTTCCTCTTCTGAAGAGGCATCACCAGGTACATACAATTAGGATTATGGACGGGAGGGAGAGCAACAACCAATACTACAGGCTGCCTGACACATCCTATTATCAGATCCTAGATTGAAATTTGCTAAAACATCTTTTATACCACCATTCTGCCTCAGAAGAGTAAGGACACATGTGGAGTGCACGTTTATAAAATGTCAAGCACAGCAGTTCAGCTAAAAATGGGACTAGGAACAAATACTGTAACTAATACTGTTATCTCAACAGAGATTTTCATCTCTTTACGTATTTTTCCATAGTATTTGAATACATAAGAAAACTGTGTTATCTCCTGTTTACAAATGGGATCGAGACACCACAATGAAGGAAAAAAACCCATTCCTTTTAACTTTATACACCCAAATCTAGATCCAGTTTCTCTCAGGTCTGTACATATTCTAGCATTAATCCTACTTAGTCAACAGCTATGAGATTGATACTTCTCAGTATCAGACCATAAGGTTTTAAGATAGGTGTCTGTAAATTAGAGAACAAACAATGATTGTTCACCTGCAAGCAGCTTGTTTTCATTGACCTTGTGTTCAATATGAAACAGGACTGTAGGGTGGGGACAGAACAATAAAATCCAGGTTCCTGGGACAGCATTCAGCTGTCTTGCCTATATGTATAGCAGGTTTGGGAAGGAGTCATATACACTTCTACCCTCCAAATCAGCCTTTGAAAATGGCTGACTGAAAAAGGCTGATTCTATGAATTCAGTAGGTGCAAAAAACAGTGTTTCACCATACAATTCAACATTTCATAATACATGCACATTGAGATATAGCTCTGACTTTTGAGTAGCTGATCTTGAGCCTTAATAATGCTTCTTAAACATTTTTCTTGTTTAATATAGATTCAGAGGAGTGAATTGCCCACCAGGTATTAAATGGAGAGTAAACATTTCATTTGGGATAAATGTCAATCAGTTTCCTTTCAAAGCTTCTATTATTGTAATATAGGTGTAGCAGCCACAGCATTTAGGGGCACTTATGCAGCAGCACTATTTCTGATTCAGATGAGGTAATTCTGCCAGAAACGTGTTCAAGAGGTTTCAAAACTGCAATTCACCAGAATAGGAAAAATAATCAATTTGTTTAAAAAATAAAAACAAGATGGTAACTTCCAACAACAACAAAAAACATATAAAGGCATACTCTTCAACACACAGCAGGAACAGCAAAAGATGAAAGAAATGTATTTTATAATTGCCATTAAACAGTGTCTCACTATAATCAGAAGGAAATTTCACTTAGCCAGTGCATATGTTCATGTATTATTTATTCTTCCTGAGAGCAGTGTGTAAATGTATAAAAATTGAGGGACTGGCAGTCCTGGAAACAGAAGGTCTCTGTTAAGCCACAGAGCAGATTTTACTCAGGCAGTTACATTATCCTAGGCATAATTTGGAAAAATGGAGGTGCTAGAATGTTATTACAGATGGCTGAGAATAGTGTCCAGCACTTGTTCTGGAACCTCTTGGCACAAAATGAACCCTGCAGTTAACAAAAGAAGGAGAAATTGTTGAGATAAGACACCCTTGGCAACACTTTCAAATACATAAGGACAACATTTTACTTCTTGGAAAATCTCAAGCATTTAGGGACAGGGAAACAAAAGGTTTCAGAGGCTTGTTCTAGATTGCCCTTTTTCAGGCAATGGCAAATATGAGAATACTTTCCCCATGCCTGAGATCCATTTACAGAATTACAGAACATTCCAAGTTGGGAGGGACCCACAAGGATCATCGTGTCCAACTCCTAAGAGAAAGGCCCATACAGGCACCAAATCCACAACCTTGGCATTATTAGTGCCGTGCTTTAACCAAACAAGCTATTAGCCTTTTTGTTAAACCACACCAGCGCTTCTGATTTTCTGAGAGAGATCTCGTCTTCCACGTTCACTGCCACTACCAAATCCCTTTAGTATCACACAACAGATTCCCTGAGGAGAGAGATTTATAACTCTGCCACAACTACTATGCTACTTATAGTCAAAAAGGGCTTTAAATTCAATAGATGGTGACTCAGAAATGGCAACAACTTAAATGCTTTACTTTCAAGTTTTCCTCAGAGTTAGTGTAGCAAGAAAAATCTACTACTGCATGAGCTTTCTCCAACAAAGCTACTAGGGCCACCAACAGAGAATAATACAGATTAATAAAAAATAATTAAAAAAAAAGTAAAATATCATTTTCTTCTCATTATAATAAACTCCAGTTAAAAAGAAGGGTACCCAAGGGAACACACTGTGGATGCTGAGACTTTGCATTTCATGCAAATCTCCTCAAGTACATACAAGAAATCTATTTAAGAACAAAGCAAGAACAAAATCCTTAAACCACAGTCCCAAGGCAGTATTTGAAAGGCTAACAGGGCCAATGTCAGAAGCAGGCATTTCCACACCAGCGTTTCAAGCCTTGGGATGGCAGCAGCTGGCAACAGCAAGAACAAGGAAGCAGGGCAGTGAGCTCAAGCAAGCACGTTGTTTTCAGCCTTATTTTCAAAGGTATCACATAATGGAAAGGGCCAACACCAAGAGGACAAGTTGCTTTTCAGTCCACTTTTCTCTTTTCCCCAAGAGGTTTTGGAGGCCCTTCAGCCATACAAAAAGTAACAGATCTCCTTCTGAAACTTCTGCTTTGCCTTAAAGTGCCACCTTTTAATTGCTCCCTTACAGAGTATTTTTATAAATCTACTGATTCTTTTCATATTTCTCACATTTTAGCACATGAAGCTTCACTTCTTCCCTGCCACCAAAAAAATGGAAATACCCACTAATTCTTTTTTGTACCTTTAGATATTCTTGTGGATAGTCATGCCACCCACTGTTCTCTTTTCTCCTTCATGCTATGCCTTCTAAGAACTTCTTTGTGCAAAATTTCTTTATATTTTAGTCTCAAAGGAAACACCTTTCTCCTCTTCCTTGTGAAAATGGCACACCACATGAGACAGCCCAAAATGGTCCCAGTACTGCTTCAGGAAGGGCCACCTCTCCTGACTGGAAAAGGGTTACAGCTGAGCCAGATCCCACCTGCAGGACCCCCTGTACATAGCACGGGGCTCAGGCCAGAGGTGGCAGAAGAGAGTGAAGAGAAATCCAAAGTGTGATGGCAAAGCTTCCTCCAAAGACAGCACTTAGTGCTTAACCACCCTTCTTCCCTCTCCATCCATGCAGAGCCATTAGAATAATGGGAGCAGCAATGAAAGCTCGGGCAGTGCTTCGCAGAGCTGGCAGGAAGGACCCCATTTTCTCATTAAATAGAAGGAAGAATAAATGGAAAGAGATGCTCCTCGTGACCGAGCTGAGCTCCAAACTGCAGGATGGTGCCAGAATTGCTATGGACAGAAATAAGTTGGCAGTTTCCAAGTGAAAGAATTGCACAGATGCCAGGAGATAACCTGGAATATGAAAGGAAGCTAGGGCTATAAAAATGTTGGAAAAAGAAATTAAGGGATGGGAATAACAGGGCAGCAGTTAAAACATGCAGGAGAAATTGCTGAGGCTGCTCAAAGCTGGCCCATGATAAGCAGGATCTCTTGTGAAGCCTGGACTGAGGTGAAGCCTCTCCCACACTGCCTCAGAGAAGGAAGCCATTGAGGAGGTGTATTTTTTAACTTTCCAGGTAAAATGACCTCATCTATCCCTTTCCTTTTGACTCATGCAATGGGAACCACGTGGGCCTACACAGGTGAGAGGGACTAAAACATCAGCTTGGCCTAGTGAAACAGTCACAGGTGCCATGGGTTTATGTTAAAAACTTGGATTTCTGTTAAAAACTCTTCAAGGACCAAATTCCCAACACTTTCACCTCTACTACCTGCTTGGAAATGAGGTGCTGTTTTAAACTATGCTCGTTTTAGACAAAAAAATATCTCTACAGCTACAGGCAAATTTTGCCTTCTGCACTGCAGTGTCTCATCACAGGTTTTATGGTAAAACTGAGTAATGCACACCATGGAGCCAGGCGCCTCCGCACTGCAGGGTCTGTACAAAACCTTGCCTTACCAGCATCCAACCACTTAAAAAGATTTAAAGGGCAAGCCACCCCATGTGCACATAACTTTCTTTCAAACATTCCCTCACTCCAGCAACTTGCATACCAAAAGAAGCAGTTTGGAATGGCAAGGACAGTGAAAGAAACTGGTTCCCCAGACTAATTCACTTATTTTAAAAGGTAAGTAACAGGTGCTAGGGATGCAAAATACTCAGAGCCTGACCTTCCTGCAGCAGCACACAGGAGAACTGATCAGAAACAAAGCCAGCGAGACTAGTCTTCCAGTTCAGTCTGACCTATGCGCAACAAGAAACAAGCCAGTAATTTATTTCCATTCTCATAATTTGCAACACCAAGCAACAGTAAAGGACTTGTTAGTATCGGGAGTATTTTAACAGTGTTCCTAACCTAAAGATTACTGCTGTTGCAGACAACCCACTAGTGATCTGCCACCTTACTCATGAAATTGTTAAAGAGAGATTGATGAAGCTTACAGCAATGCCAGACAAGACAATAAAAAGCCTCCCTAACATCTGCAAATGTTGAGTACAGAAGTACCACCTCTCTTTATGTCATTCTATCTTATTTCCAACATATCAAATTAGATCACCTGAAAAATAAGAGCTGAAGCAGCTTAAATCAGCCTTGCCTTATTTTCCACTCACTGTTAGACAGACTTCAGATTATGTTACAACCTAAACAGCACTATCTTTTTAAAAGAAAGTATAAAAGAACAACAGATTAAAAATGTGAAGAAATAGCCAATTTCATTCCAATTTTTGGTTTTTATAATGTATATTTGTGGAGAATGTGCTATTTAAGGTAGACCATACAGACCTGACAGTTTTGGATATCTTAGATATGACATATTTAATATATCACCTAAAACACCTTCCAAAACAAAGCATAAATTTTCTATAAATTACGCCCCAGCAAAATGTATCTTTGGACACCAGATTGGATGGACTCTGAAAGAAGATGCCATGAGAGAGAGCCTGGACAATAAAAGCTGAAGATACAAATAAGAAATCTGATTTAACAAATGTTACTAGGCTAACAAAACAGACTGACAAGTTATCTAAGTGGACTAAGTGATCAAAGTTTACTGTTGATTTTCATTACAAAACCACAATCGAAAATGTGCTCTCTATTTCTTAATTTGATCTATTCTTGCTAATTCTTACACCATTTTATTAATCTCTTTAGTGAAAAAGAAAAAAAATAATAGGTAACATGGATAAGCTACAAAACTCTGATTCTGCCTTTCTGCTCAGTGGGTTGAGTCAGCTTTTGCTTGGTCTGTTTTGTAAATGTTTGGAGAATTAACATTTATGAAACATTTTGAGCATTGCAAGTGTCAAGCCCTTTCCTCTGACACAATCACAAATCCAAAACACATGCATTCATGGATAAGTTTGATATTATCAACAGGGAGTGTTCAAAAGGGTCCCATAAACCTCTTCAGTGTTTTTATTTCTGACGATCTACAATTCCAGTGAAAAAAAATGCAAGAAAAAGGTGACCAAGATTTCCCGGTTGGTTTTAGGAAGCCAAGCACACCTGCAGATACATAAAAGTGCAAGAGTACATTAAAAAAAATAATCCAAACCCTAAAAACATTCCTGTTTTTCTTTTTATATAGCCTTTCCTCCATCAGAAACTTCTTGTATCTTCAAAACAAGTGCTTTTCCAACAATTTATTTCACAGAGCTGCTTCTCTGCTCTTCCTACCCTTTTCCCAGGGGGAGCAGTGGCTTCACTGATCATGTGCCACAACAGCTACTGATTAATTCTGATAGACAACCAGCAGTTAGCTGGCACATCATCATCATCGCCCTAGGATGAACAATAATCTGCCTCGCCATCTGCTCCCAAATTTATTTTTAACCAGCCATTGCTCCCTCCAGTGTGGAGAGTGTGGCAGGAACAGCAGCCTTCCCCTGGAAGTTTCGTGCTGTGAGGCAGGGTCAGGGGCTGAGGGGGGACAGTCCAGTCACTGCCCCTGAGCATCACAGTGGATAGGAAACAGGTAAGTGCAGCATCAGATGAAGGTAAAGATGCTTCTTCACCATAGGGGTTGGCAACTGCCTGTTCTCCTCCAGCAGATAGGGAATGTTTTTCAGTTCCGTGGGCAAGTTTGATAAGGTTAAATGAACGGTCCAAGGTAGTAGGAGAACTAGGGGAAAGTGATGTATGTTGACTAGTTACTGACAGCAATATGCATGCCCACTTTTTCTGAGACCTACCCAAAATTTCAACACAAAAAAGCCTTTTTGATCACTTCAGTTCGCCTCTGAAAGTTAAAACCATGCAGTGTTCAAGGACAAACGCTGCCCCACGTGAGCTGTGCTTTTATGCCAGTCTCAATGTACGACATCCCTTGGGTAGCATGGACTTGATTTGTTAATTTCCTTTGAAAAGGAGCACCAAGATGTCACATCTCCATGGAAAGCTTATGTGGGAGGTGGGGAAAGACATGAGCACAAGCTTGATGAAGTCATAAGGCAGCAAGGAGATAAATTTTGTTACTGCACAGCCCTGCTCGCTGCCTTCGCGCTCACTTTCAGTACAGTGGCACAGTCCAGGAGGTGGCAATCACAGGGTCACTGTGGCTGTGCCACTGCTCAGAAGCACTGCTGTCACCAGCAAAACGCAGGTGGACAATGTCATATGTGGAAACTGATGTCATGTTGTAATAGAGGTTTAGGAAGAAATCAGGTGGAGTTTAAAGCTTTGTACAGCTGGTAAAATGCGTTACATATCTGTGATATACCATCAGCAAGATCTAATGATGATTTCCGCAGAGAAAACAGGGAACTGTTGAAAGCAGGCTCTGTGATACAAAGAACTGTCTAAATCTCAGAAGGACAAACACAGAGGGCAAAAAGACAAGATGTGATAAAGAACAAAAATATAGATAGACCTTAGCAGGTCTCCAGTCCAGCCTTTTACACAAGTGAGGGCAATCGCACCTGACTGCTCATGACTTTATCTACTCATGTCTTGAACCCTTCCAAGGGTGGAGAGTGCACAACATCTCTGGACAATCTTGTCTGAAGTGAAAAGGTCTTACTATCAGGTTGGACCCTCTCATTTTGCTTTATAGCCATCACCTCTTGTTCTCCCACCAGGCACCACTGTGAATATCCTAGCTTTGTCTTCCTGGTGATCTCATAAATGCTGAAGAACAGCTATTAGATGTGATGCAACCTGATGCTAGACTGTCCTGCAAAACACCCTCATAAGCAAACCAGGGAGAAAGACTAAAGGTGAACTGACAATAAGGAGGATGCACAGCTGAAAAGTATTCTCAATGAATAGATATCAATAATTTGGCATCAGCAGGGATAACTCTAAGAAGTGAGGGTTTGACCACAGTTAGTGTTTTCTAGGGAGTGGTAGATAACTAAATTTTGTGAATTTAGTTCACATTTTAAAGGGTAGGGGTTACAAATGCTTTAGGAAACAGAACTGCAATTCTAAATAGAGAAATGCTTGAAATAAGGATTATGACATTCAGTAGAGACAGGCAGAAAATATAGCAGTTGAGTTTAAAAAAAAAAAAAGAGGAACGGGATAATTGTTTTGGCAGCACACCGTGAAAAACCTCAGGTTTATAACAGAGGACAAAGCTGGGACCAACCTTGTTGTGCTGCAAGGAAAGTAAGAGGAAAATCTGGCTGCTATGTATATTAATAACTATGTCGTGCAAAGCATGAGTCAACAGTATGTTACCCTGCTTTATTCTTCTCTATGAATATCTCTTCTGATAAACCAGGTGCAGCTTCAGATCCCATACTTCAAGATGGGAACCAACTGTAACAATTCCAAATGAGCCAACAAATGACACAACGTAACACATTTAATTAGGGAAAAATTAGACAGACAGACTTGTTTAGTTTTAAGAAGGTGGTGGTAGAGAACAGCAAATTTTGGATATTAAGTATGTTACATTAATGACAAACTGTTCTTCAATTTCACAGATACAAACAGACGATTACTCACAGTTTTAATTTGAGGTAAAATACCTTTAGGTTAGGGTATTGAGAAAAACTGAGGATAAGAAGCCTGGAATATGCCAGTCGTGGAGGTTAAATTTACTCTGCTTCGTAACAGGATGATGGGCTACCTCTTCTAGCACTGCAACTGTATCTGAAAATAACCTTCAGCATATTCTGAAATGCAGATATTTTTATTGTATGCTCACTCCCTGCTTTGTATCTGCTTTTCAAAGAAACATACATAATGTTTTTAAAGCCACAAACATAAAATTGACAACCAAGTATGAAAAATTCAAACAGAATTTCCCTCCTACCTCTGAGGGCTGTTTAATAAATAAGATTGCTAACAACATCTTTCCTTGGAAAATTTGGTTCTGCACCATTGTTCTGGTTCACAAATGCTTTATCTCTTGTTTCAGGCTTTCTTCCATACATTTCAATCAACAGATTGCCAATTTTTGAATACATTTTTCCACTATGCTTATGCTGAAGGCCAATAAGCCAGAGCCACGGTAACTGAAGGGTACCAAACTGCACACCTCCTCTGGAGCCCTGTATTCCTTACTGAAACTAAGCCATCAGTGGTACAGAAACAGTGCCCAGAAAGAACTGGTTCAATATGCAAGCTCCATGCAACAGTGTGCATACAGACAGAAAGTCTGGCCCTTTTAGAAATACTGGAGTCGCTGCAAACAACCAGGTCAACTTCCCTCTTGCAAGCACAGCAGCCTTTTGAGAGCTGAGTGACAGATACACCTTTCCTTGCTGCAGGAAGGAACGACATGGCCTGCCTCATCTGAGCTGTAGTGATCCCAACCAGGAGACTCCTGCACACAGAGCCAGTGATCCACAGAACAGTTCTTGTTAGTTCCAATAACTGGTATTTAAATCAGTATCTCACAAAGCCTGAATGCCTTTCTTGCTGGGATTGTAGCAAACACTTGCACCAGTGCCTGACACACATGACTGACAGACCATCTGCTAACCTGTTTAAGTGAAAGTCACAGCAGTGTGTTTTACTTTAACACACTATTTCATGTCTGACTCAGCACTGAACATCTCATGACGCTCTTGTCCTGTCTTCCCAGTCTCCAGCACACGCAGGCTGAAAGAAGTGTATAAAACTGCAGGGTGATTATTTTTGTAGTACAGCTCAATGTCTTTCCTGGATTGGATTGTCCCACACAAGAGAAGTTTAACAAACCCCAGACCACATGTGAGCTTAACTTTAACATGTGCCAATTTAAAAGGTCTTCCAGAGTGACAGAATGAAACTGTAATCCATATGGTGCACATGACAGGTAGAAAGGGCTCCTCCCACTGAACTTGAGACACTTAAAATCAGACAAGAACATAAGGGCTATATTTTTTTTCTCAAAACCAGTGTTGAGGCTAATTTTGGCTTCCTTCCAAAGTCTTCAAAAGAGTACAGGAGTTAGTTGCATCAGTTTCCTGAGCTGCATTTTAGTTTTATTTTAGCAGAGTTAACTAATGAAGAGTATCTCGTTTCATGTTTTGCAGCACAGGCAGATGAAAGGTTCTACAGTTTCAAACTGTGACATCGGAAAGAAAATAACAATATCTCAGCCTTCCAGGTTTTCTCTGAGAAGAGAATTTAGAAGTTTGAACTCAGAGTCTCTTTCTAGGTTTGTCACCAAGTTATTTCCAATTAGGAACACATCAGATACACATCCATGCAACTTACGTTTGCGTATGTATATACCTTTGCAAGACCTCACTGTAACACTGTCAGGTTTTGCCATTAGAGAAGAACATTACTGACAAAATTATTCATTCTTTTTAATAAATTAATTTTGCTGCCAATAGGTGCCAGCATATTTTAATATTATACATGAAAATACAGTTTAGTGCAAGCATCTGATACAGCACGCAAGGCAGTGAATCCATTTGCAGAAAAAAAAAATATTGCATTTCTTCTCAGAAGAAAGGGCATTTGCAGATTGTGCCAGATGCTTCCACACAAAAGTAAGAAATAAAGCTGCAAATCTACCTTAACAATGCTAATTCACTAATGTTTTAATATCAGTTATTCACTATTCTATTTAGATATTTCATGTTCATCACTGCAGCAACTTCCAGAGTCCGATGTCAATAGATTTTCTTCTCTACTCTGCTTTGCCTCCTGGAATGTATACATTTTTCAAAAATGTAACAAACAGTATTCTGAGTACTTCTCTATTCCTGTATTAAATAGACTTTTTTACAGAGCAAGTTTCCATCAAAAACTTCTCTTCCCACACAGATCAAGGATTTTTCTTTATTTACAATATCCTATCACTTTTGCATTAGCTTTCCTTTTAACCAAAAGCTCCAATTTTCTTAAATATTTCCAAAATAATTTTACCTCATTCACAATAATCTAGAGAATTAAATAATTTGTTCTGGTTCCATTTGAACACACAGGAACAAAGGGATGTTTTGCCTTAGAGCTATGACAAAATAAGGTGAAGAGAGAATAAAACAAAAGCAAAACCTCAAGCCACACAACCTCACTTTGCTGGCACCTGCCCCAATCACTTGCTGCACTAAGAAAAGAAGAACTTCTAAAGGGAAGCAGGCACAAAAGTATTTACTTGTTACCACTGCAATCCCAAACTGGAATACTCTCAATTCTCCTTGGGCAGAGATGAAGAACAGCACTACAAGTTAGCGGCATCCTCTTCTGTATGCTCCAAGGACTACCTTTTAGCTCGTTTCAGCTAGTTTATCATGTAAAAGTCACAGCCATCCTCATTTTATCTGTTCATTGCTTGCTTGATGTACATCCAAAGAGAAGCATAGAAATATGTGATACAGGTCAAAGATGCAAAAGAGACCTTGGTTTTTACAACAAAGTATTCAGTACTTATAAAGTATTTACTTCAGGGTCAAGGAAACCAGACAAAAGATTTCAGTAGCAGCAAGAAGAAACATTTAGATTTTTACTAAAAGCTGTCAGCAAGAGATCAAGATACTTTGTTAAAATCCACGCAAGTCTTCTAAAGAACCCAAAGCACTGCCTTTCAAATTTATAAACAAATCCAGAGTCTGATTTAATTCTCAGGCAATAAAATCACAATGCTCTGGATTAAAAACAATAAGTAAAAAATTTCCAAGACAAAGATTCTAATACTGGGCAAGGGACTGGAAGTTACCTTTGGAAAGTAAAGGAGGAAATCTGAAGCTCCAGATCACTGGTGTCCAAACTTCTTTGATTGTACAACCCATTAGTAAAAAAATTTTTGAGCACACTATATCTACTTATAAGTGATACATGTAATACTGTAACAGTATGTTATATTCATTATAAAACATACACAAAAATAAAAACAGGATGAGATACCAATACAAAACTGGCTTATGAGTTTTTTATTAATTCTTCACACTTCAATGGATTGTTTTGCATGCATCCCACTTTGGAGACTGCTGCAGATGGCCTTCTCCTCCTCCATCCTACTTCCAAGGACATTATCTAATCTCTTACAGCTCAGTGAGGAATAGCATTTACCTTTTGCTATTTCAGAGAAAAGCAACCATGATGGCAGTGAGTCCTATGACTGGAATTCAGGACTGGGGAAGGGTGGAGCAGAGCTGAGACTCACAGCCCATGTTTTAAGGGATTATACTTCATAACACACTTGACAAAAATTGGATATTGGTAGAGGCCAAAGCATGGAAGAGAATTTACTAATATGGAGGGGACTGAGCAGAAATATGAGCTATTAGAGGACAAAAAACATGAGCCAAATCTTGAGAAGCTAAAGAATAATGAGAAAAATGGGAAGCAATCCGGTTTGACTGGAGGAAGGCAGGATCTTCAACTGTTCTGTATGCTTATCCGCAAACTAAAGAAACATAGTCCAGATAAATTAATCACAAAACAATTGCATAACTGGGAGAGAACACCACTTTTAGAAAAAATGATGGTTTACTGTCAGCTTTAGAGGACATTTCAAGAGTCTATGCTGGTTCGCTTCTATTTCATACTTTCTACTAAAGATTTTGAATGTAGAATTGTATATTCATAGGCAAGGTACCAGTGAGACAAAGCTGGAAAAGGTGGCAAATTCTTGATAGAAGACCCATCCAGAATGAAAAACTGTTTATGAATTACAGAAATTGTCAGCAGTCAACAAGATGATATTTAGTAAAGTCAAAAGCACCTTGCTTTTTCTATTATTCACCCATGGGAGTGCTTTACTTTCTACACTGCCTACAGATGACAGACTGTAAGCCTTATAAAGGCACTTCTGGATTGCTGAAAGAGGTGTGAAACTAATTATGTCCTATCACCATTCAGACACTGCAATATTGGGGCCTTTACAAGGACTGATGCAGACAAGATCAATGTGAGTGCCTATGCTTGAAATGCTGTCAGTAGGGATATTCTTAAACAAGATAACTTCTGAGTAAGAGGCCAATTCCAAGCTTTAACTGCTATAATCTGAAAAGGCTTATCACAAAATATATTAAAGCATTGTGCATCACAGCTGACAGATCTTAAATGAAGAGTCATCACAAGTTGAGAAATCAATGTTTTGACACTTAGGAATTGTATAGCATACCTGTAAGCAAACACTGCCATTACATTAAACAAAGTGACTTTTTGTAGCTTTAAGGAAAAAAAAAAAAATCAGTAACTGCTTAATTGAAATTTTTTGTCCCACAAATTTTGACACAGGCAGTGTTCTGAAAAGAAAACAACAACTATATAAATGAATTCTCAGACACAGATTTCCAAAACTGATTTCCTGTCTCTCAGCATTGAGTAGCTTAGAGGGTCTTAATGCTCTTCTCAAAACTGATTATAAACAAACATATGGACATTAATTGCAAATCTTTCCGCTCTCACAGGGAGTTTCAAATAGAAGGCCTGCTGTGCTGTTTACTTGCTTTTGCTTTCCCTTTCCTTAAGTAGGCACTCATTCTTGGTGCCATAAATGCTTCTATCAGAGCAAGCACAACTGGCAAAACTCCAACGCAAATTGCATCTTGCTGTTAGAAATGCATCGGATTTGATATAAGTGAGCTAACAAATTAAAATTCAAATAAAAACAGTTTAAGAGAAGCAGGCTCTTACTCCTTTCCTTCAGAGAGGGAAGAGCAACAGTGCTTCAATGGACTTGAATCTGTGGTCTAACTTATCACCTGTACCCTGAAGAGGGAGAAGCAG
This sequence comes from Xenops minutus, assembly GCA_035221455.1. Lineage (NCBI taxonomy): Eukaryota > Metazoa > Chordata > Aves > Passeriformes > Furnariidae > Xenops > Xenops minutus. The sequence continues at coordinate 25,758,339 of JAWWEE010000001.1, read as the reverse complement.
AGTATAAATGATTCATTTTTGCCAAAGATAACAAAATCTCATTAAATCCAAGGGAACAGTGAAAGACAGAATAACCTCAGAAATTTGGAAACACTTGTTTATCACTTTGTCTTCTAGTTAAATATGAAGGTGCAATTCTGGAACAGTGCTGAAGACTAGCAGAGACTGGTATTTCTGAGGCACTGATCCTGCTCATGTGGGACACAGACTCAGAGTTGCACAGAAATCTGCAAAAAATACTCAGTAAGAAAAACTCTGCTCCAAACTGGTTAAATTGTCAGTTTAACGAGACAAATCAACCAAGTGTGAAGAAAGTGTTATACATTTCCCATTTTGAAGATGGAGAACCTAAGTAGTAAGTCATAAAGCCATGCAAGTATGGGGGTCTCTGGAGCTGATGCCCACAGTGTCAACTCACAAGTTTAGGCTGTGGTATCTAAATGACAGAGTCACCCAAGGAACATTTAGGAGGATCCAGAAGTTGCATGCTGATGTGGGAATAGGTCAAGCTCAGGTTTAGTCACATCTTCTCTGGTTGCCCAACTGTAGCTGTTTGTCCCTGCATTAGACTGCAATCACTGCAGTCCTGACAACAGAGAAGGCAGCAGATCCTTAACACTCAAATTCCTGGATGCATACGACAGATTCGGATGATGATTAGAATTACATTTTGGAAGCAAATATTAAACCGCTGAGAAGCACAGCAGCCTTCACTGCCTGAAAGCAGCAAGTTCCTGTCAACTTCACAAGTTACTGCTTTTGTGGGTCATTAACTTCCAGCCCCAGGCAGATTAAGATGAATCACCAAAGCATTTACCAGCGGCAAGACCTTTGGTTGAGAGGGAGGACTACAGGCAAGACTGAGGAACTTGATCCTCAGCAAAAACATTCCAGTCTGGACACCTAATGTTCAGTTATCACATAAAAATATTTGGGTGATAGTAAGAAGCTCAACTGTGTCTTGAGCACACACAGACTTCCCTGAGTTAAATACTTCAAAATCACAAAAAGGATCAAGCCAAGGATAGAAGCAGCACAAAGCTTTAGCTGATAGAGCATCATACACAGCAGGCAAGAATTATTTTCTCTTCCTTCATCAGCTTCTCTGACATTTTAAAGACTTTTACACTAATGTTTGCAGAACGACATACATATCAGCCAATTCAGAATGGCATATATATCAGCCAATTTAATTACAGCTCTTACCGTCTTCTGATATGAAAAAATGTAGGGTTTTGTTTTTAAAATTTATGTGGTCTGGTCCCAACAATAATCATGTGATCTTTTTCAAAAGCAGGAAGAACCACTGAGACTGCCATCTCTCCATTTCAGCTTGAGTGAAGACACCTAATCCTTTGTCTTTTATGGTCAAGTTACATCCTTGTTCTCCACTCACTGCAAGATTCTACATCTGCCTTTTAGGCTTGAGGGTAGATAAGGAAAACCTTTTTTAGTTTGTTCCATCAGCTCGATGCAATTATTATGGAAATTAAAAAGCAGGTATCTCCTCTCTCAACTCCACTCAATTACATTCAGAAGTTGCTGATCTTTTCTTTGCAACTTAAAACTACAGTATTCAAGTATTCCCATAATCATGAACATTAGAGCTTATATATCAAGTCATGCAGTAAAACTGCTCAATGCATTTATCTACTTGTCAATAGCAGAAGTTTTCAGAAGCAGAGTAGTTTAATTTTTTTTCTCAGCCTGAAGTCAGTAAACTGGCTCATACTGTTTCAGACTAACAGCAAAGGTAATCCAGAAAAGACAGTCAGCTTTGTTTTTCTTTGCTTTCCTGCTAAGGCTCCACCCGTAAGCACAATCAAAGAACCTGTATTATTAGCCACTTGTGTTAACTTCATGTTAAGTCCCCAAGAACAAACAGAAGAGTAAGAATAAAATTATTAAACTGCCCAGGAAAAAGAAAAAATTTGACTGCAAAGAGAGAAAATTCTTCGACTATGCAATTTTAGACTGGCATTATCAGGGCAGTCTTGTATTATTGAGCTTACTCCTCTTCTGCCAAAGCAGTTGCCTGTTTCCTTCCAACACCCAGATTTCCTTTAATCATTCAAGACAGGATGCTGTGTTCTGACGAAATGCCTTTCCTGGCCGTCTCTGGTGGGGGGAATTAAAAGCCTTGCCAATCCTTTTGAAGTGCAAATCTTCACCAAGTAGGTTTCATGACTCTTGCTGTTGCCTCTCCCAAAAGAGCACAGGTTAGGCGGAACACTGAACAGTGGACTGTTTACTTGTCTTCTAAAACGAATGTTGTCTTGCACTTGCTATCCCTTAATCTCTCCATTTTTACCCTCTTGTTTCTGCATCCCCAAATCTCACCTTTTTCGAGTAAAAAAAAGCTTGTTAACTCTAGATGGCAAAGAAGCTTGTTCCTCAAGCAGCAGAATCACATGCCTTCACAAGCAGTATGGCTCAACAGAATTCCTCTCAAGCTCTGTGCCTGACCTGCAGTGTGCTCTGGATGACATATATCTGTAGAGAAGGGACACACTTGAGCCTCTAACCTCTACCCTAATAGCACTCTGGGAGAAAACACACCCAGCTGTATTACTCTGATCTTAAATTGAAAGTCAAAAGACACTAGCTTTTTTCTGGCCAAGGACCAAGTACAATTATACAAAGACAGTCCAGGGGCCCAGTCAGCAGTTTAAAATACACTTCTCTAGAGCACTGTACGGGATACAAGTTAATAAGCTCTGCCAGGGGGCCACAGCAGGTCATCAGTGGAGAATGAGGCATGCAAGGTGCTCTGAGGGCAAAGTAGTGCTGTAACTCAGCTGTGAAAGAGCAGCTTGATCACAGCCTGCAACATGTACATGGAACTACCTATATGGATTTATTTCTTGGTCAAAGCTTCGCTGGTAAACCCGAGAAAATTCAAAAGATATCAACCAAATTTGTTTCTACATTTCAGAACAACATGAAACTATGTTTCATGCTACAGTTTCCCCTTTCTGCTGACCTGTGTTTGCAGTTAGAGAAGAGGAACAATTTAACCTTTAATGTCTGTTAAAAACAAAACAAAAAAACCCCAACACACCACCTTCAGAACAACTTTATATTATTTAGAGGAACACCAAGTTACTTGTTCATCTCAGTGTGCAGATTCTTTTTAGCCCAACTGAATTAAAATCACTGTAACAAAATTTTAAAGCAAAGACAGTTCTTTTGAAAAGGTAAATTAAACATTCAAAAAATGGACTGCATGAGAGACACATCAGATTATTGATCATTCAGAAGTGACAGATGATTTACTATGCATCCAATATAAAACTGGAAGAGAGATTCCTTTCCTCTTCTCAGTCAGCTATTTCTGCTCCAGCTCATATGCACAACCTCAGCAGTTCAGAGCTGACAGCATTCTTCCTTCTGTCCTACTGTAGATAAATTAAGCCAGATAGTAAGCAGAGAAAGATGCAATTGGGCAGCAGGAATATCCAAAGGAAACCGATTGGCAACAACAGAGAGGTGTTTTTTCTTCCAACCAAGAGGACTACACCAAAATACAACTAAGCCAACATACTATGCCCTCAAACTGCATCCAGCAGCAGAGAGACTGCAATGCAAGTAACAGGATTCTCCATGAGCTCTTGATCTGACTTACAGATGTCCATGCCTAAAAGGATGACACCCTTTGCAGTTGGTAATACCAAGGATGCAGTTTCAAAAGAACAGCAAGCTACTAGAGATAGGAATGCTGCAGTCCAGCTTTCATCATGGTAAATGGCTCAGCAATATTCACAGATTTTACAGAGATCTTCTTGCTGTTATCTATTTCAATTTGCAAAGCGAAGAGAAAAGTTAAAGTGATAACCTTTACTTGAAGGGTAATTACTTCTTGCACTTCTAATAATAAAATGCCCTTTGCAGACAAAAAAAAAAAAAAAAAGGCATCAATAGTGTAAGTCAGGGCCTGCATTTATCAGAGAGCTTTTTTCTAATCTAAGAGACACAGCACACCAGCCAGAGGTCAGCGTGGAATACAGGGAAGTGACCAGCGAGCAATCTACAGGCAGTAGTTTATCCTCTGGCCTCTGTTCTGCACAGCTCAGGCTCTGTGCACTGCCTTCACTGATTTCTCCACCAGGCTGAGAGACCCGGGCTTAGACCAGCTGGTTATCTTTCAGACAGGGTGCCCAACCCGCAGGAAATGAGTTCCAGTTACAAATGTAACTACACAGCCCTTTAAGTCATTCTTCAGACTCTCCTTACTTTTAGGAAAATATGTGTTAATTCTGATATGTTTTTCTCAGCTTTCTTTTCCCTATGGCTCCAAGCCTTATCAAAGCTGAAGCAGAGAGTAAAGCTGACAGCTTTTGCCAGGAATTTGAATAGAAACAGAAAAACTAAGCAGAGCATGGACAGTTTCCTTCTGTTGGTGTTTGCCAAAAGCTCTCAGTGGCAGCACAGACAAACAAAATGTGCCCGTAGAGTCAAGGAAAATCGCACTGATGGGTTTTCATACACTTGGAAAGCTAACAATGATAACAAAAACACACAACTTCACAGAACATGAAGTTGTCAAAAACAGAACTGTTCTGAATCCTTTCTTTTTCAAGGAAAGTTTTGGTACGCCAACTTACATAAAGACTTCCTAAGTCCTCATTTTGGCTGGTTAAAAGCTGTAAATTGTTGCAGTAGTAGTAGTATCATAAAGCACACGCATGGCAGTATATGGCAGAAAAAGATATCCAGAATGCCTGTTCTGAAAATTGCTGAACTTGAAGGACAAGAATCAACAGAATAAATATCAAATAGGATTGACCACATAGTGTGAATACATAGAATAAACAGTTTCAAGTGATTTGGTTTTTTCTAATGGCTGGAAGGGACAAAACACAAAAAGAGATGTACTAGAAATGGACACGAGCTCCCCAAGAAAGGGCAAGGCAAAAAGCAGGGAGAAGGGGAAGCATAAGAAAAAAGTTACAAAACAGATAGGATAGGTTCAAAAGTAACTTGAATCAGATGAGGAAGTTTTGAAGCTCATACAGAACTTGCCTGAGGAAGTGGAAATTCAAAACGAGATGAGAAGACAGATGTGTTCTGAACAACTCACTGGGGATGAAGTGAGAAGCTGAGCACTCAGAAGAAAAGGCAGTAGCTCTAGAAGTCAAGACATAAGACCAAAGCAAAAAAAATCAAAGCCTAGTAAAATTTCTAATCTCAGTAACAGGGCCCAAGCCATACAAATACTCAGCTGCATACAGGCTGTCTGACTGTGATACAATGTGCCTTGTGACAGGTACAGAAAGCCAGTCTCTGAACACATTATGTGTGATTTTGCTATGAAGTACACAAATGGCACATGAGAGGCTGACAGTAAAACAAATGGGGTTAAAATGATACTCAAGGTGTTGTCTTTTTTCCTATAAAACTGATATTGCAATCTTCAATTTGTTCTTCCCAAATTAAATTTCGTATCAGCACACAGAATAAGAAAGGCATCCAGATACACAGTATGTTATCATTACAGTGCATCTTCAGGTACAGTAAGACAGCTATACCCAAAACTGTTCACCAAACCAAGAACAAACTATGGGAGGATGAAGAGTAGACAAGGAATTAACTGCTATAACTTCCAATAGCAACAAAAGACTCCAGTGATTGCAACTGCAATTAAGAAAATCCCAACAAACATCATCTTACGAATTCACATTGTTCATTTGTCTTCCATCCTTTTCTTTCCACTATTATTCACATCTTATCTAACTGAATGTTATGGTGAGGACACTTAATAAATAGATGTACATAAGAAAGATCAACTCTAATTACAATTTACTGTTAACATCAATATTTTTCTTTACTGGAACAGAAGTGAAAGAAACACAAGACTGGATAGAAATTATACTGCAAAGGTAGAAGAGAACAGAGGAAAAACTACTTCATCAAGCCTTGTATTTTCTTTCTAACATCAAATTCACTTGCTACACTGGTGAGTATCCTGACAGTTTGGAATTTAGAGTACCTAAGGAAATCCAGGGCTGATTAAGTGTGATGTACTGTGGGATCTCATTTCTGCCACTCTTTACTTCAACCCCACTCTTCCTTTTGCAATTTCTAGTCACATACTTTATTACAAACTGACCTTGGATTTGGCAGTTAACTCCAACACTACACTAGATTTACAAATATGATTAGGGTATGAGAACAGGATACATCAGAGACCTTCTTCAGCCAGATCCAATTAATCACACTAAAGAACACATATCCATGAACATAATTTCCCATTTTGTGACATTCGACAGATTAATCAATCCAAGCCTATCAGTAGAGAGAAAAGACAGCACCCTCTACTGGGTGAGAAATGCAGCTACTCCCGTCCTTCCCCTGCACTCCAGAACACGCTTGACCCTACTTAATTCTCAAAAAATCCAATCCATAAGATGGTATCAAATTGTTTAGACTGTTCTGTGATTCAACCAAATTTCTGCAGTTTCTAAATTTAAAAGCACAGAGAAGAAAATTCTTCCCATAGTTCTGTGTAAGAGACCGATGAAGTAACATTCTATTTCTAGGTGATTTCACAGCAGTAAGAACTGTTTCTGATTTCACAAAGTATTATGAGTTGGAAGAGGCACATAAGGATCATCAAAAACCCAGTGTCCCTTATGTCAGTGTCCACTGTCAGCCCAGGTGTGGAAGTAGACTGAGTTCAGCAGTGTTATTCACATCACACATCTGACATCTGGTTTTTCTTACTGCTCCTCAATTAAACTCTCTCTTGTACCCCCCTACTTCAAGAGACAGCCCTTATCCTGTTTAAGGGCATCGCTGCAGTTTTCCACCTGCATGAGATTTCATCACAACAGCAGTTGAAAGCTTGCTCACATGCAGAACCAAGAGTGATGAAATTCCAGAGTATGGGCAGACAGCGGACAATGGCAAAAGTGAAAGGCAATGATCTGTATTTCAAGTGCTTATATTTTCCAGGAAAACTACAATCTTTTTCCACCGTCAGTCATCCCATTTGAAACACAAAGCTGGAAGTAACACTTTCCATTCACACAGCATTGGTATTTTTCCTCCTCTAGATTACAAAACCCCCACAAAAGTGGGCAAGGACTCAGCACATAACAACCCAGTCTGCACCAATTCAAAGGCACTGTAAGGTCAATAGGCAAACTGCAAATCTGCAAACTTTCAATCAGAAAGTTCCTCTCAGCTTTGTTACAAGTTTCCATTTCAAACTTTTGCAAAATGAAAGGTGGGTGTATCCAAGCTGTTTGCCTCTAAAACCAGAGGTTACTGATGTAGCTTCTTTGGAGGCAACAGTAAAAACAACCACTGAGGAGAAAGTGTGACAGCTGGAGATCTGTTCTAGCTCCTCTTTTAGAGCAGATGGGGCTACAACTCATGAACTGGGCATGCCATGCTTAGAGCCAGCAGGCACTCACTACTTATACAACCAAGTAACTCCTCCAGCACAACATGGGTTTCTTTTCACATTTCAAAACATCCCTTTGTCAGTTGAAGCAGCAGCAAAACTCCAGTTTTTACATCAGCTTGACTTTTATCATCTCACAGTTTTTTAACATTACACAATTCCTGTCCTTGAACTTCCTACCAGACAAGAGTTGTTCAACTTTTGACAGCATAGTAAGTTTTTGGAGCTTTTTAGGGCTGAGATATGTAATGGCAGAAAAAAGGATGGAGAAAAATCTTTAAAAAATCTTAGAATATTTTTGAAAACAGAGAGATCACACCCTCTAAATTTTATACTATTTAAAATCTACATTTAAACTTACCATAATGGCAAACATGCTACTCTGCTCAAAAATATTTTTTCCCAGTTAATTGGATAAACAGCAACCAAAGCACATCTGTACCTACGTACCCTGAAAATATACCCTTTTACTATCAATTATTTTCCCTCAGCACGCACATTTCTATTTTCCAAAACCATTAATAATCCCATTTTCTGATGAACACTTGACAGGAGGTAACCTGTAAGAAACAAAGCTCTGCTAAATCTGAGACAGATGCAGATGCCATGGTAAAAATTAAAGAGTTCTACATGCCCAACTTACAGACAGGCTCTTCATAAGCACTCTTTATTCACAAATTCCAATAAAATTACTATAGTCATGGATTGCTTCTGGAAATCTCCTCACCATCGCTAATAAAGAAGAGTAAGAACAATAAGCACATCTTCTAACTCTTCCAGTCTGCAACAATTGCTCAGTTTGCATTGGAGTTGAAGCTAGGGAAGAGGAAAGCAAAGCAGAAGAAAACACAGGACATCGAAATCGCACCCATTTCTAAATGACAAGGACAAAAAGCAGACAGTGAAACAAGATTTTCAAAAAATTTTTAACAGGATTTTAAAACCTTTTAACAACAGAACCTCCGTTTAAGTACAGCTTGGTCTAGAATGATGCAGAAGATGCCTTCCATGCCCTACCTGCAACATGGACTAACAGACTTTGGCCCTGCAGGCCTTTTAAATCATAAAATTTTATCAACATAGGTACAGTTTAAGAGCAGCTCAGGTCAACTGGGACTGAAGTCGTGGCTTTCAGCTATGCCTTCAGCAGTTGTACTGCCATGAGTTTCAATGAGTGGGAAAGGTTTACATATAGCACTGATAAGAGCTAAAGATATCCTTGGAAAAGGATGGCTATTCAATGTCCTCACTAAAATAACGCAAACAGAACTCCCATGTATTTATCCAGAATGAAAACAAGCAGCTGTCTCGTGGTTTGGAGACAGTTTGACACCTTAAACAGTAACTGGAGAGCTCAATCCAAACTGGTATTCCACGTAAAAGCTCTCAGGAAACAAGTTTCATCATGCTCTATCTAGATCAAGCTAACATTGACTTAAAAGTAAGATAAACAAAATATACATAAATTCTAGACAGGTACGTTATTATTAAAAGTGCTGTCCTGTTATTTGCACAAATACTGACAGAACCCAACTGCTGGGAATTGCTGAGAAAACAGCACTCAATCTTTCCTGCCATCAGCAAAACTGTAAGACATTCCATGTCCCAGTGAATGATTTCACACTGTGGACAGAGTCAGTGCCTGTACTGCAGACAAACCCTTGGTTGACCTCACCAGTTCCTGGAGCACGGGCCTTGTTATCAAAGCCAAATCCCAGCATTAACGTCTTCAGCATCTCCTTGACAGCCAGTTCTTTGCTCTTGGAACTCGCTGCCCACACAGGCTGGGAGGCAAAGGCCACAGACCTTTGCAAAGCGTTACAGGTGCCCCTGGGATCAGTGTCTCACACTCCCCACTGTGTATGTTCTCTGCACAGGTTCTCTACTCTCTCCCTGATGACACAAGCAGCAGAAGCACTGTTCCCCATCAGCCCAACACACGTAACTGTAGCTGCCACAGATGATCATTAACTGTGGAGAGAATGTAGAGTTTCTGTACTCAGTGATGAGTACAGCAACTCTGTGTTGGCACTGCTGGTTTTGGTGCTCCCCAAGGAAGTAATTTCTACTCACAGAGCTGTGCTGGATTTCATCAACAACTGTTACTTGACCTTGTGGATTCTGCTTCTCTAGTACTAAATATCATTTTCATGGTTGTTCAAGTTAAAGGAGTTTCACAGCTTTTGAACTTCAGAAGCAGAGAAGAGGGAAAGTGATAAGGTGAACATTTGTTGGGTATTTGCCCTTCACCAAAATAGATTAGCCATCAGTAATTCTAATTAAAAGCTGATATGCTTCTAACCAGGCAATTTTTACAGTTTCTTATTATGCTAACTGACACAAAGCACCACAAACCAAAGTTTCTGAGAGCTCTCCGGACTGTTGCCCTTTTATTTTTGTGAAAAAGTAAGATTAGGACACAAAATTCAAAAGGAAAAAAATAAAAAGAAAACTATTTAGAAGGTGGAAGACTAACACCCAACCTCCCCAGCCTTGCCTCCAGAATAATCCCATATTAGACGAGCAATACAGAATCTCATCAGGTACAGGTGTTCTTCCTTTTCTTCCCTGACACAGAAGCACAAAATATTTAGACCACCCCTGTAGAAAATGACATCCAGAAAAGACTTATTTCATATGCATGAGACAGATATGCACTTCTACTGAGACTCACACTTGAAAAAGGATCTTGTTTACCCTCAACCACAGACAAGTCTGTAATTAATTTCTTTTAACTTTAGTGAGACTGCCTTACACTGGGAACAGGGCTGTGCAGTATAATGCACTAGGTTAGGAGAATATTAAACAGTAACAAGTCACTCCTTGCATGACCATCTCAAAATTAAAAATGTTTTGCATACTGAAGTCAACTGTACATATGCCCTCTCTGCAAACTACCCGTAAGTCTTAAGAGTTGACAGGCAAGACCAAGTCAGAGTGAAAAGCCATCAGCTTGTAACAAGAACAGACTGCCTTATTCACCCTTGAGTTTGACTGTGACTAGAGCTCCACTCTACTGCTTGTCACTCAAAAGCATTTTACCAAGATTGCTATTTGTCTGTGTAAGTCTGTATACATTACTTTTGTATTTTGCTCCACCTGCAGAAACAGAGTGCCCTCTAGCTCCAGTTGAACTCAAGAGACTTTTCCTAAGGCTCTGTCTCCTCAAAGTCCAGCACTTACAGACACGGGAGACAACAAGCACATTCTGTTACCTGCACTCTTACCTGTCCTGGGGTCAAACAGCTGGTTGGCCTCCAAGTCTGTGAAAGTGCTGAAGCAAATGGGGCATTTAAAAGAGGCGCGATTGGTGGAGTCTCTTTCATCCGTCTCAATCCTCCTCCTCATGTGGTCCAGCTTGTACTTCACCACGTTCACCAGAAGGCGGTAGTTGATGAAGTAGTAGTTGTGACGGGTGGTTTTGCCATCGGGAGCTGTCTCGACCCTCATCCTGCATTTGATGAACTTGTCACCCTTGAGGGTGTTGAGAACAGCCCGCAACTGCTTCCTATCAAACTTCAGGAGCTCTAGCATGTCCTCCTCCTTCACACAGGGGTTCCTGATGAGAATGTCCAGAGCCAAAGCATGTTCAATGCCATAAAAGCCACGCACCACGTATTTGGCAAGGCGTTTGAGAGCTGCTGGGACCTCAGTGAGGACGTCTGGGTCAGTCATAGCAGGTTCAGATCTTGACCTTCATGTATACTGCAATGAAAAATAGGTAGATGGATTCCTAGTCAGTCTTCTAACTTCCAAAGTTTTTATCTTAGTTAGAGTTAAGAAAAGGATGGGGCGTTTTCCCTTTCTCTTTCCCAAGCCCTGTACTGTCTCATATTGCCAATGCTACAGATATAGACTTACATACCCCTCATTCAAAACAAAATTATGGAAAACTTTTTTAAAAGTACATGAGAAATTGGTACCAAAACATACTGCACATTTCATTGCCACTCAGTCATCGCCAACACAGCTGAAATAGGAAAGCTGTGTTGAAGCTGAGCTCCAGAAGGCAGCTTCATGATCAGCTGAGACTTGTAGCCTGGGAGAAGCAGAAAAAGATTACAGTAAGAAAGGTCTTAAGACAATCCCAGAGTGGACTAGTCTTATGGCCTCAGCTGACGTCACTTGTCACACTGTAAGTAGCCCTGTCCGCTTTTGCTCCTCAGACATCACTGGGCAGAGATGTTGTATGATTCAGCCTTGATCCTAGATGAGCAAATAGGTCCTTACAAAGGACTGATGCTTCATTTGAAGTGTCTCACATTCAGACCTTAAAAGTCCATGAATAATATAGCACAATACGTGAAACAAAAATCATGACACAGTGAACGTGAAGAGATGATATGTTTAAAAAAAGAGTATTTCAAAAAGTACCTTTTGAGTCACTTATCACAACTTACCAGGCAAGACAATCATTTTCAAGTACTGAATTTTCACTTCACTTTTCTTCCCCTTAACATCAAATGGCATGAACAGCCATGACTATTATATGCTTCTGTGACATACATGAGAACATATACAAAATCATATGCAAGGAATTCCTCATACAGTCATCCCTGCCAGATTTAGCCAGCAGACAACAGCAATGCCTCTTCTAAAGCAGAAAGCTTTCTCCAGGGAAGAGAAAAAGAGAAGGAATTCCATAAGGTGCAAAGGCTCACTGCCATTCCACAGGGTGGTTTTCCCCATTTTCTCTCCACTTTTTCAAGGATTTACATCTGTTGGCAATAACAAAATTCCTCTTCACTCATAAAGCACTTGGATTTCCACGTATGAAAGATTCAAGACAAGAACAAATTCACTTCCATTAGGTGTTTCACACACTGTATATTGACCTCCCCAGCACTCAAGTCTATCAAATAAATGAAAGCAGAGAGTGACAGCAGAGGAAAGGATCTGGATAAGTATCCTATTTTTTTCATCACTGTCATAAAACCTGTGATAGGATTTTTGACAAACACTGTTACAGAACTTTTCTACAGTCCCCACACTAAGACATCCCCCATAAAGTCACCAACTCTACATGAAACCAAGAGTTGCTGACTCACTTCCATCAACTAAGACTTCTCAAAAATCTGTGATCGTTTAATCACAGTAGCCTGTTTGGATTTTTTTTTTCTCTCATGAGAAACAGTGCCCTCTCAAAAAATTTTATGTAAAATTACCCACTGAAGCTCTACTTCTCCCCCACCCCTTCCCTCTTCTGCCACTGAGGAGGTATGTTCCTCTCAAGGGTTCTAGCCAGTGCAACCGCAAAGCAATTAGGCTGTGGAATGTGAAGCTTAACAGCAAATAAATAAGGACCATCCTGTCTCTTTTGCCTTTTGGGTAATGAAAACACCTTTGTTCTTTTCTTTCAAAATGGTTCCCTGCTTTAGCATTTCTTTTCCTCTACCTTAGGGACAAACGGTATTCATGGTGCTCAAACTGAAATGAACTGAACAACATTTGTTGACTGCTGGTGTGCAGGCTAAGAATAGCTTACAGCAAACAATGCTTGTATGTCCAGCTTCCCTTCAAGGAAATTAAATTAAAATACATCTATCACACCACAGATTAACCAGGAAACAAGTTCTTCTAGAGTCAGTCAGCCTTCTTGTGCATGCCAGAAATATAGTGATTTATCTCACACAAAGGACTGCTTTATAGAGCTTTGCATTAAAGGTAAAAGCGTTAGCAATAAAGGATGCCCCATCAAGATTTAGCCATGCAGCATCTTTGAATCTCTAAGTCAGATCCAATCTAAATACTGTCACAGGACATTGTCCTTGAAGATCAATTTCACTCTGTTGGTATTTTTTCAGTCTTTCAGTCACTTAAAGATAAATCTTGGGTTTGACTGTACCTGTCAGCAACTTACTGATACTACAAAACAATGACAATGCAGAGAGTGGAGAGAAGCCTTTACTTATTCAAATTGATTAAATTGTATTCAGAATTTAAGCACCGTAAAGAATGAATTTAAAGATCAATTTTAAATTAAACCTGGCACCCAAGAAGATTTAAAAAGTCAAAATCTTGAAAGTCAAAAGGTTTTTAAGTGTTGATCTGAAGAACTGACAAAAACCCCTTCTCTCCTCACCAATTCACTGCTCCTACAAACTTTCTTGAAAACAAACTCAGCAATGCAACTTGAAGGGGCACAGTGACCTTCAAAACACAAGTTGTAGCAAAAAAAGGGAGAAAAGTATTTTTAAGTAAGCACATCTCACTCTGGATACATCTGAGAGATGATGGAAAGTACTTTCTCTGCATTGATAAGACAACTGCAGATTTCCACAGACATTTTCAAAAAAGATTTAAGGTACAATTTCCTGAATAATGCACTCAAACAGGTTAAACTGAGACCTACAAGGCACCAATAAATAAAACCAGCTCTAGGAATATATACCTTTTCCCTCACTTTTCAGCAACAGTTAGAGATTTAATAATCTTTTTTAGTGTCAATCATTAGAAAATATTCTTTTTCATCTAGTGCGCCCAGAAGATTTAACACAATTATTTCTTCTCCCCTACTGGAGATTTTGAGTGATGTCCAAATCTTCTGTGTCATCAGGTAACAGTGAGCATCTTAACTGCAACCCTGGTTTTCTTCCAGGTGGGGATATATGGAAAAAAAAGCATTTTGAAAACATTGGAAACCATTCTTCCCTATAATCCTCTTCTTCAAAAAGTGGATTAACAGAGTTTAAATTCTAAATCCTGCAGAAGACAGCCTTCAGGTGAAACAGCCAACCAACTAGTGTCATCTTTAAGAAAAGGGGGAAAAAAAAAGAGGAATAAAGCCATGAAAGGACACCCTCAGCAAGCTTTGGTACATCAAAGTCAACAATGCTGAACACAAATAACTTAGTTCTAAAAATGAGCATAGAAACGTAGTTGAGCAAACACTGATCAAAAGCAAGGGCTTGGAAAAGATCTGTAAGGTTAGATGAAGGACAGATTTTACACCATCATTCTCCATAATCATGTTCCCATGTAAGACACATGATACATATGCACAAGATGGCATAAAAGCAAGCAAGCATTTGGCCCATGAAGAATCCAAGGCTTTTAATGTCGAAGTTGCAATTTCTTACCACCTTTCCCCAGGCAATAAAGTGATGCAGCTCACACATTGCAATCCAGTACAAGAAGAATATCAGTTTAAAATTCAAAAGTAGGGGACTTTACCACTGCACCCTTGAGGAATGATTTCACCTTCCACTGAAGCAGTAAGTCAAACCTGAATTAATTACACGTGCAAAGAAATACGATAACATCTTCTAACAAGGTTTTAATGGACGTGCAACTGTTTCAAAAGAATGTTTGAACTGACCTTAATAATTTATGAATAACAAGGAACATTTTTAGGGGAAAAAAACCCCACAATGGCCAAGATACTCCACTGTACAGTAAACACCTAAAGCACTAATAATAAAGCAGACTGGAGAGGATCATACTCAGAAACAACCAAAAGAAAAAATTCAAAATTTAAACACGGCTTTATTAAAAGAGGCAGCTACTGGGGAATTGTTCTGGGTAATTACGTGAATACAATTCAGTATACGGCCAGAGGAGGAAAGCAGACCTGTATGTTAACACAGTAGGACAGCAAACCTAAATACATATTTGCTGTGGTTTTGGTTTTTTTTAAATTGCTCTAAATGAAAGAATTAATATTGATGTGGCTATAAAAGGCAAGACCAGAAAAAGAGAGACCTACAGTTACACAAAACAATCAGATCTGTTGGGTGAAGAAAATTCGGGTACATTCTGCAAAATGCAGGTCGTAGTTCAGGCTGAGTAAAACGTCTGAGGCACAAGCCTTCAGCATAACCAGAGATGTCAGAAAGGAAATCAGGAGGAAAGCAATTGACTGCAAAAAAACCCACTCAGTGTGACAGGACCAAAGACCACACAGGAATCCAACTGAGCAAACATCCCCACTGGTCAGGACTTTCCTGACACATCATCAAAGCAACTAAGCTCTTCTTCTCTACATACAGAGATTTCAAGAATTCCGCGAACTCAAACAGGAATTGCGCTAATGATGTTACATCTGGTTTTCTTCCTGCTTTTCCTGATTAAAACTGAGACAAAAACTGTTAAAAAGGTGATACCTAGAAGCCAGAACATAGATGAAACTAGTACTGAAAATTTTGAAAGCCTAAGTTGCCAGCGAATTAGCAAGAATTTTTATCCAATACTGATCATAATCACCTTGTTTTAACATATAACTTTGTGACTGGTTTTAATTTTACCTCAGAAAATGTAAACATGGCTTGCTATTCTTATATTTGACACAGTAAACATTTTAAAAGCAAGATCTTGAAAAAGGAAGCAGATTGCTCTTCAGACTCATTTGGGTACAAAAATCCTTTATCACAACCCAGATCACTTTTGGAGAAAAATTGAGAGTTGCAGGTTTGTCTGTGAACTTAGACTATCAGACATACTGTTAACACTTGGTCAGGTGCTTCCTGTACTTCCCACATCTAATTTATACTGTTAGCGCTCTTTTTCACAAAATCTTTGAGATCAACTTTTGCCAATTTGTTTGGAAATGATTTCTGTAGACTTCTGACATAGTATTTTTTAAAAAGGTGAAAACAGAAATCACTTGCTTGCACCACTGATACAGTTTCTTCAGATAAAATTAAAATCAGATTATAAGAAGAGACTCCCCCACCTGTAAATGTGGCAAGTACAACAGACTTCCTGGAGCCAGCGTATGCCATAACCCACTTCAGCAGTCACTTGCAAACATCAGACCCTAGTTTTGCAGTCTCTCACTCTAACAAAATTAAAAATTCTGCCTTCCACAAGATGATGGGGTTAAGCTGATAGGAGTGATTCTGAATATTCCTGAGAACAGGAAGAAAAGGCATACATTTCAGAACTTCAGTGGAGAAACATGCCACTGGCATTTTAAATGCCTGTACAATGCAACCTCAGACAATACTCATCCTTTCCAGAAAATGGCAAAGAATCTTCCATTTTCTAGTCTTGCCTTTACTCACTTTTCTCTGCAGTGAGTGGTCTTGGATAGTGTCCCTGTTATCCAGAACTGCCTTTTTGCCACATCAGTTGCAAACCTGAAGTCTTCTGGCATTTTATTGGGAATTTACTGAATTTCATTCCTGGAGAGTTCAGGAACACTGGTGATCAGCCTTCATCCTGCACATCTTGATAAGAAATTGTGTATTTTCATTGTGAGACCCACTCTGAAGTATTAGAGCAGAAAAGAACAATCTGCTTATACTGAAATCCCACCTTCTGGTTGGCATTCCATAAACTGAAACCAAGAGGACACAGGTACCAAAGGGTCTTTTTCACTAAGGATGCAAAGTTGTGTTGTAACTGCACATAGGAAGGCCAAGGGACCTGGCTGAAATTAAAGTGTTTTCCTCTAATTTCACAAGTAAAGATATAAGGAGCCAGATGTGATAAGGCCACAAGGTCTGACCACGCAACACAGAAACTGAACAAAGTAGGCTCAGGATGTAATTCTCAATAACATTCAGAATCTTAAGCCAACACAAACAATAGTAAGGTGTCAGTAAATTAAAGGAGTACCTGTGCGCAAGTAAACAAACGGATAAAACATTCAGAAGCACATCAGCAATAACAATCACATATAGTTGTAGCTCTAGAAAAAAATGGAGTGCATTATTTATGGATGGCCAAACAGTGACTACAAGAGTGAAGGTACAATTTCCTGCTGCAGCTGAAAGCAAATTACACCCTCCCTCCCATAAAGAAATCTTTATTTTCCTTCCCTACCTTTAGCCACAGCCCCCACACTTCTGTGCTAATTCTGACAGTTCACTATTCTTGTAGCAATGCGAAGCAAGTTGATAAAGAGTGGAAAACTAACATGCCAAAGTAAAAAAAGCGGGGTATTTCAAGGAGGAAAAGTTCAAGGAATTAAGCATTTCTGTTACCAGACTAGAGCCAACACAAAGCAGAGAAAAGAAAGCATGGCTAAGGATATGGATGAGTGAGCTCTTCCCATGTGGTGGTAAAATTGACTCAATTGTGATGTAAAGCCATGGACACCAGAACCTCTTACAATTTACAGTCCACTTTGAATGTGTACCAAGAGAATATTTGTTATTTTGGTGACATGTCAGCATTAGCCCTCTCATAATGAGGTTCTAAGGGTTTAGGGGTCTGTTTAAAGGGAAAAAAAAGATTATTTCTCACAAACGTCAAGCCTACGAAGTCAGGATTACACTGAGGCACCGTGGGCTTGACTCCAGCATTGCTTTTTAAGTCTCAGGAAGAAAGCAGTAATTGCTTTTTATGTTCTGGGTTCAATAAAACCTGGAACACCATATTTCCGCATCACAATAAATAATGTGAGTGGTATTGCCTGACTTTTGGGAATTCCAGAAAGACAATGTAAAATTATGGGTTAGGTTCAGAATAGTCTTAGTGCATCAGTGTCAGAAGTCTGTATGTACTGTGGATATGGGCAATAAAGAAACCAACTAAATAACAAGATATCAGATTAGCTTTAATCAGTGTAGTTTCTTGTTCAGAAGAATTCCCTAAAGCATCCTGTGAGAAAGCAAGCTGCATCTCACAGGAAGTGGAAGGCAGGAATGTGACTCCCATCGTGCCCCACTGCTCCCAGAAAGGCATGTGCTCCTCTCCCAAGTACAGCTCTGTCCTCTCTCATGCCAGCTCTGGCACTCACAGGACCTTCTTATGTACCAATTTACAGCACTAAAAGGCAGAAAAACACATTTCCTTTTTCTTCCCCCTTTTTACTAGGTTTGTCAACAGTTTAATGACCTAGTGGAGAAGTCTGATGAGCAACAGAACCATCAGGTGTGAGAGGATGACACTGCATTGGAACAGAGGAAAGAAGAAACTCCACCTTTTGTGGACCATAAATATTAAACACTTTATACTTCAGGAAAATGTACCTGAGCTCTGCCCTGCTGAACACCCTTTTCAGGACGCCAATCTTCCTCATTCCTTCTGAGCCACTTGGGATGGCACAAGCGTGACAGCTGGGCCCATTTAACATCAACAGCTTGGTGCCACTGGGATGTGATGTTACCTCCCAGGAAACCAGCAAGCTTGTGAGGCCAGAAGAAAACTAATGTACAAAAAAAATTCCAAACCAAAACAAAAAGAACCCTTAAAAACACAAACACGCCCCCCCTCCCAAAAAAAAAAAAAAAAAAAAAAAAAAAAAAAAAAAAAAAAAAAAAAGAGAGAGAAGCAAACAAAACAAAAGAAAGCCAAAAAACCACCAAACAAAAAAAACCCAACACCTTGCTGACCTGGAGAAGTGAATGGTGTATGGGGTCAACCCACAGACAAACCTGGCAAACAGGAATGAGCTTGATTTGCCAGTCAGCTGCTCTTCAGGTGCCCATAATCCTGAAGCTTCCTTCAAATTACAAACTGCACAAATTATGACAGCACACTAAGCTTTCAAGCCAAGCCAAGGAGAGAGCCCTTGACTCTGCCTGCAGCGTCCCGCTCCCTACCCACTTTCATCGTGCTGAGGTTTGAACACCGCACTGCGCTGGCTCCTGTGGAGCACGAGGAGCTCGGCAGCCCCTGCTCAGAAGGCCAAGCGGCACCAGACAAAGAGGAAGCCCCACACGCAGCGCGGGGGGCGCGCCGGGCCCTGGGGGCGGAGGGGACCCCACAGGCACCCGAGCGGCGGGCCGGGGGCAGCACCCCGCGGGCCGGGGCCGGCACTGACCTGGCGCCGCTCCCGGCAATCCCGGTTTTCCCAGCAATCCCAGTTTTCCCGGCAGTCCCGGCTCCGGGCGGCGCTTCCCGCCGCTCCCCCACACGCCTCACGCCCGCGCGCCGCGCCGCGTCACCGCCGCCCGCCGCGCATGCGCGACAACGCCCCGCCCCGCGAGCGCGCAGAGCGACAGGGAAGCCAGCCAATCGAGTCCCGGCGTGGCCCACTGGACTGCCCGCCTTCAGGCGAGCCGGACCAATCAGAAGCGAAGGCCCCGCCCACATCTCCGTAGACAGCCAATAGACTGAGAGGAGAGGCGGGGAGGCGCGCCGCGATTGGCGGGTGCCCCGGCGGCCGGGCGTTGTTGCCGGGCAGGGTAAAGATGGCGGCTCTGGAGAGGGTGAAGGTGCTGGTGCTGGGCGACTCCGGTGAGTGGCGGTCCCCAGGCACTTGGGGACGCGCTCCTCGGCCCCTGCCCCTCGGGACCCGCCCCCCAGGGGCTGTTCTCCCTCTGCCTCATTCTCTCCGTGCACTCGCAGGTGTCGGGAAGTCCTCCCTCGTCCACCTGTTGTGCCACAACCAGGTGCTGGGAAACCCCTCGTGGACAGTGGGCTGCTCCGTGGATGTGCGAGTAGGTGGCGAGCCCGCCCTCTGGGGCCTCGTGACTTGATCTGCAGTGCTCGCCGCCCCTCAGGGGCGTGCTCTGGTGGTGAGGTGTGCTGAGGGCAGGCAGAGCCCGCAGCCGGGTGTGAGGGAGGGGCTGGGGATGCCAAAGAGCCCGGCTAATAAACCCACTCAGACTTGGATTTTGTTTCTTTGAGTAGCAGGTATTTGTTTATTCAGTGCTGGGAGTGATGGGGATCGCTCCACCTAACCCACTCATTCTGTTGGGCAAGAACTTGAACATTGGTACATTTCAAAAAACACCAGGAAATAATAAATTGGCAGTCCCTTTTCTTAATGTCATCTCACACCCTTTAATTGCATCAGTCCCTCTGTTGGAGTATGCACAGTTCTGCTCTCTGGTGGTCTTTTCTTCATCATCTTGGTGGTCACACATTATGGTCTTCCTCAGGTTAAATTTTGCACCTTATGTCTTGGTGCATGCTCTGTCCACTTGTTTTTTGCTGTTCCACTGCTCAACTGCCCTAATCTGGCAAAGTTTCCTGTTTCCCTCTTTCTGCTACATTCTGATTGGTTACAAAGTTTCTATAGTGAATAGAATTAGTGATTTACACATCCTTTCTATTGGTTGCCTGATTTAAGCATCCTTTCCGGGCTTCCTGTTGTATGTTAAACAATTCATATATTCTAATATAAAAAGAAGTGGCTTTCTTACATCATTGGCCTTGCTGAGGTGCCACAGTCACACATGGTTTTTGTCACTCGTGGCCCTGTCCCCATGTCACAGGTCACTAGAAGGAACACAATTCAAACCACCAGTCCCCGAGGAACAGGCAGTGACAGCTAAATATACTGGGGGAAAACAACTTGCTTGTTTAGGCTGTGGGCACTGACTGTGACTGTAGGGTTGCTTCTCCTCCTGACCCCTCACTGCTGTCTGAGGAATGAGGATATTCATCCAGCAGTTTTTTGGCCCAGCCTACAGCCCTCATGGGACAATGATAAATGCTTTTTTGCTTCACCTCTCCTTGCCGCATTCTCCTTGAAGTGCATTGCTCTAGATTAGGGATATATTTCCAAAATTTGGGAAGTGGCATTCCTGTTTGACTGTGGAGCAAAACTACCAGTCAGACCTAGGGGCAAAAGCTGTTTGTTGATTAATTCAGTTTAGAGGTCAATGAGAATTTGGAGAGGAGATGATGTGATCAGTTGAAATCTGATACAGTCACCTGTGTTAATATTGCTGCAGTACTAAAATTTGGGTTTCAACAACTGTAAGAAGTCAAG
Source organism: Xenops minutus (assembly GCA_035221455.1). Classification (NCBI taxonomy): domain Eukaryota; kingdom Metazoa; phylum Chordata; class Aves; order Passeriformes; family Furnariidae; genus Xenops; species Xenops minutus. Next base: position 25,737,322 of record JAWWEE010000001.1, on the reverse strand, counting down.
ACCTTAATTTTTCACTTGACTTAGCAACATGCTATTTCCAAGCACATCTTGAGGCATTAGGGTTGTTAATACTGAGGTGGAAAGGATACTCCCTGCTTACTCACCAAGCTCCATCTCCTATAGGAGCTGAGGTGTCCAGTGCCTGCTGCTTGATTCATTCCATCCCTCTTCCACTCGAGAGGTTTGAAATGGTGTCATCATGAGAATTTGCAAATTTCTATCCAACTGCAATGATCCTTCTAGCTGAATGCCTAAGTGTTGGGATTAACTCCTGAGAGTTGGTGCTGTGATTATGTATGATGTGAATTTCTCATCAGATCCATGACTACAAAGAAGGGACTCCCGAAGAGAAGACCTACTACATTGAGCTGTGGGATGTTGGAGGTTCAGTGGGTAGTGCCACTAGTGTGAAAAGCACACGAGCAGTATTCTATAACTTGCTGAACGGTGAGTTTGCTTGGTGTAAATCTGGTTTTATTACTGTTTCTGTTAAGATCTGTCTTTTGGTTCTGGGGCAGGGTTTCATGTAGTCTGGCTGAGGGCCATATTGTTCTCTTTTCTGATTTATACAGGAAAAAAAGCCTGGTAACATTCATAGGCAGAATTTTATGGCTTCTGTTTTGAACTGGAAAAGGCAAAGCTGTGCAGATGAGCTTTATCAACCTTTCACTTCAGTCTTACTCAGCTGGCACAGCAGGGAGTCTTTGAAGGTGCAGTGGTATCCCTTCCAGCTACACTTGCAGACATAAAGGTCACCTTCACTCTTCCAGGCCTGATGTACTGCAGAAATATAATTTTTATTTTCTTGTCTGTTGTAAAACCTACAGCAGAGAAAGGATTCTTTGAGTTTATGTGAACTTTGATAGTTGCATCCTACCCTGGCAAATTTGAACTGTCTCCCATAAAGCTGCAATATGCTGATAAACATCTTGCCTGTGCTCATTTAATTTACCAGATTGTCTTTGACAATTGAATCTTGCAACTTGCTGCATATATAGAAATTAGTATTTTGTGCCTTCTGTTGAGGTATTGACTTAAAGTCCTATTAGTTCATATGTACCACTTAGAAGAGCAAAGAAGAGATTATAAACATAACAGTGCAGTATTTCAGTGATTCCTTTTTGCCATTCAAGTATAGTTCACTAAAGGTAGATGTATGTCAGATTTGACAACGGCTTCTGAAATTGTGTCTCAGATATTCTGGGCTTTTTTCTCTTGTTCCCAATCACATGAAGACCTTTCAGTAACATGTTAAACCATACAATAAACATTTTTGGTCTGTGATGAACTAGTTCGTTCTTCCTCTTTTCCCAGGAGGAAAACTGTGTATAGGTACCTCTTACTTATACTGTTAACTGTCCCTCTTGTAAATAAGGCTTGAGCTGGATTGTGCCCTTAAAGCAAGTTTCTTTGGCATATGAAAAAAAATGGATTTGTTTTTGACACCAAATCCACAGTATGCCAGTGAGTGTGGGCCAAACTTGGAAATATCCTAGAACAGCCCATTAGGAAATTAAGTTCTGAACTGAATTATAATTGATGACATTATTAAAGTAGAGTTATTTATTTCCACTGCCCAAAATATATTATTAGGCAGCTCACATATGAAAAGTGTTGACTTTGGTAGTTAACCTTGGCTCTTATTTCTTTCATTAGATTAATTTCTCCATTAGAGCTTGTCTCACAAATTGCCTCAGTTTGACCTGATTTAAGAAGAGAAGACGAATGTGTTCCTTCTGCCTGACTGCTTGTGCTTTCTGAGCTTACAGTGGTCTGAAAACCTGAGATGGAAAGACAGTTTTGGTTTGTTTGATTGTGGCAGCACCTGTGCAGGCTGTTGACATGGTTGGGAACAGTTTGGTTTTGGATTGACCACAGATATTCTGCTTTGGTAACCCTCCACCTGGTGTGTGCACTGTGGTAACTGAGGACAGAGCAGGGACTGAGCAGTAAGGCTTTGGCTTGAAGACCTTCATGTGGGATGAACATTTCCTTGAATAGTCATTGGTCCTGCCTGCTCTTCTTGGATGTTGACACAGTCTTTTGCTGCTGGTGCAAATAACTGTGCAGGCTTTAGGTGACACAGATAAGGGCACTGGCCAATCAAAAATGTAACTGAGGGAGAGCTTCTGGAGGTTGAAGGTGTTTCTCACAGGTTACACAGCAGTGCCTCTGATTCTGTTGCTCTAGACCAAGTTATGTTGTATCAGGCTTTTTATCCCTAAAGTGGCAGTGGACACAAAGTTGAGTTGCCATTTCCTGCTGTTACTGAGATAATTGCTTTGAAACAGCTGTAGTTGTGGTGTTCTGGGAATTCTCATAGGAGAGTGTGCAGTCGTGTGGGATAGTGGGAAATGTTTATGGAAATGTGGTTTGTTCATAGTGTGTACAGAGGGTGGCACCTCTGGAAGTTGAGGTGAAAGTTTAAATTACAAAGTTTTTTTCACCTGTAGGCTGTGAAGTGTTTTGAGAATGAATCCTGATGCAGATAAGGGGTATAATTCCATTTTGTCCTTGAATTAATGTTAGTTTGAAGTCTAGAGGAAGGGAACATTCCACATATTGCAGAAGGTGTGAATAAATAGAAGAAATTTGCTAGCAGGAGTTGGTAATTGAGTTAGGAACTGTGGTTATCAGGAGTGGGTGTCTGTTTAATAGCACAACTAGGAAGTTTGGCTCTATCTCAGAATTTACATTTTGAAGGTGGAAAAATGCTAGTAGCTTAATCTTAAATACATGAAATCTTATTAATTCATGTTTCTACCAGGAAAGATCCTAAGACAGCCCATTAGGAGATGAAATTTTGAACTTACAGATCTGAATTATAATTTTGGTGAACTGTAAAAGTTTATCAGTGTCTGTTTCCCCTTTGGGTACCTCCCCAAGTATGTAGCATTAATTCCTGAAAATACAGGAAAGCAATAGTGCTCTCTAAACTCTTTGAAACAAATAAAAAGTCTTTAGACTTCTTAGATGGTGTGACAAAAAGATAATTATGTTTACCAGTTAGGTAAAACAGAGAAAGGCTAAATCCTCTGCTGCAGTAATATAGAATTTCAGTATCATTAGAAACAGAGCAGAATCAGGGAATGCCTGTGAGCCTTCTGCGGATTAAACTCTGGGGTGGCTGTTTGTTTCCTCCTTTAACAAGATTTTTCTCTTAGCTCTTATCCATTTCCTGATAAGCAGCTTTAAAAAACCTGTTGCATCCTAATATTTTCAGCCTTATTCATTCACTGTAACTGAACTGGTTATACATCCCTTTCTTCATTCTCAGATATCTGGGAACCTGCAGATGTCATTTTGGTGAGATAAGAAAAAAATATGTATCATTAAATAGCATCTTGCTGTCTTCTCTTTCACTCTAGGGATAATTTTAGTGCATGACTTAACCAACAAGAAATCATCCCAGAATCTGTATCGCTGGTCTTTGGAAGCGCTCAACAGAGATGTCGCTCCGACTGGAGTTCTCGTGACAAATGGGTGAGTGTGAAACACGTGCAGAGTTAAGACACACAGTGATTCCAAGCTGTTGTGGAAGTCTTTGTTCATCCCTAAGGCTACTTGGAGTCCACATGAAGCTAGATGTGGCTAGCCTTCTAAGAAAGAAAAAAAATGGGTGATATCAAAGAAAGTTGCTGTTCTTTTTGTTTTATACTGCCAGTCAGGCCGTTCTGACAGTAGATTCCCAAACTGTGTGGCAGAGACCTTGTGTTAAGGGAAAACATGTTTGCTGCATCCTTCATTTGCTTGAGGCCTCTGTGAAAGTGGGTCCAGTCCCTGATACCTGATGATTTCTTTGTCTATACTGAGCTGTGCCCTTATACAGGAAATGTCATAGGATGACGTGTCTGTTCCAAAAGGCTTTCCCTCCATGTACCAAGACTGAGGAAGGTCACTTCATAAATCATTGATAAACCTCACACATGAGCAGGAAGGCAGTAATAAGGAAATTATTGTGGCAAAATTATCAATTGTTCATCTGCCTGTGCAGGTACACAGGTGTTTCTGTAGAAACATGGGAGGTGAGAAAGAGGATTTGCATTGTATAAACTGCAAAATTTTCCATTTTTTCCACAGACAGGTCCTTCACAGTTGATTTAATTTTCAAAAGCTTAACTTCTGTCAAGGACAGAAGCTCAGCCACTAGCAATTGCTTGGTCAAGTTGTTGCAGTTGGTTGTAAAATTACGTCCTAAAAAGCTTGATTTAAGCAAAAATGAAAGAAAAGTGATTATCCTACTGAGGAGAATGATTGAAGCATGGATTTGTGATGACATTTAATTGCAATGTTATTTATTTTATAAATACTACCTTTGATCATTATTCATATCCAAATCAAAGCATGTTGGAATTCAGCTTTCAGTGGCTACCTTTACTTGAATATAGAAGAATTCATTACTTGACACTATGCAATTGTTGTTGAAACCCTCTTTGATCACACGTGGAAAGGGGTAGTGTTTCACAGGTGCAATTTATTTCATTGTCCCTCCTTAAAAGGTGTGTGTATGTAGGAACTTTAGTTGTTCAGAGATGCCAGCTCCCTCTTCTTTCTCTGATGGCTATACAATACTGGAGTCCTGCTTGTGTTAGCATTTCTTCTGTTCATCTGCCCTGAGAAGAAATTCAACTCATGTCATTTCTTTTCTCTTTCAATTCCTCTGTAGTGACTTAAATACAGAAACCCTTCCTTAATTGACAGATAAGGCACATTCTCTGTTAGATAAATAATGACCCCTAATAAATAAATTACCTTTTTTTGAAAGGCACAGGGGAGCTGGTGGTGCCCCTGTGCCCACTTACATGGCCATTGCTTCATTCAGGATCGTATTTGTTTCCCTCATCAGTGACTATGACCGTGAACAGTTTGCTGATAACCAGATTCCACTGCTGGTAATAGGAACTAAGCTGGATCAGATCCCAGAAACTAAGCGGAATGAAGTTTTGACCAGAACAGCTTTCTTGGCTGAGGATTTCAATGCTGAAGAGATAAATTTGGTTAGTATCCTTGTCACCAGTGGTGTTTTTCTTTTATATGGGAGCAAGTCCAATTTTTAGTAAGTAAAAATGTTGTGACAAAAATTGGGCTTCTGGAGATTTTTTCAGTAGTGCCAGAGTCATAGACATTTTGTTTGGCTGTACCCCTTGCTTGATGAAACAGTCATCTTTGTTTCACTACAGGGAGGTGTAGCAGGTGCTAAATAAGGTCAGTGAAGCTTAGAATTGAAGGTTTAAATTTAAATTTTCTTTTTCCTGTTGACAGTTCTGACACAGGCTGTTTTTGAATGAAACATCAAGGTGACTTTAGATAGATATATATGGGTGTAAAAATAGGCACATGTTGTGTGAATGCTTGTATACATACACACATGCATACACACACACACATGATCTCATGTGTAGCTTGTACAAATCATTATCTGACTCAATAGGTGGTGGTGGAAGGAAAATGTGGAACACATAGCAGGTAACTTAGAATTTTGCAGTTGATTCACAGGACAGAAGTTGGCCTTTTGTCTCAAGTGACTGTGGAGCAGAAATCAGGAGATACACTGTTTTCTGTAGCTGATGGAATGTCAGGGGAAAGGGTGTATTAATTTCCATGTATCTGGCTTGCTTGTGTTGATTTCCTTGTGCTTGGTTTGTTGTTGTTGTCTCTGTGTTCTAGGATTGCACCAATCCTCGTTACCTGGCTGCAGGTTCATCCAATGCTGTGAAACTAAGCAGATTTTTTGATAAGGTAAGTCGATTAAATGATGTTTTATCATCCCTTGAATCAAACACTGTCTGTGATTTTAACAACAGTTAGCTACTCCTTTCACGTTCTACTTTCTGAGTTGGGTCAAGCCAGGTGCAGGGAGGCCAAAGATTGGTCTGCTTTTGGATCCCTCCAGAAAAGAGCTGATCTCTTTGGAGATTTGATTCTTGATCTGCACAGAGCAATGAAAACAAACTCACAAGTGTGCAAAGACACTCGGCATATGCTTTTGAAGTCATCTGGGAGGCCAGAGGGGCTGCAGCATTCGGAGTTAGTAATGTGGGGAGTTACAAGACTCTGTTGATCCTGTTTAAAGCAACCCTTAGGAATTAAGAAATTTAGCATATTACTCTCCCTTCCTGAAAAAGAGAACATCAAGATCCACTGTGAAAATGACAGAAGGAATATGCTGGTTTAAGCATCCATTCCCTGGACAAAGATAACATAGTGGAGCTACTGTGTAGTAGTGGAACCTCTACACCTTCAGAGAGGGTATGGGAGGAATGACTCTGATGCAGAAGGAGACACCCAAACTCTCACCTCCATTACCCCAGAGGGCTGTGAGGTGTTTGTTGGAACCTGAGGTTATGCATGTGCTGTGCAAGCTAAGATCATTCTCTCTTGTTCCCAGGTCATAGAGAAGAGATACTTCTTAAGAGATGGCAATCAGGTTTGTCATTTTTACTCCTTTTTTGTTTAGTTTCTCCCTATGTAATGTGAACTCCTGACACAATCCTCTTTAAAACATGGGCTTCCTGCGACTTCAGTGATAGTCTGTGCTGGTAATTGAGTTCTTATGTCTGTGGGAACATTGCTGTTTTGGGTAGACAGGAAATGGCTGACGTCTTCTTAAATATTTGTAATGTGATTGGCAATGAAATACTTAAGTATGCTAGCATAATAGAAGTTGCAAGACTGAGGTGAAATGGGCAAATGTGATTTCTTTCAGCTCTGTCAGCTTCAGGCTGCTTGGTTGCAGATTTAGGCCAGAAATGCTATCTTCAAGGTCAATGAAAAGGCTTTTTTTTGCACAGCAGGAACTAGCATTTTGTCTTGTACAGGTAGTTTTCATAAACCCAGTGGAGTCACAAGAAAAATAGCAGTTTGATACTGGGTTGTAATTCATTCCAAAATTACTGAATTAAGTGTTTTCAGCACAGTTGGTGAAGAACTAGCAAAATGACTTCTCATTTGGGCAGGCCACTTCAACTTTCCATGGCCCCCACCTCCCCACAGAGAGTAGCAAGGTTTTACTTATCATATCTGTCAGGTACTTGCAAATTACCATGAATAGCATCACTGAAATACAGTCAAATGTATCATTAGAGGTAGCTGTGCTGAAAGCCCCTTAGGGAGAGCAGGGGAAAAAATAGTCACAAATTACAAAATGCTTCCTTTCTTTATGTGTTTTTTTAGGGCTTTTAAAAATAAACTTGCTTTTGCCTCTTCCAGTTCTACATGACGTACTTTTTCCTCCCCTTTCCCCTTGTCTCCGCATTCTAGTGAAAGGAAGTTTCCCTTTCATGGGGATAATAGCTTAATGCAGAAATCTGCTTGTGTGCTGGTTGTCTTTGATACATGATGTAAGATTTTTATTTTTATTATTTGATCATATTTAGTGGCTAGCCAAGGATTAACTATATTCCTTATGGCTGTGTGCCAAAGATTACAGCCTGCTGGTGACTATTTTCATCTACTTCACTGACAAGAGCTCAAAAGCTTAAACCAAATCTTAAGTAAGGGACAGTTATATTTAAAGAGAAAAATCCAAATTGGAAATGGAGATTTCAGTGTAACCTTTTAATGTTGCTATTTGAAATTATTGACTTAATATAACTCTTACCAATGTGTGTGTGGGTTTTCTAAAATAGGTCGCTTCGGTCATTCGTGTTCTGAGGTATTTCTATTATAGACTTCTTCAGGATGAAAAGAATGATAAGTTTCAAATTGTTCATAGCTATGACTTCAGTCAGATCTCTGATAAATAAATGTTACTCTTAATTAGCAACTTTGATATAAAAAATGCTGAAGTAGATAACTTTTTACCTATGGTCCAGCTACTTTTTAGTTATAATGATTACATTTTCCCTTTTTAAATTCCCAAAGCAGTTTTCCTGACAGGAACCTTTGTGCAAAATCTGCCTGATTTTTGCCTTAGAGATGAATGAAACAATACCTCAATGAATACCTTGCATATGTGTTTGAGTTTTGGGCCTGAAAACCCCAAGTAAATTAATTTGTGGAGTTCTTAGTGGACTTTTATTTTGGCAAAACTCTTTAGCTTTCTCAGTTTACCAATGAAGTGTGTAACCCGAGCAGTCTATTTTGGAAAGTAAATTACATTTCTGTCCCATACCATCCATGCATGCCCATGATCTCCTAGCATGATTTGTAGTGCTTGGTTGACACCTTCCACTTTAATATACTGTATTTCCTGTGAAAGTGTGAAATTGTTTTGGAAGGATACATTCACTGGGTCTGCTCTTTCTGCTTGTGTGTAGTTAGTAGGCTAAAAGTTACTCTGGGCCATAATCAGTTTTGTGATGCCAATAGGACAGATATGCAGTATTAGGAAGCTTTTTTGAGGGGATTCACAGATGCATTGGATTGAAAAATCTGTCCAAAACATTGTTAAGGCAAAGAAGCTTCTGTTGGTTTCAAGGAGATATTCTTTGTAAACAGCCATTGTCACGGTGTAAGCAGTATCTACAGATTGGCTGCAAAGGCAGGAGTGCTAATCCTTCATATTGTTGCAGCCATTTCTATTCTGACAGTTTTCTTAAAGCTTTTCAGCAGTTGATAAAACTGTACTTTCAACTGCCAGCAAAGTCCCAGGTCTGAAGGCATAAAGCCTTGACAGCTCTTTAATAGGACTTGATTGTACTGTTTTATAGTTTTAAAAATGAATGGAGGAAAAAGTCGTGTATGCATTTGAATCTGGGGGGGGATATAGACCTCAAAATCTGTAATTAACTAGTTTAGTATTTGCCCGAGAAATTGAGGCTTTCGTTGTAACCCTTGCCAAAAAGCCCTAAGGAACACCACAGAACAAATGAGCCACACTCAAGTTGTGCAGTGTTTAATTAATGGTGCTCCTCTAGCAGCAAACTGAAGCACTGTAGTCCTGACTCTGGAGATGGTGAGGAAGAGGATATTGCAGTTGGCTTGGTAACAGGCACTCAAATGTGTGCTAGAGGGAGCTCATGCTGATTCTGACATGAGAACTTATCTTCCTTGTCTCCAGATTCCTGGCTTCTCTGAAAGGAAACGATTTGGAGGAGGAACAATGAAGAGCCTTCATTATGATTGAACACTGAAGAAGTGGAAGATGACTTGTCTGAGTTCCTAATGACATTCCCATTTCGACTGGATGCTCAAAGACAATAATGCTTATGTCAAGCACAATAAAATGGTATTACAGCTGGTTAACCTGCTGAAGCTACTGTTGTTGGAGAAGACTTGGAGAAGGATTTCCAGAAACCTCCTCTGAAGCCCAGAGTCTTTCTTAGGATTGCAGGCTGTCTGGATATATGGGAACAATTGGGGAAAGTGCAATAGACTGAATGTGTCTCACTGCTGTGGGAAATTTTATCATACACAGCACATATGTGTGACATCTTTGTCTCCAGTTTGGAAAACTTACGGACAGTCTTTGCAATGAATTGCATTCATTTTACCTCTAAAGGAAAGGTGATGCCAAGTGGGCTTCTCATTTACTGTAAAATGAACAAAATGTAAGGATGGGTAAGGAGTGGTTTGGAAAATAATAGAATGTTGTCGTTAAATGAATGGAGTTGTCTCATCTGGAACACATTGTTCATCCTACTCAAAAGGGAGAAAAGAAAGGCAAGATAGGAAAAAAAGGTTTGAAGCCTTAAAAAAAGAAAATTATTAGCAGAAAACAAGTGTTAATTCTGCTGCTTAAATTAAAATTGTTTACTTGGAGAGGACAAAGTGAATCGGGTTCTTCTGTTTATCTTTTCACAGTTGATTGTGGTCTTGTTCTTTATATTAAATTAAAAGGCAATGCTTTGAAAACTGGTGAAAAAGATGTGTTTTTATAGAATGCTTATTTGGAACAAATGTGGCATGGTCTTACTTAGCCTGAGGGCTTAGTGGATTCAGAAAACATGAAATGCAAGAACATCCTCTGAATTAGAATAGATAGAAATTTTGAAGGGATATAAAGCCATGTAAAAAGGAGGTACTAAGCATGATTAAAAGGAAAGTTCTGTGGTACAGATGTTTCCTTTACATATTTAGCACTAAGGACAAAGGAGACTTGACCTGATCTGATTTAAGGTGCAAACTGTTGCCTTCCCAAATAGCCCAAGCTTTGCACAGTTTCTCACCTCCCTAGAATTATGTGGATTGGTAAAAGCCTGATTTATAGCAGTTTCTTCTTTCCCCTCCTTCCCTACAGCCACCTCTAATGGGTAAGCCTCTGACAAAGGCTAACTAAGAGCTGGAGTTAGATATAAATAGAGATTAATAATAAATGGGGATAGAAGAAAGTAAAATGCCAGTGTGAAATTGACAGGGAGCAGAGTTCTGCAGACTCCAGATTACTTCTGCCTGCAGCTCTTCTAGCAGCTGCTTGGAAATAAATGGAGAACTGCCTGTTGCCACTAATCAGGCACAAAATTGACAGCTAGGTGCACCAGTCAAACTTATTAAAAATATGGATGCTTTGCTTTTCCTTAGGCCATTTCCAGAAAGTTCTTGGAGCATTCGTAAACATGAGTGCAGTAAGTTTTTAGATGCCTGCACGAAATAGCTTCTTAGCTTACATTTAATTTACAACCAGAAAAAAATAAGCTACCAAAATATTAATAGTAAATAACCCATATCCAAGCTACGCAGCTCATGACAGCACCAATGTCTCAGTGATCCTCTGACAATGAAAGCTGGAATTATTTTCTCAAGGTCAGGTGCTGTCTAAGGGTAACTCAATCTGGGCTCTCTCAGGTTCCTAAGGAACTGCAGAGCAGAACAAGCAAGCTTGCACTATTTCTTCCTACCCCTGTGGCTTCTTTAGGAGAATTGGAAGTGTTGCAGAGTAAGGGAGGCCATTTAGTGTAAGATGCTGCATTAAGAAATGGTTGCACAGGTCTTTGATTTGGAGGCAGGGGCTTTCCAAAGTAGCCCTCTTCAAGCAATCAAAAAGGAACATAGCTCAGTGTGCTGGTTTTGTATTTTAAAACAGGCCTCTAGCATGGCTTAAGTGTCTCATTTGTTTAGATCTCAGCAGGTAACAAGAGTTAGCTATATTTTTTCCTTTTAAGACAAGGTGGTGTGTATTGGAGTTGTACATATTGATATTGATTTATTTTTACAGGAAGTCCTCTGTCCTTGTCAGAACCAGGAGCATGTGAGCAGCCAGAGTTAGTTACATTGCTTCTTGCACCTTACATGTGTCAGCTGCCCAAAAAAGGTTCACCTCCAAGCTTGGGGCTGTGGCACCAGACAACTTCCCTGTATCATGCTTATCATTTAACATGTTTTACCTTTCTTTTCCCTTTGCACAAACATCCCCCTCCCAAATGGGCCCTCTGTGGCCCTTCTGTTTGTATTGCCTCTGTCTGCCTCCATTCTCTGTTCCACCAGCTCCCTTTCTCCCAGTCTCTATCCCTCTTTCTTTCCCCATCTGACCCACCTGTCTAATTCCTCTGTATCACCAGAGGTCACAAGGACTCCTCTTTGTGCTTCCCTCTCTGCCCTCTGGTTTCCCCTTTCTTCATGTTTTTCTCTCTATTCTCTCTGCTTGTATTTCTCTCTATTTCTCTTGTTGTAGCACTGCTGCCTCTCTGTTTTTCTCCATCTCTCATGTCTATCTTTGGTGTCTGTCACAGGCACACACATTTCATATCAAAACATTGTTACTCAGCCCCTTTAAATTCAAGCTACTCTATCTCTCTGTGTTATTTATTACAGAAATACATCCCAGAGGTACCACTGAAGGTGGCTCATGCAGGTACATGGGAGATGTGTTAGACCTCCCCTGCACAGGCAGATAAGGTGCATAGCAAATAAACAATGAGCCTCCACTCTTCCCAAGGGACTTGGCACAGCTTTCTGGTTATCTATGACCACTTTGATGACTGGGGGGGACAATGAGAAGCATGAATATGTCCTAAATACAGAAAATGCACCGAATCTGCCCCTCTTGATTTCCGTGCAGAAAAGTAGGAAACCCATGTGTACAGTAACCTTAAATTCTCGAGTAATACATTTTTCTTCTCATAGTAGCAGGACTGCATGCTCCTTGCAGCAATCTTTAGCAAATGTGCTGCTGGCTTTTTAAGGATGTAAAACCTATCCAATAATGGGGTTTTGGGTGGAACCTTAATACAAATTTTCATTATTGATTGTATTTGCAGAGGCAGCTGCAATATGCTCCATTTGTCACAAATGAGATATGAACTGCTGTGTCGTAGCCTGCAGTCAATATCGGTCCGGTATGGTGAAGTCAGGGCTTGAATTCTCATTTCTCAGTGGATAACAAGGTGACAGTTTTCAGTGATCGAAAAACTGCTTCTGCTTTTCAGCAAAGGGAGCTTAATCCTTCTATTTCTTTTGTTAGTCAGCTCTTCCTATTAGAAGTCATGTTCCTGTCTCACTTTTGTTATGAGGATGCTGGTTACTTTGATTCCTTTATAGGGTTCAGCAAGTCTGACTTAGTGCACTAGTTTTCTTGGACAAAAAGCCATTATCATTATTGATGAACCTGTCACTGGCTGGCAAGTTACCAGAACGTGTAGAGAGGTAAAGCTTTCCTTAGGGTGTGCTTTGCTGCAGCACTGTGCACCAAGTCCTCAGACACACACTGGTTTTGGGAAAAAATCACATAGGTGTCAGGTGGAAGAGGGGAAGGAGAATAAAACCAGTCCCAATTTTCTTTAATTTCAAATGTCAGTCAATGGCAAAGCGCTCCTTCCTAGTGACATGTAGCTAAAAGTACTGTTCTTAGTATTACCCACTTGTGCTACTGTAGGTTTATTCTAACATCTAATCAGTAAACAGGGAAAACATATTTCTTTTTGGTACATGGGAATCCAATGAGGAAGTTAAGAAGAGTCTGCATTTCTAATGGTGGATGTGTGAGCAGCATGAGGGCTTTCCAGTTGTGCAGGCAAAGCTGCAATAAACAGTGATTCTCAGGACCTGAGGCTAAAAGGATCTTGGAATTAGAAGTAGCTCCCTAACAGGGAGAGCGATGATGCCTGGAACAGTTAATGGATAAAAGCAGATTTCTCGGTGTTTGGGATTTTTCAGTGTAGCATTAGTAGCTTTCTGAAAGACATGCTTTAGCACAGCTTTGAGGTAAAGTCCCCCAGCATACTTGTAAAGGAATGTGGTTTAGATGATCAGAGCTGTCTGTGGCAGCAGATAGACTGAAATCTAGCTTTGGCAGTTCATCTGCTTAGCCAACCCCTGCTGCAAATACCATGAACTACAGAAATGTGTTTTCTTTTGCCTGCTTTGACATATCACCAAAATACTGCTTGTTTTGCCCCTTAGGCTTATCAATGCACAGAAATTCTGGTTTCATACTTCCTGAAATTGCACAGGGAAGTTTAGTCTCAGCGTACCACCACTGATTTCTCTCAAAAAGATGTTGAATACAAGACAAGCTCATAAGTAAAAACAGATTCTCTTTTTTGACTAGATCAACCAAATAAAGTCTGGGCTGTGTGGGCAAACGAACTCAAAATTCAGTCATACTTTTGACTACGAAGAGCATGAAGTGAAACAGAGGGTGATTAACCCACACACATCTACGTTCCCTTTGACCTGAAAGTTAATGTTTACAAAGTGGAAATGCATTGCTGCCTTTGAGTTAAAGATTTATTAAAGGACAAGGATGCCCAGTAGCTTTGAAGGCTGGGACTCTGTTCAGAGCTTTTATCTTGCTGTCTGATGCCATCTGCTCTTCCTGAGGCTTGTTCTGCTGTGGCTTACGTGGGTTTGATGGCCTGGCCTACCCTTGAATAAAAGGTCAAATGACAAAATTTACTAACTGTCCAAAATTAGCACCCTCTTTAGCTGATGCACCAGAGTGGGGCAGGAAAGAACAAGGCAATGTGACTAAATTTTCTCCGGACTCCTAAGAGTGGTGGTTCTATCCTGAAGGCAGAAGCATCACAGCAAGGTGAGCAGGTGGCTTCTTCGGCCTCTATTCATGCAGCATCTGCTTTCTGGCAAGAAGGAGTGTGTGCTTTCTGCTGCAGACAACTTTTATGATCTTTCCTGCACAAATAAATGATAATAATTAACCTGTCTGGCATCTCCTGCTGGACAGTCCCAGAAAAATGACAAGGACATATTTCATAAGAGCCACTCTACAGAAAAGTACATGTTATTAAAAAGAGCCCTTTTTTGACACTGTTGGCAGTGATAAAAAAAGCATAAATATTATTGAAAGGTTCAAAAAAGGGATTAAATGCCCTGGTACTAATTAGTACTCTATCAGATAAACAAAGCTGCTCTAGAGAGCTCCTATCCCATTTGGCAGTGTGTAAAGGGCAGTGTGTAAAAAACAAAGAAGAAGCACAAGCTGGGGAAACTGAGATCACAGAGACAGGAGTGAATGAGGATATTAGTAAATAAGTCCATGAATGAATGCATTTTAGCTGGACAAAGGCAGGCAGGAGGAGAAATTGGTCCTTTTAGAGACAAGGTGCATCACTGTGAAGAGCAGAGGGCCATTGCAGCAGGAGGTTCACAGCTATATCAGAAAGGGTCTGTCCCTCAATGGCCTCTTAGGTGTGTTGTGCATGGGACAGAAGAGCTTTGCCTCTGGGACTGGACAGGGACTCACTACAAGAAGCAATGGTGAGCTGTGATCCAGCCACTGTACTCGCTACAGCACACTGGCAGATTACAGCCTGTGCTGGGAACTGCTGTGCTAAGCAGTGAGTAGTGTGAGGTGCCTAAACTTCTCTTTGATTCTCCTCCTCAGCCTTCATTCACTGCTGAGATGCTGAACTCCAGCTGCTAGATTTTCACACAAGCCCCTTGGTACTTTCACTCTGCCTCTGACGTAGGTGAGCTCCTTGCACACCTCCATCAAGATGCCAATGAGAACAGTTCACAAGTAATAAGCTGCTGGTATGCAGGTACCATCCAGTTGCATATGTATCATGTAGGAAATACAGTTGCTTTGCTGTCTTATGATTTTTTATGTATCTCTTTTGGGCCTTGTTATGTCTTTCGGCTGGAATCTCTGAGTAAAAGTGAGGTAAAGCCATGCACTGGAGAGGTGTCATAAACTCAGAAATACAGCTGAGAAGACACTGAATGCTTTTCATGCTCATTCTTCCAGGCTTAATTTGTTGTGTTTATGACTCATGTTTATGCAATAACAATTCATCGTGTTTCTGTGTTTCATATTTATATGATAACGAAGACGGTTGCTAAAATATTAATGAAGTACATCTATACTTAATGTTACATAAGATTTATATTCAAGAGCTACTGCAACGAACTAAAGGGTTGTTCAAGCTAAATCACAGAATCACTGAGGTTGGAACTGCCTTCTGGATATCATCTAGTCTAATCCCTCCCTTCAAGCAGGCTTAGCTGGAGCAGGATGCCCAGGACCATGTCCAGATGGGTTTTGAATATCTTCACAGTTGGAGAATACACAACCACTCTGTGCAACCTATTCCAGTGTTTGACCACCACTTAATACTCACATTTGTGGCCAAAAAGGAAAGACACAGAACTACAGGCCAGTCAGTATCACCTCCATCCCTGAGAAGGGATGTTTCAAAGCAATTAATCCTGGAAAATATTTTCACACACATGAAGATAATTAGCATGGAGTAATCAGCATGGTTTTATGATTTCCTTCTTAAATGGTATGGGCTAGATCAGAAACACCACAGATGGCCTAAGATTTTTTTTTTTCTCTATTTTATTTAATTTAGAGATCAATAAATCAAGCATCCATTCAAGTGTCTTACTAAATAATGTCTTTTCCTGTATGGAACAGAATGGAAAAGCAAGGTTAGACAATCTAATAAGCTTTAAAATATTGCATGGCCATCAAGTGTGTAAAGTGATAAGACCTTGTCCTTTTTTAGGAAGCAAGAACGAGCAGGAAGTAGGTCTACTCACAATTAAAAAGCAACACCTTTATTTTTACCTGTCCCACAAGATGAAAACAAGAGAACAGGGCTTGTACAGAGGCGTGAACAAGGTGAAATGTAGGCTCTCAAAGGGGAACGTAAGCTAAAATGTGATGTTACCTCTCCTGCTGCGTGGCTCAGTAGAAGGGGATCTTGGAAAGCCCTGAAACCTTGCAGCTCCAGTTTGCAAAATTGTAGTCAAATGTGTAATTCTTCACTGTCAGAAAATGAGTGAGGTGAACTTTTTACTCTTAAATATTGTCTGATAGGAAAGGAGTCTCAAGGATAGGTGACAGGTGCCAGCTACTTTATTTCTGTGGCAATGATGAATCACTGCTCAGGGTGAGCTAACATAGTCACAATCCCTGCCCTGCACTGGAGAGTTCCTCACTGCTGGTGTGGTTTTTCATGGCAGAGCTGGAAGAGGCCAGGACATGGAGAGTGCTTTCCTGACAAGCAGGAATGGAGACCTAAAGAGGACCTAAACTTGGAGATTACTCAGTCTATAGTCTATATTCTTCTAGAGCCAAGGAAAACTAGCTCTGCCTCTCCCCCATCCATTACCACTGTCTCTTCATACACCCCATCTCCTCCCTTGGGGCAGCCAGTTTATTTCCTCGGACCTAAAAAAGTGGTAGCTCTGAGGAGGTCCCTGATTTTAGAGAAGCCAGTTAAGACCTATCCCTCTTGCAGCCTGAGCTCTCACTGGCTGCAGTGGGGGTCTCATGAGCTGGTAACTGCTTTGGGGAGGGAAGGCTTCCAGGATGGTCTAGGAGAGGAGGAGACCTTAAGTTCAGTGTCACATTCAAATTTCAGTGTGTGCCTCCTTGAAGTTTCCTGCTGGCAGGATCTAGAGTACAGCAGGTGATGGAAAGGGGGAAAAATACTGCTTTTTGGGGGGGGAGGAAGGTGAGGTGGGAAGAGGGCCAGGAAGGTTGAGAATTCAAAGTAAAAAGAAAAAAATCAAAGCAAATCAATTGTGTTTTTTTCCTGCAACGTCTGGAAATGCAGAGCTACTTTCATTAGTATTCTGTAGCTAAATGTTTGCTGCTGCTCCTTCCTCAGCAACAGCTTTCTTGAAAAATATTAATATTTCAGAATTTGTAAGTTCGCCTCAGTAGCTCTAATCACAGTAATACAAAATCCTCCCCTACTCTTCACAAATATCACTACCTTCACCAGGACAGGGATATGATCCTTTCTATCCTCATTTTAACATGGCTCAGAAGGAATCATGAACAAATATTTGTTACACATTTAGAGGGTTGTATGTGGAAATTGCTAGAGGTATAATTTATGAAAGAAGCTTATAAAATAGTACTAAATAACTTGTTCTAAATACCTTGTCCTCTCCTTCTCCCCATGTGTGGAAACTACAACCCCTTTTTTAACGTCTAAGGGAGAATAGGAGTGATGAGAAAACCCAGTCCCTCTCACCCCCTTTATTATCTTCAAATCGATCCTGGGGTTGGTTGTGCAGAGTAGGGCTGGTGTTTGGTTAAACGCACACTGGGTTGAGCAAGCAGGTTGAAAATTCCCTTGGACTTTCTCACTTCCAGCACTGTCAGCCTGCCTCCAGCCCAGCTCAGTTGACCAGCGAGCAGGCTTTGCTTGGCAGACTGCTTTGGCCAGATACCTGCTGGGGGTTTGTGCCTGCTCCAAGAGGAGGACAACCAGGAGGAGGATGACGGGCTTGCAGGTAAGAGGTTGGGTGCCTGTGACCCACAAGTACTGGGTGTAGATACCCCTTCTCTGCCCACACTTATTTTTTTGGAGTCTGTTTCATTGTATTGTGCCCTACTTTTGTGTGTCAAGGTGTGTTTTTAAAGCTTTCTTGGGATAAAACTTTTTGCTGTGGTTCATCTGTAAATAGGCTTCTCTCTCCTTCTTCACCTCCTTTGGAAACCATTCCTGGTCAGGCTGTCCCAGCACAGGATTCCTTCATGGTGGGAGTTGTCCTTCCCCCACCTTCTGCACACACCCCTCCTCCCACCTTGGCTGCCAGGGGGGTGTTTCCCTCTCAGCCTATGAAATCTGGCTGGCAACATCTGCCCAGATGTTGCAACCCTGGCCGCCATTTTCCCCAGCAGCCATGAGGAGAGACTCCATTCAGGGCAATTCCTTAGTCCCTCTTGTAGAGCACCCTGGCACAGTGAGGTTCTGGCCATGCCCTCCTCTACGAGTCCCAGCAGGGCAGCTGGCAGGACCCTTCCCTTTCACCATTTGCCAGAGCAGGGGGGAGTTTTGGGAGAAGAATGTGATATGGTGGGCTTGTGGCTCATACATAGCACCATGAGACTTTCAACCCTGAATCTCACCAGCACCTTGCAGTTGTTGTGGGGGACAAGCCACCCTGGGGCCATCAGGGTGCATGAGTAATGCTGCAGCAGGCAGGAGTGGCAAGGCCTGACCCCAGGACACAGTGGGTCTCAAGAGCTTTTGCAGGATCATTGTGTTTCTCCCCAGGCTTCAGGGCTGTGACTGTTACTAAGTGTTTTCCTGGCTCGTGATATGCCTGTGATACTCCCTTCACCATCTTTGTCATGCTCATTATCTTACATAGTGGCCTTACAGGCCTTCTTATTCATGTCTGAAGAGTCCTGTCTCCTCATACAGCAAGATTTCACCATGCCTCTTCCTTGCCTGTCCATAACACCTCCCAGCTCTCACCATCCTCTTTCAGGAGCAGGACAGCCTTGCCCCTGTACCGTTCCAGAGGAGGGTCCAGCTGGTTTATGTCATGTCTGTGGCAGTGTCTTCCATGTCCATCTTCAACTCCTTCCTAGCAGCCCTAGCACCTGCTGGCCAGTGTGACTGAGGCTGCAGGCTGAACGTGGGTCTGCCCAGAGCTCGCCATGGGAACAAGCTGCTCTGCCAGCAGCTCCTCTCTGAGACATCATATGTGCCCCTACTCTGTCATCACCTCTCCTCACCCTGCCTTCCCTTGGCATCTTTCCTCCAAATCTATTGCCTTACCCTTCCTCTCCATTCCTTCTGACATCCATCCCTCTCTTCCATTGTCCACCAAGTGCTATGTCCCACCTTGGAGCTGAGCAGGTCATTTTAGGAAGAGTCCAGCCCTGGACCATCTCGAGCACTTTTCGAGCAGAGGATTGTCAAAATGTTGGGGGAGACAGCAGCTTCAGCTGGGGATGTTGGCCCTGCGGCACCAGGGCAGAGCTCTGAATGGTGTGCTTTGGTTTTAGCCTGCAAAGAGGCTGTGGAGACCCACACAGAGGGTGAAAGACCCACTCTGCTCATTGCCCCAGATGTTCACGTCTCTATTTCTGCATATTTGTGTTAAACACTCTGGTGTTGACTGGACTAAGCTGATACAAAGCACCATGTGTCTCATCAAGAGATGAATGTTGTTTTCCTGTGTCCTGCAGCAGGAGCTGATTGAGAAATGTATTATGCAGTGTTTGAAGAAGGGTCTTAATTATTTTGCTGACTATGTGTTCAGACTTCAAATGTGGTTTTCCCATGCCTGCTGTCTAATCTGGTGAACAAAAGGTTGTGGTTTATAGGTCAGAGCACGACACCCATTGTGAGCATTCTGCTTTGCATCCCAGTTATTCCAATCAATGAGCTTTGCTGAATTTTTTATGCTGTGCTGGGCTTTTATCTCTCATTTTATTGAAAAACTGCAAAACAAAAACAAAAGAGGAGTCAGATGAATTCCTAAGGTCCTGTTGGCATAAAAATATATAGGATCTTGAACAAAATAACAACAGTAATTAAAACCAGAAGTAAAAACAAGGAGCCACAGAGAACATTTTGTCTAACAGAGAAACCACCTGCCCAATTACCTCAATAGTGTCCATCAACCTACCCAAACTGAAGATATCTAGAACACAGCTAGGAACTGTGGAGGCCAGGCAGAGACCTAGAGGGATGTCCATTTGGACTAAAATCATGGTGCCACTTTATGGAGAAGAGTTGGTCTCCATCTTTCCAGATTCTTCTAGCCCAGGAAGGATGCTGTGGTGCAGGTGCTGGTTGGGCAGAAGGGGGTCATTTCCCTTGGCTTGAGGGCATCTTGTTCAACACAAACCAAAAGGTGGGCCCAGAGGATCAGCAGGTAGAAGGACTATGATGTGCCTGGCCCTTGCACTGCTTCTCCTGACCAGCCTGCATCAGCAGGGTTCCTGCGTGGTGTTCCAGAGCTCTGGAGCAAGATGACTCCAGTAGATGCAGGGAGCTGGCGTGGTGCAGCTTTTTGGCAGCCCAGGTAATATTTGATACCAAACCCTATGGGCATGGAGAGGAAAAAAGCCTCTCGGAGGTGTGCCACAGGGAAAGAAAAACTAAAGCTGAGTGAATGAGAAAAGCCACACTGACCATCTAGGCAAAGCCTTGGAGCCACACTTGGGGTGATAAATCACTAGCAAGACACCATTTCCCCTCCCATGGCTGCAGTCCTGTCAATGTCTTTTTTTTTGAGCCCTCAGCACAGTTACCTGAGATTTTTACTTTTTTTCCTTGGCAAGAAAGAATTGATTTGACCAAACAATGATGCAGCAGCTTCTGCTGCCACTTTCCAGGCAGCAGGGTGATGCCAGCCTGTGCAGCCCCTGGCGCTGTGCAGCTGAGGAAGGCAGCAGCTCTCTGTCCAGCCTGGTGGGAAGCTGCCTCCTGCATCACTGCACCCGAGCAAGGAGCTGTGCAGCACCAGCGTGGGCACAGAGCAGCTACTCTCACAAGATGCTTGCGGCTGAGTTGGTTTTCTTGCCTTCCCCTGACCCAGCAAGCAGAAGCAAAGAGACTTTTGGGGATGTGAGTGGGAAAGCCAAATGTGCAGGTCACCAGCTTTCCAGCCTGAAGGACAGGGGATGTAATTGTCACAGCAAAATCTCTGTGACTCCTTCCCCTGTCACCTCAGCAGGGTGGCAGGGTGCTGCTGAGGAGCATGTGATGCTTGCCAGATACACAAACCCACCAAAGAACCAGAGGCTGTCCCCTCCCTGCTCTCCACCAGCTTTAAGTTGAGCATTTTGTAGGTGATGCTCAGAAAGCAGCCTGCACACAGCATTAACTTTCTCTTTGCTGTGCTAAAGGCAGAGCCTGTCGAGCCTTGATGGCTGTGCCTCTAGAAAATCAGCATGTCCTCTCCTCCTCCTCCTCCTCTTCCTCTTACCCCTTTCCTCCCCTTTTCACCGAGGGTGACCCGAAGGTAAATGCCCAGACCACCTTTATGTTACTGCTAGAGGAGGGAGCAGTGTGGAGGTCTCAGTTAATTCTGGCACTGCTGCAGTCCCATCAGATATTGCTGCATTCCGTTTAAAACAAGGGAGAAAGGGGAAAAAAAAAAAAAAAAAAGAAGGTAAAAAAAATGCTCCAGTACAATACATTTGCCAAGGCTGCTTAGGTGACCTGCTGCTTTGCATATCAATATGCTCCTTGCAGAACCCAGCGGAGAGCAGCTCCGAGCGATGTGTGTTCATTTGCAAGGCTGAGAGGAATATCTCCGTGAGCCGCTGGAAGCCGGGCTGGTTTCAGGTCGCGGCTGAGCAGGGCTTCCAGCCAGCCTGGCTCCCCTGGGGATGACCTTCTCTTACAGGTCGCTGAAAGGGGCCTGAGGAAAACACTGTGTTTCTTAGAAGGTTTCAGGCTTGCTCTCTTCGTGTCTGCTACACTGGGGAAATCGTAGGGAGGGCTGCAAACCGCCCAAGGCTGGGCGCGCCTGGGGGCAATAATATTTAAAAAACAGCCCAAACCCCAGGTCCAGCGGCTTTGTGGCTGCCCCTGTCTGAGCCCCGTGCCCCGAGGTGTCTGCCCCTCACCGTGGGCAGGATGATGAGCAGCCCGGCTGCTCTCGCAGTTCCTGGAGGGCAGCATTAATATTTAACTCTCTCCCCACGCCGCGGGGCTGAGCGCTTTGATCGCTGCCAAAACACCTCTGATTTCACGCAGGGTTCAGAAGCGCCGCTTCCTGCCTTGCCATAGGGTTTGAAGGGACTGTATTTGCATTTCTGACGGCGCCAAGCTAAGGTCTCTGTTATTCCCGCTTCCCTTGGGTGTCTCGGGCCGGCTGTGGGGCTTTTCCCAGGGCTGCAGAGCTGGGAGTCGCATCCACCGTGCTGTGTGGCTTCCAGCCATGCTCAGCTGTGGGCAGGGCAGGCATGGCAGGGCATGCAGGCTGGGTCCATCATGGGTTCTCAGGTACTCATTGCCCTAGAGAACTGAATTACCACCCAATAATGAATTAATTCTTACTCACTGGCATGGTAGACAGTTCATGACCAACTGGATAACGCTTATTCAGGGCAAAGTAGTGAAACAATTTAACTTGGCTATGTTTCCCTTCCTCCCTCCCTCATGTCATCTACATCCTGACCTTTTCCTTCATGGGCATGGGGATGTATCATAAGGCACATCAACCAAATGACTCCCAATTTCATTCCCTGAGTATCTGAGGACTCAGTAGACAAATTTGCAAGGCTGCCTGCAGATTTTGGAACATCCATGATTCAAACAAAGTCAGATTGAACTTGAGCAATGCTAGCACACATCCATAATGGTGATGTGCAGTTCTTTGTATCCATCACCCTGTTGTTCCTGAGTCTGACTGTACATGTGATATTTGGTTTGTTTCTCAAGCACCTTCATGCTGCAGAATGTAATCCAAATAGACATGCAGACTTAGCAGGAGAGCAAATCCTGGCTGTACTTCCCAGCCCACCACACAGTTAGCTAATGAAGCAAACCAAGATGCTGAGAAAATGGTCTGTGGTGACATGCAAGCAGATTGCTTGAGTAAGTCTCCATGCATACAAAGAGTCCAGAAAAATGCATGGGGAAGCAATGAATGGGTTGCTTGGAGAGGTTTTGCTTGTGTTTTCAAAATGCTGATGAGCTGTGTGGTTTATTTTACAGTACATGTCAGGATTTGGAAATGAACATGTTTCTGAGGATCCACGCTGTCCAGGAGCTTTACCGGAGGGACAGGTACTGAGTTTTTTTAAAGTGCTTTATCAAAATGACATGGAATAGAGTGAATATGTATTCCCTGGGCTTCTTTTCATCTTAAAGAGTTTTCTTTCTCTCTGCCACCACAAAAATCTCCAGGAACCTTCTTTATGTAAGACCAAAATAATAAGATGCTGGAAAAAAAATCAGAATTAAAGATTTCCATTCAGACTTTCTACTTTTAAGTTACTTGTGAGCTTCCAAGTTTCACCTTGGGGGTTATGACTTGACTAAATTACCTCTGCTCAACAGCAGGTTTTTTTCCTAAAGGAGCCTGCAATACAAGTGGCTCAGCCACACCAAGAAGGAAACCATTGGCTCTGGAATAAACCAAAGCAGACGTTTGAAGCTTGGCAGAGAGATATGCTCATGCAGGAGAGGCAGCTTTTGCATCTCTGTGGGCATCAGGTGTCATGATGCTGAAATACAAACCTTTGGCCAGAGACCAGATTCTTTGGAGGGAGAGAACATGAAGGCCTCTAGTAATAAACTGACAAATTTATTCTTAAAAGTAATTTCACAACATGTTTGATGAAAATATATTAGGTTGGATCGTTCTGTTTTAAAGAAAGGAATCACCACCCACGTGGTGCTAGCCCCTCAGTCTGCAGAGGCAATAACGAAACCCTGAAGTGTTAAAACTCTCTCATCTCCCTCATGCTAGTATCCTTCACACCAGCACACATTTTGAGGCTGCTTGTGGCTTCCCTTGGATCTCCTGTAAACCCTTGGACTTGGATGGTACCACTTCTCCTATAAACACAGGCTGAGACAGTTGAGGTTGTTCTGTCTGGAGAAGGCTCCAGGAAGACCTTATAGCATCATCTAGTACCTAAATGGGGCTACAATAGAGTTTGAGAGGGACTTTTTATAATGGTATGCATTGATGGGACAGGGGGGAATGGCCTTAAAGCCAAAAGAGAATAGGCTTGGATTAGCTATTAGGAAGAAATTCTTCACTATGAGAGTGGTGAGGCACTGGAGCATGTTGCCTAGAGAAGTTGTGGATGCCTCATTCCTGGAAGTGTTCAAGGTCAGGTTGGATGGGGTTTTAGACAGCCTGGTCTAGTGGAAGGTGTCCCTGCCCATGGCAGGAGTTTAGGACTAGATGATCTTGAAGGTCCCTTTCACCCCAGGCCATTCTGTGATTCCATGATTCTATGGCTTGATGCTCAGTCAATTACATCCTTGGGTGCTCCTCTTCACCCTCTGTGCGAAGAGGCCAACAGGGAGCTGCACCCTTTGCTTTTCCTGAGGTTTCTAAATCTCCTGAGTTCTGTTGTTTTACACTCTGTTTGCCAGTGTGGATACTAACACACAACACAGTGACACACTAAATGCATATATATGTCCCCTAGGTCAGCATGGCAGCCTATGGCGTGCTCACAAGACAAACTGCTGTGCTGGATCAGGCTCACAGCTTGGCTGGTGCAGTGTCTTGTTTCTGAGGCTGGCTAGGAAAAATGTTAGAAAGAGGCACCTTAAAACTGGGAGATCAATAGTGGTGCTGCTGGTCTAAACAGGCTGTGGTGGATGTGCTCCTTGAGGTCTCCCAGAGCAGCATTGCTTTCCAGAGGCAGACCCCTCCAGCTCCTGGCTGAGGTGCTCTCACTTGGCCACAGTCTGGGCTCAGTGTCAAAAGAGTTAATAGAAAAATCTGAAAAAGAGTTAGACCAAAAAAATCTTCAGTCCCAGGGGTGGATCTTTTCTCCTATGCAGTATTTATAAGACTGGCATCTGCAGTAGTGCTGGCTAAGATAAAAATTCCAAGGGCTATTGATCCCCCTGCTTCACTGCATACCCATGCTGACAAGATGGAGTTTGAGGGCTGGAAGGTATATGCATTATGAGAGCTTTACTTCTTCCTTCTGCCCACCTGTCAGGGCAGTGCTGGATACTGTATGGATGGCTGGTCTGCTCAGCTGCAGAAGGATGACAGGATGTTATACTAGACCTTGCAGGAGGGAGATGGGATAGCAAATGGTGTATGACTGTCCCACTGGGGTATTTTCTGCAGTTCTTGGATGCTTTTCCTTCTTGCTGAACTCAAACAAATAGGTGCCGGCCTACTTAAATCAAAATACTTAGTTCCTGTTCTCTGAAAAGGAGGAATCCGTCCTCCAGTTATGAACTCACCAGAGCTGCTAAACCTACGCTTTGCTCTGCAAAGGGGAAAGGGCTCCCTTTTTGCTCCAGATGAAGACTCTCACTGTGCAGAAACCCTGTGGAAAAGCAAAGGCTGCTACACAGGTCACTCAGTGCTTTCGGGCAGCAGGCAGCACTGTCAGGGTGAAGCAGCATGACACCAAAACTGCTCAGGCCACCCGTTCCCTGGGCAGAGGGCAGGAGGAGAAGGGAGCATTCAGTGCATTCAGCTGCTGTGAGCCTTTATCAGTCCTCTGAGAAGCCAGCCAGACATGATGCTTTGGGGCTGCCCCACTGAACACTCGGGCTCAAAATAATCTGTGTATAACAGTGGGCTACTTTGCAGTCTGTAAGCACTGGGAATGAGTCCCTTTTCCCTGACGCTCCCATTGCTGACCCTGCTGAGAACTGCCCATTGCAGCTCACTCTATATTGCCGACTCGTTGGGGCACTTTTGTGACATGTGGGAATGGCCTTTGGGATCTGGCTGGTACCTGTGGGGCACCCAGCCTCACAGGGGCTAGAAGATACAGCTAATGGGACTGAAGCACAGCCTCAGGAGAGCACACCTGCCCATGACATCAAGCTACCACTTGCAGTGCTCTGCTGGAGGCTTCACAGCCAAATCCCACGCCACTGCTTCTCACTCCTTATTTTTTCTTCTCCTCCAACTCAGAATAACCCTCAAGTCTGCCCATATGGCCTGTATGCTGAACAGCTCTCGGGCTCTGCCTTCACCTGCCCCCGGCCCACCAACAAGCGAAGGTACTGTGACCCCTGGCAGGGGCTGGGGGAAGTGGGGCTCTTGGGGTGAGCACTGGGGAGCAATGGAGAGGCTGCCTCAGTGCCACCAGTGCTTTTTGCAAGCCCATATTGGTAAAGATCCTCCACTGTGCACTGGGAGAGGGGCAAGGAGAGAAAACCACCGAAGAGGGAGAGGAAAGGCTTTGGTGGGGGGAACTGAGTTAAGAAAATGCTGAGAAAGGAGGGGCCGAGATGGTTTTCTGAGTGAGGGGAGGACGGGGGAGGATGCTCATGGGGGCCAGATGGGCCTGAGTGGGCTGTGTGTGTTGTGAGAAAAATCCTCGGGGTTTCAGCCCTGATGCTACTACAGAAATGTCACGCCTGCAACTGGCACTGGTAAGCACCTGCTGGACAGTGTCAAAACCAAGCCTCTGAGCAGGACTATTTTGTCCTCCTAAGGGATATCCTTGCACTGTGGCTGGGACCAGTGAGCTGCTAGCTCAGGCTGTTCCTATTTTAGGGCTGCCCAGGGGCTCAGACCAGTGCCAGGCACCCAGCATGCTGTTTAACACCTCAGCAGTGCTGGGGACAGCTTGTTCCAGCCAGCAGCAAATTTCCCAGAGCTCTGTCCCAGCCATCATGCTCTGACGATGACCAGATTGCAGAAGATGGGTTTCTCATTTTGCTTCTCCCACTGTGGCTTTTCTGTCCCTTTTGTTGTTCATTCAAATGAAAGGCAAATGTATCATCTGAGATGCCTCTGCTCTCCAGGCTGGTGCCAGCTCTCACTGTGCGTGGGAAAAGGATGAATCATTGTTTGCTGCACGAAGATGTCCTTGATGAAATTTTTCCAGCTCTCAAGGGAGAGCTCCCTTTTCCCCTCTCCCACCCATCCAAACTAAAACCACCCCTGTCAACACATCAAAGGCACTGGCAAACCAACCTAGCTCAGGCTTTTTCCTGATTATCTCTGCCTTTCCACCTGATTAAAAGCCCAGCTTCAGGCTTGGCTGCATGCATGGTGTGTGGGTTCTGGCCACAGCTGCTGGAGCAGCAGGGACATCAGGGGGTCACAGCCATACACAGCAGGCAGCAAGGAGGGAGAGGGACAGCCCCAGGCCATGACAGAGGCATGGACTACCTCCTACAGCAGCAGAAAGCATCACATGGTCTTCACTGCACGGGCTTGCCAGTGGCTCTATGGGCATGGCCATCCAGGCATAGGATGCTACTTTTAGTAATACATCCAAATTTAAGTTCGGGCTGTGACCTTCTGTCTCCAGAGAGCCCCTTTGTTCTTTCAGTTAGATACAGTCCTCATCTCTGTCTTCTCTGAGCTGCTTTGTAGCTGTGTTTAAACTGGCTGGTTTTTTTCTGAGAGATTGCTGTATTTAAGGCACAGATAAAGCTGTACCCTTATTTTTTATATGCATGTGTATGTGTACGTAAATGTTGACATAGGTAATTATACATAAATACACATATAAACATTTATCTATATATATTGCAGGATATGTTTGTATTTAGAGCCTATAATAAAAGGAAATCTCTAACTGTGAGCTGGTGTTTGATGTTTAATATTAATTTTAATATTAATAGTATTGATATTTAATACACCTTTTGTTCCATTTACCACCAATGTAAATGTTATTTTAAGAGCTCAATCAGCCAGCAGCCACACAGGGTTTAACTTTTTCCCCAGGCTAACCTAGGCATTTTCCTTCTTTGTAGCTGGCTGTATCGAATCCTACCTTCAGTCTGCCACAAACCCTTCAAACCTCTCGAGGAGGGCCACTTGACACATGACTGGGATGAAATTGAGCCTGATCCCAACCAGGTAAGGTTGGAAGGAGCCCTGACCCTGCTAGGAGGATGGTCAAATATTAAACTCACCAGGAGCACAAAGTGTTGAGGTGCAACAGGCTCTGAGTGGAGCAATGGGGACCTGGGTGTCTGGCAGACAGAGGAGCAGGGTCTTGACTGCCACTTCTTCATGGTTTCTCCCCTATGGATCACGCAAGGAAGGACAGCCTGCAATACAATGCTTGCTTCTTCCCACCTCAATGGATCCTTGTGCTGCTACCCAGCATGGCTTCAGTGTCATAGGGTTTGGTCTGTGCTACCTGGAGTCTCCCTTGGGGGCTCCTGTTGGCCACCTCTCGGTCTGCTCTCTCTTATTCCCCATCCAAAGCTCCTCATGCCCCAGCCTGGCCAGCAGAGCAGCAGCACACCTCTGCCATCCATCCTCTCCTTCCCTGTGCTTTTGGAGAGGCTACTGGCTGCCAGCCCATTTCTCTGCAGCCCTCATGGGAAATCTAGCTTCATTCTGGAGAGTCACGCAGAGACACGGCATTTGTCTTCCTCTGCTACAGCCTTGTGATCATCTTTAATCATGATTTCTTCCCTGCCAGCCCCTAGAACAGTTTTGCTAATCTTTTCTTGCTGTTCTCCTCTCAGCATCATCTCATGGTCATTGGTTTTCATTCATCTCAAGTTTTGCCCTTTGATGCATCATCATTAGATAATTTCCACCCTCCCAGCAGCCTCACCATTTGTCTAAATACTTTCTCAGATCTGCTGGAACATGTTTTCCAGCCATTGACCAAGGAGCAGTGACAGGCTCATATTTACATGCGTCTGGTTCTCCTTCCCAGATGAAGCTCCAATGACTTCTGCTACCACCTCATCCATCCTCGATGCCCTTTCACAGCCCACATCTACCTTTACACTTATTTATGATTACAGTAATTCCAAGATGCCCAACTCTCAAGCATCTCAAGTCATTTACATGTAGCACATTTTTTACCTAAGGGAACAGCAACAAAGCTCCTGCCCACTCTCTCACTGCTTTCAACCACCAAACCCAGGGGGATTATTTCCTAGCAATAAGTGGGAGCCACCTTCCTGCTTTCCTTCTCATCCTCTCTGAAGCAGAGCCAGAGACAAGGTTCAGTTTGTTGGACAAGATCTACTCTTCCCTGTGGTGCTTTGTGTTTCACCCAGCTTACTTAAGGATCCTTCCCAATTGTCATCCCTTTCAAAAGATGGCCATATGGAGGCACCTTACACAAAGCCCATTGAAATCAAAGGAAAAAATACAATTTAACATTACCCAAGGACAAATGGCAGAAATATAAAAGACACAGAGTACAAAACTGAAAAGGGGATAAAGGTGATGAAAAAATATGGGGTGGTATCTGTGCAAGAAATGCTGAAGCAGGAGAAAGCTCTCCTGGAACAGAGAGGACCAGAGGAAGCTCTGATTGAGAGGCAGGGACAAAACAAATGCCAATAACAAACGTCACAGTTTTAAAAAAAAGCATAAACTGTGGAATGTCTTACCAGGAGATGCAGGTGGGTTCGAAAAGTGATTGGGGAGATAAAAGCTATACAGTAATAGTAAGCACAGAGGTGCTGTATCTCAGGAGGCTCACGGATCGTAGAGCAGGGAAACAACACTAAAAGCTTCCCCAAGCCCCTGGCAGTGGCTGCCACTGTCTATCTTGGCCTCTCTTCTGGCTCGAGACATTCGTTCTTCTCTTCTTGCATCAGTAAAACCCAAATGCAGCAGAGATGCACTGGACAGAGCTTGTGGGTTTGCAGGTGGAAAGCCTTTGAGAGGAAAGGGACTGGACGCCACTGAAAGAAAAGCTGAGGCTCAGCGCTGTCTTACCCATCTGTGGGGTGTCAATACCTTGTAAAGGTCACATCTGATCTTCTGGTTGGTTCACTTGTCACCATCCAGAATATACAGCTTCTCCAGCACCTTCTTCCTCTCCACTCATAACCCCAGCAGTGTGACCCTGAGCAGGTGCTGGCATGAAGCCACCCAGGTCTCCTGGGGGGGAAAAATGTCTCTACCCAGCAGTGAATGGGATATGAGGAGGAAGGGATGAGGGATAAATCTAACTCAGGTGACCCAGGGCTGCTGCAGCAGGGTTGGAGAACAGAGTGGAGAGGGCCAAGGTGCAGGGCCAGGCCTGGGGTGCAACTGATTAATTAGGGCTGAATGCAAATTTCACTCAGCTTTACTGGCAGATGCTCTGACTGGGCACACTTGCCTGTTTCCTCCCAGGGCTGGCTCTGCAGGAGAGTCTGAAATGTTGCCTGGGCACCTACCTTTTGACTTAGGTTTGAAAAACTTCCACATGGCTTGGGAGAATTGAATATCTTTGTCTCCCTTTCAAATTTAGCTGAAATTTGACATAGTTCAAAAATTTTTGGAACAGCAGACACAGACACGGTCCTATAAGTTTTATTTTCTTGGGGCATCAGCCCAAAAATGTGTTAAGAGAGACCAGGTTGAGTAGATAAAAGCAAGAAAATATTCTTGTGCTTGCTCAGAGTCACAGGTACTTTCACCTGTGATCAAGTGTATTGATGCAGGGGATATATCTGCCACTTGGCCACATCAGCATCCTCCTAATTCTGGGTGTTTGGGTTGGTCTGCACCAGCCTCCTCAGGGAGAGGCTCTCAGCTTCAGCACCTCATTCCCAAGAGCTCCAAAGACCCTTATTATTACATTAGTGGCAATAAATACTTTGGACTCCTCTAGCACCTTCTCCCTGGGGATTTCAACAGGATTTACAAAAAGTAATTAGTGCTGCTTATGGCTCCCACTCACACAGGCAGAGGTATTTCTGTTTTGGATGTGGGAAAAATCAGGTGGAGCAAAGAGGAATGTTATGCTTGGGTCACAGAGGGACTGAATCATCCAGCATGGAGTGGAGGACCATGGAAATTTGGCTGTGGAAAGTCAGCTTTTAAACAAGACTTTTGTTTTAACCTTGGGACTCCACAGGCCTGCCAACCATTTTACAAAATTATGATTAAAATTAAAGGAGTTCCATAAATAAAAATAAAAATAAGTCAAAATAAAATAAAACCCACCAGTAAACCAGATTATCAGGGCAAAGAGGAAAAAGAGAGCTACATAGCTAGCAGAGGGCAGGGAAGCAGATGGAGGACAGGGATCTGCTTTCTTTTGAATTACCACCATTTGTGTTATGATCACTCGTGTCTCTTTCTTGTTTTTTTGTTTGCTGCAATTTAGCTGCGATGGAAACCTTTTGAGATTCCAAAAGCCCCTCAGAATAAGATGGACTTTGTGAGCGTAAGTTGGGGAACCAGGGCCTTTGGGCATCCTCCATCTCTGCTCCCTTTCAGGGGCAGCAGGGCACAGGGGACGCTCAGCACTGGGATAACAGCGGTGCTTTTGAAACCACTGGGCTTGCAGAGCGCTGATGGGAGGGGAGAAGAGCTTGGATTTCAAGCAACTGAAGGTGGACTTGATTTTCTTCATTGCCTTTCAAGGAACTTTTTCAAAAGAAAAACACTCCAATCTCCAGCTCTGCCCAGATTGCTGGCTGGAAAACACCAGCTTATATGGAATTAAAAACCCCTTAACTTATTAAAGAAAAGCCAATGTGTTTCACAAAAGGCCATACACAGAAAAGCTGGTAGCAGTGTGGGAAGCAGGGACAGGGGGTCAGCTCTGCAAGAGGGTGGGATGAAGGGAGGAAAGGGGGCTGCCCCTGCTCTCCTGCCTGCTGCTCACTCCTGATGCTTTGGGTTTGCCCGTAGGGACTGCACACCCTGTGTGGTGCTGGGGAGCCCAGAGGACGCAATGGCATCGCCGTCCACATTTTTGTCTGCAACACCTCCATGGTCGACAGGTCAGTGGCTGCTGCACTGGTGGCTCTGGCTCTCCAGGCTGGCTGCCTGCACGTGTATGACTGCTGCCACCGTGCCTGAGTCCAGCCGCCCCCAACATCACTGTCCCTACGTCCCTGTGCTCCTGTGTGCACAGGCAAAGGTGTTCACAGTGTCCACAGCGGGTGTTTGTGAAGCAGGCTGTGCTCTATGGCAAACACTGGGGTAGTAGGTGATGGGCCACTGAGAGAAGTAGGGAGATGGACATGGGGATGCAGCAAGCAGTGTGTTGGATCCAGGTGCTCTCATCCCAGGGACTGGAGCTGCTCCTCAGAGTTCAACACACAGGCAGCTTCTGGCAGGCATTGCTGCTCCCTGCAGCTGCTCGTGGGGGAAATCAGCCCCACTCCCCAGTTCACAGTGACTGATGTGCCCATGGCCACAAAGGCAGGGACCTGGCAGAGGTGGGAGGACATCCTGCCTCCAGGCTGGACACATTAAACCTCCCTGCCTCCTCCACACCAGCCAGAATGTTGCACTCACTGACCTACAAATACCACTTCTGGGGCCAAAGGGGAGATCTCTGCCATGTCAGTCTCCCACCTCAAAACTCCCCAGCTGAGACCGTGGCATGTGGCTGGGGCTTACACCACCTTGACCTTCCTGTTTTCCTTTTTCTGTAGATGCCTTTATAATTCGGATGGTGACTTCCTGATTGGTGAGTTGATGCTTTGGCTTTTTCTTTCTCTCACCTAATTGTACCTGGGTTGCCGGTTTTGTTCTTCCATTGCCTTGGACCCTAGGGCCAGGATTTGGGGGAGAGTGTTGGTGTCACCTTCATGCCATGCAGACTTGGTGGTCTGGCACACAGTTGCATTGGTCCTATGAAGCTCAGAGAGTTTACCTCTGTGACAGACCCCAACTTTTTGAGCCATGACCCAGCTTCCTTGGCACGGTGCTCAGGAATCATTTCCCCGTTCTCCCCAGACCAGTATTAGATGCACAGAGGTTTTCTGGAAAACATAAACCTCAGGATTTCTGAACAGCTTATAGTTAGATGCCTTTGTTGCTTCAGCCCAAGCACAGCAGCTTAGCTCCCGCACTCTGCTAGCCTCAGGCAACCAGACTGCCATGGTGAGTGTGCAGCTTGGCACATAAAGCCTGTACATGCTGAAAAGTCTTCTGAGCAGTATCAGAAGTCAGATATTTGCTTGTATTTTTCTTGACCAAGGGACAGAAATGCCTTCAGGTCACCAACAGGAACATTTCTCCCATGAAATAGCTATTAAATTGTTCCTGCTTACCTCCCTCACTACCGTAAAGTAGAAGTGCCAGGGCAGGTTTTGTAAATCTGTTAGTATTTCAAGTTAAAATGTGAGCTCTTCTGTGCCAGGACAGTCATGAAAAAGAATGTGGATATTAGCAAAGCATTGCCTCTACCCTCAGGAAGCAGTTAGCAGTTATTCCCAGACATCTAACCTGCCACAGCCATAACAAGGATGGGTGCGTGCACTGTTTTATGTGAAGATTGTGAGACAGACACGTGTGACCCCAAATATATCAAGTCCCATTATTCTGGCCAGTGATGTAAACCTCACATCAAGGGGCCACAAGGTGATGGCTCACACAGGTACCTTCTGTGCTCTGGGGCTGATGGGGCTGGTCTGGAAGCTTTCACTCCAGTGCGAATCTCTGCATGGGAGCTTGGACTCATTGTGTAGCCATGTCAGAAAGGGGCCATTGCTCTTTCTTGGAGCCTGGTGCTCTGGCAGGGACAGAGAAGGTGGCAATCACTACATTACTTCAGTTCCTCTGCCTGCATTTTGTTTCCACAGTGCCCCAGCAAGGAAAACTACTCATCACAACTGAGTTTGGGAAGATGCTAGTGGAGCCCAATGAAATCTGTGTCATCCAGGTAAATGCTGACTGTGCCTTGCCTGTGGCTCAAAGCCAAACACTGGAGCAAGCCAGCTCCTGCTCTCAGTTGCTTATGGTTTGCCAGCAAAGTCCTGGGAGGATCCTGATGTCTTCCTTTGTTTTCCAGCAAGGAATGCGTTTCAGTGTGGAGGTGTTTGGAGAGACCAGAGGCTACATCCTGGAGGTGTATGGGGCACACTTTGAGCTGCCTGACCTGGGACCCATTGGTAACAATCTCCTGTTAGACCTACTGTAAATTTCATAGGGACAGGCAAGAACTGCAAGCCCAAATCCATTCTTTTATATCCTATGTAATACGTCGTCCCATGCACGTGCTCCTTCACAAGGTTGGTTTCCATCCCAGCACTGTTATTCCCCAGCAGTGAAAGCGTCCTCCAAGAAAAATGTGACAGCCTAGCTGTCTCAAGATTCCCCTTGGACCAAAGGGACCATTTACCTCCCACCCCTTTTTCTACTTTCTCTTTTCCCTTCTGGTCTAGGTTTCCCCATCTGCTGGTTCAGAACCTGTTCCTACCAAAAGAAACTCAAAAGGCCATCACCACTAAAGCTTCTTGCTTACAGATGAGGCATCAGCTGGAGTGATAGGGAGAGATTTTGTGGTAAAAAGAAAGTCAGATTTCAGAGGCAATGGCTATTATTGAAGAGCCACTTTAATCAAGTGGGTTTTTCCCCCCACCTGTTTCAACAGAGGCAGCTCGGAGTTCTAGAGTGCCTTAGTGTCAAAAGCTGCTCCCCTCGGAGAATTAGAAATCAAGAAAATGAGCAGCACAGGACTTGGATCACCAACACATTCACATCTCTGTGTTGTGCTGCCAGGGCTGATCTGCTTTCAGTGAGCACAGGTCTAGCTCTCATAAATCACAGATCCTGTCTGCCAGCTGCCTCCTGCTCTGTGCAGTATGGCAGATCATGAAGGCACAGCCTCTCGCTGCTGTGACAAAGATATTGTGAGGGGGCACGGCATCTGAAGCCCTGACACCCACGTTGTGATTTTCCAGCCAGCTTTCTGGCGGCGCTCAGCTCACGTTATGTCACCTTCCTTGTCCCTGGAGCACTTGTCTCCAAATCCATCTTGCTGAGAAAAACTCCTCCTGGCTACTGCTGCTAAGATTGTCTCGGGGAAAGGAAGTGAAATTCCTCTTGTAAGAGCTAAAGTAATTACAAAACCAGTTCCAATAGTTCTTTACTTTTAGACAGGTGTTTTAGGGTTGGGTGTTTTTCATTTTAGGTTGGATTGGGGGTTTTTTCCCCACCCGACTGAGCTTGTTTTATAGCTCTCCATGTGATCTAAAAGACTGGCCATGGTTCAAGTAAACTACCTAGGTATTGGCAATCAGTAACAAGCTTGGCGTGGAACAGCTGCATTCAGGGAGCTTTTGCAAACATCTCATGGCTGTGGTGAAACAGAAGCTGGTCATTGTTGCAGTGGAGAATCAACCCAATTTGCAGCTGTTTAATGGGACCTCCTTTGAGCATCTCTCCTGTATGACATGCTGGGCACATCTTTTTTCCACGTGGAGCTTACAGTGATTTTTCAGCAGCTTGCCTTTCAGCTGCAGGTTTCTGCCTTCACCCACTTATTGTGCTCTGTGTCTGCTCCACTTGATTATTGATATGGTTGCCCCAGCCTGTTTGTAACAAGTTTTCCCATTAGCTAGTTTTTCAGACACAGTTGGGCTGTCTTTGATGGGATTTTTTTTTTTTTTGGTCTCCAGAAGGTAGGAATCTATTATAAGGTTTCCTTTCTGGAGAAAGGAAAAAGAGTGCACTTGCCTGTAAACCTTTTCAGGAGGTGGCAATTATAAGAGCTCCTCTTCTCACCACCTACCCACCTTCCCCTCAGAGACCAAAATCTTTTGTATTTCAGTCTTACTTTATTTTAACTTCACTTTTCACTTGAAAAAAGTGACAGCTGGAGAAAAGCAATGACTGCTAAACCTTAGCAGCGGGTAGTAATGTCTGCATTTTTATCTAAGAAATTCAAAATCACTTTGTAACAATAATACTAACTAGAGGAAGAAGAATGCTACAGTACCCATATGGTGCTTTGCACTTTGAAAATGCACTCCTCACACTAAGCAACCCCTCAGTATGCCCAAAGTCTGTAGGTATCACTATTTTATTACTCATTTTGTAGGCATTCAGAAATGTATTTGGCCCCCTCATGACATGGCTCATAATTTCTGCATGGCTAAGCATCCAATCAGCAGGATGTCCAGGCACAGAGAGCAATTCACCCTCTGTTTTTCACTTAATTCCTAGTTGTTACATGCCTTTAAATGAGGATGACGTACTGATCTTGTTCAGAAGGCAACTTGGGAAGACCTGTCTTAGTCACAAAAGGGACTTAAACGCTGGGATGTATCATGATTACCTACTCGTAGGAGCACAAGAAGTACATGGCTATTTGAGGTTTCATGGTGGGCCAAGAAGCAGTTAGGTCATTTGCAATGCAGAAGGGCACCCCCAAAGCCAGGAAATTAGACCAGCCTCTCACTTTGCTAGCAGGTTGCTCAAAGAGCTCTGGCATCTCTTCTTCTTTCCCAGGAGCCAACGGCCTGGCCAACCCACGTGACTTCTTGGTGCCCGTCGCGTGGTACGAGGACCGCCAAGTGCCGGGGGGCTACACTGTGATTAGCAAATACCAGGGCAAGCTGTTTGCAGCCCAGCAGGTGAGGATGCTCTGGGAGAACAGGTAACACTGAAACACAGTGACTGTCCATGCATGGCCTGGGATGTGCAGCTCAGTGGCATGGGCATAGTGACGAGAGGTCCTGCTGGGTTATGTGGAGCAGAACTGAGCCCTTGTCTTCTTGGGTCATTCCTCTTCCCACCTGAGGCTCCTCAGTCTGGGGAAACGGTGTTTGTGAAGACTTGGTTGCCCAAAGACCTAATGATGGTGTTTGCCTCACTGTTTCCATGCATTTATAGTGACAGAGTAAAAAAGAGGAGATGTGGATGTTGTGAAAAACTTGAATTTGCTCACCAGAGAGCCAGTGTTGCAGCTGGCCTTATCCAAGCACCGCCTGGGCACTCAGAAACCCTCAGAGACCAAACCTCAGAGGGAGGGCTGAGACTCACCAAGTGGAAATGCTGAGAGAAACCTCATCCTCACAATGTTGGGCTGTGCCTAAAGGGCTACTGATATACCTCTCATCATCATTTTTCATTTGGGAAAGAGCAGCATCCTGTGTATGTTCACCTTGTTGGAAGGCTGTGTGTGCTAACCCTCTGTCTCTTTGCTTTGGCAGGATTTCTCCCCCTTCAATGTCGTAGCTTGGCATGGGAACTACACGCCATACAAATACCATCTGGAAAAATTCATGGTCATTAACGCTGTTGCTTTTGATCATGCGGTAAGTTCTGGGCCTGGACAAGACAAAGCAATACTTTGTGTCTACTGCACTGTCCAAACTCACCCTGAGCTCCAAGGGCTCAGTGCCTCTTAAAAAATATATTGTGGTCTAAGAAACACTGTGAAATCTCTTGTATTGCTTTCCCTGGGCCCAAACCAAGCTCCTATAGAGAAAGACTTGTGGTACAAAGACATAACTGGAGGTTGATCAGCTTCTTGAACAGCTCTATACAGCTTAGCATAGAATTTCTGTGCCCTGGAGTAGGGATGGATACTAAAGCCAACATACACCATGCAACTCAGCAAAAAGACTGTTGCTTCAAATACTTGCCTTGATTTATTTCTTGCAATTGGATAGGCTCCTTCCCCTGGTTCCTCTGAGTCCAGCACTGAAGTTCATTTGAAAAGCTGGCAGCTTCCATTGTAATAATTTCTAGATCTTATGGAAAATAACTAAAGCCAAAATTAATGTGAGCAGCTCATCTAAAAAGGAAAGCAGCCCAGTGGGAGAGGTGCCCAGAGAGATGCAAGTGGGTGTGCAAGCAGACTGGAGCACTTCTAGTGAGAAAACCAACAGAAAGTAGTGATTCAACTCCAGAAAAACCTGCCAGGAGAAGGATGGGTTTAGAATCAAAGCCCAGAAAATCATTTTACTGAATCAGAGACTTCAGCAAGCCACAATTTCTCTGCATTTTCTTCTCCCTATAAACTAACAGGGCCATGATGCTAAACATCTCCAGCAGGATGGTCCTGTCCTCTGTAATGGTCTAAGGAAAAGGTGTGGGTTTGTGGTAGGAGTGCTGGAGACTGTTCCTAGAATTGCAGTACCTCATCTTGCACGGCTCTTCACCCCCTGCATCTGTGCTGCCAGCTACAGGGGCATCATGGCCAGGATGGGGAAGGATCTCCAAAGCTGCTCAAAGGAAGAACCGTCCAGTCCCATCCCTTGGCCCCTGTGTTCAGCATGAGATTGAGACGCTGGATGCTGTCCCACAGGGTCCCAAATCTCATCTATAACTTCTATAATACCAACTGCCAGCAGCAAAAGTATTTAGGCAAGGGAGAGGCTCTATCAGTCAGGTTTACCACCTGGATGACCTGAGCAGACAGCTCTGAACCCTGCTCTGTTTCATGCTTTTTGCTTTGTTGTTTTTCTTTTTTTTTTTCAGGATCCTTCTATCTTCACTGTCCTGACAGCCAAGACAACCCGTGCTGGAGTGGCACTGGCTGACTTTGTCATATTCCCCCCACGATGGGGGGTAGCTAACAACACCTTCCGTCCACCGTACTACCACCGTACGTCTGCTCTGTGTGCTCGAGTTCAGGACTGCAGCAAAAAAAAGAATAAGCCCCCATTTATTTGAGAGCACGTGCAGGGAAGCAGCAGTTTGATTTGTTGCCCTTGTCTCAGTTAGTCAGCTTCTTGGAGTCAGTCAGTTCTCCCTGGAAAATGAACAAATGCAAAGATGTTCCTATTTAGAGCATCTCAACCCTCAGAGGTGATGGGCTCATTGTGCCTGCATAGATGGATGTGTCTGTACTCGAGGAAGTCCCACAGAGACCAGTTGCATATTGAACTTGGCACTGTACGGACGCATCAGATATTGTTCTGTCATCAAGCCATGAACTGCTTAATATCTCATTAGTACATAGAAGAAGAACAGGACAAAGAAAAATATTGTGTTACAAGTGGTGAGAAGCACAGAGGGATGTAGAGCTGGCACTTGTGTGGTGAGATCAGAGTTACAGTGAAGGAGGGACTTGGCTCTCCTGAGCCCTTCATCACCACCTGCATCGTGATGGAGGTACTGCTGGCATTTAACAAGCCAGTGACCAGGAACAGGGCTTTCTCAGACAGGGAGTTGGTTGATTTGGGATTTGATTGCCATCTCCAGAGCTGGTTTCTTTTTGGCAGTTTTTTGGCTTCTTCTTGGCAGGGCATGGCAACATGTTGCATCGAATGGATGCTAGAAATCTAGTTCCCCGCATGAAACTTTCCAGCGTGGGGATGAGGCACACTCCTTTGAGACTGAGGGGGAAAGCTAGGCCACTCTGCACCCCTTCTGTCAACTAAGCTAAGAGGCTCCATCTCAGAAAATATCGAGGGGCCACTCTGTGGTCCCTTTGAAGTGCTGAGAGGCTTTCTGCACACTTACTGACCACAGTTCAACAGCCAGCTCCTTGTTCTCCTTAGACTACTTACAAGTGTGTTGGAGGCTGGCAGAATTAGTGGCACTTGGAGGCACAGCAGGTAGCTGTGCAGCCATCTGAGTAAATCCCACAGGCAAAGTCCTGTCCTGTCATTCTGATTTCATTTGCAATAACGAGGGTGATGTGGAAACACGTCTCCTGACTGGCTGGGATACTGCCAAGTCACTTTTACTACACCCTAAGAGGTGAGACACCCTGCTGGTTAACTATGATGAAGTTGCTGCTCAGCAGCAAAGCTGTGCTAAAGGTACATGGATGCACTGTGAGCCCCATCAAATATGAAGTTGTTCAACCTTGATTTGCCTGTGTTAAAAACCAGCTGAAATAACTCTCCTTCTCTCGTCCATGTGGTGATGATCTAAGAGTACTCATACAGACAGCTACCACAGCTACTCACTTGATCACAGTACTTCAGCCATAGGCTTGAGCACTGAATTCATGATGAACAGGTTGGTTGTCTGCTCCATCCCAGCCGAGGAGGGGAAAAGCTTGAGTGGATCAGGCAGACATAGTGGCAGTCAATTTTAAACACTGCACAGCTTAGTTCCTTCTGAATTTAGTGCCACAATGAGAATTTTGTACCGCTAAGAGAGTTGTAACGGGACTGAGCAACTCTGGGGTAGTAGAGAGTATTGAGCTCAACAAGTTCAATGCTGCTGAACTCTCCCCTCTGCATATATTGTACTAGAGGCCTATTTTGTTTGCCTGAAATCTATCTAGCCTCTTCTTCTCAGGTGCAGTGGAAACCCTGTGTTCAGAGAATCTTGGTGCACTCAAGCATCATGGTTTTTGTCTTGCATTAGCTTTGCCCCAAGTGTAAGTATAGCAATGGTGATCCAAAAATATTCCCCCTAGACACCATAACAATTATACATACAAAGATGGCTTTGCAACTTATAAATACTGACTTCTCTTGGCCATCTTTACATCCTCAAAGGCTATGAATTATCCTAGATACTCTGGAACACACTGAAAAAAGTCTGATGCAGTTTTTATAGCACAGGCATATACTACTTCTTTGTCTGAGGGAGTGCTCATGATTCACATGATGGTGGGATCTAATACCTAATGGCCACTAAAGAATTTTAACTTCACAACACCTGCTTGCAGAGACAACACTATCTTACTGTTAGGGAATGGAGGCACACCTAAGTCATTGGGGGTCACATATGAAATCTGCAAGAGAATAAGAAATTGGACTCAGCTCATCTCTTAAGTTCCAGCCAGGTTTCTTACTCACCTGCCCACTCTTCCTAAGCAATATTAAAAGTCCTGTTGCACTCGCATTGACAATCCAGCTCTTAGGGTCTGTACTGCAATCTAAATGTGCCAAGCACAGTACATGGGCAGGTTCAATGAAAAGCTTGTAACAATCCAGTCTTACATGAGACACTGACAACTTGGGATGAAAATTAATGAATGTTTGCATACATATATAGGCCAACCCTGCTTTGAGTTAAATTAGTTTTGTTGTTAAACATTTCAGACACTGGATTGTACTTAACAAAGACAAAACTAGTGTTTAAAAAGGTCTATATATAACACAGCTATAGAAGCATGTCCTGGTTTTGCAAAAACTGACTGCTAAGCAGAAAGTTGCCATATTGTTAGTCACATCAGGTCTACTAAAGCTGAAAGCTTCAGAGGGCAGCTGTTACTTCCCTTACAGGGAGCCTAACTCAGTAAGTACTGAATGATTAGATATAGCCATCCTTGCCTAAGTTAGCGTTACTAATTTATATTGCTCCATTTGTTTCAGAGGGTCTTCTTAAAGTATTCTTCCTCAGAGGACGGAATCTGGTTCCTTGCCTTTGGGCGTACAGTGGCTATAGAGAGATAGGTAGATAATGCATGAATCAAAAGCATAAGGTAGTGAAGCACCTGGCTGCACTGGAGGTGGTAGAGGAGTATCAAACAAAATAATTTCATGCTTATAACCTGGGACAGCAGACTAGGCTGTCTCACCAGGCTGTTGTTCAGGCATTTTGTGTCTGTAACACAGGAATTATTATATAGAACTTCTCTTCCAGTGCTTTAAGATCTCTAATCCGAGTCTGAAAAACCAGGTAACACCATGCAGTCCATACCCAGGTGTAGTATTTAGGAAGCCTGAGGTCATATGAAAAACACAGGTCTACCAACATCATTTAGGGATTGATAAAACCACATTCATTAGGGTGATTCCTAACAAAGGAACGGCCCTCATTAGGGAGCTCTGTTCCTGAATCCAGGTAACAAAATCCTGTACAGCTTTACAAGCATTGCCTGTAGGATCCCTGGTATCCCCTCATATGACACCCTCTGCCTGTCCCAGCTTGGTTCATGGGTTTCCAGGAGCTCACAGCACAGCTGTGATCCCTCCCAAATGTACTTCTTTGCAACCTCTTCTCTTCGCCTCCAGGGAACTGCATGAGTGAGTTCATGGGGCTCATCAAAGGCCACTATGAAGCAAAGGAGGAAGGCTTCCAGCCTGGAGGTGGCAGCTTGCACAGCATGATGACCCCTCACGGGCCGGATGCTGACTGTTTTGAGAAGGCGAGCAAAGCCAAGCTGGAGCCTGAGAGAGTTGCAGATGGGACCATGGTAAGGAGCCAAAGGAGCTAGTAAGGTTTTGAATACAGCCTGGCATAGTGCCACTCTTAAACTACAGCCTAGTACTACAGTAGCTTCTTGGCAAGTTGGAAAAGTCCTTGGACCCAGTTGCTGCAGCATTCACCTCCCTTACTGATCAGCACCATTCAACTCCCAGGAGCTTCCCTGGAGACATATGATGCCAAGTGGCTTTGATCATCTGCCCACGTAAATTTTCTGACTGATTAATTTGATTTTTGTCTTAGCATATGGACAAAGAAGCAAACCCCCTAACTGTCCTCCTGTCTCTACCCCCTAAAATTTAACAATTATCATTAACAGACCTTGAACTAGAGTTTTTTGAACAACCTGGCTTTACCGAGCATGCAAGGAGTCCAAAGTCACCCCTGAGACCTGACTAATATCAGCATTGCAATACCAGATCTGAAGATCTTTCTTCCCCTGGGTTCAGCAGGCTCATGAAAGAACCTGGCAGTGCTGGACCATGCATACAAATCCTATTTGTAGAAAAGTAGACACCTTGCCTGGATTTAAACGCTCCCTTTCTTGCCCTAACCCACCTTCCCTCTTCCCAACAGGCCTTCATGTTCGAATCATCCCTCAGCCTTGCCGTCACCAAATGGGGCCTCCAGACCTCCAACCGCCTAGATAAAAACTACTACAAGTGCTGGGAACCTCTGAAAAGCCATTTCAACCCTAAATGCAAGTAGAGAGAAGCGCGTGCTGCTTGCAACACGTGAGTGAAGGCAGGGAAATCCATCATCCCTTTGTGTGATGGCACAGTCAATTTGGGCAGTGCAGAGTGCCCTAACACAGAGCAGCACTTCCAGCAGCCACCGAGCCAAGAAAATGATAATCCCTATGGAAATTGGGCAACGCAGTAAAAACCCCACCATTATTCTTAACTTCCAAGTATCCAATTAAAGCTTTCCTGGTGACACGTTGAAGCTGAAGTACTTGCATGGCTCTCACATGTAGTTGGTGTGAAAGATGCACCTTGTGTGGACACAAGGTGACAGTCAGCTCCTGGTCACAGGGCTTCCTGAAAACACAACCCCATTTGTCTTTCACAGGGAGAAGCTAGGGATTGACAAAGCATTTTGTGCTGTCTGTATGGGAAGAGCTTTACACAGCTGAAGGCTCTGCAAACCTAAGCCCCCTAGTAGAGCAGGCCACTTTAACCTGCTCATCTGTGGAGGGTTGCCAAAGGAAACACTTGATTGTTAGAAAAGTAGACCACAAATGAAAAGAGGTTAGAGAATCCAAAGCACTTCACTGCTAAGTAAAGGGAAGCTTCTATTCCACACCCTGACCATCCTTCAACATTGACTTGTTTGTCAGCACTTGACAAATCATCTCCTGAATTCAGTACTAATTTGCAGCGTTGCAAATGTGAAAGGGCTTGTCTGGCCAGTCCAGCATTTGTTCCTGGGAAGGTACCTGGAAGAAAGCTCAAGCACAGACATCACTGGAC
Organism: Xenops minutus; assembly: GCA_035221455.1. Lineage (NCBI taxonomy): Eukaryota > Metazoa > Chordata > Aves > Passeriformes > Furnariidae > Xenops > Xenops minutus. Next base: position 25,694,351 of record JAWWEE010000001.1, on the reverse strand, counting down.
TATGCAGTCCTCACCCCCAGGTGGTGAGTTCCACCAGGTGAAGGCATAAAACAAGCCCAACATAGGGTGGGAACCAGAACAACCCAGACACCCCGAACTTCAGATCTTTACTTTAGCACGTAACCATGTGAAGGTTTCTAAGCGTGTTACCACCAGAATCTATACTTCTTATTTCCCGAGAGAGACAATTTTCAAAAAAAAAGAAGAAAATGTAGAACTGCGACATGTAACTTCAGTGAGTTACATCCATCATCAGCTTTGGATCTGCATCAGATCCTCGGGGGGAAAAAAGCATTAGCTTTGAGCAAAATATTACATTATAAAATCTACACGGAGATGTTTACCCTAAATTAACCAATTCAGAAAAGGACGTTCAGGAGAATCAATTTGCCAGACAAGCAGATTTAATCAGACTGATCCAGGGATAAATGAGGTCTAAATGTTTCACATGCAGAGGGAAGATGCTTGTTTTGTATTTGGGACCTAAATTATTGTGCACTGACCAGCAGGCTTGAATTTCTCTTTTACAGACCTATCACTGAAGCATATACAGATGGTAACACATCAGTCATGGGTAAAATTCCACAAGGCACATTTACTCCCGTCTTCACCCTACATACCTGAAGGGAAACTTTAATTCCCTTTCCTTCCTCTATGCACCCAGCACCACGGCCTCAAGCACCAACCCTACCTCCAGTAGTATGGCACATTCACTCCTTGCAAGAAAACAGCCTTGCAAGAAAACAGCATGGGGAGTTCTGCAAACAAGAAAAGTAGGGCAGCTTTTCCCCAAGCATCACGCTCAAATCCGCAGGGATAGCAGCATCAGAGACTTTTGTCTGTGAAGGAAAGGGCTGTGGCAGGTGCCGCAAGCATCAATCCAAGGCTGGCCTAAAACACCAGAGGCACTGTGCTCATCGACAACCCATCGGCTCAGCTGGCCTGAAACAAATACAGCTGCAAGGGAGAATTTACATGCGTGGCAACTCGAGTTCCAATTAGCTGAGGAAATGGGTCCTGGGAGATCAAATTAGTTTGTGGCAGCAAGAATAGTTAATTTAGCATGCTCAGACAAGCAATTATTTCTTTCCCTAAATACCACTCTCTCCATGCATTGATGCCTCTCTGCACGGATCCACAGCCGTATCTTGTAATATCATTTGTGACAGCGTTTTAGAAGCTGTTATGCAGAGAGAATAATCCAGGTCTGCTTTAGTTAACTCAGCCCAAGAACAAGACACAGAAACAGGAGTAAGAGGGTTGCTGGGAGCACATATGGAGCTGCAAAAGCAGGACACAACTTTGCACAGCTTCTGCACAGAGAATTAGGGCCAAGCTCCACACAGCCTGAACGTTTCATGACCCAGACAGGAAAGGGAAGAGATACAACAGGAACACTTAAAAAAATTAGTAATAATTAAAAAAAAAAAAAATCAGGAACTTTTTTATTGCCAGGGTGACGAAGCATGGGCACAGACTGCCCAGGGAGGTTGTGGAGTCTTCATCCCTGGAGATACTCAAAAGCCACTGGGATGTGGTCCTGGACAACCCGTTTTAAATGGCCCTGCTTGAGCAATGGGTTGGACCCAAATGACCTCCAGAGGTCCCTTCCAACCTCAGCCATTTTGTGATTACGTGAAAAGGCTTATCAACTCACACTGCTGGAGAGGGAAAGCAACTGGCCCATACTTACACCCTCATCATGCAGGAAAGAGACTCAGTAGAGCTATTTTTGCTGACTTCACATTGGCTGCTTTCCCAGCAGGCAGAGGGAAGTTTTCAACTTTTGCATCAGACTGAGCTTTTGGCATTAACCTCGATGTCTGGGAAAAAACCACTCCCATAAGGTGCCTGAAGAACGAAGGTTGTTTGGGTCACAATGGCACCTACAGGCCACATGAAAATACAACCACGAATTAAAAGTCTTTTCCTTGCATTCACATTTCAGTACTTTGGCATTAACAATTCCAGAGTCCCCTATACCAGCTGACCTGAGCAGAGAAGATTTGTGTTCCTATAAGAATAAACAGATAAGGCATCTTTGCAAGCATAAGGTGCAGTTACACTTGGCGTTGGTTTGCTGGGGGTTTTTTCCTAAATACAGCCCCTTTACAGGGATGAAATGGAATTCTCCTATACTACAAGGGATCCAGTGTCAAAATAAAAATCTTTAACTTTTACTTCTTGTCTCCTACTCAAAGGAGTACCAGAATTAGTGGAGATACTAGTCACATTAGTCACATATAGCATGACAACCTTCAGCTCACTATTTCCAAGTCTGATAATCTAATTTTATCCAGAAGTTTATTGCAATAAACAAACATGATTTAAGCTTGTATTTTATTAGGGAAAAGAAAAATTAACTCAGCTTATGAGAGCAGTGTGGCAGGCTTCAAAGTTCTTAAAAGTGTATCACAGAACTTGCCTATTACCTAATTAGGGCAAACCACACAGTCAAAATGCCAGGAAGAAATATTTAGAAGGCAAACAGTAGTTCTTTAAGAAACTGCCTGGGTCTTACTTAACATTTTAGCCAGTTAGTAATTTTAAATGTCAGTCTGCTTGGACAGCAGCAACTTCCATGGATTAAAAGGAGCCTCTGTACATAGACAAAGAAGTACACTGGCTGAGTTCCAGACATCCTCTCTATATCCATCTGGTTTAGATAAAAAGGTCCTACATTTTTACATTTCACATGATTTTAAAAGATGCAAGACAGCCAACAAGCAATTAAGATTTATTCTTATGAAGGAGAAATGTCAGCACATAATACATCTTATTTTATTTATATCCCATGAACATCACTGCAGTTCCAGGAACTCAGAATACACTGAATGGTCGCTCGTATTTACCTTCTTTGATAAGCTTCTCTTTACGATCCTGTGGAAGAAAGAGAAAACTCATCATTATTTTACTAGAGAAGGACTTCCAATCAGCCTGGGACAAGAGAACAGCAGTTCTAGTATTTCAGCATGGACTACACGAAGATGGCACCAAATATGATCTTATGACTCCTTTCCACCCTAAATGATTCTGTAAACACAATGCTAAGAGCTGTTGTGGCTAAAAAGAGAAGGATAATATGGCACTTAACTTCACCTACTAAGGACCTGCTCAGATTGACCGCTCCTCATATCTAGCTACCCTTGCAGGCCACCAGAGACGAATTCCTGTGATGTATTTTTCACCAAAGCAGTTGTGTCATAGTTAATTTGTACCTTAGTTTCTACCTCCTCCTTGTGGCTGAATAATCCAGCTTAGAGATCTAATTACAGAAAAACTTCCTAATAACTTGCCTAACTGTGCCGCTGCTCACTTTCAACCCATTTGTATCTCACTCTGCAGTCATTTACCTTTTTGATAGGTACCATTACAGGACACTGCAGATACTGCCCAGATTCCTTCTGCTGGATAAAACCAAATTTGCTTAAGATTTAGCAACTTATTCCTTGCTTTCCCAGACACACAGCAAACACTCCTCTGAGGAAAGGTATAATAACTATTGTGCCTTATTTACTACCAGAAAAAGAAAAAAAACGTAAACATCACTAAAGGAACTGCAATAAAGGAAAACAAATTATTCTGGACACTAATTAAAGACTTCAGCATGACAAAATACTGCAGAGGTACTGAAGTCTCAAAAGCATTCATATCAACATGCTCAGCATGTTTCCTAAAATCTGTATTTTCGATTCATCCTAGCAAACAATATTCCCTACAAATATTCTATTAATTTATATTAGTGCTTGGTTTATGGCTTGATCTAAAATGTTACTTCTGTGCAAAAGAGGAAAATAAAAGTGTTTTACAACAGCCACAAATTCTCTACTAAAATCAGGCACTGTCTGCCAGTTACCTGGCATTTTCTTACATATGTATATAGCTGAGTATTTTTGTAATGGTCTACCATTGCTCAGATTCTGATGTCCACATTTGAGAAGTTAGAATGGAAGATAAATCTTCCAAAATCTTGAACATCCAGTTGAGGTCAGGCACTGAAATCAGCGTTTTCACTCCTCTCCATGTGTTTCATGAGATTAGAGAAATGGTCAAGCAATTGCACAGAGACATTGCTAGGTCTGCCATCCATAAACTTCCTATGTATTTTAAGCTTAGAAAGCATTGTTAATGCATGTCAACTACTGAAAATCAGAGTCTCTTAGAATTAATTTCCACTGTCAGTGCTACAGAGAGCTTTGTTACAGCACTACAGCCTGACCAGGCAAACTGTGACTGACCATACCCAAGGGTACAATAAAGAGCTCTTAGAAAAACAAGACTTTGCAATCAGTTATAAGGCTTTGAGATAGCAGGCTCGGCATCAGCCCTTGAGACTCCAGGTAGATCTACACCTCACAGTGTGTCGGTGTCCACTGCCCGCTGACTCACCCTGTCCATTTTGAAGACAGCCATCCAGAAGAGGAGGGGGCCTATGGCACAGACAGCCCCCAGGAAGGACGTCTTGGGGGTCGGGCGGAACGTGGGGTACACATTATGCGTCCTGGCATAGACCCAGCGCAGCAAGGCGGGGTTTTCCTGCGGGGCACACAAAAACCAGGGCGTGAGGTCGGCGGGGAGGAGCGAGGGACACCGGGGGGAGGGGGCACCGAGGGACACCGGGGCGGGGGGGACACCGAGGGA
>JAWWEE010000001.1:25588495-25688007 GCA_035221455.1 Xenops minutus | reverse complement strand
GACACCGGGGCGGGGGGGGCACCGAGGGACACCGGGGCGGGGGGGGACACCGTGGGGAAGGGGACACCGGGGGAACGGGAAGGGCATCGAGGGCACGGGAAGGGCACCGAGGGATCACCGGGGGGGAGCACCGAGGGCACCGAGGGACACCGGGGAGAGCACCACGGCCATAGGAAGGACACTAAGAGCACCGAGGGACACCGGGGAGGGCACCGAGGGCACGGGCAGGCCGGGACGGGTCCCTGCGGCCCGTGAGGCGGACAAACCCCGCGCCTCCGCCCCTCTCCCCGCCTCAGGCCGCAGCGCGGCCTCCCCACTCACGATGATGGCGGGCGCGTCGGGGTTGTTGATCTGCAGCTGGTACTGCCGCTTGAGGCGGGCGCGGATGGCCAGGCGCTCGGCCTCGGCGCGGCGCTTCTCGGGCGAGCAGTCGTAGGTGTCGGGGTCGAGCTCGGCGGGCAGCGAGACGAAGGCGTTGGGGCGGTACCGCTGTGCGGCCGAGGGGCCCGCGCCCGCCGCCATCTTGGAGCCGGGCACTGGCACCGCCCCCCCCGGCGGGCCCTGAGGGGAGGGCAAGGGCCCTGAGGGCGGGCGGCAACGCTGAGGGGAGGGTTGGGGATAAAGGGGGTTTAAACCCGTGGAACGCAGCTCGGAGCCATGTCCCGGTGTTTGAGGAGCGAAGCACGCCCCCTGTGGGGGTTTTGCGTGTGTTGTGGCGGTCTCAGACTCCAGAGGAGGAAGGAGGTGGCGCTGGAGGCGGGCGCGAATTGACGGGCCGTGAGGGCGTTTGGCAGAGCCCCCAAGAGAAGGGAAAGTCTAGCAAAGCCGACTCAGAAACTGTGCTGAAGTGCTGGGTGAAAGGCAATTAATCCCACAAGGGGCAGATGGTGACCACGGAGCCAAGAAACTCACGGACTGAAAAGAAGTGAAGGACTGGGCATGCTGACTAACTAGCGTGAGGAGGGAGAGAATCATTAAGCAGTAAAATACTAATTAATTAATACAAGAGATTAATACCAATTAATTAGAGAACTAGGTAACTTGTAGGCAGTGAACGTTAATGCTTTTGCCTGCTAAAACGTATAAATAGTGAAAAGTTTTGGTGGCTTTCTGGATGTGCCACCCAGCACCCATTTCTGCGCAGAACTATAAACCAGCCAAATGCCTCGACTCTGTGAGGGTTGGCCTCGTACACACCCGGCCAAAGAGCCCATTTCGGGACAACAGCCCCAGCCAGTGAGTTTTGGTGTCCCCTGCAAAGAAAAGGGCTCTGCGGGGATGAGCTGGTCAGGGACATTGTGCTATTTTGGGGGGCATCTCTGGGGGGCCTTCCCAGCCCTTTTGGACAATATTCCTGTGTTTTAGAAAGCGTAGTTAATGCACGTCAAACTGCTGAAAACAAGAGTCTATTACAGAATATCCTGAGTTAGAAGGCACCCACAAGGACCATCGAATCCAGCTCCTGCCCCTGCACAGGACCAGTCCCAAGTCACACCATGTACCTGAGAGTGTTGTCCAAACTCTTCTTGAACTCTGTCAGGCTTGGTGCTGTGACCACTTCCCTGGGGAGCCTGTTCAGTGCCCAACCACCCTCTGGATGAACCTTTTTCTAATACCCAGCCTAAACCTCCCCTGACACTTCAGGCCCTTCCCTCAGCTCCTGTCACTGGTCGCCAGAGAGAAGAGATCAGTGCTGGCTTAATGGTTGGACTCAATGATCTTAGAGGTATTTTTCAACCCTAGTGATTCTAAGGTTTTGATTTTATGAAGTTTCTCTTTTCTCAGTATGAAGAGCTGTGTTCTCCAGAGACATAGAAAAATATATGCAAGTGGCCTTTTTGGAAACAAACTTGCCAGTAAACAAGTTTTCTGTGCCTTTTCTCCTCCTGATATACAAAACAATGATAGCAATTATATTGATTGGGACCAAATAGGTTAATGGCTGTGCATAGATAGTTATGGCCTGATTTACACTGGGGTGACTGCAGACTCAGGCAATGTTAGATGAGGGATTACAGTTTCCTCCTAAGCACACACAAAATAATACTGTTGACTTTATTTAAGATGCTGTGCTTTGGCACTGCAATAATAGAGCAAAAGCTCTGCCTTACATCTGAGAGTTTCACTCTTTCTCCTAAGCACCTGGAAAATAGATGATCTCCTTTCTGTCTGAGCAGCTAATTAGGAGTTGTGACTTGCTTCCAGCAGGATGAAATACACATCGGATATTCCTGCAGTTCATGTACCTTGAGCACCCACACACACAGCAGGAGGTATTTTTCCCTCTCTCAAGTACAAGCCTATAGTCCTCTCAGAAGTCTCTTCTGCTGTTTCTCCAGCTTTTCCACTCTCCTTCAGAAACATGTGGCTGCAAATCCAAGTGAAAACCAAGCTGCTTCATTCACAGTCAGCTCCCAAGGAAGTACTTACATGCCCTGTTGCTTTTTTTCCCAGGGTTTTCAGCCTGGGTCAGTGGCTCCTATTGCATGGAACAATTTACCCCTTTATTTTTCTGGTTCGTGTTTCCTAAGTCAGATTTAGTGAGCTCCACGATTGTCTCTCTCCATGACCAGCATGTGGAGAGCTACTTTAGCAGTACAGTGCCTATACCAGCAGCACTGCCATGTGGCACTCCTGTGGTACTTTCATCTCTTAGTGTTTCCAAAGGCTTGGCAGCCTGTATTTCCCAGCCCGTGCATGGCTAGCTTCTTTAAAAGCTATCCTTCCCCACTCTCTCTTATTTCTTAATAAATGACACATGCAGCCTTGAAACAGATTGATTCCTGGCAGGAGCAGGAGTGCGGGTTGGATTAGCAAACTGGGAAGGGTTAGCTGCATTGTGGGAAATGGTGGGTGTTTTTTCCCTCTTTGCTGCATCACAGAGTGGAACAGAAGACTCCTGTTCCTGCAAATCTCCCAAAGGACTTCAAAAAAGCCAGATCCTTTTCTCTCAGTCTGCTGGCTCCTGAGCCCTGTCTGTAGTGGTGTGTGACAATTGCTGTGGGCAGGAGAAAAGACAGTCATGTGGTGAAGTCACTTAGCAAAGGCAGCAAGTTCAGCTCCCAGCCCTGTTGCAGAACCTTTGTGATCTTATCACTGCAGGTCCAAGCTGTGCCTTCTCCCTCTCCCCAGAGCTCGTAGCTTGGCATGCAAACGTGCTGAAATTAATTCTACTGGGAGAAAACCAGGAGGTACAAAGCAACATTTCCATTAACAACATAATGTACTGTATTAGAAAAGTGAGCAGCAAGCAAGCTGCTATGCTGAAAACACCTTTGCATTTCATCCCTAATTACTAACTCATCCTCCTGACGGATCAAGATCCTCACAGGGAGTCTTTTCTGAGAGGTGTCACTTGTTTCATGGCATAACAAAATATCCTTTCCTGGGAAGCATATTCTCTGACACTGAACCCTGAGCTTTGCAATTTGTTGTTTTCACTCCTCCAGGGATGAATTTGTGCACTTTCTTCATTTTTTAACAGCCACATCTCTAACTTTGAAACACATCCTTAAGCAAAAGCCCAAGTCACCAACAGTAAGTGTCTAAACTTTGCATAAAGTAGTACAGGACAAAGACAGAAATACTGCAGTCATAGCACTTGACTGAAATCAGTGATTGTTTTTTCTCCTGCTGACAGGAACTGCTGCACACAGTGAGAAATGCTGCGGTGACAAACTGTACTCCTGTACAGACCTTCTGCATCATCTGCTCCTTCTGGGCCACCCCATAGCAGACTGTGAAGGCCGCCTGGCTGCTACTGCCAACCACCTGGGAAACAAAAGATTTTGCGAGAATGAACAAGACCCTTCTTGTCCCTGTTTTTGTCAGCCAGATCATGAAACTCGTTTGACTCTCCTTCTGACTGCTAGTGTTGACCTAAGGCAAGGAGTGGGAATATAAAACAGGCACTGCTGAGAGTAGGGCCACTCTCAGCAGGGCAACACAGGCTAGAACTAGAATATGCTGTTCATAAACCCACATCCTTTTGAGTTCACATACCAAAGCTTAACAAGACCCCAAGTGTTTTTTCTTCTTCTTAATCATGACTGATGTTTATTGAATGTTCGAGATTGGCAGTATTAAATGAAATTGACAATTCTCTTGTGAAAATGCCTTTGAAGTTTACATCATCTGTTTTCTTTGCCATTAGCAGTAACCGAAATGGAAAGAACCAGTCAAGACAATTAATCTTTGTCCAGAACCCTGTGGAGGGTTGACCTTGACTGGCTGCCAGATTTCCACCCAGCTGCTTTCTCACTCCTCTCCTCAAAAAGACCTGGGGGAGAAAATTACATGGAAAATCTCATGGGTTGATATAAGTGCAATTATATAAGCACAAGCTCTACAAGGAAGGAAAGTAAAAAGAGGAAATTGTTCACTACATCCCAATCAGCAGACAGACGCGCAGCTACCTTTTGGGAAGCAGGGCCTCAGTAAGTGTAACAGTTGCTTGGGAAGACAGATGACATCAACACAAATGTCCTCCCATCATCTTTCTTTTCTGCAGCTTTTATTTCTGAGCAAGACATCATATGGCATGGGATATCCCTTGGGTTATTTGTGGCAGCTGTCTCAGTTATTTCCCTTCCCAACCTCTTGCCCATCTCCAGCCTACAGACTTTTAAAGTTGGTGGTGGAGTGTTGGAGGAAAAGCATTGACGTTGTGCAAGCACTGCTCAACAATATCCAAACTCATTGTTTTACCAGTGCTATTTTAGCCACAGATGTAAGACACAGACCAAACAGGCTGCTGTAAAGTTTAACGCCATCCCAGCCAAACCAAGTACAAAGCCATGTTGAATTCTGTCTGACACACCACTGAATTTTTGAGACTGTTCTCATACAAATTAACCTGAAATCAGACACACCTCCGTGACACACTTTGATTGAAGCTGCAAATAACTTCCACCTTGAGTTTAAAGTAACATAAGGTACTGACCTTCAGTTTAGAGCTCTGTGATTTTTCTGGTGACTTTTCAGTCATGCTGGAAAATACACACAGACTGGATGTTTTTGACTGTATGCACAAAGTCACATCTTTTCCAGCCTAAGTGACTCTGTGCTTCAAGTGAATGAGAGAAAAATTAACCTAAATCACAGACCTGTCTACCTATCTCCAAGGTAATCATGCATGGCACTTTCAGAAGAGACAGGTTAAGTGTGCTGTCATCTTGAAAAATACTTGTGCTTGTCAAACTTGTGCTGAGTGTTTGCGGTTGTCCCATTTGCATCAGTTGTCAGGCTGGGTCAACATGTTTCTGGACTCTGTTTCTTACTGACCTTTTGCAAAGAAAGCAAGCTGGAGAACAGGGAAGAAGCTGACAAAATCATTCATATCACAAGAAGGTTCCTGAACAGAGGCCCCTTACTTCTAATTCCCACATGTAGTGGGCAAGAAGGGTCATTTGGCTCCTGTTCCCATTCCATACAAGTGAACAAATACTGATGTGTGTGTTGCTGACCTTCTGAAGGAGGATCAGTATCAGGCATCTGTCTGCATGGATTTATCCATGGTAAAAAGCCAAATGGATGCTGAAGGGAAGCAGTTCAGAAGCATTAGGGCACAGCATAGTTTATGTGTGATCAGAACAAGTGTGTCTAACTGCAGCATATAGCTATGTTATTAAACTGTCCAGATAAATGTTAATTCGTTCTGCATTAAGAACTGAAGTCCGCAGAATCTTTGTCTTATAGTTGTTTAAAGGAAGCCTCTCATGCACAGGAAGGAGTTAACATGGTTAGGGGAATTATGAATCATTAGTACAGCCAACAGGCCACCCATAAATGTGTATCAAATGTTGAGCTCAGCAGGAGTTAGTTACAAAACCAGGACACTTAATGAGTCATAAAGCACCAGGAATAATGAGAGATGGCATTAAACAAACTATTTCTGCCTCTCCTTGGCTTGTCCAGAGATGGTGACAAGAAGCCCTCTGCTGTTTCAGCTTTTCCTGTCAAAATAAAATTTTTGACTCACACTGAATTACAGCTGTGACTGAGCTTCCTGAGCCAAGAAGCTGGTGCTGCCTAGGCAGCCCTGGTGGGAGAAGGAGAAACTGGCAGCAAGCATCTCTTCTCCACTTCTTTGCAGGCCATTGATTGTACCATTTTGTAGTCTAATATTCTTAGCCCTCCCTCTGCTTCCAGCTCCTTGCACAAGAAACTATTAAGTCATGTAACATTGAAGAGTGGGAGAGGAAGAGGTCTTAGAATGTAGAAAGCAGAGTGGCAAATAGAAAGCTGAATGTCTTAGGGTAAGTCCTGTAACTGCTGAATTGTTTGAGGTGTTTAACCAATCAAGTGGTAATGCTATTCCCAGACTTATTCTCACAGTGGCTGTCAGGAACTGCAGTACTCCAGCAAGCTGTCAGCTTGCTCCAGCCAGCCTCCTCTGGACCCTCCATTACCCGCTGGCTCAGGAACAGCATTGAAGCTCAGATCCTTGGCCTTAGTGCTGGCCTGAGCTTTGCGAAATGTGTATTGTATCTTGCCTTGGCTCAAGTTCCCAGCTTGACCTCAGACCTTCCATGTTAATTTGGCCTTGTGTGGACATCACTGGGCTGTGGCTGCTCATGGTTGTCACCACTGGACCTGGCCCTATCACCTTGTCTGGCTCCCAGCTCAGCCCAGTCTTGCCATTCCCCAAACTGCAGTGTCACTCATGGAACATTGCTCAACCTCACGTCTGTAGGGAGTGCATGTGGTGCCTAGGGTGGACTCATACTTACACCAGTAAAAATTCATAAAGCAGTTGTTAACAGGAGTCAGTGACAGGAAACCCAGGTGTTGCAGGGGATGGCCCACACAGGGTAAGGGGAGGCCTCTTTTCTGTCCTGCTGCTCCTGACACAGATCACCACCAGCAGCTGATGTTTCTTTTTCCCCCATTTCTCCCCAGGTGTTTTGCTCTGTCCACAATAGAAAGGATAGATCTGCCTTGCCCAGTTTGAGTATCAAAAAAATAGCAGTGCCTGCTGTGAACCCTGCTTGCTTCTTTCTGACACAATTGAGGGAATTTTGGACTGCCCTAAAACATGTCTGAGACACCAGGAACCGTCCCTTGGAGATCCATTGTTTTCCCTTGGGTTTTGGAAAGAGTTTAGTGTAGCCTAGATTCTTCCCAGCTCCTTGAGTATTCAATATGTGACAGAGTGCTGTGGCTTGTGTAGCTTGGAATCAAATGTTACAGAGCCTTTATTCACCTGGAGGATGCTCCTGTAAGTTCTTCCCAGACCTACAGGTGTAAACCTGGACTTGCTGACAGCAAAGGAGAGACCTATGAAAAATGACTCTGGCCCACAAAGCCTTCAGGTACCCTGCAATGCCTTACTTGAGATTACCTTAGGGCTTAGATGGATTCCCTTTCACAGAGTCAGAATGTAAGGAAAAGCCTGCTGTGTGAAGAACCAAACAGGATGGGCCAGTGAAACTTTAATCCCCAACATATGTGGCCACTCCTGTTTCTCAAGACAGAAATTCAGTGCCCCAAGGGTTGGGTTGCTGTAAGAGACTTTGCCTGTCATGGTGGGGTCCACTCAAGAACACCGTCTTGGAGGAAGCCTCACTTTATGGCATCATCCAGTCCAAAACTTCTCCACAGCAAGAAATTAATTGTTAACTTTGAAAAGAAGCAGGACCTTACAGACAATGAGTCTTTAAGAAGTCACAAATTTTTCCTTACTACGGGAATATAATCAAGTCCTGTGTGAGGAAAAAAACTCCAGCCTGAAATCCGTGATAGATCAGCTTTGAAGGAGAGGCAGCTCTGTTGTACAGCTATGAAGAAAAAGATACTCACTTTGTTTTGCTTTATATATTTTGTAAGAAGTCTGGAGCTTAAATTTTAAATCAAGTCTTTGGGAACACACTGTGAAGGAGACCATCAGAATGAATAAAATATGTTAGTAGGGACATGTTGAATTTAATGTGACTGTTTGGCAACCTCTGTATTGCAGTGAGGAAGAATGTAGTTGTGGCAATGCAGAGTGGGGTTTTTTTTGCTGAAGTAAAAGACAGAATACAAATGAGGCTGTTGCTGCAGAATGCCGGCTAGTGGGGAAGATACGTGGTGTCCAGTCTGGGTATTTCAATGCTAAAAAAAATGATGGCACTACTAAAACTTTAAACTTCTGACTTATAGAAATGGAAAAGCAGAGCAGTGTTTTCCCTGGGCTCTTGTTATCATTGTATAAATCAGGAACATTCACTGAACAACAGATACTTCACAGCATTGCAGAACCCTGTATTCATAAAGTTTCATCAGCCTTTTTGGGAAGACTGGGTAAGGCAGCTGCCAAGGTTAAAAATTGCCTCCTAAATTAATGTCTCCATACTTCTCTGGATAACCTCTTAGCAGAGAGGTTTGCTCTTTGCATAAACCACTTCTATTTACAGTTTCATAGCCCCCTAATCCAACCAGTGTAATTGGGATTTGCAATCCTTAAAGGTAAGATTTCTGTCTCTGGTGTGATCTTTGCAGGGCTCTTTAGACACAGTGCTTTTCCTGTTCTCCTACTGCCCCTTACTCCATCCCCTTACACATCTGCTTCCTCCCTACTCAGCTGCAGATGTTTGTTGCCCTACCCAATCCTCTTCTCCCACACTGGCATCACTGCTGAGGGGCTCTTTACTCCTTGAACCTACTTTGACTTCCTCTGCCTCCTTCACTTGCTGCTCAGTCTTCTCCCTGCTCTCTCCTGGGCATATCTCACTGACTTCCTTCGAAGAATCTTCAAAAGAAGATCCAGTTGTGGTGGCAGCCACTTGCAAAATGCTTAAGGGATGGCAACTGATAACTTTGTGGTGCTCTGCTCCCTGTTTCTTCTCATGTTCTCTGTCTCAATGTGTATATAGTACATTGGGAATAGGGGCATTCATGCTCTTCCTCCTCTGCTTTCCATTATTTTAGACTCTTCTTGTGGAAGGGAAAACTGAAGCCAATGGAATTGCAAGCAGTCATCATACTGCTTGCTTGTTCTCCTCGGCACCTGAGAGCTGATCAATTTCTACAACCGGCCTTTCAGTTTTACAGACCAGTGTAATGGTGAGAGCCATGGAGAAGGACCCATCCATCTCTGGACTAATGCTTTTCAAGGTTAATAATTCCTTTATTTGTGTGCAATATACTGTCAGGGTACTGTTTGTCGTTGCTCAGGCACAGGCATGGTATCCCCACCTTCTGTTGCTGTGTTGGTCTTCTTGCAAGCTCCAGGGAGGCAGCTCCCTCCTGTTCATGACATGGTCCACCAGTCACTGCAGTGACCAGAGCTGCCCACAGTGCATGGTCACACACAGAATGAGTCCAAGAGAAATTGCAAAGCCTAGTGCTGTTGTGTCTGTATCAGTCTTTCACAGCTGGCTAAAGTGCCTCTTCTGCTGGACCCATTAATAGGGATGTTGCGTTTCTCTGTAATTTCCCTGAGGACTGAACACATCTCGTCAACTGAAGCAAAACAGGTGGTGACTCACACCTCAACCTGCCTAATTATTTCCAGGATAGTCCTTCCCACTAAGGATTGAGAATGTCTGGGATATACCCATGGGAACAACTAATATGCCAAAATCTGTTTGTCTCAAATCATAACGAAAATTTGAAATACAATGAATTGCTCATGCCACACAACAGTCACCAGAGTTGAAGTGCTTTTAATTTACAGTTGTATAACTTCTCCCCAGCACACAGAAAAATCCCACTTGCCATCCCTTTGCTTTGTCTTATGGGGCTGCGTCAACTCCTTGATCCTTCCTTATTTTACTTCACTGTATAAAGAATATTTTACTTCACTGGACAAAGCAGGAAAACTGAGCTCCTAATCTTAAAAAACTCCTGCACATTTTTTAAGATCAGTGAAATGATGAAACTTTGGTTTCCTTGTTCTTAGACATAGTTTTTTTGCAAATGGATCACAGGGGTGAGATCTGCTCCTGACAGCAATGCTACCCTTTTGTCAGGCAATGATGGAAAAGGTCTTTCTGACCTGCAGAGCAGTCTCAGAGCAGAGTTACCTCTGGCTGTACCTTCCTACCTCTGACAGTTGTCAAGCAGTTGATAGCTTCAGCTGACAGCTTATGGACTTTTATCATATTTTCTCACAGTACAACCTCTCCCAAATAGCAACATCTCAGTATTGTCTGTATGGACCTACATTGCATTTGGTAACAGCTTTATCAAACATTTGGTGAACCTGTCCAGCAGCTACATCTAGATTTTTGACAGGATTTGGGATGAATTCTTCTGACTTGCCTATCATGTGGCATACTGCTCATGCAGACTTTTTAGATGCACCATGCTGATGCACAGGAACACAACTGCAAAATGTGACACGGTGGTGAGAGGTCTCTTCCCTGGGACCCCTTGGAGGGAGGAGCTGTCACTCACAGCATTATCTTGACCTTGTTCAGAAGCAAAGGTTTAAAAGTACTTCTTGGTCTTAGAGCATAGACAGCCACAGGTTTGATCAGGACTGAGTTTAAGCAGTTTCCTACAGAGGGCCCTGTGCTTGGCCCACAGCCTTAGGGAGACCTCAGGGCACAGCATGCAGCCCAGCTTCCTGCAGAGGGATGTCCCTAGCAGTTTAGGGCTGATGATGTTTTTACCATTGGCTTGTCCTTGCCCGATACCTTATTCTTGGAGAAAAGGAAAAGTCAGGATTGGATGTCCCTTGGACAGAACATTAGTTGATCAGACTAGCGTGGATATTTCTAAGTGATTCATCCTGGCAAAGGATTACTTTCTTTCTTGAGAGCTGCTTGTTGTTTATGCTCTGTGGCAGTGAATGGCCAGGATGTGATGAGAAAAAGGTGGTCTTTAATTCTGGGCAGAAGTGAATCACCAGCTCCACAGCTGGAATTGCCCTTGCAACACTTCTTGACACCCTCCTGGTTTTATGGCCTGTCCCTCTCTCAGGACTTGAAATCTTTGGATCCAGTCCAGGATTTTTGAAGAAGTCATCAGTCCTTCCTAGCAGTGAGAGGTAGTGCTGTAAGCATAGTGGGTTAGTGATGATGGTGATAAAAATACCAGTAAAAATAGTCTGACAAAATTTCCTTCAACAATGACTTTCACATATTTTCTGTTTTGATGCAACATTTATGTTTTATTTGGCAGAAACAGAAGCATTTTATCTCCCATTAAAAATATTTTTGTTTGTTTATTTTTCACCTCCTTTTCTCCTCTTTATACCAGTTGCTAAGGAAACAGAGGGGGAAACAAGACGGAAAAGTGAGAGGGATAAAGGGAAAGAAAATAATTCCAGTTTTGTTATTTTGAATACATTTTTTTAACCAAACCCAGAAATATCATCATGACAAAAATACAAGAAAACTCCTTTCAGCAAGAGCTGCTGAT
This sequence comes from Xenops minutus, assembly GCA_035221455.1. Taxonomy (NCBI): domain Eukaryota; kingdom Metazoa; phylum Chordata; class Aves; order Passeriformes; family Furnariidae; genus Xenops; species Xenops minutus. The sequence goes on along the minus strand of JAWWEE010000001.1, from coordinate 25,676,658 downwards.
TCTCCATGCTTTTTCAAATCAATTCCTTCTGCATGGTCTGTCCCTGAGTGTAGCAAAGACAGACTAGCATGAGGTACCCAGAAAACACTGGCTTGTGACAACATCTCTAGTTCAGTTTTAGAACTGCATAAAACCAATGGTAAACAACAAATCCTATTTATGTTCTTAACAATTATCCATAGCTGCTGCTTCACTTTACAACGTGACTTGATGTTACTCCTTTGCATTAGTGACCAAAGCGTCCTGAGATTCTACATATACAGGTCTGGTAGGTGTGCTGGAGCATGCCAGAGTCCTGCTCTGAGAGGACTTTTATTGATGGGAAACTTCAGCTCCTTTTCCTGAGATGAAATCAGTGAAGCTCTGCAGAAAGCAGGAGGTGAATAGCAGTGATGCAGCAAAATTATTTCCTAGACGAAGGAGGTCTTTTCTACAAGGGTTCACACTGCCCTGCAGAGACCAAAAGATGGTCAAAACAGGTTCTGTACTCCTTTGGTGGATATCAAACATCTTACAGCAAAACTGTTGCTCTTTATTAAGATCTAGAATACTTTTCCACTAGGTAGCCAAAAATTACTCCAGAGCTAAGTGGGAAAGGGAGAGCAATGCACTCCCAAACTTGTAAAATAATGAAGGGTTCAAAATGGAAGGGATCTCTGATCTAATTCAAAACTTAATACATTTTCAAGATGTGTCCCAGCTGAAGCAGTAAAAGTAATAAGGATCAGAAGTAATTCTGACCAGTGTGCTGGGTTTCAGCTCAAAGGAAAATTCCTAAAGGGAAAAAAATAAAAGTTTATAATATAACCACTGGCCAAACTGAAGCTGTGATCAGTAATGCTTCTTCTACACCTTCATTCTGTGGGTAAAAATAGCCTCTGCCAAAAATACTAATTACTTTAAAGAAGCTGCAGTGCTATCACTTCCAAGGAACTTTCTGTTGTTTCTGTGTGCAGTGTTAAATAAGCATCTGGTTCAGAAAATAATACTGGGGTTGCAACAGAACTCCTTCCCAAAGAAAACAACACAGGGGGGAAATGAAAACACATGGACCTTACTTACGCAGAGCCCTGTGTAGCAACACTAAACACATAAGATCTCAAACAGAGCTGAGACACAGCTTTGGGGATCTGTCCAGAGGGATCCCTGGCAGAGGGCTCTCAGATGTCTCTTCAGGAGTGAAATGAAGGACTCTTCACGAGAAAGAGCAAGATGGTGTGTTGGCCCTGCAAAAAACCTTTGCTGTAGCCAACACCTATTGTAATGATGCAATGTGTGGGAGGCCTGGAAAGAGAAGAAAATACACTGCCAGGCCCAAGTCCCATTGGATTATTAAATGTCAAAACACCTTGCCTGATGATGATGGGATCAAAACTCATTCTTAGGGCTGCTTCGAGAAATCCATGCACAACATGTCATGCTGTGAAAGGGTGGGTAGGAGCACTGCGCCATTTCTTCAAGGCAGAAGAGCTCCCGACAGGGCAGGGCTGTGCAGCCGGGAAATGCCAAGAGGCTTTGTACATGATGATGGACTTTTCCCGTGATGTGCTCAGGGCCCCTTTCACCCTTATCAGTGGGACAGTCGGGTTCAGAGATGTCTGTTATTCTTACCCTTTACCCAATGTGACTGATGAGCTTGTACAGTGATGGCTGTCCATCTCCTTTGTGGGGATCCTCATCCTTCACAACTACCAGCTGCAGCCTGAGTTGTGTCTAACCACAAGCAGGGTGAGGCCTGATTTTGTTCTTGGCTCTCTTTCTCACCTTGGGAAATCTCTCCCCCTGCCTACTTCAGTTTCCCTGCCTATACAATTGTTATAATAGTTTTATACATTTTTGTTGATTGATTGAGGAACCACATCCCACGTGCAGAAATTTCTTAATGGAGATTGTGTGTTCAGTTTTCCAAAGAACTCAGGACTAAGTCTGGAATGTCATGGTTGCTACATAATCATCTTGAGGCTTGACCTTATTGTCACAAGGGACGCATAGCCCTGTGACTAAGAAATAAAGCAAAAAATTATTATGGGAAGCTCAGTTAAGGTTCCCCTCTGGTCACTGCAAAAGTGAAAGAAAAAAACCCACTGCACTAGAGCAGATTCTCACTAAGGCTAAAACTCAGGGTAGAAAAAGAATTTGACACCTGAGTTATCTAGGTTTTTAGTGCACAAGGTCAGGAGACGGTCCAGCATTTTCTGAATTCCTGTTTCAGAAGTTTTGCTCAGGGACATTTCAGATTACCCACATTACCTATTATTTGGAAATACATATAGAAGCATTGATAGCACCAGACATTTTCATCCAAGATTAATGCAGTGGTACCACAGAGCTGCCAGATCAAAGTTCCTCAGTACCATCTGTATTGTGCCACTGTTAGAGAAAAGTAAGAGCCATTTGGCAAGTGGAGAATAAAAGAGGACAGAACAAATACGTTTAGTTGCCTTATACTAGGCAGGAGATACTGAAAGAAAACACAGGTCACATCACAGGGGTTTTAACATGATGGTGATGGGTTCTCCTTGCTTCTTGTGGTGGGACTGCAGCTTCCAGGCTGGAGATCAGGCGTGGCTGTATTGCACTGTGGGCACCTGCCTACCATGTCCTTAGAGCCCTGCCTTCGGCTTTTGCAGCCCACGGTTTTAGTGCCAAATTTTTTGTGTCCTTTGGCAGGAACTCCATGGGTCTCCTGCGAAGACACCCCTCATCCATGTAGTGCTCCTCTTTTCTGGTGATAATTGCCTTTCCCTTTCTGAGTCTCCAGGCTGACTGCCTGGCAGTTCCACAGCCTTGGAGGCATCTGGTGCATGTAGAGAGACAACTTGTCAGGAAGAGAGAGTGAAAGCAGATGTTTAAGACATCCATAAAAAGATCAGCTAGTGCCTGATGGTGAGCCTTCATGGAATGCTGATCTGTATATGTTTCTGCTTATATAAAGCTGATTCTTTAAATGGCCCCGTATTTTTAGCAGACAAATCATTTGCATGGGAATACAATCTCGGTTGCTCAGGAAAATTGTATGTTTTAAGTCACTGCTTTCAGATTCCAAACCTTTTCCATCACAACAGGCTCTGATACCTGGCACTTGGACATAGCAGTACCTTAGACTGTCTTTTACTTCTGTTTTTACCACTGAAGATGCCACTGTTGAGAGACCAGGCATATGTATCTTCTCAGCAACAGCAAACAATTTCCCAGCACCTCACAGCCTGAAATACATTTGCATAAATTCCTGAATGAACACTCATCAGTGAGAAATACCTCAGGGAAATTAGCCCTGAGTCCTCATACAGCATCAAAAAAGCCATGCTGATTTGGAAATACTTTTGTTAGAGAAAATGTGGACAGCTTGGCTACAAGCTAAATTTTTTTGCTTCCCAATGACTGTTGGAAAGCCTCACTGTGAATTGAGTAAGACTGAGCCTCAGCCTAGTGCAAATTACCATGCACAGTTTTTTCTTTGCTTTACTGTCAGTGTTCCTGAACTCCCCTTACTCTGACTTCCCGAAGGCATCACTAACATGCTGTATTTTAGCTTGTATTTTGTTTTTGGCAAAAGAAAAAAAAAAAAGAATAAGATGAAATTGGTTCAAATCTGTGCCTGCTCTGGTTAGATTTTTATTGTCACATCAAAGCAGAGCGTAGGTGCCGGCAGTGGCTGTTGGAGAAGGAATAAAATGGAACGTGCCGTTTACCAAATGGTCATTGCAGGAAAAGGTCACAGTCCTATTACCCTCTCCCTGAATGCTGAGGTTTTGAAATGGCAGCGAAGGAGGAGTGAGCATTTGGTTCAGTACCCAGCGTGCTTCCCCCAGGCCAGGAGCTGCAGCAAGCCTCACCTACGCATGCCCCTCTCTCTGCCTGATGCTTCACTGACTCTGTGGCAGGGCTGTGGTTGCTGCACAAACCTGTGGCACTGTGCAAAGGAGGGAGGTAGAGCTGAGACAGGAGACAGGGCATGATGGCAGAGCTCCTTCTAAATGGGATCCATGCAGGATCAAGACATGTTGTGTGCTATCCCAAGCCATGCAAAATGATAGCTGGCTATCTTCCACCTCGGGAGAAGTTCTCAGGTACTTTCTTCTCAGACAGGGCTTCAGGCTTTCAGGCAGAAATTCAGGTATAGGAGAAGACAGGAGAAAAAGAACATCAAACTTCTCCAGCAAGCAATCGCCTTGCTTTTGCTGGCTCATGCTTCCCCTGACATAGAAGGGAGCCGTGCCCTCTGGTGGCAGAACAGGGGAGAAAGAAGTTTAAAACCTTTCCACTTACCTAGTCAAGGATACCAAAGCAGAGTCTGTACACTCTGACCCAAAACATTTGGTCTCTTGTACTGCCCTTGAAATTCAAGCAGCAACCATGTGAGGTGAGGTCCCCCGTTGCAGTCAGCGTTTTCTTGTTGCAGTCAGAGGCTCGTCTGTCTTGGGCATGCCATTGCCTAGGTGGAATGGCACATTTTGGAGGAGTCTTCCAGCTACTCATTGAGATCATGCCCCCTGCCCAGCATAGCTATTCAGCTCAAAGTATGCAGCCAGGGCTGACAGCATTTGAGTCCTTTGATACCTGCTCTGTGTCTCAGAACCTTATAACAAGCTCATCACACAGCAGAGTTGGAAAGCTTTGAATAGGTCATGCTGCAAGATTAAGTTGGTTCAGATTCAGATGTGGGAGAAAAGCAAGCAGAAGAGTTTTGCTGCTTGCTGGGAGAGCACAGACCAAATAGATTTTGGCAACAACACCTGTGATTAGGGTGAGTGAGCTGTTTATCCGACTGTGTAGCTTTTGTCTCTGAAGAATGAGTTTCTTTCAGTTGCTGTTCACCTGGAGGAGTGTGGCAAAAGCATTATATGTGAGCTACCTCAGCACAGCATCTCTATGTTGTTGAGCAACTGGCCATCCCCTTCCATCATGCTACAAATGCAGCACAGCACAGGCAGGAGCCACTGCTGTTGCATCCACTCCTGCCGAAGTGATCAGTCTGCAGACTTCTTGAATCCTTAAGAAAATGATGTTTCTTCTAGGCATATGGAGCCTCCAAAAAGACTCTGCTAACTCCTCATTCCTATTAACTTAGTCACTAGGGGAGGTCAGCAACACCCTCTCTGCTGCAAAACCTCGACTGCATCTTTGCACTGACAATTGGGTGCAGGCCACACAGGGTCACACAAGGAATCAATGTGTGGAGTTAGAAGAGACAGAGAGAGGAAAGTAATTCCTGAGCCTTAGGTCCTCAGATCTGTTTCCTCATCAGTACTGTGGCAAGTTTTCACTAGCTGCAGTTGAATACCTTAGACCTGCTGACTTTCCAAGTGAAAACTGCACAGTCTCCCCCTTTCTGCCTCACCTTCAGCTTTTCAGCAGTGTAGAGCAATAGAGCAAGGAGACCTTTCCTCAAAAGGCATCTCTTTGTCTTGGTCTCCATTTTCTACTAAAGCAACCCCATAGCCTGGTGCTTGGCAGCACTCTTGTTCCATGGAGGAACATGGAACATGTGTCATAGGTAGCTGAAAAGGCTTGCATATAACTGTGGCTGCAGAGGTGTCTCATCAAGTGGAGCTGTCTGTGCTTGGATATTATATTTTGGTGTATAGCAGTCTTTGAAATAATTGAAACAGCTTGTTTGAGAAGACTGTATGGTTAGTCACACCTAAAATGAATTGCTAGAGAAGGCTGGTGCAATTGTCTGTTAGCTGAGAAATTATTTTTCTCACTCGATGCATAGCAGGCTGCTCAGTTCACAAAACCCAGTGGACCTGGGAATATTGGGTTTGAATGATAAAAGAATAGATTGAGATTTATTTTATTAGTGTCCCAGAAACAGGGACAGAGTGCACAGTCACAGGCATTTTATTTCTTCACAAAATGTGTTAAGAGCCTAAAACTGTTGGCTTGTTGTCTTAATGGTTTTTTTCTGTTTCATTTTTGCTTTCAGGTGGGCATGCAAAGCCTGAATTGTCATTAACATTGTAGAGGTTTTGCTGAAGCTCCAGCAGTGAAATAGGAATGTTGTCGTATTTGAACTGAAGGACTAGAAAACTGACATATTCCCCTAATTGTTTGTTTCCCATTTGGACTAAACCTTTTTAACATAAAGCAAACAAAAATTTTAACAGATTAATAGCAACACAAATTGCTTCCCAATTGATATTTCTGCTCACCAGTGTATTCTTTTTGTGGTAGTACCACTAATTTTTCTGTTGCTCACAGAAACGTCAAGAAAATGAAAATTAGGAAATGCAGAATTCATCATGTAAGGACTTAGCAGGAAAAAAAAAATATTGCTGTTTGGAGGAGGACTTTAAGCTCCTCTTTTTGCACAAAAAGCAAAAGCTATTCTTGCCATTTGGAAGTAATTTTTATGGATTCTGTATTACTAGAGTACTCTCAGTTTTGATTTTATCCTTCAGTTTTGCATAGATTTTTTTTGCCTGGGGAGGGTTTTTTGTGGCATGAACTCTGTATGTTAAACCCTTCAATTATTTATCTATTTCATGATGTATTTACAATCTGCCTTTTCCACCCAAATACAGATCTGGGCTATGTAGACTCAACTAGCAAAGGGATTTTTTATAACTAGATATTAAGATACCATCTCGGTTCATTGGTCCCCATAGAATCATAGCAACAATGGAGCAGCAAAACTTATGGAAAGTCTGTGTCTCCTTGCAGCTGATGGAGAAACATGGTTTTGTGGATGATGCTTCTTTTTCATGCAGTGGAGGACCACAGGCATCCAGATGTTGGGAGACTTTTTCTGTCAAGAGAGGTAATGTGGCTGATGGTTTTGACATCTTAGAATTCATTTACTTGAAATGCCTGCTTTTGCCACACTAAAACACTCAATTTAGGGCCAGTCTAGTCACTCATGGGCAGTCTGTTGTATATGAGGCTCTAGAAGGTGGCTTAGTAAACAATATCTGTTCTTCAGGAAAGATTCCTTTATTTCCTACAGTGTCCGATAGACTATAGGCTCTTGTAGGCTCCTGTATTTTGTTATGTCCTCATTACCTACACCCAGATGACAAGGACAAAATGCAGAAGTACTCAATCTCAAGTAGCTTTATATCCATGTTATTTAGTGGATGTTGAAATGTTGTGTCATCTTCTCACTCTCAAAGAACAGCCTCAAATTTTCAAAGAAACTTCACATACTGTTCTAGCTGTTTTCACCTGCTTTAGCTGCCAAAAGGCAAAGGTAACGCTGGAAACATCAGGTTGAGTCCTTTGTCCTGCTGTATATCCCCTTCATGGTCCTTGGGAAATTGTTTGCTCTTGCTGTGACTGGGTTGCTGAACTGTAATACAGCACATTACTCCTGGTAAAATTACATTGCTCAGTTACTATAGCAATGAGGCCTGGAATTTGGGCATGTATTTTCATGGTCACACTGCTAGAAATCCAGAGTAGTCCTTGGTGGTCTGTAAAGCCCTGCACAACCTCTGCTGCTGTCTTTCACATCCCCCCTGGCCTCCTCTCACCCCCCTCTGCTGGCAGATGTGTGTGCAGTGCAGCCAGCTGTATTTGAAGCACATCATGTCCTGCAAGGGCAAGGCAGCCTGGGTCTGGTCGAGCTCTTGCTGCCTGATACGTACAAAACAGGATGGGGCAGGGGAAAGGAGACAGCAGGGAATTACTTTGGTCTGTGGGAGTAAAAGAAGGGGTTTCTCAGTTTGCTGTGGTTTTTATCAAAAATCTAAAAGAGGGAGAACTGGAGGTCAGAGATGTAGGTAAAGAAGAACTGTACTAAAGAAAGTTTGTTTTTAAATCAAATTCAGGCCACCCTACACATCCAAATGTTGATTCCCGTTGCACTCCATGCTGCATTGAGGATGCCCCCAGCCTTATGCAGAAGGGTCTGGGCAGCATAAATTCCCCACCAGGCTTGGATGTGGGTTTATTAATACCCTGCTGCTGGTGAGGGGAACTGTCACAGTTCCTCTGCTACTTCATCCTGCACATTTCTGTTCTCTGTCTTGTGCTGGCTATGGCACTGGGGGAGCTGGAGCCATCTGGCTTAACTATCATGTCCACACAAGAGACAGGTTTGTCTCTAATGGCTTTAAACTGAGCGATGACAGGTTTAGATTAGATATTAGGGTGAAATTTTTTACTGTGAGGGTGGTGAGGCACTGGAAGAGGTTGCCCAGAGAAGCTGTGGATACCCATCCCTGGAAGAGTTCAAGGCCACGTTGGATCTAGGAAACCTGATCAAGGAAGGAAGGTTGGAACTAGATAATCTTTAAGCTCCCTTCCAACCCAAACCATTCTATGATACTGTGATTCTAAGGGTGAAGTGACTCTTCATCAAAGGCTCCCTTCTGCAGTGTAACAGGATGGTAAGGGGAGGTGTGCAATGCCCAGAGAGCCGCACCTGCAAGTGCCTCCATCTCTCAGAGTGCTTGGCTAGAGGAAAGATAAAAGATGCAACTACTCTGCTGGTGTCCAGTGTGTTCCCACCTCATATTTGCCTCTGTACTGGAGGAGTGGGCTTAGCAGAGCTGAGGGATGAAGTGCGTTAGAAGAGGGTGGTGAAGCCGTCTGCAAAAGGTCTGTCTCTTCTATGCCTCTGCATCAGCAACTCTTCACCTGCCTTCTGTGCTCCCCAGAATGACAGAAACTTTTATTTTTGTCATTCTTTTGTTTCAACAGCCTGCACTGACTTGGAAGGAAAAGATAAAATTTGAAGGAAAAAGAAATGTTTTTTGAGCTATTCCTCATTTCAAACATGCCAGCCTGCTTCTAGTCTTAAACAGTGCCTTTGTTCACAAGGCTGGGGCATGTCCCTTGGACAGGAGGGAGCTTAGATCCTTCAATTTGCAGCTAGTGCTTGGCATATGGTTTTGCCGCTGCATGCAGAAGAATGAATGAAATGAGCTTTGGGGTTCCAGGAGATCTCATGGCATCTCAGCCAGGAATATTTGTTATGCCTTCCCTGTGCTAAGTGATCTTGCTTGACACATACAGAGAGCCCAACTTTTTAGATTTTATATTGAGTTAGTTTTCTTTTAAATATATTTTCTGCTTGTTATAATTTGCTTACAGGGTCATGGTTTGCTCTCAGCTGATTCCACTGAGCTACCAGTTGATCAGAGACCCTGCAGAAGTGCACCAGATTTGACCAGCTGTGTTGGCAGAGGCTTCATCTATACTAGAAAACCTAAACATCTGGTTTAGATGGCTAGCAAGCTCCCTGGCCATGTTTTTGGCTCTAACCTAGAAAACGCCTGGACGCAATTTGTGAAAAAGCTTGTGAAGGAGCAGTTCCCATTTATTTCTTTATGAACCAATTAACCCTCAGTTTGGTGTCAGTTTCTGTTCACATCAGAGTCCCCTGGACAGGTCTGGGATCAAGCCCAAGATTCACTTTTAAGGCTCTGAAGAACTTATTGCATGAATTTAGTGAGCAGCTTTCCTGGTGTTTGACAGCATCTCTAGGTCCATGGACATATCAGCAGACAAAAGGGGTTTGAACACACCCATCCTATTTTGATGGAGAATTTAGGTGGCTTGACATGACTCATGCCATGCCCCCCAGGCCTTGGACCTCTCACCTGGTTTTATTTCATGACACAGATACAACCAGACACCCAGCAGGCCTTCACTTGGCTAAAGCAGTGATGAGGACAGCAGAGCTGCCAGGCAGTCCTGCTGCTGCCAGAGGCACAACCTTGCCATGCAAGGAGGGACAGTGATGGCAACAGCCTTTGTTCACCAGCACAGAGGCAGTGCTGGGGCCAGTGCAGGACACTCATCTGCCTGCCATGAGACAGCTTTCAGCAAGTCTCCTTTCACTCTGCAGTGCCACTGACTGGCAACTTTTGTGATGGTTTTTGGAAGATACTTCTTTTTCGTTTCCCATTTGCCCTCCCAAAATGCAAGTCTCCATGAACCAAGCTCTGCATTGCCTGAGAAGAGATAAGTTTACATAGGTGACATTTCAACACAAACAAAACCTGCAGCAGATTATAGGATTAACATTCACCCTGAAGGCAACAGCAGCTGCTGAGCCTTTAGATGAGAAAAATGGAAAAAACTGGGAAAATGGAGAAGGTCAGATTACAAAAACAGCTCTGCTTCACCCAGCTAGAAAAATTAAGCTAGGCAAGCCTTCAAGGACAGCAGAGTGTTCAAGCATAACAAATATTTTTGCCCCAGGTCTCTTACAACCTTAATAAGTAGCACAGCCTGGAGAAGAGGCTGGTGACAAGGAGCAGAGGCAGATGCTGTAGTCAGTGGCCTGCCAGCCCCAGAGACAAAGCTGGATGTCTCTGGCTGTGGTAGGAAGGCAGGCATGAGGAGAGCCAAGGTGAGCTCTCTCTTTCTCCCGCCCTTGTCTTTTTCAGACTCACTGTTGGTTGAGTAGAGCTGATGTTTGCTCTGGTCCCACCCCCTCTTTGCAGAGCTTTCAGTAGTGAATCCAGCTGTAGCAGCCTGATACTTCTTCATAAATTTAGCCCTCAAAATAGAACAGCTGATGGAGAGTCACACCTCAAAGAGTGGTAAAAAGGTGCTGAGAAATGGGATGAGATTGCTACATATCCTCAACATGTAGGTACCTTGGCCACATAGGCTTCCTTGACACAGAATGGCTGCAGTCAACTCTAAGTTCCCTGCAGAAACCCATAGCAGGGGTTCTGTCCACTGGACAGTATCCAGCCCAGCAGGATCCTGGTTCTCAGCTGGGTTTCTAAGGTACTGGTGACATTTAATCAGAGCTTCCTTTTTCTGTCTTCTATGAAATGAGAGGTTTCAAAGATTCCTTGCCACCCTGCAACAGGCATTACTGACTTTTTCTCTCACATCCTGCCTCTGGCACGGCCCAGTGGTCTGATCTCCACCTGCAACACATAAAACCTTGAGTTTCAAGGTTGTAGCTACAACCACAATCTTATCTCCCTTGCCTCCAGCTGTTCCAGGCTGTCAGGATCAGATGTGTCCTCCACAGAAGCATGGCACTCTGCCCATTCCTACCTTCAGAAAATTCCTCAATCAAAATAAGCACATTCTTAAAAACTGGTGCCCCAAGAGAGCTATTATCTTCTTGTTATTTCAGCAAGCTCTTGAAGAGCTGTTTTGTTTTCATTCTGCAAGGGTACCTACACTAATCTGCTCCTGGTATGTGCCTTTAGGGATTTCAGTGCACAACCTGAATTCCTCTCCTTCTGGTTGTCTTTAGAGGTAAAAAAAAAAAAAAATCTCAGTTCTGAATCACATTTTGCCTTGTTTTTATTTTGTAGCTGGACATTGGTTCACCTTTCTTTTTGTTAAAATCTTCCTCACTGTGAAAATAATTTATTCTTCTTAATGCCCACAGTTCTTCCAACACACCTTCTGAAGTCGTACAGTGTCTCTGAGACTGACATCCATTGTAGATGGTGCTTTGAGATGACAGACAAATGCTCCTCTGTAATTCACTCAACAGAGAATAGGTGCAGCAAATTCCCCACACACTCCTGTTTCCTATGTGGAGGGAGAGGTGGACGCAAGAGGACATCATTCTGGGGATGAACAGATGCTTCCCAGCAGACCAGGATGGCATAGCTAAGCTGTAGAGAACCCGTGTGATACCCAGCCCATATTGGAGAAGCCATTTCCTGGAGCTCCTGCTCTGAAAGATGAGGAAGGGATCCCTGCCTATCTCCTGATATAGACCTGATGTCAGCCACTGGCCATGCTCTTATGGTCAGCCTTAGGACAGGGATAATTTCTGCAATCCCAGCCAGTCTGCAATGCATTGTATCTGTGCAGCAGCAGTTCCCCTGTGCCCCTGGGGCTGCTACAGCCCCAGTGTCTTTTGGCAGTGCCTCTGGGATGAATGTGGTATGCCAATGGCCATCCTGCCACTACTCCAGACAGTTTTCATCTACTGCCAGGAGATTCCTACCCTTCTGCTTCACCTGCATGGAGGACGGGGAAATGTGTTTGTTTTGTATTTGATTGCCAGCCTGTTTTCATAGCTAGACATGAGTAACTACCAGTCCCAGAGTTATTGGTAGGCAGACGTTTTTTGTCCTTTAACACAAACCTAGACAAAATGGTTTGTCAAAGATTTACTGTGTCTCTGCTACAACGTACTGCAAGAACATCCAACCTCCACCTACCAGATCCTCTCTAAGCATTTTTTGGTAAGTATTCCTCTAGTTCTTCCAAGCTAGGGATAAGGGCATAATTTAAACAAGCAGACCATGTCATCTCACAAGAAAACCTTTGCTCTTGAACTGCCTTGGATGTACCAGCCTGCAAACTGCTCAACTTCATTGCCCACATACTTTTCAGATAGCTATTTGCCTTCCATAAGCTATCAAATGAATGTGTTGGAGCAGATGAGGTTGACACAACTTTACACAGGTAAAACAGAAAATATCTTGCTTGGGATTTTCAGATGGCTAACATGACTTTGTGTTTTCAGATCAATCTGCTGGAGAATGACAGTGGAGAGAAGGCAAATTTTATACTGAGATGTCACTACACAAATCAGTTGATCTCGGATTCTAAGAGCAAAGCAATAGAAAGGAGTTTGGAAGGAGAAGAAAGGGTAAGCCATCTCTTCAGTCTGTGTACAGACTTCTATTAATGGGGTATTCATGACAAGTTCTATTCTCCCTCTCTCTTTCCAGTGTCCTTTGTACAGAACCTTAAGGTACAAATCTGTTGGCTCTGTCAGCAGAGCAATTGGAAATTGCTGCCAATTTGCGCAATGTCAGTACTGGTGGTGCTGGACACTCCAGTTTTTTTGCCTCTGCCTGCACATACTGGCTGTCCTCAATTCCCTGTGGAAACCCAAAGGGAAACCTGCACAGGTACCCACAGTGATACAGAGATGTGGGTGATAGCACATGCACCTCCTGCTGTCGTGGCCCTGCCATGAAAAAAGCTACTCCGTGGAAGAAGAGGAGTCCACAGGCTGGGGTCAGAAGCCCTTGTTTGATGGACTGTGCCTCTGAGAGCTGCAAACTTTTCTCCCTGCAGCCTTTGATTGACACCTCCAAGTGGCTGGACCAGCCTTGCTCCCTCCTGGGGCAGTTTGGTCAGCAGGAATGCTTTGGCACATGCAGGTTACTGTTTCCCCAAAGAGAGCACAGCTTTCTCACCAAAAGATTTTATGGCCAGTATGATCACATTTACCTGCAGCTTTATTATATTGGTCAGGGCTGAGGGTAAATGACACTCCCAGAGATAGAGTTTTGCCAGAAAAACTCCTAGCGTGCCTTAGTCATAACAGCTGCCCTTCTGGTTCTATATCTCTGATTATCTTTAGTTTGCCTTTGCAGTAGACAGACCCATACCTTTCTCATGAATAATGTGAAATTTGCCAAGTTCAGAGTGCACATTTTAATTAACTCTGTGTTTGCTTGAAAGAAAATGATATTGCTGCATTTTCATTTGGTAATTCAAGTAATACTCGCTGAGTGTTCACTCCTGACCTGCAAGCTCTCATATTTAAAATAAGCTGGGAGATAGGGGGGGAGAAAGGCATTTTTTGGCAAAGAAACTGCTGCCCTCAGGCTATTAATGCATCTTAATTCTGAACAGAAAATGAAATCACTTTGGGCAGGTGCCAAGCAATACAATGACTTTCCTCTGATTTGGGGGAGTTCTTGAACAGCCTTTCCCACAAGGAGTAAGAGCTATACTCTTCATTCTGTTCTCACCTTACTCCCATTTTATACCCCCAGCAAGGCAGTGTCCCATCAGTTTCCCCAGATTAACAATCATTGGTGCTGTTATTTATTATTTTATTATGTCTTAGGGCCTGTGTTTACTGTTGTTGACACTGGACTTCATGCCTGAAGAGCCAGTGGGCACATTTTTTCCTCTCATTGTGTTTTTGAGCATAATTACCTCTATATGGCATCATTTGCTGGTCCCCTGATAGCGTTACTCAGAAGGGAAGTTGTCTGAACTCTTCCTGAAAGGCAGAAGACCTGTGGTAGTCATCAGGCTGCTCAAAGAAGCCAAATAGGATCCCCTTGTCACTGATTTGTCCTGGGGCATGATGCATGGTCTGATGCTACAGTGCTGACAAAAGGGGCTGTCCCACTTCTCTTCTGCTCCCCTGGGGGCTTCTGGCCACCTCTTATCCCCTGACTAGGACTAGACATGAGGGGCTGTGAGCGAACCAGATCAGCTGTTATTTGGCCATGGGATGAGTGTGCTGGTTTGAGTGACTGCCCGGCCATGCAATGATGGGGAGAGGTGCAGGAGCAGAATGGCTTCATTTGCTGGCAACCCACACTTAAATGCCCCCTGAATAGTAGCTGCTAAGATATTGGCTCCCTCCTTGATGTGGAAATGCAAGCATTGCATGAGAGGACTGCAGGAGATGTGATAAGGAGCAGAGTGGGACATAGCAGGGGCCATGGAGGTTTTCTGGAAAGACAGAAGAAGAGGTGGGCTGGAGCTGAGCACTCTGTGGGCTCTGGGGACTGGTGAGGGACTCAGGGCAAATGAGCAGCAAAGCTCACCAAAGGAAAACATTTCTGCATAGATACAGATTATTGGTAAGAAAGAAACAAACCCAAAAGTGGTCAGGAAGAGCCCAGTAGTGAGTGGAGAGTTGAGGCTATAAGGAAAACTGCTTTGACAGACAGAAATGGCATGCTGAAGGAGAAGGTTTTAACAGGGCCAAACTGGAAAGGGGCACAAGGAAAACTAGTGATGAAGAGCCATTTAGCAGTTGATCAGAAGGGGCTCAGAAAGCACAGATGTCTATAAGAAGAATGTGGGGTGGTGGTACCTCATAAAATGGAAAGCAAAGGACAGCAGAATGCCATGGGCATTGCTGAGAGAGGGAGGGGGTAGCAGAGGGCCTGAGCTACAACCAGCAGTTAAAGCAAAGCAAGCAGCAGAGGAACATCAGCAGGATGTTGGTGAGGTGCATTGCACTGTGCAAAACAACAAGCAGACCTGGCTCTCCAGATTCCATGTGAGAGCTTGTCATTTGAGCAGCTGGAAAGGTACCCGGCCCTACCCACTTGTGTGACTGCAGAGCACCTCCAAGGACAGCAATTCAGCAGCAGTGACATTGCACTCTTCTGGACACTGCACAGAGCAGGGGAAAAAAACACTGGTGAGGCATCTCTAATTCTGATAACAGCACCTAGGAGACACACTGGTGACACTGGATCTTCTCATGAGGGCACAAACCAGCTGCCTTCCGTGGACAAAGTAAAGTAGAAGCACAGCCCAAGCTGTTCCATGAACACCATGGTGAGACTGACAGAATGCAGAGACCTGTATTTGGCACAGCAGGGAAATGCAGTGTTTCAGACAGATATACATCAACGTGTCAAATATCTCCAGTGCTGTGATACAGAAAAGCCAGCAAACCAGTCCTGGGACCAAAAGCCTTCAGTCCCTGAAATTTGATAAAAAATCTTAAAGCCTACCCCAGAGAAAATCAAGTACTTTTTTGGGTTTTGAAGACATGGGAGGGATAGTTTGCCATGGCCCTGAGTGTACTTTCCCTCTTCTAGGATTTTGGCTGGCAGCTCCAGACCAACTGACTGGTCAGAACTGGTGAGAAAAAGAGAGCTGGAAGAAGCATTTATGGAGGATCCCCTGCATAGCTCTGCTGAGACACTTTCATAGGAGATTCCCCCCTCCCTAGCCTGGGAACTGCTTTTAAGTCACAGCTCTATCATGCTTGGTTCCTGCCTGAGCCGTGCCATGGCCGTGTTCATTCCAGGCTGGTACCCTGCTGATGGGAGCCCTGACTCTGCCACAGGCTCTTGATTTCCCGGGTGAACCTCAGGCTTGCCTTGTCACTTTGGGAGTTGCTGCTCCCTGTTATGGTTTCATTGTGCCTGCCAGGCTGGGGCAAGGGCACTTGTCCAGCAATGGATCTGTGCTGCAGTGGATAATGATGGATTATATCTCCTTTGCTGCAGGGAAATTGAATCAGCAGGAATCACTGAAGATGGCATCCAAGGCTCTCTTGGGATTCCAACACAACCCCTCCTTGCAAGGGAGCAGCAACTGCCTAAAATTATGGACACACACCATGGTATCCACCACCAGCAAGGCTCAAAAAGGGGTGGGGAGCAAAGCCTGTGCTGCAGCTAAAGACAATTGAGCAAACAGAGGAAACACTGGAATCGTCTTGCACAATAATCACAGAAAGAGAGAAACATCATTATAAACATTGTTATAATCTGTAGCTGCATAGGCTCTTGAGACAGAAAGAAAGCAATAAACCACTGCCCTTTACACGCCCGAGATGAGATCACCTATCTGCTCTCCACAACAAATATGCTACATGTACTAAGTGCTCCATGTGGGCACAAGCAATTCAGGCTGGACCAAAAAAGCAGAATGTTAATGACTAAGAAGACAGCATTTCAAGTGTTTGCCACTTAAAATATTGCCTATCCTGGAGATATTTCCTGAAAGATTCCCAAAATAACACGAAGTTGGTGAAGGGTGGGAGTCACTCTTGATAATCTTATGAATGACAGACCCAGAGATAAACATGACAAAATCCCCCAAAACTGAGCATTACGTACAAGAAGCAGAGCGTGCAGCCTAAAATTGAGTCACAGCAAAATGCAAATCCATGGGAAGAAACTGAACTATTTTGTCCACACTGCAGAAAGAGGAGACATCAGATTTGATTCAAAGTAAAGAAGGCAGCTAATGAACAGCAGCTTTCCTCTCAAAGTCAGCAAACGCACAAGAATATTGACGTACCTATCAAGACTTATACCATGAGCAGAATAAATGCACAGCTTACAAACTGGGGAAGGATATAAATGAGGAAGACTAAGAGGGGGTGGTGGCAAGGAAACTTTGAACAAGACCTCCAAATCAGCAAAAGCAAGGAGAATACCATGTCAGAGAGTTAAAGTAGTAGGAAGGACTTCTGGTAGCATATGGATGAACTGAAGCCAATGCTGCAAAACTACAGTCCTAGAAAAACACTTGTTTGGTTGTCAGAGCTTTCTATGGCATAATGCTGTACCACAGGCTAACAGTGCAAGCAATTCATGGTCCCTTAAGACATGTTCTTCTGTACAAGTTTCATGCTCCTGTACAACCAAGTAACTCACATATAACTCTAAACATAGAAAGGCTCAAATTGAACGGGAAAATATAATCAGGGGAAGACAAGTTCTTCTCTGGCATATCTTTGTCCTTGAAATTTCATACAGAATAGGAAAAAAGAAGAGTTTGAGGAAGGAATCCATATTGATAGTACAACACTCAACAGTGTCTACATCTAAGTTATCAGAAATAGCAAGAGAAGCAGAGTGTGGGATGTGCTGGGTTTTAAAAGGAAGCAAAGAGAGCAGAGTGACCTGCACAAGAATAACAAGCTCCCTTGGCTATCACAGACTTTTGGAATGAGAAAAACTGTCTGTGGAAAAAAGACTCAAGCTGAAAGGTAAGGAGAAACATTGATTCCTAGCAAAATTGATATTAAAAAAAAAATAAATGAGTAAAGGGCATTTTGCTATAGTGCTTAATAAAAAGAAAGTAAAAGAAAACACAAGTTTTTGACATGGTTGAAAGCACAGGTAGAAGGAAATATTGGACATTGCTGCTCAAAAAGAAACAGTACTGTAAGAGATGAATCACAGTTTGTGTTATTGGCAGAAACTCACAATTGATGCACTCATTAGAAGAGATACCACAGCCTACTTATCGTGAATTATTGTCAAAAGGTAATTTTTGTTTAGCTACATCATTACCAAACAAATTTTACTGCACCGTGTCAAATCCCACAAAGGCAACATTAGCTCAGTATACAATGACGCCTGCTGTTTTCAGATACAGTGGCGTCCAGGAGAAGTTCTTGGGATGTCAAATGCTGTCTGTGTGATTAATGTATTGGGAGGGTGGGGACAGACTGTGAGGAGCCAGCTATCTGTGGAGAGATGCACAGAGTTGTACCATTAATTGTTATCACCTACAGTTTCTGAGCTGACCTTAGAAACCAGCAGAGAGGCCACTCACACCACAAAGGCTGTGCTCACTAAACGATACAGGAGAGTTTCAGTGCAATGGCAAGCTCTTCCTCTTTTGTCCACTGCCTTCTCCAGCTGCCCCTTATTTGAATCAAATGGTAATACATGTCATGCTCTGAGCGTTTTCCCATTTGTAGGAGGGATGTAAAGGTGAGGAGGTGAATTTTAAGAGAGACATGGCAAACAATTTTGGGATCCTGTTTCCTCTTGTGTATGGGTGTGTGAAAATTAATTGAGCCATGGGTTGGGGAGCGGGGCTTCAAATGTTGACTTAATTCGGTGCTGGACACTGTTTGCTGAGGGCAATGGCAGCTAAGACAGTGCAAGACTTTGGCTGGTTGATACAATATCAAAAGTGTCAGAGACTGACTACTGAAATTTAGGGACATGGTTTAGTGGGACTTGGCACTGCTAAGTTGGACTCAATGATCTTAAGTGTCTTGTCTAACCTAAATTATTCTATTAACTCAAAGAAGAAACTTGTGGTTTCAGACTAAAAAACTGAACATGCAACTCAGCCAGAACCAAAGAATAAAAGACAAAAGAAAAGCTTTGCCAACTCATCTGTTTCTCTGAAAGTCCAGCATGAAGCCTCCAAATTTCCCACACTTCCATAAGGGAACAAACAAGCACTGAAGCAAGAATGGCTTGTCATCTGCAACAGGTGTCAGAAGAAAGAGGTAATGCTCTTATCTTCCCTTTGAACACCAAATTATATGTTGCATTGGTCCCAGCTGTCGCCTAATTTTTGACTCATCATAACAGAAATGCAACAGTTTTGCAAGGGAAGGGAGATGGCCAGGAGGACTGTGCATCCAGAGCATGCAGGGAGGAGAAAAGAGTGTTTATGTTAAAGGTGGGCTAACTAACATCACATCCAATATGCATTTGCAAAAGATAAATCAGTTCTGGCTCATCCGAAAGTGCCAGGCTCACCAAAAATACCAGCATCTCATGGGACTTCTGTTGTTTTCAAAGGTCTGTAATTTGAACATATTAGGACATTGAGGAATGTAAGCTGTTTAGTGAGATCACAGAATTCTTCCATGAAACTTGTGCTGTTTGCAGTCCTGCTGCACTGTCTTTGGAGGGTTTTGCCAAAAGGTATCTACAGGCCAAGCTCCCTTAGAGTGTGATTACTTAACTGGGAGGGCTCAGATGTCTCAAGTATTGGTTTCAGAGGACAGAGTTGTTGGAAAAGAGAGTCCTCATCCCCAGAATTGGTGTCACACAAGGGGAATGAGTCTGGGAATATGCACTTACTACTCCAGATCATAAACCATGGAATTTCCTTCACTGCAACCTGCATCCATTGCCACTCATCCTTTCAGCTTGGACCTCTGTGAAGAGTATGACTCTCCCATAACCCTCCCTTTAGTCAAAGACAGCAAGTAAGTCCCCCACAACCTTCTTTTCTCCAGTAAGAACAAACCCAGGTTCCTCAGCCTCTCCTTATGCATTAAGTACCCCAGATCCCTGATTTTCTTGGTGGACCTCACTCAGTATATCAGTATCATCCATACCTGATAAGACCAGAACTGGAAAGACTACTCCAGATACAACCTCATGGATGTTGAATAAAAGGAAATAAATAAATAAATAGATCGATAGATAATAAACAAAAGGAAATAATTCCTTCCCTTGACTTGTTCAGTCCAGTATGCTGAGTGCACTTCTGACTTCAACAAGTGTTTTTTTAGGAGCCTAAGTCCTGTTTCTGCAGAGATGTTTTCTGGACAGTCAGCAGCCGGCCTGCACTGGGAAGAAATGCAAAACTTTGCCCTTGTCACTGTTGAACTTTGTGAGGTTTCTGTCAGCCCTCTTCGCCAGCTTATTTAGGTCTTTCTGAATGGCAGCACTGCCCTCCAGCACACCCATCTCTACTCTGGGTTTGTATCATCTGTGAACTCTTCCTTTTCCTCCCATAGAAGAGGATGTTAAATGGTATTTTTCCCATTAGTAACCCTTTGAGAAATGTTACTCACAAGTGGCTTCTCATTAGACTTTGGAATGTTGACCTCTACCTTCAAGTTCAGCCTGGTTTTTACTCACTTTGTAGTCCACTCATCCAGTCAATACCACACTGTGTTGGCTACAAGGATACTATGGACCAATGTTCTAGTAATCCAGCACTTAATTTTGGTGGAGAAACATGTATACACCTCAACAGCAGTCATCAAAGAGTTTTCCTGTATCACATTTGGCCGCATCTTCTCAGCTGGCAATAGATCAGCTGGACCAAAGCTCTGTGGAAAGTGGTAGAGTGAGACACAGGGCCAGAACTTAGACATGGCAGTAAAACTGTCAGGGAATTGTGGCAAGTGGCCAGAACCACAAGCTGTACTATGCCAGTCACAGATGGGAAATGGAAATTTATGACATTTAGTATTTCAACCCAAAATCTGAACAGATTTTCATGAGACAATATTAAAAAAAGTTATATTTCTGTGACTTATGTACCCTGCCACATTTTGTAGACTTGCTACAACACTGCAAGTATTGCAAGAAAAAGGAAAGTTATGAAAGGGTGAGGGAAGAGCGTTTTTATTTTATGTTAAGGAATGCATCAGGATGCCAAGTTTTAGGAGTGTGAACTCCTCTGTAAAATCAAAGGAATCAGGATCCAGTTTTCAGCCAGGGCCCACTACTTGTTTCTAACAGTTGGTCACAGGAATCGGTTTGCTGTAGCCCAGAAAGACTGGTATTTGTGCTGATAAATTCAAACTATTTCCTGAGGGATCTGATAAGGTCAACTGAGGATCTGAGAGAAAAAAAACCAAAGGGAGTGGGTTGTCTCTCATGTAAAGTTCTTGCTTCAGCTCCCTGAATATCTACTCCTTTCTGGAATGGCTGAAAAAACAAATCTGCACTGTTAAAACTATTCTTTTCCCAAGTTCCCTTTCAGAACACAAGGATGCTATTTCTGTAAGAACTTAAAAGGAAATACACGTCTGAGACGGAGAGCAAGAATGGAAAATTTCAGTACAAACAAACGGTAAATGTTTGGCAGCCAGGACAAGGTTTTGTAATGCACCGTAAGAGAGGGGTTGTCTTGTTGGCTGTACCAATGGTCAGATTTCTAAGGAAAGAAAAAAATGTGCCTGTTGGAATGTTTTTTCTTTTGCAGAAAATGCTCCATGAGGCTGTTATGGTTGAGAAGTAGAAGGTGTGTTTTCAGATGGAGTCCAGTATGTTCCGAAAAAATGTCTGTCCCCTCTTTCTCTTCCTTTTCTTTGTCTCAACCTTTGCTGAACTCTCTAGGCACAACTTTTTTCTTTCTCCTGCTGTACTCAGCCTTCCCAGCTCCGGCCCACTTCCTTCTGCCTGTGATCAGCCTTGCCAGCAGTGTAGAAATGGAAACAAATGCCTTTAGCTTGTGTTTTCTGCACTTTACAGGACTATGAAATGATGGGAAGCTTTGGTGCAACCTTAGCTGCCCATCAGGAAGGTCAGTTGAAGTTAAGTACCATCATTAGGAATGCAAGACTGCAGCCACCAGATTTCATGGTCTTTCCCATCTCCCATCAGGAAATGACCCAAGGATGTACATTTCTCCACAGATCATCTATGGCTTTTCCCAAGGATACAAATCTGGCTGTCTTTAAGAGGGCTTTGCTTTAGTGTGTTCCCATACACAAACACTAAAATGAGGCATTTCTGCTACCACTTTTGTTTGAAAGGTAATCAACCATGAGAAGGTAAAATGGACTTGTGCCTGGGGAGAAACACAGCGTCCATATCTCCATGGCATCACATCCACTGAAGGCTGCTGCAATGGCCCTGACACGTCCCACTCACTGGATGGGTGTGTGGGTACCAGCTTTGCTCTTCATAGGTTTGGGCGAGGGCAGCAGCAGGAGTTTTTTTGCAGGGTTGACAAACTTTCCTGTTTGATTCCTGGCTGGAGGCAAGGAGCCAGTTATTTCTGTGCTATTCTGATGCCTTTGCCAGTTGCCCAAGCAGCTTAGGGAAGGAAAGACATTTACCTGCAATGCAGAGCAGAATGGTGAGAACCAGATGGGAAGAAAAAGGGTTGCATTGGGCCAAGCCTCCTGGTCCTGAAACAGAGAGAAGGCAGTGACTGTGGGTAACAAAGGGGGACAAAGGATGTGTAGGACAGGAAGAGTAGGATCTGGAATACTGAGGGAGATCAGACTTAGAATGGGGAGACACAGTCAGAAGCAGCTGAGGTGGAGGGGCTGTGGACAACCTGAGGAAAGAGACTGGAAAGGATAGGTGACTGGACAAAGAGCTGAAGGAAGGGAGCCTTGGATCAGGGGATGGATGCTTGGGGGAATGGCATTGAGAAGAGGAAGGATGCTGAGCCTCAAAGCTGAAGGTAGATGGATACTTTGGGGGCAAGTAGAGAAAGCATGCAGGGAGCAATTCCAAGGACGGGAGGCAGTGACTGGAGAGCAAAGAGGACTGGGATGAGAAACCAGCTCTGGATACAGAAAGGACTGGGGCAAGGTAGGAATGAAGGAATCCAACTGGGAAGCTAGGGCTGAGTCACATGGTCAGCAGGAGTGTCTGGGCAGCATCCACCCATCTGCTGCCCACCAAGCTCAGTGGGACATGCTGTCACCACACAGGCAGCAGCCTCTCTTCCAGCTGGTCCATTTACAGACTCCCTCTTGGAAATTTCTCCAGCCCCACTATGGTTCTGGGTGGTGATCCATCTGATATCACAGTGTGGGGGTTTGTTATTGTTGCTATTGATTTTGGGTGGGGTTTGTTGGTTTTTTTGCTTTATTGTTTTGGAAGATGGGATAGATGAGAGTCTTCCCAAGTTCAAATGCTTTGAACCATCAAGACATGGAAAGTTATTTCAGATTATCCCTTGCATTGCAATGAAACCCCAAGTGATCCCCTCACATCAGTTGCTCTTCAGGAGCTCTATACATGGTCTCTGCCAGCCTGTGTGCTCTTACCTCAGCTAGGATACCACTGCTCCCACTTCTTTTTCTCTGCCCTCCCCTTTTTCTGGGCTCTTGTCTGTCTGCACTGGGTGGCTTGCTCTCCTTCTTCCCTGAACATGTACATCAGGAGATATCTGTGTGTGTTTCCTGTGTGGTCTGACCAGAGGCTACTCCCAAGCCACCCGCACCTGCAGCGATTGCAGTGTGCCCTCTGCTGTCTTGATATCCATGTAGTCTGGAGCTTCTGAGAGTTATGGAAGCTGAGTCTCTGCCCAGAAGCAAAATCATCTGTGACCCCCCTGCCCTTGTACGGCCTCAGCTGAGGGAGCTGCATCATTTCTTAGCAGACAAGAAAAAATCACCATTGCTTTGGGGGAAATGTCTGCTCTTTGCTGTGACCGAAGATGTAACTAGGTTGTTTTTAATTTTGTTTACCTTACCATTGCAGTATAACATGAAAGAAGAAAAGAATGAATAAGATATGACCCCCAAAGGGCAGAGAGAACTAGTTAGGTGGAGAAGTACAACATTAGTCTTAGCTAAATTTGCCAGGTTTTCCTACCGTTGCTGTATCTGTACTCAAAAAAAAAAAAAAAAAGGAAAAAAAAGAAAAAGAAAGCCTCTAACCAACCTTATGCCTGATCAGAGCAAGAGAATAGGTGCAGAAGGTGTCTCTGCACAGTCAAAGGCCTATTTACACACTATTATTGAAGGAAATGCAAGTGGAAGAATTTGTAGACTAGAATTAATGTAGTTAGTTATGCATTTTCAGTCAGCATTTCACATTATTTTTAGGCTTGTAGCAAGTTTGCACTTTTAAAGCCTGAATACAAAATTATATAATGATCATATTTCCTCATTTGCAGCCACAGCACAATTCAAACTAATCCCTTATGTCAAGTAGAGTGTAGTGCCAGAGTGACTTCATGAGTGACTCTGTCCAGGTCCAGGAGATTTCTAAGAGCAGTCAACAGCTCCATTTCACATCACTGATCTCCACATATGGTAACCCATACAGATGTTGAGGAGCCCCATGTCTGGGGACATAGAAAAAGGTGAGGGTAAGTTTAAGGGTGGCAGATGAACACTAAAGGATTTGCTGTGACAGTGTTGCAGCACTGTGACAAGTGCCCAGGCAGATGGAAGAGTCTCCATCTGCAGAGATCTTCAAGATTTGGCTAAAGAAAGGCATGGCCAACAAAAGACATGTTGGCAATAGCCCTGCTTCAGGTAGGAGGCTGAACTGCACAGCCACCAAGATCCCTTCCAGGCTGGCATTTCCGTGATTCTGCAGAAATGCCCAAATCCTCATGGAGGCCCAGCCTGGCAGAGGTGCTCAGATCACATCATCTTCACTTTGACAGTCAGTTCAACTCTGCAAACAGCTGCCAAGGAAACAGTTTTTCTCCATCTTTCACCATCTAACCAGGTTCTTGGAGCATTTACATGGAGTTGATGAGAAATATTGATGAGATGAGCCGCTAGGCTTAGCATGGCAAAAAGGGAGAGACAAGGAATTTTCCAACACTTTTCTTAAATCTCAAGGCTTGAAAGTGAGAATAAGTCAAACTTATCAAGCCAGTTGAAACAAGGTCTGGTACAGAAAGAAGGGGTCATGAGATCTGATCCTGGAAACGAGGGCTCCCTGTGTTTTTTGCTTCCCAGAACATCTTGATAAAATGGAGAATATAGCAACTGGCAATAGAATAGTTCTGCTCACACCAACCTTGTCCTAGAGCAGGCCATTCTTACGATGCAGCAGAGCCCCACTTCTTTCTGATTAGGGCGCTGACAGAGGAGTCCTTGCAAACCTTCCTGTAGCAATGTAAGGTGTGGTTGTGAGTAGCTGTTTTATGTCTCTGCTGTAGCTTTATTTCAGTTCCTAGAGCTAAACTGGATGGAAAGGGACATGTAGAGAACCTAATTTCATTTTTGGATAGTTCTCTCCAAGTAGCTCCTCAACTTTCTTGCAAACGTGAAATAAGGTATTGGAGATTTTCCTTCTCAAGGCAGATGAGATCAGGATGGTTGGAGAAGCTTCAGCAGTGGATTCCAAGGACCAGAATGGCAAAGTTTTGTGGGGATGCAAAAAGGGGCTTCATGGGTTCTTCGGATGTGCTCTCCAAGCTTGGTGACCTCCTCTGCAACTGAGGTCAATGGAACAGGGAGTCTGCAGAGCAGACCCTGATGCCATTCCCGTAGCTGGTTTCTCTTTGCAGAAAGGGAGCTGCTTGGGTTTGCGTGGTAAGTAGGTGGTCCAGCGCCATACATGTGGTTCCCCCCAGCAAAGGATGATGCTTTGAGGAGGGGAAAGAGGAATCCAAACAGAAAGCCTCCCTTGAGTTTTCCCTCCCTTCCTCCAACTCTCTTTGGTAGTTATCGTCAGCAGGGGCAATTTGACCCCCAGACAGAGGGGTCTCACAAAATATGAGTAACTCTCAAGGGTTCAACACAAAGGCCCTTTGTGTTGCATGCTGTGGAGTTAATCATCAGTCACAGTTGTCTACCACCAGTCTCCACAGTCAGTTCCACACAATATGATTGTACCTCATCAAAGTTAATTTACCAAGCTGTTTAAATGGTTGTACAGTACAGTGAGCCTCCTCCCACCACTAGCATCTTTTTCAGCTGCTCCCCTGCTGAGGATGCTTCAGGCTGGGTGGTCCCAGCAACACCCTGCAGCATTTTTCAGTCTTGTCAGCAGCCTGGAATAGTGTCCTTTCTTCTGAGCTCTTGGCTTCATTTCCCAGCCCAAGTTACAGGAGTCCTGTGGAAAATGATGTGGAGTACAAGAGGCAGCTCTGATAATGGAAAACGTCTGTGAGGGATTGGAACATTGGCTTGTAATCCCTGGACAAAACTGCCTCATTCAGAAAAAAAAGGGGGGGAGGGGGAGGGGAAAGCTTGCAGAACAAAGATCTTATTTCACTTCATGAAATGTACATGTGATATTTTCTCTGGAATGCCTCACTGACAGACAGGCCCACATTTTCCAGGGACCACGGCTTTTATTTAAGCTCAGACAAGGCCATAAATGGCTGTGAAAAGTATGTAAATTCACAGCTGATGTTAATTTGCCATTTCCAGGCTCCACACTAACTCAGAGCCATGCCTTTCCCAGGTATACGTTTCCTGGGGAGTGGAATGGTGGGAAAGGCCTCTAAAAGCCCTGCCCTTGAGCTTCTGGACAGGTGTCATGTACATCATGTACAGATTTGCATGGACACAAGGTTACAAAATTGGCTCTATCCAGACCTGCTTGTGTCACCTATCTGTTGAGCTTCTCCCCTCAAACTGGGATAGGTACCCACAGGAGTCAAAACTGCCAAGCCAGATGTTTTTTTCTGGAGCAGATGACCTTACACTTGCTAAATGGAGATATAGGCAAGTTTGTAAAAGATACTGGAGATCTGGATTCCATGGAGAGATTTTATTCAGCATTTTGGGCTCTCCTAATTCTATTGCTAAATAGCTGGGCTTCTTGTTGTGGGAAGTCATGGACACAGACATTTAAGCAGAGTCAAGTTCGGTTCCAGTGAACACACTCAGTTTCTACAGGTGGGAGTCTGCTAGTGTTCAAGTCAATGAACTTGTGAGCATCAGTTGTTTAGATGGGATTTGAGAAGATGCCACAGTACCACTGTGAATTTGCCCCTTCCTTCAGCCTTTCAGAGCCAGGCAGACCTCTCCAAACCTGTGCCATTCAGCTGCCTGTCCCTCTTCCTAACACCTCTGAGTGGGGTTTCATCCTTTCTTTCTGCTTATGGCTTGCTTTGCTCATCTCTTCCAGTCTCCTGTTTTGCCAAAAAGGTGTCTTTCACCTCCTTTGCCTTGCTATCTAACAGAGTTCAGTGGTCTCTGCAGCACTGCAGTGGCCCAGAGTAATGAGTATATCATCAGAGCTTGTCCATCCAGCTCTCCCAGTTTCCATTCTCCTGGGACAACTCGTTCACTTTGCAATCACAGCTTCTTATCCACTTGCTTCCTATCATTAACATTTCCAATCCAAAAGCTTTCTCTCACACAGGTTGAAAGCAGTGACCTTTTCCTTTGGATTGGCTTTGTTTACAGCTATTTATCCTCTTCTTGCACAAAAAAGGTCTGGTATAAATCCTGACCCACTGGGGCAGCTTGGCTGCAGCAATTAAAGGCCAACATGTTCAGATATGGATGTCTGAGGTCAGTCTTTCTCCATACTTGCCACCTAATGCAACAGCCATATTTTCAGATGCTCAGCAACTGCACTTGCCAGCCTCTGTGGTGGGGCCAAGGATGCTTAGCATCTCCTAGGGAATGACAGCTCTGATTGAAGACAAGCATTGCACCTCTGTGTGGAGGGAAACTAAAACCACTTAATTTCCACTGTTTAGCCCAAAGCTGGGAGGGGAATATATGATTTCATAGCATTGCTAAGCAATGACAAGACCTAGTCTCTAGGGTGAGCTGTGTTTACTAATACATTGCACATTTTCTTGCTTAACAGCATAGTTTCTCATTTTATAAGAGTCCCTGAACTCATGTTTATGTTCTAGGTCAGCTGTCCAAATTTACATGGCCAACTCCCAAGCTTTCTCATACACACCACCAGAACAGACACCCCAAATCCATGTACAGAACATTGCAACAGTCTGCGGTTAAATAAGGCTGTGCCGACCTTCCCTTCTGGTCTCACAGACCCCTGGTGACTCACAGAGCTGCTGTTCCACACCCAGCCCTCACTGACCAAGGAGCAACTCACATAACTCAAACACATTTTGGGCAGCAAAATTCCTGAATGCCTTCTAGCAAATATCCCAGGCTCTACCAAGAGCTGGGCCAAATAACTAAGTGTGTGTGAGCATGTTCTCTGCTAGTGGATTGCCCAGCCTTGGAGGATGAGAAATGGCTAACAAAATTATTCAGTGTAGATAGGAGAACCCAGGAACTTGTGTCCTCTGAACCATAAGTGACTGGTGCAGTCCACGAGAGTCTTTTTATATGTATAATATAGGGGTAAGCAGTAGGTACCTACAGGACATGAGTTTGAGATACACTCTGACAATCCCTTAGCAGTGTTGAGAGCCAGGATCTGCTGTGGCAAATGTTTGAATGGATTGGTGGCATTCTGAAGTGAACTCAATTTCTACTGTCACAGAGCTGTGGACAAATTATGCATGTTAGGAGACATCCACAGACAGAGCTGCTCTGCAGAGGGTCACCTCAGCAGTCTCTGAGCTCCCACTTTCCATAGATGGATTCTGTGCTGTTGAGGCACACAGAAACCTCTACACAAAAATCCCCCTACACCTCAGCAGGCTCGTCAGCTCTGTGTCCTTGCCCTCCCTTCCCAAAAAAGGGCTGGTTCCACACACCCCAGCATCTCCTGTGCTGTTCATATTAATACAGGTGCAACCCAGCCCTGTTGCCTCAGCTGTGGGAATTCTGTGGGACCTTTCTTGCCAGCTTCCTTAGTTTGAAGAATCCAACTCCCACCACCAATCTGCTCCCACCAGCAGACAACATGCACTGAAGCATCTTTCTCCAGAGGCTCTTCCATGGCACCTCCTCTGCCCAGCACTGGATTCAGCTTTGGTTGCAAACAGTGCTTGAGTAGTGTTCAAATACTGCAGGGAGGGGAGAAGGGCATGGATGAGGCAGCGTGGCAGGGGGCTAACCAACACATTCTCTTGAAATGCCCACTGGCTCTTTTGGCACTTGGTGCTCTGACTTGGTAGACAAGATCTGTGAGTCCCGCAGCTAAACCACAAGTGATGATCTTTGGCTGCTGAAGAAAGAGCCTCTTGCTTCTTTACAGCAGGATGTCAAGTGTTAGCACACCTCCAGGAGTTTTTCTGGATATTTCATTCAAACCTTAAGCTTGCCCCTGCAAGACAGGAGCAATTGAGAGGTGAGAGAAGTGAGTGGCATGTGGAGCACTTGTGTTTTGTTGATATAATTGATAGATTATAATGGCCTGTGTCTGAGCTCAAGACATCCTGGGTTGATTTCCTGCTACATTCACTAACACAAACCCCCTACTGTTTTAGTTAATGGAGAAAGTGCTCTTAATTGTGTGAATCGGGATTTGCCAGTGGCAGATAACCGCTTGCTCTGCAGCAATAGCCTGTTGGGGATGGGTGCTTGGGTTATTGTATGGAATATGGCAGGGCTGAGTACCTCTTTGTAGCTCAATGATGCAGAAAGACAAAGTAGCTGAAATTTTATCTGGCCACAGATGAGTCCTGTTTGACTCTATGCTCTGACAGAAGTGACCTTAGCAGCTCCTCAGTGAATGTGTCTGGAAAGTGAGGGAGATAATGGGGAGGGAAGTGGAAAGCAGTGATGATTATTTCCTCACTTACAGAGAACAATGTCATATTTAACAGTATGTGCTGTGAAGTGCCTGTGACATTAGCAGGTATGGAGGCAAGCCGGGACTCTGCCTTGCAGTGTATTTCCATGGCAATACATCCCTGAATGTTGGTTTATGTTGTAGCATTACACGCAAGGAAACCCATCTTATGAGCTGGACAGGCCCATCCAGCTGCCTGTACGGTGTACAACTCATCTTACCTTGATACCAGTCCCAAGACTTCCTTTGCCAGGCTCCTACAGTTGCCTGTTGCATTAACAGCCTCTCTCTGAGGAGCTTTCTGTGATCAGACTCAATGAGCAAAATGAGGCAGTAGCACATAGGCTAGGACCCCACAAAATAAACTCTGGGTATAGATGTCTTGGTAGCAACTGCCTCATTGGGATGGAATAAGGTTCTTGCTTGTCTAAATGATAAGCCACATCTCCTCTGCACCAGAGTGGATGTGCCAGGCAGCCCCCATGAACTGATCTCTGTGACCAAACTGCATCTACGCAATGGTAGAGGCACGTATCTGCCAGCTAGGATAGTTCATATTCCATGAGGCTGGATGGCAGTTTTGTAGGTGCCAGTAGGGGCTATGGGACTGCCTGGGAATCCTGTTTCCTTCATGCCAGCTATTTCGCTGAATGTGTGAGCTGTATTCATTGGGCATAAGGAATCACAGTAATTCTGACAGGACAGTATCTCCAGGGCACAGCCACTGGACTTGTCAGCTCTGAGCTGTTTGGCCATGAGCTAGTGGCCTCTTGTGGGGCACTTTCAGGGCATGGTACCTATCTGCTTCTGGATAGGTAGGATTTCTTTTCACAGAATCACAGAATGTTCTGAGTTGAAAGGGACCCACAAAGATCATTGAATCCAACTCCTAAGTCAATGGCCCATAGAGGGATCAAACCCACTACCTTGGTGTTATCAGCACCATGGTCTAACCAAGTTACCCTTGGCTAGGCTGTGGCAAATGCAAAGTGGATATGGTTACACTGGCTGGGCATGAGTGTAGTTCTGTACCGACTTCTGATGGGCACAGTTTAGTTGCGTGATCACACCTGGGTGCTGGGGCTGGACGAAGTCTGTGAGGAAATGATATATTGGGAGCTTGTCTTAAGTTAGAAAACCTCACCTTGAATCAGAGATATCAAGGGTAAAGTTTAAGGGATGATTGTCAAAGGCATTTAGGCATTTTACTGCGCTAGCTAATGAAATATCCAAAAGCCCATCAAACACATTAACCATTGAAGAATGCTTTCTAGACAAACCATATAGCTTGCTAGTGCCAGACTTGTGTGCCCTTTGGTCAGCAATGTCCCCAGTACAACCTGCAAAATAAAGACATTTGCTATGGGGAGAAAGGGGAAGGTATGGCACTTTATTACATCAGGTCTGAAGCAAGGCTTTAAGGAATCACGATTAGTACAACTGCTGCAGGTAATCCTTGTGTGACAGTGCTGGGGACTGGCTGGCTCACACCAGCCTTGCCATCACCCTAGAAGTCATTTGGGTCTGATGGCAGCACCTTTGAGGATGTAACTCTGCTCCAGGCTTTCCCCTCGTATCTTGCAGTCCTGGTGTGTTTCCGCTGTGACAGGTCAGGTGTCCTTTGGCCCTGCCTTAGGCACTGGCACTCTGGTCCCTGAGGAGTCACTGCTCACATAGCTCCAGACAACATGGAAGTTCTCTGGTACCACAGAAGATGAGCCTTTTCAGCTACAATCCATTCACTATTCAAAAATAATGCCCTGCTTCTTAATTCCACCAAGTAATGTTGCTGCCAATTTCTTGGTATTCAATTGGACAGATTATTGCCCCAGCACATAGGCTGCTTGCCAAAGAACTTGATTTCTTGAATTGTCACCTAAAATGCAGTGCAGATGTGATGATCACTGACTTCAGCACAGTACTGGGAGCACAACCCCATCCCTTAGGGCAGATGTTTCATATGGAAGGAGAAAGGAGGAGACATGAAGGATATGGGTGGTGGATGGGAGTGAGGTAATGTGGAGAGGGTGATATCATGGTATAGCCACAAGGGCTGGGTGAGGGCTTAAGAAGTAATCTATTGGCATGTGTTTAGCCTCATTTCCCAGGGAAACGAGGCTTACAATATCACTTTGGGTGTATACGTGTGCACATGCTGTATATGTATAAGGGAGAGGGAGAGGCTGTGGCTTCAGAGTAACCCTCGTGAGACACCAGAGATCCAGGGGAGTGATCTTGACAGTGGCCCAAGAATGGAGAAAGCCTCAGTTGTAGCCTGCATTTTATTAAACACAGGAGAATGCATCCACCCATGAGATGCATGCTTGCATGAATCCAGGCTTCATTCACTCTGCTTCTCAGGCAACAGCTTGTTACTGAATTTCAGTTGCACAGCCACGTGGGCATGTAACTCAAAATTCACAATCCCGTATGTATAACAAAATGTTTGTTTTAGAAATACCAGTGACTGGAAAGTAAGTGTCAGCAGAAATAAAATACTGGTGTATGTAACAGAATAACAACTTCTCCGTAGAGCAATGATGCCCAATTTCTTTGGCCCACCAGAGCATTGCAATCTTCAAAATTTCAGGCAAGCATCGTTCACCCTTATAATGAAGCTTTTAGCTGAAAGCATTTTTATGATACCACTTCAGTTGTATAGCCAGCAACGATGAATTACCTTATCCATTATGGCCACAACTTGAACAACTGTAAATGCATTCGCTTTCCCCTTATTCTGGTGCTTCTGAATCAAGCTCCCTGTTTTGTGTCCATCATGAAAGAGCAAAGATTCCCATCAGATTTATTTCTCATGCACTCAGGTAGTACAAACTGTTTCTTTGCAGTTTACAGTTCTAAATGGTGAAAGTGGAATAAAAGTGTACAGTTTGTCAGATATCATGTATTTGCTTATAAAATATGTGTCTTTATACACAGTTTAGAGCTCTGGTGTCTGTGCCGAGTTTGTCTTGTGCTGCTGGAAGGGATAATACACCTTTTTACTGACTTGGTAAGTTTCCTGACATGGCAGACATCCACACTACTCCAATAAACTTTGGTTCCTTCACTATCATCATCTTTCCAGCAAAGGGCTAAGGGCTATTCCCCCCCAGCCTATCAGAGATAGTCAGGCCTCATCTGCACACAAAAGTTCTATGTGATTTAAAGGAGTAACTGTACAAATGCCTCTCTGCCCTCGTGGATGCCTGTCCTGTGCTCACCCTCTCTGATGCTTGCATGGGAGATGCTTTTTGGTTTTCACTTGTACCCATTTCCACATGATAGAAACTAACTTGAAGAAACACGTTTTCATGTACCTGAATGTCAACACAGAATGGGAGATTCAATCCTTTACCTTCTGTTTCATACTCAGTCCTTTTGAGTACACAGAAGAACCCCATGCTTACGGTGATCTATATAATCCAGCACAGTGGCTAATCACACTTACATGAGGTGACTGCCCATGGTGTCAGGGAGAGAATGCAGGCACAGGAGACCCCTGCTAGTGCTCTGTTCCCAAGAGTGTGGTATGAATCACTTTTACTCTGTAGAAAGAGAAAGCCTCCCCTTGATGACGAGCATCAAGGGGTCAGAAATTAATGAATCTTTTGAAATGTATTTATCATTTGCCATTTGTTTTTTTCTTATTGTGGCACTCACATCAGAGTGACTCAGAGTGAGCCCAGTCCTATGATGCTTCTGCAAACCAGAGGCCAGCTGATTTCAGCCGTAACTATGCCTGCACTGTGTCATAAGGCAAGGCAATCAATGACTCCAAAACAAAGAGGTGCATCGTGAAAGGTGAGTTTAAAACAAACAAACAATGAAAACCATGTAGCTCAGCATCAGCAGTGAAATAATTATACATCTCTTCATGATAGATTTATAGGCTAGTACCACTCACAGACAGAAGCAGAACTTGCTGGGGAGGATGCTTTATAAATGCAAAATTAGTAACAGTAGTACTAAAAACAAAATCAAGTGAGGAAGTAGAGCCCGAGGAAGCACAGAAAAATGGCACAGCTGCCATGAATAGACCAGATGTGGGCTGATCTAGGATAACTCTTCACAGTTTTCTCCTTCCAGTGTGGGATGCTGGAATAGTCTTTGATCTTGGTGAATAAGGAGGATACACATGCCAGCATCTCCCTTGACACCTGCCTGCATTGAGGGCACAGAATAAAGCAGGGCAAGAAAATAGCCAGCTTATGGGCATGCTTGGTTAGAGTGAGTTGGTATTTCAAATACAGCAGTGTCATTTTTGGTTATCACAAACCTCAAAACTCGAGGAAAAGCCCTTGACAACTGGCATCATAGTGTTGCTTGCTGTGACACAGATTTCTGCTTGTACCCAGGGCAATCGGTCTCTTTTCATTGCCAGATTCTTCCTTCCAGCTACCAGAGGCTGCTGAAATTCAGAGATGAAGAGATTAAACAAGAGGATCACAGGTATTTATACACAAATGAGCCACTAGGCATTTTAAGTGGGATTTCGGGCCCCTGTGCCTGGAATAACTGTTTCACTCAGTGCCTGCACTTAGATCCTAACACAGATGGGTCTAAATCCCTACTTTTAAACCTCCCCGCATCCCACCACGAGTGGCACCTATAGCTGCGGCCGGGACTTCAGCGTGGCCTCGGCGCCAGTGCTCGTGGGGACAGCGGGGTGGGGGGTGGGTGGAGGAGCCACGACGTGCCTCTGTTTCCCCATTTCTGTGGCCCCTCGGAGCGGTGCTCCTGGCCGGGGGGCTGTCCCCGGCTCGGCGGGGATCCTGCCCAGTCCCCAGCTCGGGGATCCTGCCCGTATCCCGGCTCGGGGATCCTGCCCGCATCCCGGCTCGGGGATCCTGCCCAGTTCCCAGCTCGGGGATCCTGCCCGCATCCCAACTCGGGGGATCCTGCGCCGTCCCAGCTCGGGGATCCTGCCCGCATCCCAACTCGGGGGATCCTGCGCCGTCCCAGCTCGGGAATCCCGCCGGGTCCCAGCTCGGGGATCCTGCCCGCATCCCGGCCCGGGGATCCTGCCCAGTCCCGGCTCGGGAATCCTGCCCGCTCCCAGCTCGGGGATCCTGCCCGGTCCCAGCTCGGGGATCCTGCCCGCATCCCGGCCCGGGGATCCTGCCCGGTCCCGGCTCGGGGATCCTGCCCGGTCCCGGCTCGGGGATCCTGCCCGGTCCCAGCTCGGGGCTCCCGCCCGTTCCGCAGCGCTGCCCGGCGGGGCGGTGCAGCCGGGCGGTGTGCGGCCGCATCCCGAGTGCCCTGCCGGCCCCCCGAGCTGTCGGGCGGCTGCGAAGGTGGCGGCGGGGCCGTGGCGGGAGGGACGGGGGCACCGCCGGGGGCGGCGGGCGGGGAGGGGCCGGGCCCGGGGCGGGGGTCGGGCCGGGCCGGGGGTGGAGCCGCGGGCTGGCGGGTCGGGGCGAGGGGGAGCCCTCCCCTTCCCTTCCCTTCGCTTCGCTTCCCGAGCGAGCCGCAGCCGGGGAAGGCGCCTCCGCCAGCCGTGGTGCCCCTCGGAGCCGCCCGCAGCCCGCAGCATGGTGAGCGGGCTCCGCCGGAGGGAAGTTCCGCGGCCCCGCCGGCCCCCGCTCACCGCCCCTCGCTCCCCTTCTCTTGCAGGTCTGGAAAACTCTCCCGCTGCTCTGCGCCCTGCTGGCCGCCGCCCGCCTGCGAGCCGAGGTAGGCGCGGGGCCCCGGGACGGGACGGGACGGGACAGGGGAGCGGCCGGGACCGTGCCAAGGGGCAGCCCGGACGGGCAGGGCAGTGGTGGGGCCGCCGGGCATCTCAGTGGGGCCGAGGGGGCTGTGTCCCCGCCGGGACGGGCTCCCCGGGGCAGCCCCCCTTCCTTCCTTCCTTCCTTCCTCCCTCCCCTCCCTTCTCTCCCTCGCTCCATCCCACCCTCCCTCTCTCCCGCGCGCTCTTTCTCTCGCTCTTCTTTTCTTCCTTTCTTTCGCTGCAATGACATTGAAAACCTTGGAAAGCCCCCCAAGCTGCAAACCCCCCAGCTCTGTTGATAGAAAACAAACGGTGCCTGCGTTCCCGGTTGCGGCGGCCTCCCTAAAAAGTGAAGTCAGAAACAAAATATTTGATAATTACGGCAGGGGAAATGTGGAAGTGATTTGAGGAAAATGAACTCAAGCTGGGCTGGGGAGGGAGGCCGAGCCTGCCTTCGGAGGGAAGCGGTCCTGCTCGGGGGGCGGCTCGTCTTCCTCGCCTGCATTTTTTCTCCCTACATATTTCTCCCAGATGGCAAGACCCACCCTAGAGCATCGCAGTTTGGCTCTGTGCAAAAAAATGCTTAACGCGTCTGATTCCGTCTTTTCTGCCTCCCACCCGTGGACTGTGCTTCCCGGGTTATGACAGAGTGGGGTTTAGGATGGAGCCCACCGCTGTTGCTCTGTCTCCATAAGCAAAGCTCTTTGGTGAACTCCCCACAACTGCCAGGTGAGGAGCAGAGGTGACACAGGGTGGTTGCAAGCCAGCATTGTCCGGCTCTAGTCACAGCTGTCGTGAAAACCAAAGGGAGTAGAACTGAACTGTAGTATGGACTACTGTTTCACATCTGCCTGCTCATGATAATTTTGTAATACACTTTCTTCCCAAGGCATGACATACTTACGAACATTTCCATGCATCCCCTCCAACACTGTCCTGAAAAAGCCAAATTGTATTTATTCATTTTCTTAGGAACCCTAAACAAACCTGAAGCAGTTCAGGTCAATATACAGCAAAACTTCTGCAGGGAAGAAGTGCACAGCAGTGTATCCATAAGATAAATGATAATAACGGCTCAATAGTGATGGCACTGGTCTGAGTAGAGCTTTCTGGGATGAGTAACCCAGAGAAACGTAGCCAAGATGTGATTGGCCCTGGATTCGTGATTTCACTGGTGTTGCTAACATTATGTTAATGGTCAAAGTGCTAAATCCTGCTTCTTGCTTAATGTACTCTAATTTGGAGTACCTGGATAGCTTCCCAGACGTAAGTGCTGTCATGTCTCTGTCCCTCACGTGCAAACTGAGAGTAAGAAAAATGTAGAGTCATCTTGTTCAAAATCCGGTTTTAAAGGCCAGTTCATGCTTGTGTGAATAAATGAATAATTCTACTGGCTTAAGAGGTAATGGTCCGTGCTGCAAACCAGTGAACATTTTGGTTTGATTCCAATTCTAAGTTTAGCAAAACTTGAGAGTGATGACTGAGATCTGGGTCTGGTTTCAGAGAAAATTGACCCTTCAGGCAACTTTTGTTTGGGGGTTCAGTTTGATTCCTCCTTGCTGGTAGATGCCAAGTGGTGAACATCGGTTCACTTATGGATATCATCTCACCCTCTGGGATATCCAGACCTTCTCACTTTCTAGGGAGTGGGCTGTCCTTGAAGGTGAGCTGCTTGGGATTCAGAGATAGCTTTGATGGCTGCCCACTTCTAAATGTTTTATGTTACCACTCTCCTGCATCATGGCCATTCAGAAAAATTAGTGTAGCGTTTTCCTGTGTGGTTTTCCCTTTCCAGATTTTGGAAGTGATAACCTCTCTATTCCTTCTGTTTCTGCTGCAGCTTGCATTTTGTGCCTTTCAGTGTATCAGAATATTAACACTGAGCCTTAAGCTTCTAATCCTTTTGTCGGCAAAACTGTATCTGAGCTGTACAGGGGGTTTTGTGCAACACTCATTTCTACAACATTGTTAGGTGCATAATTAGAGTCTTTAAAGAA
Source organism: Xenops minutus (assembly GCA_035221455.1). NCBI lineage: Eukaryota > Metazoa > Chordata > Aves > Passeriformes > Furnariidae > Xenops > Xenops minutus. The sequence goes on along the minus strand of JAWWEE010000001.1, from coordinate 25,639,738 downwards.
AGAAAGAAATTGCTTCAGTAAATGTTCCTGGCATGACTTTGTGCAGACTGGAAAATCTGAGACATGCCAAAACTTGGGAGCTTTTCTTGGCCCAGTTCAGTAATAGTCACAAGAGCAATAGACGGTGAACTGTATTCCTCGGATGGAAGCCAGCCACCAGCTTCAGACAGCCCCTTTTATCTCTCTCTTCCTGGGTTAGGCTCAATGAACTTGCCATTCACTCATATTAACAGAGATGCTACAGACATGAAGTTGCTCATGTTCTCAGCTGGGGCTCCCGAAGCAGATGGAGTAATTTTTGGGAAGCATCCATCATGACAGAGGAAAAGGGAGAGGCTTGAAATGTCTGTTGAATGTATTAAAAGTCAATCAGTTGTTCATATCCTGCTGGAGTCAGTTACCTAGTTAACACTGGAGAGGAGTCCAATTGCTGACTGCCTCCATGAGGTCTGAAGGGCGATGCGTGGGACCAATGCCACGGGTGCTACCACTGTACCTATACCAGCATTGTTCTATGTCCCACGAGGATACTTATTTCAAAATAAGAGCAAGGGTTTGTCTTTTTTTCATTTTGGCTTAAACCTGATTCAGAATCATCAAGAAAGTTATTTTCACCATGAGTTTTAGATGTTAGCAAAGACGTTTATGCCAGCATGAGTGTATTGGTGTGGGCTGTTGACAGGAGTCTTTTGTTGAAACCAGCCTTGCCAAGAGGTCACTGACCTGACCTGCCCTCTGCTCCTTGCGAGTTTCTGACCATTCAGATTAATCTCTTGGGCCTGTAGCTGTTCTCCTGAACTATCCTTAACCCATTTCTGGCCAAATGAGCCAGCCTTTGGAAAGAGTTATGTTAACGGTTTTATCTGACTTGTCGCATTTTGGCTAAAAAGGGTTAGAGGAGGGTGGCTAGAGAGTCTCCTCTTGCAAAGAGATCTACTGACATCTGAGGGGCTGTAACCCCCAAGTAACAGAGTGATGATGAGCATCTAGAGGCAGATTTGGTACTTTTTCTACTAGCATGGTGTTTGTAGTGCCTACATCTGTTGCAACCTTGGGATGAATTTTTTTAACCCCACTTCCATTTCCTTCAGTGTAATTTTTCCATGTGAAAAGCTGAAAAAGGGTGTCATGCAGGAGAGAAAAGGCAAGGATTTCTGTTTACTTAACTCACCTAAGTGCTTCCTCTCGATCTGATTTGACTGTTCTTTCATGTAAGGAGGGCAACACTTGACCCTTTCCAAGACCTGTGCTGCTTTGGCAGCAGAGTGCTTGTATGCACTAGGGAAGATGGAGCTGGAGCTGGGCATTCTATTGGTCTTCACTGGACTGGAACTTGATGTACTTCCTCCCATGGAGCTGTTCATACAGCCAGTATTATCAGCTTGCTTTGGTTAAATTTTTCCCATATTTTTGTGATGGAGAAAACCTAAAAACTGCTGTCTTAATAAATGAAACTGAATAAATTAAAGTTGAGATCCTGGTGTAATCACATAGCTGTATTTGGCCCTGAAGCCATCATTTTAAGAAGCATCTATTTGCCTTTGAAATCAAGTAATATAGACTTTGTGAATAGTTCAGTCCTCCTTTCACTGATAATTTGGCAAAGGCAGTGTGATGCTAGTCGTGACAGTAACTAAGGCTGGTTTTAATATGCACTGGCTTTGTGCAGTAAAATCTGGCAGTAACACATTAATATAATAAAACTAACTGCCTGGGTCTAGTCTAGCAAGACATCTTCAGTGGAAGGAAAAATTGCATCCATTTTTTCTCCTTGCACTGGTTTTGGAGTGATAGGTGTCCTCCTTCTTGAAATCCTTCCCTTGAATGCCAGACCAGGGATTGCTGGAGTTGTGTCTCAGGGTGATAAGAATATTTTAAATGGGGAGGCAGGGAAGAAGTGCTTCTACCCTGGAAGCACAGCAAAGGTCCATCTGCACAAAGCTTATTTTTTAAGGTGCGTGCTGTGCTGTCAGGCAGCTGCTGTGCTGCAGATGGTTCCAGGGACTGGAGTCTGGGAGACGAACCAAGCCGTTCTGTCTGAGGCACCTCATGTTGTGCTGAAGTCACTGGCCAAATGCCCTGTGTTTGAGTGTTTAAACAACCTCCCCGTCTGTTTTGAAGGGACCATAACCTCTGAGCAGCAGCTTGTGTGGCACAGGCTCTGAAGCAGAGGCGATGCTGTGTAGCACATACATGTGCATGGTACCCTTATGCTGCTTCTCAGATGGAGCTGCTGTCAGATCCGAGCTGCTTTTGTGCAAACGCGCCAGTGGCTGAGTGAGTGACTTTATCTGCCAGAGTGCAAATTCCTTGCCGGTAATTAACAGGGGGCTGCTGCTGGGGGCTGCCGAGGAGGCAGCTTGGCTCCCAGCACAGGAGGAAGGGACTGGCTGACTCTCCTGTTGCATTTTCCAGCTGCTGTTATTGGTGCAGCTGCTTACCCATCAGGAGGCACCGGGCCACCTTTGATCTTTCTTGTGTGATGTTACATGAGCTGGGGAATGTTTCTCTTTGTACAGAAGAGAGTTTGTCACAAATCTCAGCCAGATGTGTCTTCCCGGACTTAGGAGACTCTCATTAACCAGCCCATGTTTTTGCCACATATCCTGTGAGCGAGATGAGATTGTTTCCCAGAAATGCCTTGTTTAGCTGGATTGCATCTGCCTTTGCAGGGAGGTTGGCTTCTGCTCTGCTATGGTAGCAATGCTAATCTGTGAATAACCAGCAATTCACTGGAGAGATTTATCTCTCTCAATGTTGTCTCTGAGTTTAGCAAACGAAAAGAGCAGACTGCTGTTGTGCTGTGAAGCGTACTTCCTTCCAGAACTGCGTCTGGGTTGTAAACAAGGAGTTACATACATCTTGACTTCACCGGGGATTGCAGATTTCGCCACTAGTGTACAGAGTTAAGTGTGAGCTAGTTAGAGCGGGGGAGTATTTGGTCTGGATCACAGGACTCTGATTGCAATTCCTAGGCAGCAAATAAACAAATGCAGATAAGCAGGTCTGGAGGCTTTGATGCTCTGTTAAAGCACAGATAACTGTAGCACAAGCAGTGGCTGGGTGGCATTTTATTGCTACTTGTTCTCAAGTGTGCTTTGTTTCTGATCTGTGCCAGAGACACCAGCCAGCAGTTGTGAGTGACTGTCCCTTCTCTGCCTTGCAAACTAGATACCTAGAAGTGAAGTTCATACAAGTTACTGTGAAATCTTACTACCTGCTCTGTGCCTTAGTTTTCTCACTTATGCCATTGTACCTCTTGGTTTTGGCATGGGCCCTGTGATTGCTTGGGGCAGTGGTTTAGATGTAGGCTGCCTGCAAGAGATGAAGAAAAGCAAGTTCGTGCTCCAGTCTGCAAATGTGGAATTTCTTGGAGACATCTGCACCTTTTTTGGAGTGCATCAAGAGGTTTGTGTCCTGGAAACAAATTGGAGGCTTCTCTTGGACTAACATTTGGAAAGAACAAGGGATTTGGGGTGGATGAATGGGGAGGGGTTTGCTGTCTCATTAGCTTTAGATGCAGGTGGATCCCACATTTCTACTGTTTGACAGCTAACCAGATATTTTGGGGAAATTAAATGCTGCTTGAAGACGAATCTAGGTTTTGTCTCCCTGGGGAGATGGTGCCAGTTCTGTGCTCCTGAGGGAGACACCCAACACACTAGGAAAATCAAGAGTTTGAGAGGGAATAAGTGTTAGAACCCATTCATTTCTGCGTGGGCATTGCAGGATGGATGTCTGTACAGCGTTTCTCTTGGCTGTACCCTGTTGACTGCCATCCCAGAGATGAACCTCTAAGCACTTTCTCAAAATACCTTAACACTGTGTAAAGGACCCCATAGTAACCAGGTCGTCTTATTGTTCCTTATCCTTTATCCTTCCCTTCCCTTTTGCAATGCAAAAAGCAACAAACCATCTTGAAGGAACAGTGGAGAGAAACAGATAAAAACAGCAAGGCAAAGCAGCTGGGTTTCATCGGTAGGAGGAGAGGATTTGCACACCTTATGCTGCAAGCGTGGAAAGACTGGCTGGATGGCTGTTTGTCACCCACTGATGGTTGTCCCTAGCCAGTACATGTCCCTTCTGCTCCCTACTTAGAGAGGGAGACAGGATCCTGAGACAGGATCTTGGGAATATGAATGCTGGTGGAGCTTCCAATGCTTAGAGAGCTTTACCCCCACAGTGAAAGTTTTCAAGAAATAGTGGTAGCTTCAAATATTATTTATAGCCAAAAGCAACTTCTTTATTTCTATATCTGTGAGGTCATGGAAAGACTTGCTGCAGAGGTATCTGTGGCAGGAGTGGGACTCAAGCCTGAAATAGTCTAAAGTCGTCTGAGTCAGGGGAAGGGGGAAGAGGATGTTGAAATCTTGGATAAGAGGGAAGCGAGAGTCAGGTGACAGGGGTGGGCTGGCAAAGGTACCTGCTATGATGAAGAGATGTACTGGTGAACCTTGACTTAAGCAGGAGTCCACACCATGGGTCAGGTGTGCCTCCTGCCGCCAGAAACCCTGTCCTTGGCTGCTTTTCTCTTGTGATCCTGCTGCCAGGGGAAGGAATTTCTGTCCACCCACCAGGATGGGTGTTTGGCAGGCACCGGGCAATTGCCAAGTTGGCCTCTAGCATTGTGTTGTCCAGGGGTGGTTTTGACAGCAGAGCCTGTCGCTATTTCTGTTCCTGGGGAGGTGCCCTCTGTGCTAGAACGACCCCTGCCATTTAAGTGCTGGTAATTGTAGCCTGAAGCTAAAAGCTTTCCTTTTGCATGACGTAACTCTTTACATATGTACTTCATGCTGCTCTGGGACTTTCTTTTCCCTCCTGCATTTTGGCTGCTTTTTCATGTTTATGTTTGAGGAAGCTTAAGTATGAGGGATTGGAATTGTCTCATTTCCTATATGTAGGAGGAAGCGATTTCATTGGGGAATTTTTGCAATGTCTGGATCATTTAGTTGTCTGGGTGAGTAAAATTCCTCAGGGATAACCATAAGGGTTGTGACCCAGCTCTGGTTTGTAGCTCGTGCATTCAAACCCAGGGCTCTGGAAGATTAAGGTGGCACGGGACCAAGCATTCATGTCGAAGGCATCGTCTGCAACTTGGCAGAGAAGCTGCGGTATTCCTGTCTGAGGGCAGCATGTTTGCTCCACATGATGCAAGCTCTGGGGTATTCTACCCTAAGACAATGAATGCCACATGAGTAGTGTCAGGCTAATCTTCTTCAGGCGGTGCTCCCCTTCTCCGTTTGCCCTGTGATGACAGAGAAGTCAGGTTGCAATAAAGGCTCCATTTCTCACAAAGCTTCTTTTCTCACATCCTGGGAACTGGAACTTGGACCCACTGGTAGAGGATGATGTGTAAGAATAAGGAAGAGTAAGTTAAGAAGGGAGTGCTTTTTCACTCTTTACTTGTTCAGGAAAAGACAGTTTCCTCTACAGGGTATCACTACATGCCCTGAGATTAGTAGCTGCTTGTACAAACCATAGCCATTAGTGTCTTGTCAAATCCAGTTTTACACATTCCTGATAAGTGATGCCCCCTTCCTGTTCTGTGGGAAATGATAACATGCTCTGGAGTATCTCAAAGTTAGTAAGTTTATCTTCACAGTCCTCTTCTAGGAGCAAGTAGACCATTAATCTTTTTATTCTGTCCCAACAGTCCCAATTACACCCCCATGTTCAATGATAATCAGTGCCTCCCCCATGCAGTTATCTCCACCTTGTACACATAGCCAGTTTATGGGGTCCCTCAGCTCCACTCCATGCTTAGCCCACCTCTCTGTTTCCTTGTAGCTCCGTTCCTCCTGACAAAGCAGTAAAGGAAACAGAGATGTGTGTGATCTTATTCTCTGTTTGTTGTTAACTTTGAACCTTCTTACATTAACTTTTAAACCAAACAACCAGTTTCAGCAGTGTTTAGTGAAGTATATTAATTTCCTATGAGATACTATGTTCCTCTAAGTTTTGTAACAATGGGCACTAAGGTACAGTAGTTACTGCCATACCTGAGGGAAAAGCTTGAGCATGAGATCAGCTTTTACTGCAGACTATAGAAGCTATTTGCGAGTGTTCCCCCCTGATTGTAGTTCATACCTTCATAGCCACTAAATGCCATCAGCCTCAAGACAGGAATCTGTGGGAGGCAAGTTTGTAGAATACTTTATTGTTGCTCAGCTTTGGACTTTATGGTTTGTCCTCTCCTCTCTGCACTCAGAGCTGTGTGCAGTCCCCCAGGAGGGTGTAGTGGAGGAAACTGACCCAAAGCGTGGCTGATCTGGGGGCACAGACCATGGTCTGTTACACCTTGTGTGTGCCTATACCCATGCACACAGAGCCACTGTTCTCAGCCCCATTACAGAGAAACTTGCCAGTAACTCCCACAGCCCAGACCTGGCCTGGGAGAATGAAGGATGCAATCGATGTGGATTATTTGGGGATTTCATATCTTTCTGGGTGAGTGTTGAATCTCACTGTGGTGTATGAATAGCTTGAAACCATGCGATGCCAGTGCAGTGCCTGGGCCGCTTCTAACTTTATGCCCATGAAAACCAAAAGAGATGGGTGAACAGCTGGGCATTAATACTTCCTCACGAAGCACTGCCAAGCTCTTCTGCAGTGCAGCACAGCATGTCCAAATGCTTGGGTGAGTTGGCTATCCTGACTGCAGATGCAAGGTCAACAGTAAATCAGCATTAAAGAGAGACAGCTAGTTGGGGTTTGGGGCTTTTTTTCAAGTTTATATTTATTTGCTGTGGGATTTTGGCAGAGTGGAGAAACTACAGCAGACTGGGAGCATATGTGGTGGTTCAAACACCTTCAGAGCCTGTAGGCATCAAGAAAATGCAAGCAGCCTCCTCTTTCCAGACCTGTTTGTTCCCACTCTTAGCATTATGCCACAATTTGTATGTAGGCTTTGGGCAAGGGACCTTATTCCTCTAAGCTGTGGTGCTCACATCCTGTGAAACAAGGACAATGAAGATGCTGTGCCTGTCAGAAGGGTTTATGAAACTGAATGTGTTCCTGTTAAGAAGAGTTTGAAAGCTCTTATGTAGAAGGTGGTGCAGCAGGCATTGCAGAGGGTTATTATCCTTATCAACAGTTATAACAATAGTAAGAAAAATGGAGACAAAATGCAGACCAGAAGTGCTGTGTGATACTGCCATGCAGTAAAGATGTGCAGAAAGGGCTCATATGGGCCATGTTTAAGGTGCGAGCCAATGGCTCACAGATGGGAGGGAGGAGATTGTTGATGGAGCCAGAGAAAGTGGAAGGGCATAATATGGGAGAGCTGGGATGTCTCAGTGGAGATTGCCTTTCTGGAGTGTGTTTGCTCTTAGAGGGAAGCAGTAAGCATCTCTCCATCCTTATCTCAGAGGATTCAAACTGGAGTTGTGCTGAAAGGGGAGTGCTTGACATTATGGCAATGTAGATTTCCCCGTGTTCTTGTTCAGCAGAGAATCTTACACAGGGCATAGTCCCTTGCTTTCCCTGACAGGTCTGCCAAAGGTTGATAAGGGAGAGAAGATGGCTTAGCGATTTCCATTGGTTGTCATGGAAACTAATGGAAATTACTCTTTTTTTCTTTTCTTCTTTTTTTTGGTATGTCTGTCATATATGATGATGTTTGTTAAACAACTAGGAAGCATTCTTTCTCTTTTTTTAACAATTTAATTGCTGACTTCTGCTCTTAAAAAGTACTTTGCTAGCGGAATTTTTCTGGGGAGGTTGTGCAGAGTTTTTGAGTGCTGTAAAGTTTGTACTGGGGATGAGAATTCAGATTAGGGCAGCTGCTGGGCAGTTCTGAGTGCTCAGCTGCTTTCCACCCTGAGACCTTTTGCCAGGCACCCAAGTGACAGTCTTCTCACCAACAGGCCTAAAAGTAGGTGCCAAGAAGACAGGTAGCCTGAGTGTACTGTTTCCCATGTAAATGGTAAGCAGATGACTAGCAACTCTGAAAAAGCACAAGCTGGATGAAAGAGGGATGATAATGCCAATTTATCAGCCAGTGAGTTGTCAGGCTTGGTGTCAGAGTGATGGTAAAGAGCTTAAACAATTTCAGATTAGAGGTGTGGGTGTAGCACAACATATTGTTATTACTGTTTCATTTAAACATCTATATGTCACTAAAAATATGGCTGTCTATCAATTCCACTGACACTAAAAGGGGCAATTTTCCCCATGGATTAGTAGATGGCGAGGCCAGAAGGATGTATTTTGCTTTCATTCTGCCCTCCTGCATAATACAGCCCATATATCTAGATTTTTTTATTAGTTCCATTTGCTCTGGACTCTAAAGTATGTCTTAAAAAAGCATCTGGTCTTGATTAAGTAATTGCCACAAATGGAAAATACCACTGTGTTTGGTTTTAACCACTGCAGTGGTTAATTACCCACTTGCTGTTACACCTCATTTCTGGCTTGTATTTTTCTAGTTTTGATCTCCAGATGCTGAATCTTCTGTTTAGTCCACTAAATAGAAGAGGCCTTTAGTACTGTGTGTCTATTCCCCACTGCAGTAACAGTGGTCTGCACAAGGACTGCTCCTGGTTTTGTCTCTGGCAAACTAAACAGTCTGAGCTCCTCAAGCCATCCTCTGGTAAAGTGTTTCCTAATCTCTTGTTCAGTACTGAATATCCACAGTGTATCCCCCTTTGCCAGTTTGTTAGTGCTCCCTCACTGTGTGATGACAGGGCATATCCATGTACTTGTTACTGGGAATCTGAAAATACTGGCAATATAAATTATTAATTTTTTCCAAGAGCAGATCTTGCTTGCTTGCTGTCCCTGGGTCATGGGCTCTTTTCTCAGATGTTGTTGAACAATTTGGCAGACTGGGCTGGATCTTGACTTGGACCTTGAGAATATTCTGTACTACAAAGGAATAATAAACATGCAGGGGTTTTTAAATACCTTTTTTTTGTTATTGTTTCTCTTTCCATTTCCACCTTTGCCTTTACATAGGGATGTCCGATTTTTTTCTCCTCTGAGAGAAAGTAGAAGGCTGTCCACATTTCTTGTTCCCAGGTCCCTTCCAGTTCTCCCCTCCAGAAGACCAAACGTGCTAGGCTGAAGGTTTCTGCTTTCATAGCTTTAAGGCATCTTCCTGCATAGCAGCCTTAATTGGGTGGCAGAGACAACCAAATAAAGAAAGCTCATGCACTTTTTTCTGTGGGCAAATTAGTTGGAAGTCCTTTTTTTTTTCAGTGATGAGAGGAGGTAGTTCTCTCTCCTAAGGTGATGTTTTCACCCTGTGCTCTGCTGAGAGCTTGAAACCCATTTTTATTAAAAGCCTGGCAAGCGGCAACAAAGCCTTGTGTTTCTTGGGGCTGTGATTTTTACACTTGTAGCCAAACTTCCTTGAAACATGCATCTAAAGGAGTGGTTACAGAGCAGAGCTGCCCTGAAAAAGAGAGCACCTCCTGTGCTGCTTTGTCTTTGTGCTCCCTCTTCTTTTTCCTCCGCCCTTAGGCAGCTGAAAACTGAACTCTGCCCCCAAAATAACTCTTGCTGATGGGGAGGAGGTGGAACATAGTTTTTAATTTTTTATCTTTGCAAAGGCATGAGATAAAACATTGCAAAAGAGAGTGTGGGAAGGAGAAAGGAGGGGCCTCCCTCTCTGCCCCATCGCAGTCCCCTGCAGTCCCTGTGAGAGAAACCCCTTTGCTGGCTGCTCTGGTTTTTGGATGCAGGAGAGCATTAATGCTTTTTCAGAGAAGCTGTGGTCTGTCCCCATCATTCCTATCATACAAAACCTCTCCTTCAGAGCCTCCAGCAGCATACAGCGATGAGGGGGAGATTTCCACATTCCCACAGGGCACTTGCCCATGGTCCCTGCTGGGATGGGGAACTTGTCAAGTGTTCATTTATTGCAGAGGCAGACTCCAGAGGGCACTAGGTGATGTACTCAAGGACACAGGCTACCATGACTGAAGGATGGATAGAGGCAGAAGCATCCATCAGCTTATTCTGTGTGAGAGGGGCCCTGTGTCCTTGCTCCTACCCATGCAGTGCACGGGCAGGGTAGTGTCATGGACCAACTGCAGTTGTTGGCAGAAGGATGAGGATGGGCTTTACCTAGCAGGACTTGCAAGGTCCAGCTTCGCTTCCCACAGACTTCCTGTGTGACATTGGATAAGCACTGAAACCCAAGGTGCTGAAGACACATATCTAAGGTTCATAGAGAATAAGGGAGTTAGTCTCCTAAGTGGTGATAGCAGGCTGGGCCCAGGTACCTCAAGGTGGGTGTTTTGGTGGAATCCAAGAATTTTCCTATTCCTATGTCAGTGTGTGAGATTCCTAAAGGAGAGCTTTCCACCCCATGACTGCATTTAGGTGATAGTGCAGTGCAGTTCATGCCTGCTTTCAGGAAGCAGCTATGTCATACAGTAGTGGAGAACGTGCATACAGCTATCTCAGTTTTCAGACCTGTTTGTTCAGCCAGCAGGTGTTCACACAGTAAGTACCAGGAGTCCCAAATTAGTTCCTTTCAGCCTCTGTCCCATTCAGCAGCATTATGTGTTCCTAAGAGGTTGTTGAAAGCAGTAGGCTGTCTTGGGGAGGAATGCTCATAGTTGTATCATTATTTTTTATAGGATTTAGCTGTTAAAAGCCAGGCACACCACGTACGCTGGCTGCTATCCCAGTGTTAGTGTAGTTGGATCTCTGCAGTTGCACGGTTTCCGACAGGAAAATGGGAAGGAGAGGAATTATTTTTTGGCTCAGAGGAAGATACAAAACTCAGGTAAGAAGAAGAAACACAGTGAAGTCCATGCATAGAAGTAAAGCCTGTGTCTTATGGACTGTTGCTTAGTGTGATGACATATGAGAAAGTGAAGGAACAAGAAGATTTAATGGCACATTGATGTGACTGAATGAACAGGGTCCTTATGGCAGAGTTGTGCTGACATCCTGGTGTTTTGGAAGATATGAGGCTCATGAAAGTCAGTTGTGTTTTGCTGTAGCTAAGGACTTTGAAGATTAAACTTGGGCAGCTGAAGTGCTGTGTAACCAGAGATGTCTATTGTAGCCTCAGGCTGAAATTGCCATCATGCAGCAGGGGTGACTGGACAGGTCATGGAGCACGTCCTGTGCTGCTCATGGCACAGCATGCATTGATAGCTGAACTTAGGGCAGCTTTAACAAGGTAGATGAAGCAGTGAGCTGCAACATGTCAGGAACTGCTTCACAGCCAGTTTGGATACCTTTGCTGTAGAGCGAGTATTTATTCTTCTAGGGAAGAAGGAAACCGCTACAAACAGTGTCCCTTTTAGAGACTTGACTTTCCTCTACACCCTGGACTTGACATCGCTGACTGAAACATTAAAGGCTTCTTGTGTAAAGGTTCACTGCTAGGACTAGGCTGTGTTTGTGTATGGGTTTCACGGTGTCAGGGTTGCCAAGCATACAAGCAAGTAATACTTGCATGGATAAGGGTTTTGTGGTTCACACGGTAAGTGAGAATTGGTGTCAAGCCTCCATGAGTGACAAGGTCTAAAACATGAGCACAAATGTGGTAGACACTCATGTACACAGTAAGATACTTAGCGTCTCTTTGGTCAGGGCTGTTTTCTTCTGAGTTACTGCATTGAAGTGGCTCAAGTCATATGAGTGCTAGAGAACTTAAAAAACAAGGAGAGACTTAGAGCTGGCAGCTGGATTTGCATAGGATGGGATGGAGTTGTTAGGTGTTGTGATTGCAGTAAATCTTTCATTGCAGGCTAAGATTACTTATGGTATCTTGCTTTTGCCGTAGGCTAAAGGAGCACATACATGCCATCCCTTCAGCTCAGTGAGATAACTTTCTAGAGCTGGTATCTTACTTGTGCATCTGACCTGAAGTGCCTACACCCTCATAGGGTCTAGGTGCATGGCAGGGAAAAATGGGGCAAGCTTTGCAAGTTTTCTTCTAGGAGGGCTGTTAGACCTGCAATAAGAGCTTTTGGGGCTTCTTTGGATAGTCAGGGGTTTTGAGTGGGTATTTTTGATTTTGTTTGTTTTCTTGTTTTTAATTTATTTCAAACTGAGCTAAACCAGTTTATTGGAGAGCTGAATAGTAAGATCTGCTTTCTTTGCAAAACAAACTAAGAGTTTTTACTCGGAAAGTTGTGTTGTGTTACTGAACCTTTCATTGCATGGTATTAGACTCAGTTATTGCAAAACCTACGTTGGTTAATTGTGGCTCAATACATTGTTATAGTATTACAGGCTCCTTTTAAATTTGGGGTGAAACAGATCATGTTATATTAATATATTTGTTACAGCCTGCACATAGATGCTAGGTAGCATCTAGTACAGCTTTGTTTAACAAGGCAAGTGTGACATCCAGTACATGAGATTAACGTCTACACATACACAATATGTGCTTTCAAAGTTTGTTCTCAGTATTCAAAAGGCTACCACTGATTTCCTGGTGTGCTTAAGTCAAAGCCAGCTCTAGGGACACATTTTAATAAACGCTTTGGGTGTGTGAATTTCCTGGGTTTTCTTAAATCTTTGTTGGAAAAGAAAACCCATTGTCCCTTCTAAGTTTCTTACCTTAATTTCTTTCAGCACATTGCATTTTTCCACTGAAATCATCTCTGCATAGGAGAAGAGGGTCTGGTTCCATTAGGAATTGTAAAAATAGACTGCTTATACATTCAGGTGATGTCATTCCTGGAGTGGAGCCCTGGGAAGGCGAGGGCAGTGTCAGTAGTGCAGGCATTAGGGTCAGGACAGCTCTCATCTTTCTTATAGCTGGTTCTACCTGCAGGCAGTGGAGAACTCTCCTTATGGTGGGCTCTGGGCTAGTGAGGGCATGAGCAGTGGTGATAACTCTTGCCAGACCTGGCTTTATCTTTTGCACTTACAGCTTGCTTTCCCCAGGACAAGCAGTAGAGAGCCGAAGCAGCCTTTCCAACAGCAAAGGATGCAGAAGAGCAACGCCGCAGCGATTTCTGTAGAATAAACAAATTTCATAAGTCCTTTAGCCCCTTCATTTGTGTATTTTCTTTTTTTTAGAAAGCCTCTTCTAAGCCTTTCACAGCAAGGAAGACATTTTGTTCTGTTCTTGTGTGCTCTTCCCCTCCTTGGATATACACCCGCGAGCCTGAGATCTTACTGAAAACCGTCGATCGTCAGCAGTTCAGTCTAATACACTGGGCTGTGAACTGTAGTGGCTGAGGCACAAGCATGTATTTCTTTCTGCTGACTTTATTAGAGGAGCAATAAATTCTGGCTGGCCGACAAAGTGGACGGCCAAGGCTGGCAGACAGCTGTGCAAGCTAATGTCTTAAACTGCTGCAGCTGGGTTTGCCAGAGGCTCCCTTCTGAAACCTTAGTCTGCCTCAGTTTTATGTCTATCCAAGTTCATTTTTTCCCCTCTGAAAGTAATGGCAAAAATCCGCTTGTTTTCACTTGGGTGCTGTATTTCCTCTCACCTCCTAGTTCAGCCCCGGCTGCAAATGAGCCGCTCAACATCATACAGGGACTTTGCTAAAGTTGCAGCAGAAGCTTGGGCTGTCCTGTGCTTAATTAAGACTGAAAGAATACTATGACCTTCTCTTTAGTTACTCACTGCATTCATTAAATGGGAATTTTCTGTCTAATACCAAAATTGTTTATACTGCATTAAGCAAGGGAAGTTTGCCAAATATTTTATGCTTGTTTAACTTAAAATATGTCCAAACTAAGTGTGCTCCTCTGTCTTTGATTTGATTTTGACATAAAGCATGTAAAACACCAAGTTTCAGCCTGCCACAGATGTCTCTGTGGTGTCTATATAGTTCCACAAACAAGGGGGTGTTTGGAGAAACATGAACTCAGCCATTTCTGCATTGTTGCCAGCAAAGGGAGAGTATGGATACTGCCCTCACTTTGTGGAGCTGAGTGTTTTGGATCAGAGGGGGTATTTTCAGGCAGTGTTAGTCTGTTGCTGTGGGCTGGGTTTCCAGTGAGGCTGAAGGCTTTTGTTTCCTTTCTGTATCACTAAGCATTTCCAGCATCTGTGAATGACGGGCTGTTTGGCAGAATGTTCTGCCCTGGCAGAAGAACTGAAGCAGATCAGATGATTTTCTCTTGGAGGTGGGAGGTTAGAGGGAGACATGCAGGTGTGGATACAAAAGGTAAAAGGTAAAATGCCAGTCTTCTGTCATATGGTTGCCAGGAGGATGGGAAGCCAACTTCAGGTGATCAGTGGTGTCACCTCTGGTTCATGGATGGGAACCCCAGTGGTTGAAAGTATGGGCAGGGTTGTGTTTGCAAGTTGTGTCATCAATATTCCCACTGATTAGGGAGGCCTAGCAAAATTTCATGATGTCTGGCTTCTTACTGTTGCATGGGAAGACAGAGTTGCATTAAAAATGTAATCATTAAATAAGCAAGCAAAAAAACCCCATGGAAATAACCTGTCGCTAAGCCAACTGAGCTGGCTTTGGTAACTGGAGATCTGCTGTCTGTGCAGAGATCTTGGTTTCCGCTGCCACTATAAACTTTCAGGTTTCTGGGACACTTCCCAAAGTCTGGCACAATCACCTTCATTGCTCAGGAGGAATTGCTGCTGTGCAGGTACTGTGCACATTTGTGTGCGCCATTGCCTTGTCATTTATCTTCCTCTACCACCTTTGCTTTGCCTTGAATACCTCCCCCATCTCATGCTTCTGAGCTCCAGGGTGTAAATCCTCTGAGCTACATCTCCAGTTGCCATGAAAAATTAATTTCTGTTGGGAGATGTGTGCTGCTTAAGTGGCTGCTGTTTGTTGATCAGGGCAAATGACCCTTGGAGGCAGTGCCTTGTGTTGGCAAGACCTGGCTGCCCCAAAGGACCCTGGCCCTTCTAGGAGTGAGTACCATAGGTGAGTGCTGAAGGAAGACACCTGGGATCTGTAGTGTTGGCCTCTGGCTGCAGTTGGTTTGGCATTCATCAATGTTTTTTTGCTTCTGTGGTACAGAACATTTGTAATTTCATTTTGCTGCCTGCTGCACCATCTATCTCAGCCCATTAGAGTATTTAGAATCATAGAATTGTCTGATTTGGAAGGGACTCACAAGGATCATTGAGTCTAACTACTAACAATGCACAGGGCACCCTAAGAATCTCACCATGTGCCTGAGAGTATTGTCCAAATGCTTCTTGAACTCAGAGAGGCTTGGTACTCTCACCACTTCCCTGGGGAGCCTTTTCCAGTGCTCAATCACCGTCTGGGTGAAGAACTGTTTCCTAATATCCAACCTAAACCTTCCCTGACACAGTTGCATGCCATTCCCTCGGGTCCTATCACTAGTTACCAGAGCTTTTGCTGCTTAATTTGCTGCTCAATTACTTAAGCTGCTATCAAACCTCTGTAAGGTAGGCTATTACTGCATCTCTCCTACTGCAGCCAAAAACAAGCAAATAAAGACATCACCTCCACGTGGTTTTCATCCTCTGTCTAGAAATTTGCAGGTAACCCTTGACTCTGTACCATTAAGAACACAGGGCTATACTTCTCTTTTGAGAAAACAAAGAAAAGTTGAAGGTCAGAGATGAGGGTGTGAGCTGCCTCTGAGCTTGGCTCTTAGATCCACAGCACTTGCTTACCAAGTGAGTGAGAGGGATAGCAGTTTCATTAGTGGAACAGCAGTAGCTCAGCCACCTTCACAGGCAAAGGGTTTGTGGGACCTGTGCATTCAGGCTGCTGCTGGTACTCATTCAGGCTCTGAGTTGCATCCCACCAAGCAGTTGCTTGATGAGAGAACATAAAACACACTGGAACTTTATGCCACACAATCCAGGTCCCAGTCAGGCTCTAGCTCCAGGGGATGGTCATGTCCTACTTCCCTGTCCTCTTCTCTCTGGTCTCAGTGATGTCCTGACCTTGCCTCTTTTATGCAAACCATCTGCTGGTTCAGTTCTCCACCCTTGTACTATTTGTCCTAAATTACTGATTTCTTCTGGCATCAGCCCTGTTGGCTGTAATGACTGATGACTTGCAAGGGAGATACAGTCCCCTGCCTTTCATTTCATTGCTCCTTGTTGTAACCCAAGCAGCAGCTGCCTGTGAAATCCTGCAATCCCAGAACAGGGCTCATTTGGTCATCATGCTCAGATAGTGTTTGGACAATGTAATCAGGATGTGTGAGCTGTAAGAGAAAGGGGAATGAAGTTTCAGAAGTAAACAGACACTAGGATGGTCACTGGCTCTGTGTAAACTGGTGATTTCCACCAACACACATCCACACAAAATTGCTACAGTCTCAGAGATGCGGCTACCTCCCCTCAAGCAAGAGGCACCAGGGTGACTCTCCCACCAAATTCAGGCTCCTGCAGAGGTGCTGAAGTCTGTGTTCTGAGCACAGTAACTTTAACAGTTCCTCGAACACCGACAAAACAAGTTACTGAATCTTGTTCTTAGAAACCACTGACCTTTTTCTGTTGACACTTTAAAAGGAAAAGGCAGCCTGAGGCAAACTCCTGACATGGAAAAATTTCAACCTGAGCAGTTCAGTGCTGGCAAAGTTCTTAGCAGCAGAAAAGACAGTTTCATAAGGGGAAGCGGCAGGCTGCTTTTAAGCATTGGGGTGCTACCTGTTCCACACATAACACAGGGTGACACCTCGACTTCTGTGAATCAGCTGGCTCAGCTGCCCTCCATTCCTCAAGAGGGCCTTCAGAGGAGGTCAGGCTGTGAAGTACAAACACAAGCGAAGTTGGAGGTGGATCAGAGCTGCTGTTTCATATGTACCATTTGGCATGTCTTTGTCTTTTCCAATGATGTCTTGCAAATAGCAGATGGGTGGAAAATAATGCCTTTGCCTTGGCCGTTATGAGATTTCCCACTGTGGTGCTTGACTCCTTGCAGGTTGTGGCTGAGATTCTGCCGTGGCTTTGGCAATGGCTCCATTATTAAATTAAACATGGACAGGGTTGTTTGCCAGCTGTGAGGCCAGGTGAGACCGAATGGCCCACATCTATGCTGTTACACTGTCTTAGTTCCTACTTAGGGATGCTGCATGTGAATTACTTCTTCGTTACTGGTGATCTGTGCTAACCCCTAAACTGTGTCTGAGACCACTATAGTGGTCCTATTCCCACTTCCATCTTGGGTGCCTGGGATTTTCCTGCTAGTGCCTGGCCCTCTTGAATTTTGCAGGGTAAGTGCAGGCTCTGAGCCTTGGTGCCCTGTGCCTGTCCCAAAACCACACAGTTTCCTTGATTTTCCCTTTCTCTGTGGTGTTTAGGAGGGGCTGGTGCTCAGTCAGCCTTTGGTGGCTTCTCCTGTTACTTGAGGGTATTCCTGTCCACGGCTAAACTTCAAGAAGCTTTGCTGGGATTAGCCTAGACATGGAGGATTATTGAAATATCTGTGATATCTGTTATGAATTCACTCAAATTAGCACTCTCAACTATTTCTCCTTACTCCTGGATTATGAGCCTTAGCTATTGTTAATGAGTTTGTTAGAAACACCAGTATGGAGATGAGCTGATGCTGACAAATGGACACAATATGTTGTGTGCTACGGAAGAGGCTTCAGACAGTTACAATTTCTAGTTCTGGTGACACAACTGCAAGTGGCATAGAAGCAAAAGCTTGTGTAACTCAGTTATCCCACAAAGGAGTTGTGTCCCTGCTGCAAAACTTTGTATTTCTGAGCACTGGAGATCTATGCAGTAAATACACCTCCCGTGAAAGCTGTTTGTCCTGCTATTTCTTCATGTAAAATTCCTTCAACAACAGCTTCAAGGACAATGCTGCATTGCTCTGACATTTAATGCTGTAGAATTTGTCTTGGGAAATAATATAATTGTATTTTTTTCATAACAAAACCATTATACTGTCAAAAGCTTAATTTTCTGTTGCATTAGCCGACAGCCAGCAGAGATTGCTGGGAAAAGAAAGGACATTAGTTTAACCTAAATTTCTTACTTGCAAGAAAAATGGAATGAAAACAAAATGAATTTATAATGAAATGAATTTATTCCTGGGTTTTCCTATTGTGCTGTTGTTTGCTTTCTTTGAGGGCATTTATTACTGATTAGCAGCCCTGGAGACAGAAGTCCATTATTTACCCAAAGAGCAGCCAAGAGTGGAGAGACAACAATGCAGCCTTCATCCCTCCCTTTTTCTCTATCCTCTGCATTCCCAAAACAAGCCTCAAGTTTGCCCAGAAGGCATCGTTCCTCATTGAGGAGAGGACAACTAAGTCTGTGTGGTCTGCTGCCTTCTGTTGGAGATGCCAGCAGAAGCAGAGGATTTGCTCCAGCTCCTCAGGGTCAAGTCCCCGTGCTGGGGAGAAGTGTGGAATGCCTTCCTGGACTGTGGCAGGCAAAGGGCTGGCAAGGGTGTCTGAATCCATGTGTGCTTAACCATCCTCCGGGGAAGCAGGGTCACCAGGGCCAGTCAAGGAGCAAGGAGGATGAACATGTGATCCTGCTGAAGGAATTTTGCAAAGGGCTGCACAAAAAGCATTGTTTCTTTCCATGGGAATTAAAGCTAGGGGAACAAAATGGGAGAGCCAGATATGAGCTGCTCTGTGGCAGCATCTCTACCCTCCTCCTCCCTCTCTCCCAGGAATTGTTCCTGGGCTCTCTGCATACTCCAGCTGTGGGGGCATGAGCACTTAGATACCTGCAGAGATCCCAAACATCCATGGCAATTGTTTCCTTTAGCATGGTATTTTTAATTACAGGTTTGCAGGCAATTACAAATCGTACTAACCATAGCCCTGGTTTATTGCAGAGGATTTATAATGTGGGGAAAATGCTGCCTTTTGTCTTTCAGGTGCATGTTGAGATAACGGCATGGCTAATAATAGATATCAGCTCCAAAACAGTCAGGAACTCAGTTCTGTAGGGGTCTGCTCTCTCTCTGAAACACAGCTAGAGCTGCCTTATGTTGCTCAGTTCATTCCCAGGCTAATGCAACCGAGAGCAAATGCATTCTGCTTTCTGTCTTCATCCCTAATCTTGCATGTCATATCTTGTTGTAGAGAGGATTCTTTTTCCCTGGAAGGAGCAGGAATTTAACGATCGTGACTTACTGTCCTGATTATAATCTTGGCTAAGCTTGCACTGTAGCAAAAATACTAAATTCAGGTTTGAAACTTTTTTTTTTGCTCTGTTCTGGCCATAAAATGGTGTTAAACTGCGTATTTTCACCCCTGATTTGGCCTGTCCCCCAGATTTCCACTGCAATGGAAGATTTTTTTGATCTCATGCTTCTTTAAAATTGATGTTGATAACAATCAAAACAGAGATTACTTTAATAAAAGAGCATTATTCATTAAGGCAGACATCTGCTATTGCTTTCTATTTTCCTCCTTTATGCTGGGAAAGACAAGGGAGTGAAATTTAAGTTGGTAGAGCATAGAATATATTCCTATGCCAATATGAATAAATAGGTGTGAATTGGCCATGAATACAGTTAGTCTTGACATTAGGGGAAGGCTTATATACTGTAAGAGGGTTTTGAAACCAGGCTTTCAGTGGGTGTGAGACAGCCAAAAATAACAGCCTTTAATCAGTATCATGTCAATGGAGTTGCACAAAGAAGGAACACTGGTAGCATGGAAATGAATTTGATGATTCACAAGGTGCCTCACAAGAAGCCCCTGTGTGCTTCTTACATGTGTGTGATCCCATGGGGAACTTTGCTGTGTCTTTTAAAGGCAAATGTTGGAGATGAAGAGTAATGTCGAAGGGCATTAGGACCAGTTTGTTGGGAAAGGGGCAAGGAAAGTCACCTAGACAGCAGGGAGCTGGGGAAACTGGAGCTCCTCTTGCTCCAGAGCATTAGAAAGGATTCAAAGACTGCGACTGTCCAAACACCTTGAGAAAACTGAAGTTTTCACCAGTACAAAGTTACAGGAGTAAAAATCAATCACAGGATAGGAAGCAGTCTTCAGTTTGACAACACAGAGCAATAAGAGCTGCTGGCAACTGGAAAAAGTTCAGTGCTAATGAACAGAAGGTCTGGCACTCAAAAGAGAAATTAAACAGCCTGTGGACAGCAGAAAGGGTTGTTTAGCAGACAGACACCCCAGATGACTGAATTCATTACTAGGAGCATCCTTGCTGAAAACTCCACGCTGCAGTGGTGGTGTGAAGGAAATGACAAGTTTCTTCTCTGGAATGGTACTTTTGCTGCTCCTTCCTGAGGTTCCCTTGTCCAGGGATGGAAAGGATAGTGCCAGTGGGCCCGAGGTTCAGCAGCACTGGGATGCAGGGGCAGAGGGCTGTGCCCAGCCACAGCTCCTACAACAGGCATGAGTTGTATTAGTGATCAGTTGGGTGGCACAAAGCCACCTTTTCTTGCACTGTGATTTCAGTGAGGTGGTGTGAGAACAGGGCCATTTGACTGTCCATGTGGTGTGAAACAAGAATTATAATTGTCTTGTGAAGGTTTGAGGAGAAAGGACCTGTCTAAAGAGTACACCCAAAAAGAGCCACTTCTTTACTCCCTCTTGCTTTACCTGTGTTGTATGCTTATCTGAGTCATGGCAGTGGAGGGAAGCAGGGGAGCACTTGGATCAAATCATATGATACACAGAAACTTCAAGGACGTTGCTATTCAGAGTACTTGCATCAGGAAGTATGGCTGGCCTTAGTGCTAGGGACTCCCTTTCACAAAGAAATGGACACAGAGGGCAACTACGGGAATACCAGGGTTTTTCTAAGAGGTCCCTGCCCCAAGTCCTGTTGGTGTGCCTATGGTTTCCACACACAAAGCAATGAGGGCTTCAAGATCTCCCCACGACAAGAGGCAGTTTCACATCATATTCCAACGAGGCCAAGATTTTCCCCTTTGGATCCAGCTGGTTTAGTGGTTACTCTTCCCCACTCTCTGGTGGGCTCGTGGGGTGTTTTTTTAACAGGGATGTGTTTATAATTCCTTGTCTTGGTTTGTGAGAGAGAGAGGGCTGCAGCTTCTACCCAGACTCTGAGCTAATCTCTGCCAGCAGCATGTGCTGCAGGCTGGTGTGATCCTTGAGTGCCACCTTTGTCTCTCCTGAGCTGTGCCAACTTTGCTCTGTCAGAGGGAAGGGTTGGCTTTGGAGGGGTGCAGGGGAGGCCATCATCCAAAGAGGACTCTTCTCTTGCTGATTTTGGAGGGCTAAGGCTGAGCTCCTGCACCAATAACAGAATTTAAGTGGGAAGCACTGGTGGGGACAGTATGTTGGGCTGAAATTCTGCCAGAGCGTGGGCAGACTCCCTTTAATATTGTGGTGGGGCTGAACTGCACATTGAGACTGTGAGCAAGCTTCCCTCCAGTGTTTGGGGTTGGGAATTTGGTTGGACTTGTGCTAGGGCAGGGGAGATGTGATGCATGCAGATGTCTGTATTGCAGCCCCCCAGAGCCTGCTGACTGCTTTCATTTTGCACAGATCCTGAATCTTCTGCCCAAGACCTCAAGTGCTCTCTGGGTTTCCTCCCTATAGCACACGTTTCCCAGCTGTGGGCAGTGATGCTTTACATGCTTGATCTGTGACGTGTTCTGGGAGCCATGGGGACAAAACAGATGAGAAACACATGTTTTTATTGAGCAAGTTTGCGTGCCGATAGCATCATGGCCTCTACATTTTGCATCATGTCTCCTTAAGGCAGTTGTAACCCTTAGGGAAAGCAGGAAAGCTGCCTTGGTTTCTGCTGGGGTGGTTGGGGGCCCCAGGGGCTCCTGGCTGGTCCCAAAGCAGAGGGATTTGTGCTGGGACCTTGCAGCATACCTGGCAAGCTGGGGATTGCCAGCTGGCAGAGTGGCAGCCCTCTCTCTGGGCTGGGAGGCAGCTGCTCCTCCCTGGCAGTGCACCCACAACAGCTTCGAGGAAAGCCTTGGAGCCAGGAATGCGTAAGGATGCCGGCATCTGTGTGTGCTCACAGCCTTTCATCTCTGAAATGCAGCCCAGCCAGGCCACAGGGCAGAAAGCAAAACGTCCTGGGAAGAGTTCAGGAAGTATTAGAGAATAGTTCATGCTTTTGGAGATGATTCAAGCAGTGATCCCTCTTCTAGGAACACAGGCTGCAGGAGGCATGGAGAGCCTCAGGGTCACTAGCAGGGCTTGGAGCCCTCTCCTTCTAGCCCAGGGCATTACTAAAACTCATAGCAAGTCCCTAATGCCTCTTCACTGTCTCCAGGGCAGTAGGAAAAGTGAGACCCAGTTGTTGTCATTGCATCTGGCTGGCTCTGGTTGCCTGCGTTTGCTGGTTTGGGGCCAGATAGGCTCTTGGAGTTCAAAAGCCCCATTTTTTAAGTGACTGCAGTGATGCACTCAGGTCCTTTACATCTCTGCAAGTTGAGCCACCTCTGGGTGTGTGTAGAGGCGATGACAGTGTCTCTTGAAATTGCCCATCTGGGAATGAGCACTGGGAAGAGGACCCAGGCACGAGCTCTTCAGCCACAGGCAGTGCTGTGTTGTCTCTGCCTGAGTCCTGGGTGCAACCTGCTTCTCAAGGCAAACCTGAGTAACTCTGTAGTGTGGGTATCAGCCTCCCATTTAAGTTTCTGAATGCAAACCTCCCAACACCCATTAGCTTGCCAGCTGGGTTTGGATGGTGCCAGTCGTGGCGATGATATTCTCCTCTGCTGACAGCTGCAGTGTTCACTGTGTCCCAGCCAGGAGGCAGGCACAGGCTCCTCAGGGTCCAAAGGCTGGGAAGTGATGGGACAGGACTGTTTGAGAGGGGATCAGAGCAGAGCAGCAGCCCTGGTGTTTGCAGCCCTGGTATAGCTCGGACAGGGAGCTGTCTCATTAAATCACTGCTTTGCTGGCATGACTCAGAGGAGGGGATGCTTTCCCTGAAGCTGCATCTATCTGGGTTATCACAACCACCAAATGGAGCTGCAGCTTTGTTTTTCTGTTTGTTTTTGAAAGTTAAGCCATGGGAGTCGGCATCAGCAGTCTTCCCAACTAGACAGGAAAAAATTTCATGCTTGGAGAGGGAGAGAGATGTCTGCAACAGTTCTTCGTTATTTCCAGACATGGTCACAAAGAGCCAGATGGAAGGAGATGAAAGAATGAGAAGAATAGGTTGCTTTAGACACCAAATAACAATGTTTTAGGAATAAAGCCATTGGAATAACTTAGTGGTTTGGGGTTTTTATTAGTTTCCTAGCTGAGAGTCAAACCAAAAATTTCATTTCAGGGCAGCTGAAATTCATGTTTTATTCTCAACAAGAAAAAAGGACTGGGCAAACAAAACGTTGCTAAGCTTACCAAAACATTTTTTTATTTTGCTTTCTTTGACCTTTAAGCTTACATACGTAACTTCATGAAATATATTTAAAAATAAAAAAAGGGAAAATAGTTCATCTTATAAATAATTTTGGAATTAAATTTGTTCCCCAAACTGGGCACAAATTTCCAAATAGTTTTGGTCTACCTCAAACTGCATTTTCTAGTGATTTAGCTTTCTGTCTGAAAAATGTTACTGAGCCTCATTTAGCAGTTATAGGAAATCAATAGTGACTTGTCTTGTTTCTTAATCACAGAATTGCCTTCAGGCTGCAGATGCTGGCGAGTCTGTGCTGTCAGCCTGGCACAGAGGCCGTGGGGACATAAGGGGAGCTCTGCTCAGAGAGAAGTGGGGATCACTGAGTCTGCTTCCCTGAGACTACACATGTGGGTGTGGGATGTGCCACTTGTAACGAGCACAGCACATGCTATTTGCTACTTTGTTTTGTTTCCCTTTCATTTTATATCCTGCTCCTCTGCTGTGAGAGGGATTGTAGTTGGAACAGGTATGTCTTGCAAGCAGCATATCATAAGCTAACAGGTCGAGGGGGAAACACCATCCATCTTCCTCAGTGATGGTCCACACAGCCTAGTTATCACCTGTTCCCCTTCTTTTTATGCTGTGTTAAATCAGGAATAAGGCTGGGCACCCACAGGGACGCAGCAGTGTAAGCACAAGCACCTTGACTAAGAAAAGCCTCAGTATTTGAACAAGATCTTGAGTGAGAGCAGGTCCAGCACAAGCTGCAGGGAGCAGTGCAGGGGCAAAGGGGCCATAGGTGGCTGTGGTGCCAATAGCCTGGGGGGATACCCATCCTTGGGGCATCCATGGGAAGGCTGGAAGCCCTGGGACTTTGGAAGTTTTCTTCTTTCCTCCTAGCTGTGACAGTTGCCATAGTGACTGGATTTTATAGCATATTTCATAGTGATGCCACCAGTTTTCTCATGGCCTTATCAGAGTTTCCTCTTGGCTGTCTCAGCAAAGAGTTCAGCCATTAAGCACAAGTCAGAGGGAGTTAGAGAGCTTTCCCTACTGCAGAGGGAACTCTCTCCAGAGTAGGTGTGAATTGGTTTCAGGTGCTGGTGCGTGGCCTGGAGGCTTTCTGAAGGACAATAGTGGCAGTAGGAGCGCTGATCATAACTCAGGGGTCAGAGAGTGCCTTGTGATGGGTCCCCGATGACCTAATGCTGCTACTCCGGTCACGGTGTGGGGCTGTGGGGTGACTGCCCTGCAGTTTAATGGGATTTGCTTGTTGCTGATGTGATGTGTCTGAGAGCAGAGAAAAACACATGCACATCTCTCCCTGTGTGTCTGCGCAGCCCTCCCCACGTTCCTTTTGCAGCAAGGACTTTCACTTAGTTTTTACAGCAGTGTTTCTCTTCTTTTCAATACAAATTTCACAGAATATTCTGAGTTGGAAGGGACCCACAAGGATCATCGAGTCCAGCTCTTAAATGAATGGCCTATACAGGGATTGAACCGAAGATCTTGGTGTTATTAGCACCATGCTCTAACCTGGGCTAATCTCAGGTGCACACACCCATCTGGCAGTTGTCAGGTCTTCAGTAGTTAAAGCTGAGGTTAAAAGAACCTAGAGAGCTTTCTTCCTGAAATCCTAGCTTGCCTTTTGGAGACTTTAGTATGACAGAGCTTCGGCAGTGTTGCCATCAGCTCCCTCTAGCTACAGGGACACAGTTTAACCTTTGATAGGCCTGTGTGTTTTTGGCAGATATACCACTGATGAGCAGCCTCCAGGTTAGTTCCCCAGCCTACCCAAACTTTTCCTCTCTCACAGGCTTTTTTATGTCACTGCTATTTTCAGGTGTTCCCATTACTCTGATAACGATTCCTGACTGTATGATTTCAGGAATGGGATGCTTTGTCAATACCATAGGCTAAGAAAAGTTGTCTAGACAAAATATGCCTAATGATGGTGGGAGTTTCTGACCCTTCCTCACTGTTCCCACTGTGTGAAGGGGATCTCATGGTTTTCCATGTAGTAAAGAAGCTTCAAAGAAGAGAAATGACTGTGACAGAGCACTGTCCCGTGGGGATCTGCTCTTGCAGAGCCATCTCCAGCAGAGCCATTGGCTGAAGCAGCTCTGAAGCTGTTCTGTATTAACAAGTAGAGCAAATCCTTCACCAAGACTAGAAGTTAGGAAGTGCAACACTGGCCTATGTCCAGTTCTGTTCTCATTCTCTCTCCCACACTGAGGCTGACTCGGAGCTTCCCTCCAATCGCAATTTCCATTGCTTTTTTGCAATGTGCTGCGGTAGAAGGTGAGTAAAGAAGAACTAAGGGGCAGAGCTTGGAAGAGGAATCATCAAGTTCATTGCAATTGGATTCCCATCCCAGTGATGGGAAAAAAACCACTGAGGTCTCTTGCACAAGAAGCTGGAGGCTGCTGGTAAACCTCAGCATTTTCTGCAATCTACATTCCTCTTGTATATCCAGTTACTGAAAGAGGTGTGGATATGCCATAGGGTTGTAAATTCTAACTTGCTTTCCACTACTTAGCTCACTCTTCCCTTCTTTCTATTGGAGCCAGGTGATTGCTGAAAAATGTGCCAGATTTGAATCCCATTCAGAAATAAATCATCCCAGCTGGTCAGAAAGAGAGGCAACAAAGCTTTCTGTCAGGACCAGTAAAATCTGCAGGATTTCAGAGTGTGGGAAACTAGGGGGATGAAGGATGAAAAAAGAGGGACTGCCATGATACAGCAGGAGCTGTAGGTCAGCACAGATTTAGGGGTGGAAAGGGAAAATTTGAGGTTGTGTATGGCACGAACTGCCTCAGATTGGGTAATGGTAAAGGGGGGTGGGCAGGCAGCTGAGTGAGTGCACCTTGAAATGGGGCAGATGATCTCAGGGGTGTAGTGCTGGACTCTGCAGGCTGACTTACTGCATCCTGCAGGGAAAGGAGCATGCCATTGGGAAAATGCCATTTGGCAGGGAGACCTTTCATTTACAGCTGTGCCTGGGTGTGTGTAGAGGTGATGGCATTTATGTTTAATTGCTACCAGTAGTCTGTGGCCCACTGCTCTTCTCTGATCTGGAGGTCAGGGACAGTGCTCCAGCTCTGCTTGCATGCCCTGAGGATTAATTCCTCCTCATCCTCCTTCTTCACACACTCCTGTGTTGCCCACTCCTAAGATGCTGTGACTTGTCTTACGTGCTACGCTCTCCTGCTGAAATACATGAGTCAGTGCTGTTTTTATTTTTGTTTTAAACAAAACAAGATGGAGAATTGTGTTTCCCAGAAGTGCAGCCATGGCAAAACAGAGCCTGGCCCAGGGCACTAAGAATCTGGGAAGGAGAGTTGTGCTCCAGTGAGGAGTATGACTTGTATATCAGACTGTGAAGTGGTCCTGGCTCCAGACCAGAGAGCAGAGGGAGCTGGGCTGCTGTCTTCTGGTCATTCTTGAGCAAATCTTCTCCCTTGGGCCTTTCTTTTCTGGTCTGTCACATGAGAAGGATGACACCAATCTCATCTCAAAGGTGCTGTGGGACTAACTTCATTTAGGACCTCCCATGTGCACTGAGATGCTTCCCTCTGCATGAGGGTTATTTTTCTATCCAAATACAAAGTGAGTAACTTGATTGCTCCCCCTAAGAATCGCGGAGCAGCAGCAGCACCACGTCCTCTCCTGTGGGACTGGCTCTGCCCCGCTCACAGCTGAAGCCTCTTCAGCTGGTTTGGCATGCACAAGTCAGTCAGTCTCTGAACTCCTGCCTCCCTGCCTTGCTGGGAGCCAGCCCTAGCGAGAAGGATCCCGCTGGTTGCAGAAAAGCTGGCAGTTTCACTGCATGATGCGGCAGGAGGGAATCGAGCTTCTCCCAGAAGTGCTGCAGGGATGGGTGGAGGGAAGAGTGCTAGAAGACAGTGCAGTTTTGGGCCATGACATTTTGGAAGCTGTGAATACGAGGAGTGTTTTTGTGAGAGTGGCTGAGCGAGGCTGCAGCACAGAGAGCAGTGCCAGATGCAATCTCCCTTCCTTCTAGCAGCCATTTTCCAGACTTGTTTGCAGTAGAGATTTCCTCTTCCCCAGACTCTCGTGTCATTGTTCCCCTAATGGGGCCTCACTGGTCATTGCCTTGTGGTGGAAAATATGAGGTTGTGGGGGCCAGAGCACCGACATTCCTTCCAGCTTAAAAGGGAAAACAGAGTCCTCGCGCAGTGGAGTCCCCGAGAGGTGTGCCTGGCTCTCTGTTAGCAGCATCATGCTGTAAGAGACATCAGCTGTTTGGCAGATGCCTTTCTGCTCTTGATTAGGTTGTGGGGAGAAAAGCCTCCCTCCTCCCAGTTCCTGCTTCCCTTTCTGTGCAGGCACCAACTTCTGCCTGCTCACTGTGGGGCTTGAGAAAGCCATGGCTGCTGTGTTAGGGCTACAATCCCTGCCAGGGGACCAGGCCATGTACCCATGGAGGTCAGTAGGGAGATAGAGCTCTTTTTATCCATGCTGCCAGTCTCTGCAAGGCAGTGCTGCCCAGGCAATCTGTTTTGTAGCACTACGAGCATCAGATATCTTCATCTCCATCTTCCTGATAGAACCAGGGACAAAGTTCTTCAAGCAGGCTTCCACGAGCAATGTTGTTTTTCCATGGCCCCATGCAAAGGTCACTAACCTGATGGGCCCCCTTTATGTCACAGAGGTCAGTCAGAGCCTCAGCCACTCTCCTGCTCAGTGTTCTGATATGATGAACACATCTGGTCCATGGATCATGGATTGAGCAGCCAGTAAGTCAGGGAGGATCACACACAAATGGATGAGGTATGGGTTTGGCAGGGGGGGAACCTTCTCTGAGCTCTGGGAGTTGCAGTTCCTTTCCTCTATTGCCTGCTTGTGTCTGCATCCAGATTTTCTGGGAACACTCCCTGATTCCCTGCATAGTCAGAGATGTATGCTCTGGCTTGTGTCCCATTAGTGGAAGTCAGCTGCCATTAAATATTCATCTATTAAGCATTCAGAAGCCTTTAAGAGTTGCACTTTGTTGTGTGATGTGTTTAAAGAGCCAGTCCTGAATGTCAGTTGAGAATGGAAGGAGATACAGGCAAAGATTTGGGAGGGGGGGTTGGGTTATGTATGATGTCTGTGTGGGAGGTATTGATGGTTTGGGGCACATGCTGCTCTGTGGAAAACATTCTGCAGGGAATGCAGCAGCTCATGGCAGTGCATCTGGATGGCTGCTCACAGCCCTTGATTGCAGCTGGCTGGAATACCTTAGCAGTGGAAGCTCTGAGGGAGCAGAAGAGAGATGGGGTCTGTCCCCCAACATGAGGAAGATGCTAGGGAGGGAGCACAAGAGTCGGTGGCAGGGAGAATGAAAGGGGTCTGGATTTATGGCAGGGGGGCTGGAGTGAGAACGTGCCCTCAGGACTGCAGGCAGCAGTGGTGTTGAGTCTGTCAAGATGAGAGGCTGAGCCAGAGAGCTGTTTTGTGGGGCAATTCCTTTCCTGCAAAGGAATTACAGCCGGGTTCCCTAAGGAAGCAAAGCTATGTCAGCAGGCTGTCTGTGTCTGCCTGCCTGTCTCTGGCCTCCATTGAGTCTTGACTCTATCGGCCTGTTTCCACCACAGCAGATAAAGCAGTGAAGGCCTCTGAGATAATGGGATCCAGCTGCTTTTGTGACTCTAGGTGACTGGCTTAATGAGAGGGGCCTGCGAAGACCTCCCCTGCCAAAGGAGTCCATGAGCTGCCCTGTAACTTGCTGACAGACAGGCCGTGCAGAGAGAGCTGTTGGAAACTGGGCTTCATTAGTTCTGCTGCTTGCAGTATGGGTTTAGGATTTGGGGGAGGAGGAATCCCGCAGTTTAAATGCACTGGAACCCTTTGCATCCAGCACGGACCTCATGCTGACACCCTTCAAATAGGATATTGTTAGCATTGGGAACATTGTCAAATGCCTTTGGTCACAGTTCCCTCAGGAATTCAGCCCTGGTCCAGACTTTGCCTGACAAACATCTCTTCCTTTTTAACTAACAAGCTTGGGGACAACCTGTTTTTTGAGCCTTCTGAGCTGCCCATCAACACCTTTGCTCACCTGTGGTCTGATCAGCGGGACAGGTACCATGTACCTCCCAGATGCAAGGGTGAGGAACTCCTGGGGCAGAGGAAGGAATAGCTCCAGGAGGTGCCACTTGGAGTTCAGGTAACACCAGACTAGAGGAAGTGTGCAATGGATGACCATGCACCAGTGTGTTCAGCAGCTTCTGACAGCAGGTTTCCTTCCAGAGTAGAGGGTATGGATCATTCCACAGCTTACTGTATCATCCTTGCAGTGATGATGTCCTGAAATGTAGGTTTTATTGGAGGGCTGAACTAGGAATCAGATACGATTCAATGCACACTTGCTGGGCTTATCTCCATCTTATCTTTGCTAAATGATTCTCAAACCTTCCAAGAAAGAATTAAAGGTAATTTGTGTGGCTTTTCTTCTGTAGGTATCCTGAGGCAACAGCCCAAAGGAAGAGAAATGTTCTCCTTTTCTATCTATTTATGGCAAACCCAGTGTCAGGGGTGCCTGCTTGTTTCACGCTAATCTGCCCAGTTCATGCTGCTGCCAAATTTCCGCCCCATCACACCAGAGTGTTAGTGGATCCAGGGAGCTGCCACAGGAATTAGGTCAGGTTTGTGAGGAGGAACGAACGGTTTTCCTGTTAGTTGCAAACCAGAACAACAGGACAAACGTGCTGCCAGAGCCAGCTGCACAAATGACCAGAGGGAACAAGCTGGCTGCCCATTTCTGCCCTCCAGCAAATGGGGGATCTGCTTTTCCCGGAGCTCTGCAGGAAGGCTTTGCTGAAAGAGCTGTTCTGCCTGGAGGCACACTTGGGTAATGGGATGAAATGCACGAGCCAAATGCTTTCTCAGTGCCAGGAGTTGCTAAATTTTCCTGACTCCCCTGAGCTGCTCTGCTGCCCAGCCCTCTCTTTTTGAATGTTGCAGCACAAGGAAGAGCTTCTCCCTCCCAACCCCCCAACAGAAGAGTGAACTGGGAGTCAGGAGATACAGCTTCTCATCTCAGCTCTCTACATTATTGACCTTGTGTCTCCAAATCTTTCAGGATTGAGAAGCAAACATTGCCAAGACAACAGCTGGATAAGGTGCTAGATTCCATGGCTGGATGTCGAGTTGGTTTAGAAATTGTGCAGGCAGTGCTGTTACAGGTGGCATCTGCCACTTTCAGAGACCACTTATATCCCTACTCCTGTTAGTCATTGTGGGGAACAGGCAAAAGGGATGTGGATGGGAGGATGGGCTGAAATACGTAGCTGCACATCTTGTTTCTCCCTATCTGCATGGAAGAAGCCTAGTGTAAATTGTACTGGCTATATCTGAAAACTTCCCCCCAGCTTTTGTTGCTGCCTTCCCTGAGACATGAGAATATGTGCATGTCTTGCAACCCCAGACATCACTTTAGTGCCCTTTAGTTTTGCCTTATCTGTGTAGTACGGAAGTTTGTATAATACATTGGGTTGCCTCCCATAGGAGCTTTGTGCTGCAGCTTTAGAGCACTTTGATTTCCTTGCACACCACGCAAGGCAAAAACACAAAGCCTTGATTTTACAGCAAGCAGCACAGAGAATTATGTGAGGGCCAAGTCATTTTATGGATTTCCAGAAAGTGATGCCAAAAGAGGGAAAAAACCTGCTGATAGCAGAAAAGGTTTTTACTTTGTCGGTAGGAGCATGACAGTAGGTAGTATTTCTCCAGCAGTGTAGGCTGCTGAGAAAGACTTTTGAGATTTTCAAGAGATTTTTTTATGGAAAGATGTGCAGAAAAGAAAAAGTAGTCTGAGGGTTGTTTTGAAGCACATTAACTCCCCACCTCATGGGGGAATGATCTCCCTGCTTGTTTCCCAGAACACGTGTAATGGCAGAAATCTTTGCTGCTCCCTTTGGGGCATCGTGGACACGGAGCTGATGGCACAGCTCTTCTCTGTAGGTGGACGCTTGTTCGTCTTTACAGAGGTGTTTTGTCACTGAATTGCTCATGGTTTCAGCTTTCACAGGCTGGTTGGGCAAGTCCCCATTCCCACCAAGTGACACCAGTTGTAGTTCAGCAGGAGCAGCCAAGGGAGAGTTGCAGTGAGCAGCTCCCTTGCAAAGGCGAGGAGCCACAATGCCTCTTCTCTGTCGTGCGTACAATCACTTGCCTGTCTCGCTGCAGACACCACAGTGTTTCCATGCAGTCCACCAGTGCAGAGCAGGACCTTGGGACCCCATTCAGACCCGCATGTGGCACTGTGTTGGTGTGTGGAGTCATGTTCAGTCCTGGACATCTGGCAGGGACTCGGATATGCTCCTGACATCTGCACTTACTCCATCTTGGGGTCCGACTCCTCAGCACCGGATGCTGCTGGACATGAGAAACAGCCTTTTCCACTGCCTAATTTCCTAATTTTAGCTCTCCACCTTGAGGCCCTGCATTGCTAGTTGCCATGGTGATCCCTCACCACCAGTGCTGTGGCTTTCTCCTCCGAGGGTGCCTTGGAAATGTCTCTTTTTACTCCTTGCTCCCCAGGAAGCAACAGCTGAGACAAGCATTGCACATGGCTTGCTGCACTGTCAGTTCAAGTTTTCTGCTTAGTGTTGTCCCACTCACATGCAAGAACCTTCATCCATGGGGTGACACTTCCTAGCCCTCCAAAAGCAGCGTGCATTCCCAACCCTATTTGGCAGATAAGCTGGACTATGCATATTTGACACTGCTGAGCCGCCCTGAACTTCTGGCCTGTGAGTCATTTGGAACAGTGTTCTCCCTGGTCTTTGGCAGAGAAGATGTCTGGGAAGGTTATGCCCCTGTGGAGGCCGTGGGGTGAAGAGCTGGAGTGCTCCTGTGCCATGGCAGGCACTCCAGAGGCCCAGGCACTCCTGCCCTGGCTTCATTCTCTCTGCTTTTACACCTTCCCACTTGCTCTCTGGGCAGCAGAGGAGTAAGTAAAATCATTACCCAAACAGAGAGAGAGTGTGGGCATCCCAGCAGAGACAGAAGCGAGGAACTGCCTTGTCAAGGTTTGTGCTGAAAATGCCACTGTGCAGCAATTGGTAACAACTCTGCCCTTTCCCTTCCACCTGCCTGAGTGCACTGTGTGCTGGAATGAGTGGCACTTCCCAAGCCCATGGCGACAGAAAAGGCAGTGGTAGCTCTCAGGGAGGAAGTAGTATAAAAACTGTGATTCCAGCCCCCAAATTCTGACATTAATTAATTTAAGGGCAGCGACATTGAAACACTGTGGAGTCTTTTATTTTTTTGTGTGACCTTACATTTAAAACTTTGCAGTTCATATTTTCAAGCTTTTACATGGCAAGTGCAAACATGAGCTATTTAATATTAAAGTGGCAGCTGCCATCTTCACTTACTCACATGACTCCAGCAGATGGAGCTTTATAAAAAGCAAACATGACAAGGGCCAAGGTAAGATCAGAATATCTGCCACAAGAAACTACTTTGGCTGGTAGCTTCTGGCAGGTCACCAGAGAATCGGGAGATTATAAAGCCTCATTTGCAGACCCCCACTGTACTTGTCCATTCACGCTCTGCCATCTCTGTTATGCTCCCAGTTACACAGAGGAGACTCCAGTGTTTGCTAGGAAGGCAGCCAGAAGCTGCTAGAGGGAGCTCCCAGCCTGGGGTATGCCATAAACCACCTCAGAGCCATGTGGCTGTACCAGGTGGGAACAGTGGCTACTCCCAACTTCATCTGTGTGCAGGCTGCTGGAGGGAAAGGTTTTCTGACTCTGGCAGGAGGTGAAGGCAGGATCTGTAGCAGCAGCTGGTAATGCCTGGGAGAGGAGTGCCACAAAGGGGCAGGTTACAGGTTCAGAGTCAGGTAGTTATTGGGTAGGAGACATGATGTTTGGTGAAGGAAGGAGGTGTGGGTCTCAAGGATTTTGGGAGGGAAGCAGAAGCATTATGTATAAGGGACTATGCTTTGTAGGTTGTAGATGGATAAAGTATGGTTTGTGGGGTGAGCATTGCAAGGAAGGGAGGCACAGAGAACTGAGGGATCTAGGGTGGAAGCTGAGAGCAGTTTTCCCTAAAGATGGAGCCAGCATGCAGTGCAGTATTTGCTGTCACAGTTGCAGATGCCAGGGCGCAGGATGAGCAAGCTGGGTCTGAAAAACCCTGTGGCAGAGTGAGAGAGCAGGCAGGCAGAGCAGCTGGACTCCTTTCTTTGTCTAGCAGAACCCTGGGGTGGAGAAAGCCATGCCGGAATATGGCAACAAGCTGCAACCCACTGCCAGCCTAGGGCAGCTTAAAGCAACAAGAAGAAACAACCGGCAAATTGTATTGCTTTGATTAATAAGAAAAATCAGAGCACTGTGGTCTTCTAGCCTGGCAGGTGGCTGGTTGTGTTCAGAAGCTGTTCTGACAGTGTCACCCTGCTGGCATTCCTGGCCCAGGTCCCAGTGGAAGAGCTGTGGGATGGCTCCTGCGCTGTGGCACTATTAGGGAGGGAGCTGTGGCCAGGACAGCCACATCGTAGGCCAGGTTTCCCAGTGAGCTGGCATGAGGAGAGGAGTCTTGCAACTTGAGCTAGGTCACTGTGGATGATTGTTGAGGCTGACTGCAATTGTAGCAATGCTGTAAGTCTCAGCCCAGGAGTCAAGAGCCAGGTTTGGCATCGGTGGCTTGGACAGGCAGTTGCTGCTGGCAGTCCTGCCTGCCCATGGTAGGGAGATGCAGAGCACTGCCATCTATTGCCAGACACCTAGATTACAGACCTTGGTGGGGGACAATTTAAAACTGTGGTTAGCTGTTTTTTCTCATCTTTGGCTTGGTGAAGGGATTGACACATAATTTAAAACCCTTTAAACTGATCAGCACTTAGGTGGCTACAGTGCATTGTATTTTAGGTGTCTGAGTGCCCTAAGTCAGATTCTGGCCTGGTAAAATTCGGTTTTAATTTGTGCATTTTGTAAAACGAGTTATTCTTCCTTCCCTGCCCTGAGTTGCGTGAGGTTGCTTTGTGCAGCGAAGCACTAGTGTTGCCCCATTCCACCCCAGAAGTGCCCAGATCATTAACCTCAGCCCTCCACCAGAGGGTGACTAGGAAGAGGTGGATGCAGCAGAAGGGATAGCCTGTCTTTTGTAGCTCAGAAATGATATGTAAGAGGAGATGAACAGGCAGAGGGAGGACAACAGATTGTCTTAATGGGGAGAGCAGGCCAGGGACACTTTACATTTCTCAGCTAAGACTGGTGTGTCCAAATACTATATTCTACAGGATAAGCAGCAAAATAGGAACACTTGCAGAGAGTAGGAAAGGTATTTGTCACTATGTGAACCTGGAGGGATTCCTGCAGTGCTTTGAAAAGGCCTTCTTGGGATTGATGAACTGTGCAGTAGGCCAGCAGAGAAACTATAGTGGAAACCAGGGCAAGGGCATTCAGAAAATGATTGGGCTGTCTCTGTGGGCTGTTCAGTAAAGACAGGAACTCTTTATGAAATTGTGGTTTAAATATAAACAATAAAGAAAATTAGGATAAAGAAGAAGCAGGAGAAAAAACGTGCTCAGAATTTGTCATTATATCTGTCAGTAATGCCTCTTCCTCAAACAAATGCCACTCCTTTTTCATCACCTACTTTCAAAAGTAGGTGATAGAGGTACAAAGATACTGCAAATGAGCAGAGGTTAAGAATAATACTGAGATGAGAAAGTGAAAAAACTTCTGTGTATTAGAGGGGAGAAACACAGCAGATGTGATTGCCGTATCCCACTTGTTATCTCATGTTCCTCAGTCTTCTTTCTGAGATACAAAACTGTGGCAGAAGCCAGATATGCAATGTATAGATGGAAAATGTTAGATGAAATGAGAGTCACAAAGGAAATTAATGACAAAGCAGGGTATTAAACCAGGGTCTCCAAAATCTGAACCCCTGGAACCATCTCTTTTAAAAGTCTATGAAAAAAAGACAGTAAACTGATAAAAGTAAGTGATGGTTTTATTGAAAACATGATTTGACAGTTATGGGAACAAAAAGAATAGCTGTGATGACTTTGGCTAGGAGAAAACTGTAAAGAGTATAAATTGTGCTGCAGGGCATAAGTCAACTGCAGGCTGTCAGGAACCAGGAAGAAATTTTCACTATAGGAAGGTTACTGTATAATTATCTTATCTATGGCAGTGTTTCATCCTTTGAAGTGTTTAATCTTGACCGGTGGAAACAAGATAATGGGTCATGCAGTTTTGTTAAGTCTTTTTGTGACAAGGGCATTATTGGGTGCCTTATGGCAATTTCTTTTACTTGTTTGGGATCGCACCTTTCTACAGAGGTATGTTCACCTACTTCTTAAATGTCTCAAGCAAAGACATTTCTGCTCCCAACTCTCCATGAAAAAAATAAATTAAAGGCAGCAGTCCCTGACATGAGCAAAATTATTCTTGACGTTCTTGCTAGACTTCCTCTTGCTCATGTTTGCTCCAGTTCTCCTAGGTGGTTTTCCAGGAATGACTTCAAGGAAGTCATGCTGGGAGTGTAGCCCTTGTGTGTCCTGCTTGTTGTCTGAGCTATTCCTCTGCTGCAGTCACGTCTCTCTGGTTGTGTCACCCCCGCCTTACCATCTTACCTGTTACCAGCTAAATGTTATTTATTTTAAAGCTGTGTTTCTGCTTCTCTAGGTAACGATGTATTTTGTGTCTCTTACTTTGCATCTTGCAGGAAGAGCCAAGGAGCAAATCCAAGATCTGTGCCAATGTTTTCTGTGGAGCTGGTCGGGAGTGCGCAGTGACTGAGAAGGGAGAGCCAACCTGCCTCTGCATTGAGGTATGGGGGCAGGTTCTGTCTGGGACAGGTGTCACTGCCATCGCCCCCCACCTGGGTCTCTGTCTCTGGGAGGATGCCATGATGGAATAAAGCTATGGCTGTTTGGGAGCAGATGCAAATTCACAGTGGCTCTTCAAACAACAGAATTGTCTCCAGTGTCGTATGGGGGAAGAACCCTGTGATATTGTCTGGGGCTCGCAGCTGTGCTGCTTGAAGGACTGCCTAGGGTCTTTACACACACAGGAGACTTGGCTGAAGGTCTTTTGTTGGGAAAGCCCAGTAGGGTACAGATACACAGCGGGCTTTCAAGGGCACTCTGGGGAGTGGTCTGCGAGCTCCAAGACAGCCTGCCCTCACTGGCATCTTGTTTGAGGAGGTTACAAGCACCCTACTAAAAATCAGCCTTTGTAAAATGGAAATAATTGTGGTAGAGTGCTGTGAGCATGAATAGCTTCATCCAGCAGGGAGCCAGAGATGATTAGAAGAGTCTTTCCCAGCTGTAGAGACACAGAGTCTCCCTACACCGCTCTGCCCCTTGCCTTCAAACCATTTCTGCCTGGATCCTGGGAATGGGCATGTGGCTCTTTGTTCCCGCTCCACTCAGAGCCTGCAGCTCTGACACGGCCAGCCAGAGCACTGGAGAGTGAAATGCCCTATTTGCAGGAAGAGAGTCTGTCACTATGGGTAGGCTGGGCCAGATGGAAAGGAAGAGAAGAAAGAAGCCCACAGCTTGAACAGTGGCACTGGTGAACTGACTCTCTCTGCTGTAGGCTGTGCTGCTTGTTCATGGCTGATGGTTTATTCTGCGTTCAGTTGCAGAAAGGTGGAGCAGAGTATACAAAAAGATGCAGTGGAGCCAAGCAAGCAGAGGTTGACAGGCCAGACTCACAGAAACACATCTGGGCAGGCATGTCCATGGCACACAGAGCAGCAGTTGCAGGATTATGCTGAGCACTGATTTCTCTGCAGAGGTCTGCTTTAAGAAAGACTCCTGTCATGCTGGTGGTGATGGAGACTGGGATAAAGTGAAGCCTTTGAACTCACACCCACAGACCTCCCTGTGCAGCTTTTTCTGGGGTGACTGTGGGTGGGTTCAGCCTGTTCCAAACACAGGGACAAGGAGGCTGTCCCAGGGCTCCTGTTGAGTTGGGCTGATAGTGGGACTCACCCACCTCGCTCTAGCTGTCCTGTCCCAAGGAGGCAGGTAAAACGCTGTCTTTTCTGGCTCTCTCACAGAAATGCAAACCTCACAAGAGGCCTGTGTGTGGCAGCAATGGCAAGACATACCTGAACCACTGTGAGCTGCACCGTGATGCCTGTCTCACTGGCTCCAAGATCCAGGTGGATTACGATGGCCACTGCAAAGGTAACCCTGGCAATGAGGGCTGGCTACAGTCTAAGGGACGAAGAGTTGGAAGGGAAGCATGATAACAAGGAAGGGCAGAGGCCTCACCAGACAAGACCTTGTCCCACAGTTGCAAGCCTGTGAACAACAGCCAGGTTCAGCCAAGAGTCCAGTTCACCTGGAAAGTTAGTGGTGACAAAGTAGGCCCAAAATCAAGGCATGAAATTAGGTCTGGTGATGGTAACCAGAATCAGACACAGGGCAGTAATTGCCAAACAAGTCCACAGTGATGCAGTTCATAGCAGGGCTGAGATCAAGGTGAGAAGACAGTCACCAGGTCAGGACCTAGATCAACAGGCTCTATGACAGGTACAAGAGTGCTTGCAACAAAGCTGGGGACAGGTTACAAACAATCCCAGGCAAGGACTAGGGGCTGAGCCATCAGATGAAATGGAGCCCCTGGTCTTGTGGGTAGAGAGTGTGGGTGGACACCCTAGGTGAGACCAGCAGGACCATTAAGATCTTCATAAGTGCACTCAAAACCCTGACAGCTTGGCTGTGGTGGGATCCTGGAGCTATTGTCTCCCTGTGTTGCTGGGAGACAATAGCTTCCTCCTGCCTGCCTCTCTCTAAGCTTGTGGATTCAGCCAGGTAGGAGTCTCACTTTACCTGCTGATAAAATGTCATACTCTCAGGATAAACCCCCAAAGCCCATACTATCATCCATGTTCATGAGGGACCTCAAGAACTTTAGGAGCAAGGATTTTGCCTCATCAGTGGGGCTGTTTAACTCACACTGACACCAACTGCGCAGTTTTCTTGTGTTCAGATGGATTTTCATATGTTTAAATATGGGCCCACTGTGTCTTGCCCTGTCATTGAATACCATGGATAAAAGTCTGGTGCAGTCTCCCTCATTTCCTTCCATAAGATTTATAAACATTGATGAGATTGCCCCTGAGCCTTTTCTTCTTCAGTCTAAACTGTCTTCAGGCTTTCCTCAAGGTCTGGGAGATTCCAGTCCCTTAACAACATAGTGGCCCTCGTATTTCCAAAGACTTACAAGTTCCTCTGCTTTTGTCCAAGTGGCAGCCAGGGTGGGAAGAGGTTCACATTGTTTCACACTGCATCAGAAATGTTCTCTTCTGTCTTTCCATTAACAGAGAAGAAGTCTGAGAATCCAGCTGCAAGTCCAGGTAAGAAGCCATCTCCTTTCTAGGCTGAGGCCTCTGCATACATTTATATGCACTAGAAGATGGGCAGGAATGTGTGCTGAGGGGGTTGCATGGCTCTGTGTAAAAGTCATTCCTCTGTGCTGGCTGTGGCAGAGTCAGAGTTGATAAATCAGCTGAAATATGATTTCCCAGCTCTTTGCTCCTGGGTAACCTTTCAGAGCTTGTACATGTCCTAGGCTTTTCACTGTGCTGGGATGTCTCAGGGACTCAGCATGGACAAGGTGTGATGAAAGCCAGTTTGTCCTGGGGACACAAACTGTGCTCATCAGCCAGACTGAGGGAGGGAGCATTCTTTCACCTAGTTCATTGGGGATCTAAGACACGATAACTGTGGGGCTGTTGTCCCCAGCTCCAAGAGCACTCTTTTAAAGGAAGACTTTGCTTTAGGAGTGATGAACCAGTGGGTGCAAAGGCAGAGAGGCAGCACTAGGCAATGAATGGGGCATTGTCAGGGCAGTCAGGTACAGCTGAACTGCCTCTTACCATCTGCCAACAAGATGATCTTCAAAGTCTCTTCTAAGCTAAAAGATTCTATGTCACCTAAATGATAGATCACCTAAATTATAAGTCTCTTTGATTCCCTGTGCTTGGTTTCTCCCCTTACGTATTGCCATGTGTACTTAAGACTGTGGATTTTAGAGCCATGGCTTGTACCTTCATCAGGGGACACTTTCCCCATTCATGGCCTCCAAGTGCTGGAGCTGTATAATCATCAGCTTCTTAGGACAGATGAGAGCAAACCCTCATACAAACTTAAGAGGCAGGACCATGTCAGAGCACGGCAACCATCTAAAGCAGTTTTAAAGAAGTTCAAAATTAAACATGCAGAATCTCTACAGATTTTTTTTTTCCATCTGTCCATCTGGTTGTGCTTGTAATCACTGGATTCAGAAGATCCTTAGTGTGTGTAAGTGACATGACTGCACACTGATTCCTGTTCTGGCTTCACTGACCTCTGGCCAGGGATGACAACTCAGTGCTAGGCTTTCAGTTTTGCTTCTAAATGCATGGTTTGGTACTAGCACACAAAGTCATAACCACCTAGAGAAACCTCTGACACAGGTGAACACTGTGAGTGAACAAGCCCAACTTTATCCCCTCTCCTTTCCAGTCAGAGTGGCCAAATTAGGGCTTTGAAGAAACAAAATCTCCTGAGATAACAGGCTCTAAAATTCAAGTCTTGTCAACAGCGTGATAGAAAGGCTTGCTCAAGGTAGTCTTCACCCTTGCAGAGGATAAAGGTTTTGGTATTTGGGGGTTGACAGC
Organism: Xenops minutus; assembly: GCA_035221455.1. NCBI lineage: Eukaryota > Metazoa > Chordata > Aves > Passeriformes > Furnariidae > Xenops > Xenops minutus. The sequence continues at coordinate 25,599,939 of JAWWEE010000001.1, read as the reverse complement.
TGAATGCCAGTGCTGCACAGCATCGGGAAGCCCGGGGACACTGTCATTCACCTTCCTCCCTTAGTGTGGGACTCTTCATACGAGGATGAGTCAGCCCCGGGTTATTCTTTCACAAGCTTCGGGGACAGGAAGAAAGATGATTTTTGGCAGGAGTGTTGTTTTCCAGCCTTACCACATGGTGTCACCCGCAGCCCGTCCACCATTTAGCGCATGCCATCCCCCCCACCTCCCCTCTGCTTGCATCTGGCAGTGGTGTCTCTCCAAGGACACAGCCGCTGCAAGCTGCCATCAGGGCGGGCTGACGGGCTTTTGTTTCCACTCTTCCCTCTGTAGTCTCTCTACCAAGTTCATTTCCCTCACCCGTGCTTTTTCTTCTGCTGCCCTGCCTCCCATTACAGTTGTGTGCTACCAGTCGGACAGGGACGAGCTTCGTCGCCGCGTCATCCAGTGGCTGGAAGCTGAGATTATCCCAGACGGGTGGTTCTCCAAGGGCAGTAACTACAGCGAAGTCCTGGACAAGTATTTCAAGGCAAGTAGAGCAGCAGCTGCCTCAGAGCCCAGGGAACATTTCTTGCCTTGTCACTGCAAAACAGCTGCTATGCCCCCAGCCAAGAGGCTCCAGTGTGTGACGTGCTTGCTGAATGGGGACCAGAGAGGTCTGATGTGTCCTATGGCCTGGTGTGTCATGGACTGCCTGCAGCAGCCACTGACAGAGCCACCAACACAGCTCCTGACAACTAGACCTAGAGCATCTCTGGCTCCTGGTGTCTGACCTGCCCTGGGGAAAAGGAGAAGGGCAGACCAGTTATGCCTGTGGCAGGGTAGAGAGCTAACCTCAGGGGACAAAAGATAGACAAAGGAAAAGAGGTGAGCGAAAGGGATGAAAATGTAGGAAGCTGGGGCAGAGGCTGCTGATCCTTTGTTCCAGACAGTCCCAAGGCCATGTTGAGATGGGTATAGGGGATGCTGCAGGGCTTCAAGGAGTCCAGCTGTGGCTGAGAGCTGGCAGTTCCCTAGTGCTCTGCAGAGCAAGGGGAGCCGCCCGAGTCTTGGGCCCTGCAATAACCCTGTTCTTCTTCTGTCCTTTCTGTCAGTCCATCCCTCAGCCCATCCCCACCCCCTTCTGCAACCAGCAGATCCCACGCTCCTGCCACATGCACTGCTCCCTCCCCCTCACGGCTGGCTCCTGATAAAGACTTCAAAGCATTCAGGATGGAGCTGGAGGAGCAGGTGGGGAAAAGGGAAGAGTGTTTAAATCATAAGATGTTGACAGCGAGAGATTAATAGTGCCTGACAGGAGTTAGCACTGCAAGCAAATTCGCCATGGCAATGGCACCCCCTGGTGAGACAGAGGAGCTGGTCCCCTTGCTGCAGAAAGCATCTTCACGTTTGAATCCATTAATGCGGCTCTGTCTGTGGAAACCTGCTTGTGGCCCACTGCCTTGGGCACTTCTCCCAGTGCCTGCCAGCACCTGAAAGCTGTGGTGTCCTGCAGAACACAGCTGCTCAGTCCCTCCCCCTGCAAACATGTTGTCCCCAGCCCCTTGCAGAGTCTCCTCAGGTCATGGGCTTTGCTGAGAGGCATGATCCACCCAACAGGATTGTTCCACTGTCACCACACAACCCAGTCATACCCACCGTCCCCACACCTGTCAATGTGCTGGTGAAATCCCTTAGCCACAGCTCAGAGACAGGTTCTCTCATGTTCCCTTTACTGTCCCACTTTTTCTGGAGCACTGATCCGAGCCACTAGGTTAAAGTTTCCATGACAAAGCAGTACCTTTACTTGGACCAAAGGGGGAATTTCCATGGCTGAGGTAACAGTATGAAGTTCAGAAAGGTAAAGTGCTGGGTCCTGCATTTGAATCACAACAACCCTGGCAGTGCTACAGGCTGGGGGCAGAGAGGCTGGAAAGCTGCCCAGTGGAAAAGGACCTGGGAGTGCTGGTCAACAGCTGGCCATGAACATCAGCCAGCAGTGTGCCCAGGTGGCCAAGAAGGCCAATGGCACCGTGGCCTGTATCAGGATTAGTGTAGCCAGCAGGACGGGGGAAGTGACTGCCCCTGCGTACTCGGCATTGGTGAGGCCACACCTTGAGTGCCGTGTTCAGTTCTGGACCTCTAACTACAAGGAATGTGCTAGAGCATGTCAAGAGAAGGGTGAGTGGTCTAGAGAGTAAGTCATCTGAGGAGCAGCTGATGGAGCTGGGGTTGTTAAGCCTAGAGAAAAGGAGGATCAGGGGAGACCATACTGCTCTCTACAACTACCTGAAAGGAAGTTGTAGCCGGGTGAGGATTGGTCTCTTCTCCCGGGCAACTAGCAACAAGACAAAAGGAAATGGCCTCAGGTTGTGCCTGGGGAGGTTTCTGTTGGACATCAGGAAGAATTTCTTCACTGAAAGGGCTGTCAAGCATTGGAACAGGGTGCCCAGGTTGGTGTTGGAAGTGTCCAAGAAACAACTGGACATGTCACTCATTTAGTTGACAAGGTGGTGTTCAGTCAAAGGTTTGGCTCTATGATGTTACAGGTCTTTTCCAACCTTAATGATTCTATGATTCTTCTTCAGCAGTGGTAATCCATCTTATCAGCAACCTTTAAAACTTTGAAATATTTTTAAAGCAGAATTCAGAATTTGGAACAACTTGGGACAAATCCAGGCAAAGCAAACTAAATGGCTTCAAACACACACAAACTTGTCTCACCAATGAGTGTCCGCTGTTATGGAGGAATTTTTTTGTGCCAAACTGTGGGGCTCTGCAAATGGCCTGCTTTCTGCCCTGCATGTAATAAACACAGAAGACACAGATAACATGAAGTTTTTCCCTTTTCTCCTTGATGGGTAGGTTTGTAGGTGTGGCATTAAGCTATTTCCCTCCTGAAAGCCTGGCTTGTGCAGATCACTGGGATGTGCACTGTTCATCAGGCAGACCATGACCTTGAAGGACATTATTTCAAGAGGAGCGACACCAGTAGGGGGAAGCTGCTCCGGTTTGGAGGGTCTCTGTGGGAACACCTTAATGAAGACCATAGCATTGAAAGGCAAGAAAATTGACTTCACTGAGTCTCATTCATGAAGAGACCTCTGACCATTTTCACAATAGCAGGACAAGGCTTCAAAGCCTAGTAGAAGTTGACATGTTAGTGGAGCAGTTATGCAGGATAGAGTACGCCGAGTAATTTCCCAAGCCCTACAGGTTTCTCCTAAACCACATAGAGGTAACAACAGGCAGTGTCTGCTGCAGCATTCCGGGAAGCACTGCACAAGGAGCCACAACGACCTGCCCCAAATCACACAGCAAAAATTAGGTGGCAGCAGTCTGTGTGCAGGATTAATTTTCCCCCCACAGCAATGCAGGTGTCTCTGAGGGGGCATGGCAGTTCCTGCTGAGTGCCCAGCACTGCAGTGTCACATCTCCAAACAGGAAGGCAAAATGCAATTACTTCTTTGGGAGTACAGCCAGAATTTCTGGGCTAAAAATGCTGCTCTTCAGTGCCAGGAGTCCTGTCAGGACCTTAAGAAGTTGGTGATGAGGCGTTGTGCTATTGCATTAAATTGTTTCTTCTCTAGTATCAGCAGAAAATTGCTTCTTGAGATTTTTCCCTTTTGTCACTGTCAGAGGCCAGGCACAGCATTGGATTTACACATATTGGAAAGCTGACACCTCATTGAATGCAACTGGTCGGCTTTAAGGCAGGAGGTATATAAGAAGGCTAAGAGCTGGCTGGAACAAAGAGAGGAAATAGGGTTAGAGCCATAAATCAAGCAGCAGGCGGTGAATGAGAGGCAGTGTAGCTTATCTGTGAGAACAAGGCTATGATCGTATCTCCCCCGTTCTGATGCTAATATGAATATGTTGCTGCTTTTCTCTGAGCCTCTTTTTTGTGCTAAACAGGGATGATACCACCTGTCTCACTAAAGCTTCAAAATGCTAAGTACTTCTGGAAGAAGGGAAAAAGAAGGAGTACCTTGAACTGATAAATCAGACTCTCTTATACCTTCCCATCTTCCCCTGCAGAGCTTTGATGATGGTGATTCTCGCTTGGACTCCACTGAATTCCTGAAGTTTGTGGAGCAGAATGAGACCGCCATCAACATCACCACCTACATGGACCAGGAGACCAACAAGTTGCTCAGGTGGGCAGTTGATAGGATGCCAGAAGGAGGGCAAGGGGGCAGATGTGGTAGAGTGGGGCATGAAAATCCACTCATGGTAAATATCAGTTAGGGCTTGCACTAACAAAGGTAACTGTGTATGAAGTGGCTTCTCACTTAATTAGGTGTGAACACCACAAAAGGAGCAGTCCCACCCCTATCCTTCATGTTAGGCATGTGTTCCAACCCTCTCTTACCTTAAAACTGGCATGTGTGCAGTCAAAAGGTGAGATGGGGGACAGAAAATTTGTTTTCTTTTTTTTAATTTCCTAATAAATTAGCTTTCCACTGGATTTCACTCACCTTTTGCCTAATAGCTAGATGCAATACAAGGAAGATGGTGAGAAAACACTGTTCATACACAGCCTGTAGTTTGAGAGGTTCCCTTTTTCTTCATGTGTACCACTGTGTGAAACATTGAGGAGAAGAGGCTGCTTGTGGTTATGCTGTGCTTGCATCTCTACTTGTGTGACAGCATGTAGATGTTAACAGATGTAGATGTCCTATTCCTTCTCTTCTGAATATTCCACCCACTGCCCAGCCCTTTGCCAGAAGGTGAGTATTTTGTGACTGCTTTTCTTTTCTGTGTATCCAATGAGGTTTCCTTAGAGAAACCACTTCCAGAAGACATCTTGGAGCCTTCCTAGTTATTACTGGGTTTACTCATCTGTACTCTGGAGAGAGTGGAGCAGGGACCAGCCTAATAGAGTTCTGTCTCTGTGTTTCTTTTCAGGGGACTCTGTGTAGATGCCCTCATCGAGCTGTCAGATGAAAATGCAGACTGGAAGCTCAGCTTCAATGAATTTCTCAAGTGCCTCAGCCCATCGTTCAATCCACCAGAGAAAAGTAGGAACTCTTCACTTATATTGGGGAACAAAAGGGGTCCTGGAAAGGAAGGAAGGAAGGAATAGAGACCAGCCTCGGGCCAGACATGGAATGCTGTAACTCCACGTCCAGAGATAATTTTCATATATGCCTGCCTCATCCAACAGCATCCCTTGTCCTAAGTACTGTTTTTTCTGTCCCAGAGCTCTCACAGCTCTTGTGATGAGAAAGGTTTGGATTTCAGAAGGAAGGACATAGGTCGAATGGGTATGGTATGCCTGTAAGGTCAATGCATGTATTTAACAGCGCAGAAATGAATCATGTGAGGAGTTCACGGCCGGATAACTTAGGAAAGTCAGATCAGACCAAAGTCCTGCTATGCTCTGCCTTTCACACAGAGAGCCTCTGTGAACATCTCAAAGTTCACTATCCTTCCAAATCCTCCTTAGTGCTACAGTTCATGTGAAAGCAGCTTAGTGTTCTGCTGACCAGGCATGCTTAGCCAGTCATCTCATTGTCCTCAGAGCGCGTGTTGCTCCAAAGGTGTCAGATTGACATCCCCCTGCAGTAGCACTGAGGAGCAGGCAGAGGCCTTGCTTTCTAGGGAATATTAAGTTGAACCCTCTGTTGCCTGTTTCAGTGAGAAACTAGGGATGCTGCACCTCTCCAAGAAAACATCATCAGCTGGTTGTCACTTAACAGGCCAGTGAGTGCTTTGGGGACCTCACCCTAAACATATAATAGAGCTATAAGAAGAAACATGAGCTGAAATGAGAAATCTTGGGGGTTTTTTTGCCTTCCTTTCTCAAGGCAACAGAAAATACAGAAATCATTTTGCCAACTTCAAACTGGAACAGGAATTGTTTCAGAATAACCCAGACTTTCCTTTCAGGGACTCTTTTCTTTGTATAAAGGATTAGGAAATTTAAACAAAGCCATTATTGAGATTCATTTGGAATTGAGAACTTGAAATGTGTTCTTTTGAGTAAGCAAAATGAAGTTTTTGACTTTTCCAAATTATTTTTTGGCTGATTTCACACACCGAATTCATGACTATTTCAGTCATTATGAAACTTTTGGTGGTTAGGGGAAGGAAGGGTTCCTCCAAAACCTTGTACCTCCTCTCTCTCTGAAAGCATCTCTAAAGTATGTTGTCTTTATCCTGCTTGGCGTCTCACAAACACTGCCCTTGTCTTGTGCCTCTTTAGAGTGTGCCCTGGAAGATGAAACCTATGAGGATGGAGCAGAGACCCAGGTGGAGTGCAACCGCTGCGTCTGTGCCTGTGGGAACTGGGTGTGCACTGCCATGACGTGCGAGGGTCCGTATGCTCTCCAGACAATTGCTGTGTTTGGTTTTGTACAGAATGAATTCTTACTCTCTGTCTGTTTGAGGGCACCAGCTCTCCGTGTTCTTCTGTCTCCAGCTTTCCCTCAGCTTCTCTGTGGGTGGTTCTGCATAACCCTCAGTCAAACCCAAGCTTGTTCTGCTCCAGGGGTCAGAAAGCATCTAACTGGGCTGGGGGTAATGCTGCTGGAGTTCATAGTTTGGATTTGGTGTCATGAAAATTCAGCACCAAATGTTCCAGACCAGAGCTACTCTGCATCCTGCTGGCTTGGGGCACACACAGACCAAGTAGGTCACTGTCTGCGACCACACATGCAGATGTGAGAAAGTCAGCTTTCCTGTATGTGTGTCTGTATCCTCACTGTGTCTGTGTTTATGGGATCTGTAAAGCAGGATCTAGAGTCCTGTCCTGCCCCAGAGGGGATATAGGAGACTTCATCCAATGCCAAGAAATCACTTTAGCTTCTTGCCATAGAAACTGTAGAAGAAAATAATGGTGATGAAGTGAGGTGGTGTTCGTAGTAAGGCAGGGTTGTTTGTTTTTCCTTTGAAAGGCCCTTCTGAAGCTTGCACAGCCACATTACAATTGTGAGAAGTCATGGTGTGGTTACGAACAACAACTCTCTGTTCTGCCTTTTCACAAACAGTCCAGGGCCAGTGGAAAGCTACCTTTCCCCTGCCTTGGGAAATGTGTGGGTTCCTCTCAAAGAGCCACGTCCACCCTCTCAGCACTGTGCTGCATTTTTCTGGCCTATTTCCCTAGAAACCGGGCCCTTGCATGAACTTTGTTTCAGTTTTGTGTGGGAGCCTTCAGCACCACATTAGTTCAGATCTATAGTCAGTGGCTTGAGCAGAGTAGGAGAGAGGGGAACAGCAGCAGTGTGTACAGAGTTTTTCATGTTTATCTGGCCTTCTGCAGCAGAGACTTCAGGATCACCTCAGCCCAGACTTGGCTGTGGCAGCAGGAACACACCTGAGAAAAGATAACTGTAATATTAATAGAACTGCCAGAGGAGCTGTGGGTAGGTCTCAGAGACTCTTTTTGTTGCCTCCCCAGAAACAACCTTCGAAGTTGCTATGCAACACCTGTTCTTGCTGCTTGCTTTGTTCCTTGCATCCATGGCAGAAGCATGCAATGGGATAACAATTCCTTGACTTTCTGCCCATGTCAGAGCAGCAGAGGGGTTAGATGCTATTGTTAGAGGAATAATGAAACTGAAGGATCAGCTCAAATACATCAGCAAGTTGCATCTTCGTTGCGCAAAATTACCTCTTCATTAGGATTCAGTTATGGTACTTGGATAGCACTGAGCTTCCATTTATTCCCTAAAAGAGGCCAAGATAGTTGAACTAATTATAGATGTTTCTTTTAAATAATGTGCAGCGTCTTCCTTGTGGTTTTATTATCAGTCATTATCAGTCTCAGGGAGAGACAGGGACAGGCTGGATACCCAGGTTTTGAAGTCCCAGGCAGCCACAAGGCCCATTTTCTTTCTAAGAAGCCAACCCATACCTTCCTCCAGCAAAACCTTCCTAAGCTTGAGCTTTTTGTTCTACATGGTTCAGCCTCTGAAATTTGAATTTCCTACTTATTGTAATACTAAACCCCATTTCTGTTTGTAGGGAGAAATGAGAAGGTGCCTGCTCAGAGACACCGACCTGATCAAGATTTGACTGAGGAGGAGGTGGCTAGATACATTCAGGAACTGCAGAAGCATCAGGTTAGTGTGGGGCTGGGAAGGTCTGTTTGCACTAAGTCTCCCCTTGCTGGAGGGGTTCCCTCTGCTTCTGTCACTTGGAGACTTCTGGTAGAAGGGGGAGCAGAGTAAAGGGGAATCTCTTGCCTGTATGGACAAATACAGGTGTGGGGCTTTGAGGTATGAGCTGGTGTTGGCATTGCCTGGGGATGGACCAAAGGTTTCAGAGCACTACCAGTTCTTGTGTCAGTGCAGAGCTTCACTTTTGTGCTCTCCTTCTCTAGGAGACGGCTGAGAAGACCAAGAGAATGAGCACCAAGGAGATGTAAGGGGCCTCCACACCGGAGGAGCCCAGGAGGATGGGCCCAACCTGCCACCCTGTCCTCCAGTGCTGATCTCAGTATGCACAAGCGTCTACTACAGTTGCCCAGTCACAGATATTTACATGTATAGCGATGGGTTATTTGTTTTGTAATACACAGAGAATGGGGCCAGGAAAGGGGAGCAGAGCCCACCTGTTCAGGAAGCTTCATTGCTGGGACCTTGGAAGGCTGGGAGGGACTCACAGCAGCCTCTGGGACCCTTCCCCAGAGCAGACAGCTGCTCCCTCTAAGAACTAACAGGGATTTCTTGTTCCCCTGGATCTGGGGAAAGGACGGAGGTCAGTGCTGGATAAAAAAGGGGGCCTTCAATCAATACAATTGTCAGCACCAGCCTTGGCTGCAGAAGTACAGGCCTGGCAGTTCTGTGGCTGAGCACATGTGCTGCAGGGCATCGTCAGCCAAGGATCTTACCCTTTGTTTCGAACTCCTCAAAGCTGGTCAGCCTGGTGTGACACCTGGGAGTTGTGGTGCCATGCTGCTGGCATGAGTCCAGCACATTCCTCCTTGCTTTCCACCAGACTGTCCCCAGCAGCTCCTCCAGTACATTGTGGGCTCCAACACAACATGGTTCCTTTTGACCTCATCTCACTCTTACTCTCCCTACCCCCTCCTTAGCGGTGCTATCTTAACTTTTTCTTATCACATTCACATGCTGACTCCCCCTTTTGTTTTGTTTTGAATTTTTTATTATTTTGTTTCCTATGGTAGTAACTCAGCTTTTGTATGTTTTGTAGCTCTAGATGTTTCAAGAAAGCCCAGAGTGTGGGTTTTTGTTATTGACAGTGCTGTAATGCCCATGCACAGTTTGTATCGCACTGCGCTCAGCCACCACAAACACCACGAGCAACTTGTGAGCCTTGCACTACAGGGTATTCCCCATCTGGGGATAGCAATGTTCCTCATGGGAAGAAGAGACAGGGCTGGATGTAATTAGTTTCACCAGACAGGGATTGACACTGCAGCTCTCTAGCTCTTGCTCCCTTAGCTAGCATTGACCATGTGCTCAAAGTCTGCTCATGCCTCTCTAAGTTGCCCAGAGGGAAGTGCAAACAGTCTAAAGACAGAGGGGGCAGGCAATCCCATTAGCAGAGTATCTTAAAAGGCTTAACTACATAGAAAACTGTTTAGTTATGCTGTTGGTCATCATCTTGGGCTTTTCGTCTTCCTCTGGGCTGAGGCAGCAGCATTATTCTTTGATTCCAGGTATGAGTTTGGAGTCAGGGCTGGAAGCCTCATTAGGGACACGTTTCACAGTGTCATTGATCAGACCATCTGACCACTCTCACATCCCTTCATGGCTGAGTTTTGTCTGACCCATTTCTCAGCACTGGTCCTAGATATAAATCAAGTGCTATTTTGTTGATAATCACCTCTATATCCTCAAGCCTGGCTGACTTTCTCCAGCAGTTGTCAAATGTATTTCATATATACCCGAACATCCACATTCCCTTCATGCCCCTGCTGTGCTTCCCAAGCAGTTGCAAATACCCTGAGGTGACTGCTTGTGACTTCCACCTTTCTGTTTGTGAGCGACTTCAGCAGTTGTTGCTGGGTGACTTGCAGTCACTGGTTGTTACTCCAGCAGAACTCTACTTGCATCTGCAAAAGCATGTCCTGATTGAGTGAAGATCAGCAGGACTTTTCTCCCAACCTTCTCCTTTTTGCACAGTGCTTTCCTTGGAGAGGAAGAATGAGCCAGTACGTAGAAGTGTAGGAAAAGAAGAAAGCTTGGGTCCTCCTCTGCTTTTTCCCATGACCCAGATGTGTTAAAGGCTGTCTGATCTTTGAGCTCTTTTCCTGATGTGAACCCAGGGGACTTCCATTGACTTTGGCATAATGTCACTCTTCCAGTGTACCCCACTATGGAGGTTTTGACATCATAAATATAGAAGGAAGCTGGTTTTTTTTTCTCATGAGGGTCTAGATTTGAGAATCTGTCTCCTGTGAAGCTAAGAGGAATAAGTCCATAGGAACTGAGGGTAACGTGGACAATGCCACACTGGGACAAAGTCATTGTGTTCTGGTGGCACTGGAAGAAGGGGTTGGTGAAATAGAAGCACCCATTAGACATAGCTTTGCTCCTTCCCAACAGTATGAGCAAAAGGGTTTCATGTGCTGGGTCTGGAGTCACAGGAACATTATTAATAAATGTTTTGCTTTATTTCGACCCTCCTCTAAAAGGTAGTTAGTGCCTCCCAGCTCCCTTCCTTCAAGCTTGTATCATTAAAGTGCCTTAGACAAAACACAGTAGCTTGCCTTAAAGGCTCTCCCTGGATGGGGATAACATCTTGTTCAGTCAGGAATATTCCAATTGTAAGAACCAGAGCATACATAGGAAGGGGAGGCAACTCCATGGCTTAAGGACTTCTGTAGGCTGCACTATGTGATATGTTCTCTAATCCCCTTCCGGTCTGCTGTGGATGTGCAGTTTACAAGGGTGGCTGCTGGGGGCAGGCAGAGAGATTTATGCTGGTAGTTGGGGTTTACAGAGCTTGCTCTTGCACTGAAGGTGGAGGGATGGGCTGCAGTCTCTGGCAAGGCAAGCTGAGCTCTCTGAGAAGCCATACAACAGACCCTAGGGTGGCCTGGGGCAGCAGGGTGGGAGTGCAGCAGTTGTGCCTCCGCAGAAAAGGCTGCTGCCTGTGGAGTATTTTCCTGCTTCTTGTGCCCCCAAAGAGATGTGCAGCTGTGGAAAGCGATGCCCATTCTAAGGGCTACAGTTCCCAAGGGGGACTGAAACATCTCGCCTTCCTGCACACAGGGGAAGGGCAGTCTAGACTGAGCCATGCCTAGACTATACCTCACTGCAGGCTGGTCAGTGGCTAACTCCTGCAGGGTGACGTGGCTGCTGGAGAAGGAAGTGCTGAATTTCAGCCATTGCCCTCTGGGACAATTGCTGTACAGACTACAAGGGGCAGGGAAGGCGGGTTTGTCTGTGCTTAGAACAACCTCTGGTATAAAACAGTCTCAAAATCAGGTTCTTGCACCAAATTTAACAGAACTTAAAACACTTAGAAGCAAAATGGTTTTGCAGTTGTTT
>JAWWEE010000001.1:25512063-25586239 GCA_035221455.1 Xenops minutus | reverse complement strand
TTTTGGGTGGGAGGTTGTCGCTCCCTTCTTTTTGGGTGGGAGGTTGTCACTCCCTTCTTTTTGGGTGGGAGGTTGTCGCTCCCTTCTTTTTGGGTGGGAGGTTGTCACTCCCTTCTTTTTGGGTGGGAGGTTGTCACTCCCTTCTTTTTGGGTGGGAGGTTGTCGCTCCCTTCTTTTTGGCTCCCTTGTGCATGACAAGGAAGCAAGCCTGTTTCTCAAGCCTGGACTTTGTCAGGCCAAAAGTTCCCTTGGGCTGTGAATCTTCTCATTGTCATCACAGGCTGCTGCCGCTTCTTCCCGTGATTCCTGACGTGCTAACCTGTGACCCAGGAGCCGTGAACTGCAACCACGTGTTCTGAGTGACCTGTTTCTACTCGTGTGTCACAGCCAGGCCCAGCTCCGTGTCGATCTCCTGGGATCCTTAGGAGACTTGCGGTGTGACTGCCCCACGGCCGTGGGCCGGGGTTAAAGCTGTGTGTCCACACCCAGGCCCCTTCCGTTCCCGTGCTCCGCCAGCTCCAGCAGCTCCCGGAGCCACGGGATGGTCTGGACCGGGAGGGATCCCAGCAGGGCCGGCAGCTCCGCCGTCCGGGCCCTGCAGGGCTCAGGGCCATTTCCATCCCGCCGTGTGGGAGCGCCGGCCCGAGCACCGCCCCCCGCGCTCGTTCCGGGGCCGCCGCGCCGCTCCCTCCCCCTCCGCAGCCCACCCGCCGCCGCCCCGCAACCTGCATGAGCGCGCTCGGCCCTCTCCGGCCGCCGGGGCAGCTGCGGGCGGCGCGCCCGGGATCGAGCATTGTCGCGGCGGGGCCGTTGTGGCCAGCGGGGTCATTGTGGCCATGCATGTTCCGGGGCGGAGCGGGGCGGGGCGGCAGGCCGCGGTGAGGCGCGGGCCGGGGCCGGGGCCGGGGCCGGAGCGGGCGGGATGGCGGCGGCGATGGCGGACGGGGACGGTGTCGGTGTCGGTGCCGAGCACCGGGCAGAGCCCGCAGAGCCCGAGCCCGACCCCGACCCCGAGGCGGAGCGGGCGCTGGCGGCGGAGCTGCGTGCGCGGCGCAGCGCGGAGGCGCGGCAGCTGGTGCTGTCGCCGCGGCGGCTGTGGGGCCCGCTGCCCGCCGGGCTGGCGCGCTGGTTCCCGGCGCTCGAGGTGCTGGACGTGAGCGGCACGGGGCTGGCGGAGCTGGGCGCCGAGCTGCTGTGCCTGCACAGCCTGCACACGCTGCTGGCCAAGAACAACCGGCTCGGCGGGCCCGGGTCGCTGCCCAAGGGGCTGGGGCAGGCGCCGCTCGCCCGCTCGCTGCGCGTCCTCAACCTCAGCGGGAACCGGTTCGCGGAGGTGCCCGGCGCGGTGCTGCGGCTCGGCGGGCTGCGCAGCCTCAGCCTCGGCGGCAACAGGCTGGGCGGCATCCCCCCCGACATCCAGGAGCTCCGCAGGTGAGCCCGCGGGAACCGCGACACACACACACGTACACACACATACACACACATACACAGACACACAGACACACACACACACACACACACACATAGACACACATACAGCAGGCTGGGCGGCATCCCCCCCGACATCCAGGAGCTCCGCAGGTGAGCCCGGGACCCCGCGGGGGCAGGGGACACCCCACAGACACACGGACAGACTGAGAGACAGACAGAGACACAGACACACACACACATACACACACATATACACACATACACACACACATACGTACACTTACACACATACACACACATACATACACTTACACACACACACACACATACATACACATACACACACACACACATATACACACACACACAGACAAACACACCACACACACACACATACATACACTTACACACAGACACACACACAGACACACGCACCACACACACATATACACACATACACACAGCCCGGGGGTCGGTGCTGCCCAGCTGCAGGTGGCTCCTCAAAGCACATGGTGTGACTGGTGTGGCTCTTGCCCTTAGTCAGCTTCAAGATGCTCTTTAGTTCATCAGGGCCTATAGGTATGCAGAGGGACGGTGCCAAGAGGATGCTTCACAGTGGTGCCAAGTAGTAAGGCAAGGGGCAGAAAGTGATGCACAGGAAGCTCTACCTGGGCATGAGTTCCAGCTTTGCTGTGTGGGTGATGGAGCACTGGAACAGGTTGCCCAGAGAGGTAGTGGAGTCTCCCTCACTAGAGATATTCAGGAAGCCTCTGGATGCAACCCTGTGCCTTGTAGGATGACCCTGCTTGAGCAGGGAGGTTGGACCAGTTGACCCAGTGTGGTCCCTTTCAGCCTGACCGATCCTGTGTATTCTTTGTATTCTTCAGGTGATGATGGGCTTTCTGCGCTTGCAAACTGGGTGACTCTTTCAGGCCTGCCCAGTCCCTGGGCTGCCCTGGTGCAGGGGAGGTTCACCTAGTGAAAGTGTGGTCCGTGTGAGTATTGGCATGCAGAAGGCGCTCCATGGCTCAGCTCTAATGCAGACCTCCAGGTGACAGCAAGATAAACCCCCTGGGCTCATGCAGCTCATGACTGCATGATGGGCTGCCCAAGAGCATAAAGATGTGTTTGTGGCTCATGCAACCAGTAGGGCCTTTCTGCTGATACAGCTGCAGGCTCATGGCAGGGAGGGGGCTTGCTGTCATGGATGGGCTTTGTGGTCTTTCTCTCAACCCATCGAGTTGTGTAGATCTGGCAGACCCAAAGCGTGGAGCCCTAGGCTGTGCTTTGGTGCAGTGTTACATTTGGCTTTGGGGCTGTATCCACCACCACAGGCTGGTCATACAGAAACCTATGGCTGAACCACAACAATTAGGAACACTGGTGGGGTGGGAACAGGGCTTGGATAACACTGAATATTGGCTGCCTGCACTGGCCTGGGCTGGGTACCTCTGAAGCCTGCTATCCTTCTGGGCAAGAGACTATGCTGTGGCTTAAGTGTTACACACAGGCACCTCAGTGCGTTCTGCTGGCTTCTCAAGCCTGAGAATAGTTTCTCTCTGGCCTTGTGCTGAGACTTTGGATCTGAACTTTGTTTGCTCCAGCTCTTTGCCAAAAGGGACTTGCCAGAGGCAGCCTCTCTTACGCAAATTTCAGCAACCTTGACCCTAAGTAGTTGGATTCACTCTGATGGTTCGGCAGAGCTGCATCCAGGGGAAGCATAGGATGTTCTTTGTGGAGTGATGTCTCTCATGGGCCTAGGTGGGAGCTACCAGAACTGCTTGAGTGCTGTTGGGAAATGGTTTTGTCTGCTGCAGTATAATGCAGTTGGGTATGCGGCTTTTGTCCAGGTGGCATAGCTTGTTTGTTGAGGATCTGGAGCAATTCTGGACTAAACTCTCAGGGCTGAGAGATGCTCTGAGGGATTTTGAGTGATAGAGAATGCCCATATCCTTCTTGGCAGACTTGGCTTGCACTCTGGGTTGGGGCTGTCATAGGGAAGAGGAAGCTCAGCGTTTTCTCTGTCCAGGAACTGTTGTTTCAGGGATTAACAAGGAAATAACGCATGAGCTTCATGGGAGAGGAGGCCAATGGAGGAGGGCAGTTGTGTGAGGGAGATGACGCACGTTGTCTCCATAGGGTGTCTGGTAGCATCCAGGGTGTGGTTGGGATCCAACTGTTGCACCTACCTCTGAGGCAGAGGCTGCTGCTGTTTACATGTTCTCAGGCTGTGGTTGTGATTTTTCCCTCTCCCTTTTCTTTTCCCTCCCAAGAAAGCAAACCTCAGCCCCTCTTTTCTATATGCTGCTGTCCCCAGGAAGGTACCAGGCCATGTCACACCACACATGGTGCCCCATTGGGCTGTGAGCTATGCTTCTACTGCCAGACTGCTGCTGTATGGTTACTCTGCTTTGGTCGTCTGACCTGCCCTGAAGCGGGGCTCCTGTTTGTCCTGTCCTGCAGCTTTTCTTGGGCTGGTCATGCTCAAACCCCCAGAATGACAATTCTGAGAGGGCAAATGCAGACAGGGCTATTGAACTGTCCATTTATCACTACAAAGTCATGTGTCAGGTGGAAGTCAGACTAGACCTAGCTTATGTCTGCTGCCCACGTCATCAGTGCTAACTCGTTGAACTTCTGCTAACATGTCGATACAATATAATTGAACTTTAGTTCAAGATAGCAAATCTGTGCCCCACCAGGATTGTCAGCTTCTTTGCCACTATGTCGTCAGTGACTTCTGTATCTGGGACTGCTGAAGTATCAAAAGGAAACTGCACACTGCTTGCCAGTGCTGGGAGAAAACAATACTTTATAATGTAATGTTCCTCTAGAGGGAATCCTGAATCTCCTCATTGGAAGCCAGATAACCAGTGACCTTACACCCTTGCCAAAAACATAGTAAATATGTTCTGGAGTAAAACTGCTGCCATACACTGCTCCTACCTGCTGACAAGGGAGGTGTCCTCAGTGTGAGCGTGCTTAGTGTTACAGTGGGTAAAACGAGCCTGAGCAAGGGCAGAACAGAGCCAGCTGTTGTGGCAGGGCAACATGGAGACTGCTCTTAATTTCTGCACTCTGGAACTTGGAGGTGGGACCTGGTGTTGTGGCTTCTGTTAACGTCACAACTTAAGCTGCAAATGTCCATCTTGCTGTTGCTGGCAAGCCAAGATTTTGGGCCTTTTTCCATGTGCAACTTCCCATAAAAAGAAATATTTCTTATATCTTGTGGTCTCTTGAGACTACAGAGGAATGCAAGCAGCACTTTGACCAGACACGTTCCTTCTGCTGGTGCTAGAGTTCCTGAGGCCAGTAGTTCTCCTCCTGTGACGCTGGCAGCTTCTTATTTGCCCCAGTCACTGATTATAGAGCAGATGGGAGTTGTAGAGATCTACAAATACTTCTTAATGTTTCCAGGGAATGTCTGACCAGTGATGAGATTTTAAAAAAAAAAACATTCTTGATAACTAAGCCTCACGTCTTTGCACCCCATAGTTTCCCATTGTAGTGGTTGAAGGGGTAGCACATCAGTTTTAGGGAAGACCAGACTTGTAGCAGGTAGGGACTCGGTGTGTGTTGAAGTGGAAAGGATAAAAAGCTGATGGGTCTGAGCAGCCAAAGGAGAATGAGCATGCTGGCAACTACACATGCAAAGGCCCTGGAAGGGGAGACGTGTGCCATGTGTTCCTCTTCTCAGGAATATAATAAATCCATCACTTTACAGCAGGCTGGGGTTGGGTCACGTGTTTTGTGCAAAAACTTTTCCCTAGCATGTTCCTGGTGATTTGGCAAGTTAATGAACTTAGCGATAAGAACCACAGCCAGTCCTGCTGCTGTCATGTCTTCCTCCCTGCAGCTTCAGCTATCTGCCCCGTTCTTGCCCACACAGATATATTGTGTGCAGTGCAAAATCCTGCATGGAAAGTGAATGCTGTGTTTCTGATTATCAGTTGGCTCCTGGGCTGTTCTAGTATGACCACCTGTATGCTTGAAGCTTCCTTCATAAGGCTTCATAAGCCTTATGGTCGTGACTGGTCTGGTGATGACAGCAGGATGATGCTGATCATAGCATGCTGGCACCAGGGATGAATAGCCTTTGCTTCATGTTTGTCATTAGGAAAATGCAATTCTCCTTCATCCTAATTCCACTGTAAATGTCTAGAGTGACTGGCAGCTACGTCATATGTTTCTGAGAAATGTAGGTGTTGCCCCTACCGAGTGCTTTTTTTAATCATGTTTGAGGCCATGCCTGTCAGTACAGTGCAAGACCTGAGCTTTGGCTGTTGCTGTGAATTTAGGGTGGCAAATGCACCAGATATGCAAGATCGGCCCTCTTTGCATTGCTTTCCTGTTTCCTGCCAGATGGAATACGAGCTTAGCATAGGTAGTAGGTGTTATCTTCCCTGTAGTTCTTCCTCCTGACCTTGCTGTGTTTTCGGTGGGAGACATTATGGCCAGTCACTCTCAGACTCAGTTCACAGCCCTCAGCAGCTCCTGAGCTGTGATCTGTGTAGAGATCCCACTGCTGCATTGGTTCTGCATATCCTTCCTCTGCTGATCCAGCTGGGGATGCACCATGGGGTGATGTGCATGGTAGCTGATGGGCTAGAAACATGGACTTGGGCCCATTCTGGACAACATTTGTGTGACAAGTCTAGTAGAAGACAGCTCTGAACTTCACCATGCACTTGTGGCTTTTGGCTGAAGGGTGCATGGATTGCCCTCACCAGTGTGCAGGCTCCCCAGGACATTGGAGAAATGTCCTGCAAGGGTCCCTTAAAGTGAACAGTTACTCAAGAGCTTAGTGAAATGCAGTCGGTACTTTGAATCTCTTGGTGTGAATTTCAAGTTCAGTCCTGCTCTTCTAGTGGATACCCTCACGTGCAGTAGAGCACCAGGAGCGAGCAGAAAGAGCTTGGAGAAGAGCCGTGCGGGTTCCTTTTCTTCTTGCTTGTATTCCTCTAATAAAGCCTGGTTGTGCGAGGGCTGGGATCAAAGACCTCAGACGCCTAGCTGGATTTATCCAAGTTTTGTGTAAAGGCTTAGATGCAGTGAAAACCAGAGCATTTGCTTTCATTCGTGGGTAGTATTAAGCATGTTAGACAAGCATACGCTTAAAGGATGGCTGTTACGGTGTGGGAAAAAGGGCAAGTGGAGCTTTGATAAAGATGCAGCATTAGGAAATCTGCTTGGTGCCTCCCTTCTTCTTCCTCTCTTCAAACGTTTTGCAAATAGTTTTCAGACGACCGTTTGATCTTAAATTTGCGTGTCAGCAAAGGCTATGCAGTTCTCTCAGGAATTAGCAAATCGCAGAACAGGGTTAACAGGAGCGTATTGTGGGCTGCTTTGAAATTCCTCCCTTGCCTGAGCCTCAAAACTGCCCTGGAAATTTCTTGCTAAAATGTTTATCTTAAAAAGACCCAGAGCTATTTCAGGCACCATTGTTGGTTGTTGGTTTTTTTCTTTTTTCTTTTTTAGATTACCTATTTAGATGCATTTGTTTGATGTCAGCTGTTAGATTTTATCCAAAGAAGCATCTGTGGGCAAACAGGGTGGATTGAAAATTTGAGTATCTCCTATGCCAGAAGACATTCTCCCCTTGAAACATGACTATGGGAGTGCTGTGGTAGTTGGTAGGGTATCAAAAATAACTCTAGTGCTCCAAACGGGCTTTTCTTATTTACTGAATTTTTTGGGGCTTTTTAATTTGATTTGTGGTGCATGATGACCTGAAAACACCAAGGACATACTTGAGCAAGAAGGTAGTCTCCTGATATGTTAAACTTTGCTGCCATTACCTGAATTAATTCATAGCTGTTTGAGCACTTCTCCACTCCTTTCCTAGCATGTAAAAGGATTTTCATTGCCACGCTACAGCCCGATGGTGTGAAATAGCCTGCTAGAAAGGAGCAACGCATGATGGGCTTGGTGGGCTGGCTGCTACTTGCCAGTAATTAGTACTGGCTGTGCTGAGCAGGAGGCTGCTGGGTATGAGGCTGAAAGGGACTCTGGCCTTTTATTAGTGTATTTGTAAACACTGCTAAAAGGCGGGAGAGAAAGTGTCAACCTTCATTAGTTACTCTGTCAAATGGTTGGTGGGGTTTTTTTCAGATTTTGTTGAAGTTGATTTTGTTACTGTTTGTACCCTCTTGAAACTCATTCAGCCAGAGATTGTGTGGCATGTTGGAGGTGCATCATTTATTCCAGCTTCAAAAATAGGAACTGAGCTTATGTTCATTTAAGACTTGTTGCTCTTTGGCTTTTCAAAGGTTCTGGACTGACTTTCGAAAGTGCAGAAAAAAATTCCAGCTCTCCTTCTGTGTACACAGCAGTGCACAAGACCTTAGCTGATCGATCAAAATGACTGTACAGATTAATGATTGTCAGAAGGACCAAGTCTTAGTGTGAAAGGTTAGTTGGGTAAGTATTCACTAAGCTCAGTCCCGTCTCTGTTGTTGTCCTCCCACGAAAACTGTGGTCAATGCTGTGGGTTGCCTTGCTGCAGGCTCTTGTCTGAGGAGGGCAGAGCTCAGGAGTGCTTTTGCTTGTCTTATCAAGCAGCCTACTGCCCTGCCCCAAGCAGGACAGCTCAAGAGCCAGCATCACCTTGGCCTCTAGATATGGGCTTTGGATGATATGAAAATCAGGCCAGGAGTAGGTGAGCTGGGAACAAACCATGGCCCCAGTGGTGTGGTCAGTGCTCTTTATCAAAAAGGTCATGTCTCTTGAAAATCCTTTCCTGTGCCATGATTTGCTTTGCTCAGATGATCCTTGACGCTTAATTTGTTGTGGAAATGGCTGTTGTTAATTTCTTCACTTTGCTTAGCCAGGACTAGCTAGATCCTTTCTACCAATTAGTATTCTGAGGGACTGGAGTTCTGGATTTCGTTTGCCTACTGAGCAGTGTTTCAGTGGAAGCTATAAGAATATTCTTCATATCCTTTAAATAAGTTTCTTTGTATTTTTTTTTAAATAAATTAACCACCTAATTAATATCTTAAGTTGATGTGGAAATTCTGAGTTTGCTGCACCAGCCTGTGCCCAGTGAGTTATTAGTCTGCTGACCTAAAAGAGATGATTCAGAAGATAAGTAAAAAGAAAGCAATTTTTCAGGAGCCCTTTGTTGCCACTGAAGGAGTTGTCTTATTTAGTGGATTTTGCATCAGAGACAGTTTGTATTTTGATGTTGGGGCTTTATATCCTACCTGGTACGACAGAGTGTTCTCATTACACAGACTTTACAAAGAATGAATTTGAAGCTGTAAGTAGTTTCTAGGCAGTGTTTATGCACACTCAGTTTGTACTGTAAGCTGCTCTTGAAACTTACACATTTTATGCCTTTTATGCATTTTATGCATACTATATAGTTTTCACCTCTCTTCTCCTTCCCTGGTAGTGTCTTTATGCCATATGGCTTTACAGGCATTAGTGTCCTCAAACACAGAGGATGAGGAGTTAATTACTCACTTTTCATAGGAAATGTAAACTTGTACACATCTAAACCTTGTTTAAATACCGAAATCCACATTACTAGAATTCCCTTGTCCAACAGTTTTTGGTGTGGGCTCCAGCAATGGCATGGAGTTAAAATATGCCTAAGAATTGTATGGTCAGCAGTTAAGGCCCTAATGAGAGCCAAGCAACCTAAATCCACCTTGGGAAACAATGAAGGTTGAATGAGGAATTTTAGTTAAAACTCAGGGCTTTGTTAAGGCATCAAAAGTTAATTAAAAATAATCTCTCCTTGGCGTGGTTTCTGCACAGCAGCCTTCCTCCTACCCCCATTCCTCACCTACAGGTTGTTGGTTTAGAAGAGGGGCTACTTTTGATCAGTGGGGATTGGTGGTGGTTTTTCCCTGTGTACTTTCTTGCATGTTCACAGTAAGTTCCCAAAGTGTCTCAGCTGAAGCAAGTGTAGTTACTTCCTTTCATACTATCAAATTCAGTTTAAGGCTTAGCTTTGTCCCCACTTTGTCAAATTTTAGTTATTTAGCTTGCCTTTGACACACTCCAAAAGGTAAAGAAATCCAGGGGAAGCTGAGCTCTGTGAGCATTTTCTGGTGTGTTGCAGAAGTCTGTCATTGTGTTCTTCTCTGTTGGGCAGATGGACCTTTGTGCTGCATTAGTGGCCTCTGTAGCCCAGGCAGATGCTGTCATTGGATCTTTGGGGTTCAAGTTTCCTGCCAGAACTGAGCGAAGCAGACTCTAGGAATTCCTACTGTTCTGCTCCATCCCAGGGGAAGCCTCAGGGAGGAGCTTCTCTGGCGCTCCACATCTGCTGTGGCACACAAAGTTGCAGGGCTCAGACCTCTGGATTGACCACTGTCTCCTCTGGGTGCTTCGTTTGTGCATTTCTGTGCCAATTGTATCCATTTCTCAGTTGCTGGGGTTGAGATGGTGTCTCCTATGCCAATGAGGCTATAACCTCTTTTTAAAGAAAGGCTGATGGAGCCTGGATGACTCCCCTTTCCCTGACCTAGGAAGAATACTTGGTGAATCAGAGAAGGCCAGTGTACATTGTAGTTAGGCAGCTAACCCGAGTGTGTACTGGAGATACTGAACCAGGACTGTGGGATCCACCATTTTCAAGGATGGGAAAAAGTCTTGTCTGGACTGTGATTAGCAAGAAGTACCTGGACTGAACCTGCCTTTGTTCCTCTTCCAGACAAGATCTGAGAACAGGGAAAGAAAGCTATTTGAATCCTTGAAATGGGGACTTGAAACTATTATGTTGAAGAGAAGTGCATGCCAGTTTTTCGTTCTAGAAGGGCAGAGATGCACAGGAAATAGTGGCTACTCCTGCTTGGCAAAAGGGATCTAGTGCCTCTCTCTGTTCTTGTTCCATGCCAGGACATCCAGTGATTCTTTTATTTAGGCCCAAACCAGTTAAGCCAGGTTAATGTTTTTGGTAGCTTTGGGCTTCATGACTTCAGTATACTGAAATCAAATCTATCTGAGAAATTGCATGCTAGTATGTGTGTGACTTCGGTGCACTCTGTGCTGTGCCAGTTGTGGTGGTGTTGATCTGTGAATTGCATCAAAGGGGGATTGGCTGTCTCCGACCAATGCTGAAAGGTTCCAGTTAGTCACTGAGGAGTCAAATGATCCCATAAAGAGTGACTAGTGCTTGTGCAGGGTTGGGATTTTCAGGGGGAGACACTGTTCTCTTGCTTCATCCTACTGAAACTAAGAGTTCCCACTGGCTGCAGCAGGATCTGTGTTGGTGCTGCGGATCCTGGATATGCAGTCTGGTCTTCCTTGGAAATAGGAGTAGGAGCTTTGCCCATGGAGTTGGTGTGGGAATCTGGTGCCTACCTGCAGATATAATGGTGACTGCAGGAGTCTGGAGATAAATCTCAACATTATCTGTTGTGAAACAGCAGCTCTGTTGTAAGTTTGATGTGCAACTCAGCCTTTTTTTTCTTTCTGTCAGCAAATTATCTCATATGTAGTCATCTGTAAGTTCTCTTTATGAAATGCAGGAGATGTGAAGACCTAGGTGTTAAAGGAAACTTGAAATTATTTTAATTAAATAATGCACTGTTCTCTCTTCTCTTTTTCAGTTTAGAGTTTCTATATCTTGGAGGTAATTTCATTACTGCGATTCCACCTGAATTAGCAAAACTGCCTTCTCTAAAGTATCTAGTTCTGTGTGACAACAAGATCCAGAGCATTCCACCTCAGCTGGCACAGTGAGTATTTACTGTCATCAGGCACCAGCTGTTAATTAACTCTTTGAACTTTTTCTTCTGTGTGTTTGGATAAAAGCACTTGGGAGGACCTATTTGTCCTTTAGTTTGTTAATGTGACCAGACTTGAATAAGAAGATCTTTGGCATGGTGCACTGCAGGCAGACCACGAGTATATGATATGGGAGACTCAATCAAAGGGTTATGGAAAAAAACCATGCCAAGATTACACCTTAAGGTGAATTAATAGATTGTGCTGTGGGCCTTGAGAATTGCCTGGGCAACTCAGAAAATAGAAACTGCTTCTGTAAGAAGTAAGAATTCCACTGTTTTCTTAGTGATGAGTGCTTGATATGTTTTGTGTGTGCTTTTGTCTTGCACCAATCCCTGTGCTCCATTGGCATTCCTTACTCTAGGATCTTAAAATGTTTTAGTTTTTGTTAAATCCTATGGCAGTTACTGCTTTATCTGTTCATAATGAGTGAAAGAGGACACTGCAGCTCTATATGGGAGATGGGAAGTGAAGATAGGAAGCATAGCTGCAACCTCAAAAGCAATTGAATAGCAGCATGGAGTTTTCTGAGTTGGAATTTGGTGGTGTAGTGGGATTATTCTTGATGGACAATGTCCAGTTGTCTCATAACTTTAACTGTTTTGGTAGCATCCCTGGTTGCCATGCTGAAGTATTGCTCTGTGCTTCGTGAGAGGAAAAAGCCTCCTCTGACAGCCAAAAAGTTACTTGTCACCGACGCTAGCCCAGCCTGACCTTGCTTAGCTTTTGAGGTCTGGTCGTGCCGCAGCACAAGGTGGTGCAGCCGCAAGCAAGGAAAACATGGGGTTTTCCAGGGCTGGCTGCCTGCCAGCAGTCGTCTTTAATGCATGAGAGAAAGCAGGTGACTTACCCAGAGTATTGCATGGGGCTGCTCTTGATGCATGCATTGTGTACAAGGAAGTGTTGTGTCCCCTGAAAGCGCTCAGTTTGTGCACTTCTGTTCTGTGCTGCCTCTTTTGGGGGGTGTTGAGAATATTGAGAGGGACAGCAGTGTATATAAGACCGTGTTTCTTTAACAGGTATTCTGGGGCTGAGCCAAGTTTTTAGTTTATTGTGTACAGTGGAGTAACAGCAGCTCTTATATCATGAGTTTATGTTTTAAAGAGGAGAAAAGCCAACAAAAAATAAATTGGTGGGAGGGGGGAGAGTAATCAGGTCTGTGTAATGCAGTTGTGGAACAATTTTGCTTGCACATCTTGAATGGGTTTTCATCTCCATCTTTAGGCTGCATTCCCTGCGATCCCTTAGCCTGCACAATAACCTGCTGACTTACCTTCCTCGAGAGATCCTTAACCTGGTTCACCTAGAGGAGCTGAGCTTGCGTGGGAACCCACTGGTGGTTCGGTTTGTCCGTGACCTGACCTACAATCCCCCGAGCCTTCAGGAACTTGCTGGACGCACAGTTAAAACTCGCAATGTTCCCTATGCTCCCAGCGATCTCCCGGAGAGTCTTGTCCGGTATCTGAGCTTGGCTAGCAACTGCCCCAATCCCAAATGCGGGGGTAAGTTCACCTTTACAGCTCTGCTTCCTGCTTTTACCTGATGAGTTTCCTTTCCCTCTGACTTGCCATGACTTTAGTAGCTCTGTCAGGTTTTGTGTGTTGTTGCAGCCACATTCTGGCTCCAGGTTTCCTTCAAAGCTGTCTTTAAGGAGCCTTGTTCACTAAGGAGCAGTGTTCAAAGTTGTAATGCTGGTTTACTGTATTTGCATGGGAACATAAGACAGCACTTCTGTCAGAGTCTTTGTAGCTCATCCCAACATTCCACTATGGTTTTATGATCTGAAGTTTCCAATCCTTCTGCCCTAAAATAATTCAGAGTAAGTAAAGGACAGGATAACTTTTGTAAGCACTCTTGCTGACCAGCTAGCATGATTTCTGAATGGAAAAGAGGAGAGTGGCTCTAAGTGCCTAGCAGTAATCAAGAGCAACTTGTTTAGCTCTAGCATGTAGGGACTACTAGCATGTAGTTCTTGGAAGGAGAGGACTTCATAAAAAATTCTGGAATGCTGGGGCTTAATTTGGCTCAATGCTTAATCTTTATCCAGAGTAAATGATCTGTGCATTTAGCCTTTAGAAGATTAAGGGAAAAAAAAAATCATTAATTAGTATCTACCCTGCAGTCATAATGCGGGCTGTTATCTTATCTCCTTACAGGACAATATCAAAGCATGTGCCATAATCAAAGACTCAAGGGCTGGAACTTGTGTTGGGAGGGAAAGAATAGTTTCTTTTTTTAGAGTTTTGCACAGCTTGGGTAACACTGGATTGGGTTTATGCTTTTTCACTTTGCCCTATGAACTTGCACAGTACTGCAGCGTTGCTCTAGCGCTGCAGGAGAAAAGCTTACTCCTGACCAGCTAGGACTTAAAACCCTGTTGGAAACTTCTGAAAATGTCAGCGTCTAAAATCACTTGCTGTGACAGGAAGAGAACATAATTGTGTGTTACAACAAGACTGTTGCCATGGAAAGTAGCATCCAAGCTCAGCATGGTGACTTCACTCAAGCAGAAGAAAAGTAGAGCTGTGAGGGTCTGTTTGTGAGTGCATTTTTACTAGCTGGTAGAAGAGGTTTTACAAGTTTGAAAATAGAGTGCGTGAATCCATTTGACATTTAAGAAGTTTGCAAATTCCCAGCTTGATTTTTCTCCCTAATGCTTAGAAGAACTTGCCATATTATTTGGAAGTAACTGGCCTGTGTCGTTACATGAAGAGCGTGCTGTTCTCAATCATCTGCCAAATACAGTTTTACAGAAATTTCACATTTCCATAGGTATCCTGGGTCCTTCTCTTCTTTCAGTATCCCTTATGCTCCTATGTGCAGTGCAGTGTCCATGAAATCCTCGTCTGAGGCATATGCACCAGCCACAACAGCCTTGCAGAGTTTACAGATCTCTTGGCTTGGGATCTCATATGTGTTTATTGTTCCCTCTGCCCTTACAGGTGTCTACTTCGACAGCTGCGTCAGACAAATCAAGTTCGTTGACTTCTGCGGGAAGTATCGCCTCCCGCTGATGCACTACCTGTGCTCCCCAGAGTGCTCCTCTCCCTACAGCTCTGCCTCCCAGAGCTCTACTTCCCAGAGCGAGTCTGACTCTGAGGATGAGGCCAGCGTCGCTGCGCACAGGATGCAGAAAGTCCTTCTGGGATAACAGGGAGCGAGGGGGGAAGACACAAAAACAGATTTGAAAAGCCTGAAGGGCTCATGAGAAATTGTCCTCAAGTCCATGCAAGGGGCAGAACATCTTAGCAAGCCTAGACTTGCTTGGTGCAGTGCTACTTAGGAGATCTAACTCGGTAGCATACTGCCTGTAGGTTGCCTGGGGTTGTTAGAAATGTCTCCTGACTGGGAGACACCCTCCCTCCCTCAGATGGGCTGGGGAGGGGGATTTGTTCTCACTGGCGGATTCAGAAGAGTTTTAATACATGAAACTTCACTGGACTTTGGTCATCTTGCATAGCAAAGGAGATTGTCCAGGTTTTTTAACACTGTGGTAAATCAGAAACAGGCTAATGATGCCATGTGAGTATGTATGGACCCCAGTGTTTTATATAGCAGCTTGATTCTTTTCTGTCTCCTTTGATATCAGTTACAGATTTTACACCTATCCACTGAAAATGAAAGTCGAAATTTTTTTGTTCAGGACTATTCCAAACGAGTTACTCTTCCTTTGCCTAGAGGTGTAGCATCTCTGTGCTGTTATAGGTGTTATAGCCACCATAGAACTGAGCCACCTTTTTTCTCTCCTTTGTTATACTAAGCTGCTCTTAGTGTCTCCTTCTAACTGTATTTGTTATTTTTCCTCCCCCCACCTCTTCCCATTACACCTGGAGTGTTGCTATCTTTATGATGCCTTCAGAAAACAGGGAAGTTGTTCTTCTGAGACTTTGCATTACTTCAGACTTGTGCCTGTGCAAGGGACCAGATGTGGTGCTTTGTGTCACGCTTTTGAGTCTCAGCTTACTGGAGCAGATCTGCTTTTATATCTGTGAATTTCAGGGAAGGTCTTGATTGACATTCTTTGTTTATAAAGAGCCATGTTTCCCCTGCTGCAGTTAACTCTGCTGTGCTTGGTAGAGTTGACTTTTCATCTTTTAGGTCATCTGGTAAAGTTGTGCAGCAGCTTAATGGACACACTAAGGGAAGTGCTGTGGAGAATGTCTCTTTTCTTGATTCAGAACATGAGAGGAAAAGCCAGTAGGGAGGCAAAGGCACGTTGTCTGAGCATCTTGCTCAAGGTGGTTTTGAAACGTCTTCCTTATTTATTTGTTTGCATTTGCTCTTGTAATAACTTTGGCAGTCTGTTGGATGGTTCGACTAACACATTCGGTTAGCTTAAACTACATTTAAAGGAAAGCTGCAGAAAGCAGCTCAGAATGTTTAGGCATCAAAAAATTCCTTATAAAATTAATATTATGAATTGAGAGGTATATATAAATCTACTTTATGAGGCTGTTTGTTTCACTCGGTGAGAGCTGCCCCTTTATTAATATTTCATGGTAAACAGTACTTTTGATGCAGTTTGTGATAGAGCAAATCCAACTGTGCCTTTGAATGCATGAACAGAGCAAAAACACGTTAAGAAGCTGAAATGAACAAGAAAAACTTCTCTTAATCCACTTTGGCCCTACAGGGGAAATTAAAAACCTATCTTCCCCTACTGTATTCAGGAAACACATGTACCTATTTGAACATCTTATGGCAGCTCTGTGTTAATCCTGTTTAATTATGTTTGACACTTTATATATTAAAGCACTTTGATAATTCTTCTCTTTACAACTAGCTTTAGTGATTTTTCTTTAATTAGGGTACAATTCTTCCTTTCATGTGACCTGAAGAACAAGGTTTGTGAAACTTCTTTATGTTCCAGTCTGTCTTGGACTATAGGTTGAATTTCTTGCCTTGCATGTCCTTGACAGCACTCCTTATTTCCCTTGTTTCCCTTGGAAAGAACTGGAGTTTGAAAGAAATTATCTGGCTGTAAAATAGTACCTGTCTATTGTTAATCATTGTAACTTAGTCCCCACATGCACATATGATTCCCCACATGCACAGATACACAGGGAACTAATTGCATGTGCTCTATACCTTTCCAAATAATTAATTTTTAAGTATATTTTTAAGACACAATAAGGTATATGCACCAAGCAACTGGATGTCACTTTAGCAAATTCTGTGAGGTTTACTTGGGAAGAACAACCTACAGATTTTGAGAGAAACCAACTATATGCAGTGAGAGAGTGGCCTGTTTTGTTCATCTTTCAGGTGCTTCTTCCTGTCCCAAGAGAACTTAGTCACAAGAGTGCTGAAGGACAGAAAGCTGACTCCAGAGCCAGTTTTAAATTGCCCGCTGGTATAACTGTAGTGAGCAACAGAGTGATCTGGAGCTTGACTCTCCTGCCAGTGAAAATGAGCCACACAAGTTGAGATCTCAAGATCTTTTGAGCTCAGGGCCATGAGGTACCACCTCCCTTTCTTCTCTTTGGCAGCAACTGCCTTGAAGTCATGCATTTTTTCACTTCACAAAGTTAGATTTCATCACAGTTCCTGTTTGCACGTAGCACCTCTGTGTGTGATGAGTTAAGACCAGTGGTGGCTGGTTCTAATTTAGCTCGATTCTTAACTGCATTTTCTTTCCTAACTGAACAGGCATCCCCTTTCTGCCCAAATTTTATATGGTCTATTAGGCTAATCTTTTTTTTCACAGCTTCTTCACTGTAGCCACGTCAAAACTTGACAGCTTATGCAGTTGATATATCTATGCATTTTTAGACTCTATAAAATATCTTGTCTCTTAAAGATATATATATGTTTTTGAACATAGCTACCAAGTCTTCTTTTTGCTGCTGGGCTTCAAAGTGCAATTCAAGTAATTCAGAATTTAAAACAATCAAGGACTTGTAGGAAAAATAAATAATTGGTTAGTTGGTTGGTTGGGTTTGGCTTTTTTGCCCCTCAGGTCTATTTGAGAGGACTAGGGATGCAGGTGTGGGCTGTGGTGCCTGACACACTGAGCCCCTGGGAGTCAAGTTTTTCAGCAATTGTTAGCCCCAAAAGACTCAAAAATGTACTGGGCAATAAAATAGGTAAGACACAACTTGAAAATACACAGATGGATGGTAGGGACTAGTTCCTACCATTCCCTTCTCAGGGGCCCTGAGAAGCAGGCAGTGGTTTTGCCAGCATTATAGCTCTTCCTGTCAGTTTTCAGCAGATTTCAGTTCCTACAGACACATCTCCAAGTGAAGTCTTCAGAGGGTGTTTTGGTATCAGCCCTCTTGTTGCTACAGCAGCCCAGCATGTCCGGCTTTTGAAGCTGTTCTTAAGCTGAGACACAAGTGTGTGAAGCAAAGTTGCTCAGTGCTCCTTCCCTGCAGCGCTCGGGGCCCTGCCTGCATTCATCCTCTGCCCCACCATCCCCTGCCAAGGCGAGCTGCTGGTGCCTCTCTGAATGCAGGTACTTGATGTGAACAGTGGGGTCATGTTAAAAAGAAGCAAAATATCAATCTGACTGGAAGCAACTTAGACAGTTGCCAATTCTTTTATGTTTGTCTTTCTTTAATAAGAGGTGAGACCTGAGGAAGTCAGTAATGAATATTTAAACATACTCTGAAGTGGCCAGATGCAGTTTTTCATGGACTTCTGTCCTGGTCATTTTAAGTCTTTGAAATCTTGTGTTGAATTATAATGGGAGTGGGGGGGAGGGAGGGGAGAACCAGCTCCTTTTTGTTCCTCATTCTTGTTGGCAATAATGAATGGAAGGAATTTAATCCAATGAAAGTAATGAAACTTAATCCTTGCAATGCATCTTTGTTGCCCAGTTCAAAGAACTATTTTAATGCATCTTATTCACACCATGCCCTCCCTCCCCAGCTGAAGACACTTCAAATAGGCTGCTTCAGAATGCACACTAATACAGCAGTAACTCTGTCTTGGAAACCTTTCTATTGATTATTTCACTTGCCTGCCTGACTAGAGAATTGATCATTTACTGACCTGAGGGTAGAACACTAAGGATAGAAAGGGTTCTCATCCAGCCCTCTTGTTGAATTTTTATCATGAGCATTTGTTTTAGGAAGTCTTAAAGTGCCTTATGATTTTAAAACTGTATTTTGCCTGAAACATATGAATGGAGCATATCTCTAACAGTTATTTCATTATAAGCTGTAAAACAAATTGCAAACACTAAACCAAAAATGTTACTTCTACTGTTGTCTGTCCCTTATTTGCCAACATCTCGATTCTGGCGTTGCTGCCGGCAGAACCCCTGTGGAATTGTAATCATTAAAATGGGGTTGTACGTGGTTGGGGAGCAGATGAGGTCTGACCTGTGTTGTGTAAAACCAAGAGTAGGTGAAACTTGCAAAGGGACTGTGAAAACTCCTGACTTTTGGGGCCCACTTGTGAGGGACTGATGTGTATTAGAGAACCAGACCCTGTTTTACATCTGGTATAGTGTTGCAGAAATTTGCTCTGCAGTTTAAAGGTAGAAGTAGCTCACAGACAGTATAAATATATGAACAAGAAAAGGTGGTGTCATGGGGGACCTCTCCAGCAACGTGAAACAACAGTTCAAAACTTCTTGAATTGTTTCTCTTTTAATATGCTAACTCTTAAAACCTGTAAATGACTTCTTGAATGTCAATTTTCTGATCATGTTAACTGGCTAATGTGTTCCCATTTCTTGAGTAATCCCATGTTTCCTCCTACATCCTGAAGGGTTTTGTGATCTATTGCCAAAATGTTTTGGATCCTGCCGTGCAATTACTAGTTGTCAGTGCATAAATGTAGTGTATTGGGAAACAAGAATTACTTGATATTAACTTCAGCAGGAACTATTTCAGAGATGGTTCAACTTCATATGTAATGAAAAGCCTCTCAAATTATGCAGCAGCTCCATTTCAAATAACATAAAATACTGAGGCATGCAGTGACCTTGCAGCAAGAGCCAGACTGAGAATATTATTTCCTCTTTTTATTAACTAATTTAGGATGCCCTTTTTTGGACCCTTTTGATACTTACTTTATATTAGGAAACAAAATCCTGGAAGTGCTGATTCGTGGCATGAGTTGTCCATCTTCCAATCTCAAGGAGCAGATCTTGGCTCTCAGACCACTTTTAGTGCTTTTAGCACTAATGCAACAAAAAGAGTGCAAATGACACATGAGTTGTGTAGATGCCTGAACCAGGTGCTCAGAACGTCAAACTGACATTTTAGGCTCATGCAGTTGCACAGATCTAAAGGGGAGCATTATGCTGATGCATTGGAAGTATGTCATCCTAAAGCAGAGCTGTATGTTTCCTACTCAGATGGGCTGCCTTGGGTGGTCAGGACCACTAGGGCTGAATGTACACACCTTTTACTCTGCATTAAGGTTGTGAATTGCAGTTGCCAACCTTTAAAAAAAAATCGGGGAGAGAAGTCCCTAGTGCTGTATTGAAGAAGGCCAGGGCCACCTGCACCCTTAGTCACAGTCTGGAGATGGCATGCCATGTCCAAGGGTCGTTTCCCCTTCCAATAGCCACTGCTTTGTGGTGACTTACTGGAAGGGGGTGGAGAGTATGTGTCTTTTTACTACAGCTTGCTGTGGTCTCCTCTCTCACCAGTCAGCAAAGTGGGGAGTTTTCCAAAGAGGTTTATCAGCAGACAGTATCTTCTTAGGAATGAGGAGAAGGTAGTCCACAGCAGAACCCAAGTCTTGCTTCCAGTTGTGAGGTGAGGGTTCAGCTCATCTGGTGTTAGCCCAAGGAAGACCCAGGACCCTTCTCTTTGTCGTGGCCTGGGACTTAACTGGTGGCAGCTCAAAGCTTGCTCTCAGACCTGGTAAGGGATTAATGCATTTTCAGAGTGTTGTCCAAGTGCCCTGTCTGTAACTACTTTCTTGATGCTGTGGAAAACATGGAACCTGAGGTCAGTACTGATTAGGAAGCTATTTAGGACACAAAGTGTCCTAAATAGTACACTTTGATCAGAGTGTCAAGGTCCCACAAGGCTGACTGCCATTTACACATCTCTGAAGATCATCATGTTGGCAAATAAATTATTTCATCAGGCTGTGTCATTCATCGTGTAAGGCAATGTGACAGACCAGTGTGTTAGGTCTTTCCCTGTGGCATGGACATTGAAGAACAGGCAAGTTGGGAGGGCAAACAAACCCTTTATCTGGGTGATAGTTTGGGTGGGGGCAGGGGGTCACAGACTGAGCCCAGCAGGTCAACATGTTACCCTTTACATCTGCAAGGACACAAACATTTACTGCTGGTGAAAGGACCTATAATGAGAGGCACAGGATTGTTTTGTTTGGGAGTTGTCCCTGACAAGAGCAAACTTCAGCCTTAGGGCTTTGAAAATGGATGGGAAAGGAAAATGCCATTGTGGAAAAGTG
The DNA here is from genome assembly GCA_035221455.1 of Xenops minutus. Lineage (NCBI taxonomy): Eukaryota > Metazoa > Chordata > Aves > Passeriformes > Furnariidae > Xenops > Xenops minutus. The sequence goes on along the minus strand of JAWWEE010000001.1, from coordinate 25,565,680 downwards.
TGTTTCAGTAATTCCTGATGTTCCTGCCATCCATAGTAAAAGTTACTTTATAACAAACGCGTAGTATTGAGTAAACTTTGTCGGTTTTGCCAGACAGCATTACATGGTTACTGTCCAAAGCCTTGCTTTTCAAATACTGATAAATGTTTATGAACCCGGGAGGACAGCCCCCTTGCTCCTCGGGAACAGCCACGTGATGGCTGTACATGACTTGTGAGCAGGATCACACTGAACAACTCTTCACCAAACTGGCATATTGTGGGAATGGGAGGAGTGTGGATGGAGACCTGGATGCAAGAAGTAAGGGAACCTTGTATTTCCCTTAACAACAGCCCTCTGCTTCAAACACATTGGGCATGTTTTGAAGGGTGGGGTAAGTCTATCTGGGGAACATCCTTTGCATCAGGTCACTGCAAGTCTCATAGCTCCTTGGCAGAGGGTTCCCCTGGGTGGCTGGAGGCAGTGCTTTGTTTCCCTGTGTGCTGTCCTTCTCTCTGTTGGAGGGCCCTGAACTCAACCCCCTTGCCCCCCAAACCTCCCCACAGGCACAGAGGGGCTGGTGAAAGCACTGGCTGAACCCACTGCTTTGTTTCTGTTGAGAGTAGCACTGCTGAAAGGGACTTGCTGGAAGACTTCAAAACATCCCTTGCATTTATATAACCAAACACCCTTTATAATCTAAATCAGACCCGAGTGGTTTGCAGCAGTGGTTTTTATCTTCAAATAAACACTGCAGTGTGTTTTCCAAAGTTGGGTTCCCTAGTTACTCTCTTCAGGTATTTGGAGTTAAATTGCATCTTTTTGTTTGTTTTTCTTTCTTTAAAGCAGTCCTGAGTCTTCTACCCAGAGATACAATCATAAAAGGCCTTGCAGAAAACCCCATGCAACTGGGCTCGTCAAAACACGTTTTGAAATGGTCCAGGAATGTCTGAAACTTTGTTGGTCTTTCACAACTTACAACCCCATCTGGCTGCCTTGCACTTTGAAAACCTGTTCAGAGATGACCCTTTGCCATGGTTTGTGGGGAAAGCCCACACTGGGGTGCCTGGCCACAGCTTGTCCCTAGACTCGCTCACAGCCCTCCAAGAATCCTGCCTAGAAACACTTCATAGTGCTTTTAGGAAAGCAAATTTTTTTGTGTGTGTGTACGTGGAGGGGAGAAGTATGGCCTCGAGAGGCAAAAACTTTCCTTGACTGTTGACAGCTGGCATATGCCACACTTGTGGCAGCAGGTATTTTCATTCCTGTGCTCAGAGGTCCCTATGGATGTTGCCACGATGAAGAAAACTGCTGTGGAGCATATCCAGGAGCATCTTGTTTGTTTCTCCACGTCTTGATAGAGGGCTGTGGGCACCTTATATTTAAATTCTACATGAATTAGGTATCTGCTCTAGTTTATTGCTATAAATATGGTCTGTATTAACAGTGGCTGGCAAAGCCGTGATGGGGTGTATTCCTGCTCCTGTATTCCCCACTTCAAGCAGGGCATTGTGGCTAGTGAATTCCCCACAGGAAAGAGGGCAAAGGCAGGGCGTCTCCCAAGACCAGCGTGTTCCCGCAGCAAGGAGGAGCCTGAGCTTGTGCTTGTTTACCTGCACCAGTTGCACATAAATGCCATCTGCACAGGAGGGGATTAGCAGGGTTTATCCTCCACCAACACCCTGGAAAAGTGCATGTGCAAGGGGAGGGGGTGTTACTGTAATTACTGCTGATGGTGCGGGTGGCTGTCCCAAAAACAAGCTCTCCTAAGAGCTGGCCAGGCTGCTGGTGAGGATGTTAAAAGTGCCCATCCCTATATGGTCCAGCAGAGGCACAGTCCTGGCTGAGCGGGGCACACAACACCAAGAGAGGCTCATGTGAGCTGCCTCCTGGGCTTAGGAAATGGCAAGTGCCTTTGCCATTATGCAGCTGAGCTTTTGAATCCTAAAGGTCATTTCTCTTGGAGAAAGAGGTTTACCCATAGCTGCCTCCTCCTGCTCTAGGTTGTCACAGGAATTCTGCTCCCAGTGTCACAGATCTGCCTGTCCAAGATGACCACCTTTGAGAAGAGTGTTAAAAATGGGTGGCAAAAGTGTCGCTTCTGTGTTACACTATCAGTTACCTAAGTTTTGGGCGGTTCACATTATGAAAGATCATCAACCCCAGCAGAATTCCTCAAACTCAAAACCACCTTCTGAACCATGGGTGTCCTGAGAGGGAACCCTTTCCAATATGGTTTGTGGTGTCCTGACAAAAGTCAAATGCAAGGGGTGATCTGGGCCATTCAGCATGGAGTCTGAGCGTGGCTTCTGTAACAGGTGAGTGAGATGGAAACAATCCTCTTTAATGGGATTTTCTGAACTCCACTCCCTCTTCAGACAAGCTGTAGCTTTTCAACAAATTTATGGAATATATCTCCTATACCATTCCACACATCACAAGTGTCTAGTGAGGGGAAGCCTCACCTGATGTTTTTTAAACCATCATGGTGTTGTCCCCAGATTTTTGGGGACAAAGATGAAGCCTAATGATACTTTGACATGACAAAATAAGGCTCTGGTCTGACATTACTAAATAGCAATGGTGTGACACAAGGCCTCTCGATAGAACAGAACATACTTAATCATATGTAAAGGTAACAAATTTTGCTTTTTCCATGGATAGGGATGGAGGAATATGGAAATATGCCTCACAAATAAGTATTTCACATTCATTAATGAACCAACAGATGAACCCTCCAGTAATATCTGGGATAATAAGGAGATTCATAGGTATCATGACCTAGCAAATCCTCACTAGGAGAAGAGATTTTTACCCTTCCAAAGGCTCTCTCAGACAACTGCAACTCTTGTAGTCTTGGTCCAGGCAACCACAGGAGGTGGGCATGGTCCATAATAACTTTGTTCATGCAGTGCATTAAATCCTGAAGTCCCCAGTAATCGAAAGGCAATAGAAAGGCTGGAATGGCATTTGAAAAGGCTGTTTCGGTCATCTTTTGCTACTGCTCCAGGTGCCACCATGATGTATTTCCCCAAGCCTACTTCCCATAAACCTGGTACATCTTGGGTTTAACTAACCCTTGCAGAAGCTGAGTTGGTGTTTTATGAGAAGACATCAGTGCTGGCATTCCTGGCTACAGTGATAAAATTCTCCACTTGTCTGTGTTTTCTCCTTGTTATAATGTGCCTGAACATCCCAGATCTGAGAGGTTTCCAAGTGACTGTTGAATTGTACATGGCAGCACAACCATTTCAGCAATGACTTTCTCTTTCCCCCTTCCCTTTTACAGTAACAACCTTTTCAAACTTGGAAGTCTTCTTGCTTTTGTCACAAACTTTTTTTCATAATTAGCCAAGGTGAATAAAGCTGACAAACATCTTGTCTTCACAATCTTTTATTCAGTAACAAGTGTCTTCTCTATGCAAATTTCACTGATAAACATCCAGTCATAAACTTTTTCAAAGACATCCTTTTTTAATTTCTTTTTAAGAAAAGGAAGGTGTGTTTCTTTTATTTTTAAAGCAGCCCATGATGAATGGCCTTTCAGAACCTTCAGAGAGACTGAGGAGTTCACATTGTCAGGACAGTAAGAAAAAACTCTTGTGGGTTGTAAAATATTTCCCCATCTGAGTTTCTAAATGTTGAGGTCAAGCAATCTGCAGTCACTGCTTTGAATTTCTTAGTGGCAACAAAGCAGTGAGTTTATTGATCAAAGTACTTCACAGCTTAGTTAAAAATTCTCTACTAAAGATCTGTGATTTTTTCAGGTACATGTCCTTAACTCAAAATAGCTCCAAAGCCCATGGAAAAATCTATCATATGACTTGTATTCTAGGTGTAAAATTGTGGGCATATTTAGATCAGTGCCCATCAAGGATAAGATGGACATAAGTGGTTGTTAAATTGGATGTTGCACATCCACTGAAAGCTGCTCTAAAGCTGCATTTGAAACAAGAGTTCTGCTTTTAAAATTTGACTGTGCCAGCTTTTACAAAGAGTTAAGAAATAATTGCTTCCTTGTATGCCAGGCTTGCATTTGCCTTGTTTCTCAGTCATCACTCCTCCTGTTCCTGCCCCACTTTCCCTGTTAACTTCAGCTGATGAGCTCCTGCCTTCTAACTTCCTATTTACTAAGTTAATTCTTGACATGATAGATATCAAAACATAGATGGTGGCAACTTCCATTTCCTGACTCTGATTCTCATAACCCGTTCTCCCTTTATCTCTAAAGTCAACAGCATGGTCCTTGTGAAAGTCAAGGTTTCATGCTGAATCAGCAGGCTGATTCAGCTTTTCAGCAGTACTGGCTCATCTTTACTCCCATTTGCCTCTGCACAGCACCCCTTTCTTCTCTTCTTGTTCTTCCTTTTGCACAAGGATTTTTCCATGAGCCCGTTGTACCTCTTTTCCCTTCCATTCCTCACATTGTATCCCCTTCTCTGGCCTCCAGCACATATGTCCACGCTGCCAAGAAACCCGCTCTTATGGACATGCTTTTCCACAGGGCTTGTGCAAGTGGTTGGTGGCCTTTCCTTCTGTCCTCACATCTTAGTTCCTCCTCTTCTTCCTCCTAGTGGGCCCAGAAACACCTTCCATGGCTGGCTCCCAGCACTCCATAGGTGTCCACGGGTAAGGATGCAGCCAGCTGGTCTCTGCTTCAGGGTGGACATGGAAACCTCTCATTCAACACATTCCCACCAGCACCAGGAACAGATAATTGAGTGACGAAAATCCCCCACTAATGCCCTCTGTGCCACATGGTTCTCAGCCTCAGGTTCAGGCTGAAGGCTTTGTTTTTTAGGTCTGCCATGGGAAAGAGGGATGGGTAGTCCTTACCTGGCAGCAGGGTGCTTAGCATCCAGCAAGACAAGGGACTAGGGATCACCTTAAAAGGAAGGCAGTGGCCTGTCTTTCCAGCTCTTGGTAGGGCAGATGCTTCAGATGTGGCAGCTAGAGGCAGAAACAAGGGATGCTTCTGTTGTGCACTGCATGTGCATTAGATCCGCATTAATAGAAAGGGATTTGGTTTCGGTTTTATTCTCTATTGTTAGAAAGAAAAACATCTTCACTGTAGCAGGTAGAAGAAAGGACATGGTGAATAACTGAGGTGAGATCATTATGTGACCTCATGAGTAGTCACCAACTGCTACAATTGAAGGAAACTATCATTTACCACTTGTTATTTAGCAGACTGGGCACAGCTGAAACTCGGCTCCACTGCAAACTTCATTGTTTCTCTGTCAAGTCCTAAGAGGCTGAGATACCTCCCAGGAGACCACTAATCACTGCTGGCATTGGGTGTTGCTGGCAGCACGAAGTGAACCTTAAAAGCTTTGGTGGTTCAGATTAGCATCAAAGAGGCTGGATGCTTCCTCTGGGTTCCAGGTCACGTTAAACCTTTAATAAAAATCCTGCACTAAGACTCAGTATGAAAGGACAGAGTGAGAGGGCTTACTGACTGCATCTGGTATGACCAATCCCTTACCTAAAATTAGCTAAACTCCTGGTACCCTGTGTCAGTGTGCACCAGAGCTTGGGCAAACCATGGCTGGTCCATGAGGAGCTCGGTCCTCTGCAGTCTTTTCTGAAGAGTGATGCCCAGCCATGGCCTTTCACTGAAGCACCACCTAACCCTGGAGGATGTTAGTTATTCACTCGCTAAAAATGGGGACCAATGAAAACCAAGTTTCCAATGGAAAAAAAAAAACAAAAACAAGTAGAGAAAAACCAAAAAGCAGAAAACTGCTGGGTTCTTCTTCCCTTCCCCCCTGCGTAATCTGTGATCCTGCCTGATCCCATCCCTGTGAGAGGGATTTGCTGATGTTAAATAAAAGCCCTGCATGTGTAAGGGGGAACAAGCCACCAGGATTCTTTCTCCCCTTTGTGCTGGTTTTGGCTGGCATAGAGTTAATTTTCTTCACAGGGGCTGGTATGGGACTGTGTTTTGGATTTGTGCTGAACCCAGGGTTAATAATATAAAGATATTTTTTGTTACTGCTGAGCAGGGCTTACACAGAGCCAAGGCCTTTTCTGCTTTTCATACTGCCGTGCTGGTGAGGAAACTGGGGGTGCATGGAAAGCAGGAAGGAAACAGGTTACCCCAGCTGACCAAAGGGATATCCCATACTTTATGACATCAGGCTCAGGGGGAAGCAGTAAGGAGGGGACATTTGGAGTGATGGTGTTTGTCTTCCCAAGCAACTGCTACACAGGATGGGGCCCTGCTCTCCTGGAGATGTCTGAACACCTGCCTGCCCATGGGAAGCAGTGAATTGACTCCTTGTTTTGCTTTGTTTGTGTGCACAGCTTTTTCTTTCCCTATTAAATGTCTTTATCTCAACCCATGAGTTTTCTGGCTCTTACCCTTCCAATTGTCCTCCCTGATCCTGCTAGCACAGGAGTGAGCGAGAGGCTGCATGGGTCTTGGTTGCCAGCTGGGGTTAAACCATGACACCCACTCAGCCACTGGATCTTGTAGAAGTGTAAGAACTTTGAGACTCCCAGCTCACTGTCAAATTTATGGTGATTTGCAAGGTAGTTTAAGAAATTTTGGTGAAGAAGGACTGGGAAGACAAACATGAACTGAATAAGCCTCATTCCTTTAGGACATCACTCTGGAAATGGGAATGGTCCTAACTGGTTGGAGAGGAACTCATCAAAGATGAGGCAATCATTTGTCTCCAAGTCCAAGGACCAAATCTGTATGAACATTCTTGTTTACCAGAGTCAGAGAGGTGCTTAGTGCCTCATCTACCAGAAGGCTTGGTCACAGCCTCACTGGATTCCCACACACACTGGCTACACATTGCGGTGTAGGATCATACTGCTGCTTTCTCAGAAGTTCTGTCCTGGCTCCCTTTCCCTTGCCACAGTCCCTAATTCATAACCTCATGTTTTCTCCTTGATGCCATCCCCCCAAAAAAAACAATAATTAGAAAGCATGTGGGAAACCAGCTTACAAAAGGTTGTTAACCTCTCTCCCACACTTGACAGACTGACAGAGGGTTTTCTCCATCCAGCTGGTCCCCATCCAGCATTGCCACTGGCAGGATGCAAAAAGTCTTCACAGAGAGTTTTTAACACCCCATGGATTGGCTTAATGGATGGAGCAGAAAGGATTAGGGAGAATTGAAGCAGACCAGCCTTCCCACCAGCAGCGAGCACCACCTCTGCTCTTACAGGAAACTACCAAATGGCAGCTGAAAGAAGGTCATGTCTCAGGCCCAAACCTTCTGTGACTTTCTGACCTGGCCCCCTGTCAGGTGATTCTCAGATTAGCCATACTTTACATAAGAGACAGGCAGGATGAGTAGGGTGTTGCTAACAAACCAGTTTTCAGTGGTGGGAGTGAGCTTCAGTTCTAAGCATGGTGGAAACCACACTGGAGCTGATATTCCAGCTCTATACATGTTCAAAGTACCACAGCATTTGCTACAAGGGGATGTGGATTGCATGCCACTTGTGCTTTTCTTCCACCATGTTCTTGATTCCTCTGGTTCTCCCCACTTTTTCATATTTCTGTCCCCACTCCTAAGCTTTTGGCTTTCCCACCTAGCAACAGGGGGGTCCACATCAACCAAAGATTGTAAGATCATCTTTCTGAGAGACTCTTTCAAATGCAAAGCCTTGAATTACAAAGGAAGCAGGTTTTTTAACTTGCCCTGGATGGAGAGACACTAGCTGGCCTCATAATTTGCTGTGGCAGAAGTGCATTACAAAGTCATCTAAAAGCAGTTCACAGAGACATGGAAAACAAGCTTGAAAGGGAATGTGACCTGGTCCATATTGCTGTTCTCAGGCTGCATCGAACTACTCCTGGCAGAGTTTTCACCACCTGAATGGACAGTGTTCCAGGATGTATTGGGAGGAATGGAGTGAGCAGTGAGAACCTCCCCGAGGGCAGCTCTTTGGCTCAATTTGTAAGAGTAGCCCACACATGTCCCCAGTTGCCTTAACAAGGCAAGTGATTATAATGAGCAGCTTCTCTTAAGGAGAAGGAAGAGGAGTTGAGGAAACGCTGTTTAGAAAGGGTCAGGAAGTTAACAGGATGCTGTGGGAATAGCAAGGGATTGCTCAAGCCTTCCGAAACCTTAGAAGAGTAGAAGAAAGCTCAAGGTCCTGTTCTTGTGAGCTGGAGGAGAGCACAGAAGACCCTGGAGGTTGAAGCAGTGGCTGCTGTTTGCTGAGAGCCTGCACTGGGTGGGGCACTCGGCCCTGGTGCTTGGGGATGGAGCAGTGCTCTGGGATGGCCTGCCTGTCCAAAGCCCAGTGCACAGCCTCATGTACCAGAAATTGTCTGCAAAAGGCATAATGTTCTTAATGAACCCTGCAAAGTGAACCTTCAAATGGGTAAAAGCTTCAACAATCTAAACTCAAGGGACCATGGATTAAGAAAATAATCCATTGTTTAAATTCCAGAATAAGAAACTTTGTAAGAGGAAAAAGTGAAAATGTTTCTCTTTTAAGAATGAATAGGACAAAACAGTTATCGCCTAAGTGTGGCCAGATGCTCTCTTGAATGGAGAAGTTACAACTGCTGGCTACTGGCTGAGAGAGGAGATGGTGCATGAAAGGGATAAGGGTGGTGCTCTGTGCTAATGGCAACATTACCCGTTTTACAACAGGGGTAACTCGGAGCAGACTGTATGCAGATCAGCAAAGCCCAAGAGGGAGTGCTGTGTGTGAGCCTGTATGTGTGTGTAAGTGACTGCCTCACCCAGCGAGGCTCAGGACAGATCTCTCTCTACAGACTTATTTGCTACGTATGAAAAGAAAACTGTATTTGCATAGATAATTTAATTCCAGGACACATCTGTGGAGATTGCCTGCAGGCCACAGTCAAGTCTCATGAGAGTTTCTAAGTGTGCTGGATGATAATTTCCCAGCAGAGGATGCATCCGTCCAGCACACACTGTCTTCCTTTCAGGTCCATGGTGGTGGGTAAAAAAGAGTTTGTTGCTGAGCAGTTTGTTGCCTCATTACAATCGACTTGAGCAAAGTCAAGACAATCATAGGTAGGCATATATGAATTTGGCTTTTCCAAGAAATTGCATTTTCCCCAAAATGAAGAAAATAAAAGTGGCAGTTCATCCTGAAGAAAAATTAGACAAACTATTGAAATTTGACTGCAATATGAGTTGCTTGAGAAGAGTTTAGCAGATGACCAAAAGCCACCCTTAAAGTAGAAGGCAGTGTTGATGCTGCTCTGTGTGACACCCTGGTTAAACATGAACCCTTGAGGATCAACAAAGTGTATGTGTTAATTGGGCTGAAACCCTGCTATGCGCCAGACACAAGAAGAGAGGTGTTACTGCTAACTATTGGCAAGTAGGAGGTCTAATTCCATAAAAATCAGCTCCAAGCCCCCTTTTTTCCCCACAGTCAGCTTGAAGTAAGTGTCCAGCTACTGTATGCATCTTGGAGCAAATTACAAGGGCCATCCCTCCAAAACAAGGTGCTGTGTCCCAGGTCATCACAACTCCCAAGAAGGATCCAGCAAGCATAATGTGTAAATAGTTCAGTGCAGGATGAATGAGGTAAGGATGAAGAGCCAGAGCAGCAGTGAAGGAGGTGTGAGCATGTGGGTTGATCCTTCTTATTCAGGGAGTGTTCTGATGGGTGCTGAACTCCTCCAGGTATCTCTGCAGTGCAACTTTTCAACAGAACATTTAAAAAGAGCAGGGAATGAGTCAAGACATGGAAGACAGACGGAGAAGCTTGCATCCTGCCTGCTCTGGCAATTTCAAATGAGTTCAGCTTTTGCTTTCCCTTCCTAGGACCCAGCCCATGAGCCATGCCACTGCTGTGCTCCAGTTATTCTCTGGTGTGCAGTGATGTGTTCCCAACACAGGGTTACTGACCACTCTTTAAGCACAGCAGGATGCTTTGGCATGAAAAGGGCCTCGTCGCTGCAGAGTTTGTAACACAACTCACCCTAACTGCGCTTTCTGCCCTTGCTTGTGCCTCTCCAGACCTCTGTTCCTGCCTGCTCGGCAGGACAAATCCCACTTTGGTGCATACCTGTAGTGCAGCACACACTTTCCTGCCTCCAGACAAAACACCCAGGTAATTTTCCCAGAGTCCCCAACATCCTGGCTGCAATTGCATGTTCTCTGACAACACCGAGAAACACCCAGAGGGATATCCCAGTTCTTAGAGGGCTGCAGAACTCACTGGGATGAGGCTGTGGTCCCATGTCTGCTGAGTGAGGAATAAAGAGGTGACACATGTGCACGTGTCTGTAACAGTTGCCATGGAAATGTCAATACCCCTGGAGCTTTGATTTCTTTCTTCTTTTTTTTTCATAGCAAAACCCAGAAGCAAAACCAAAGCAGGCACAAAGTGGCCATTCCTCATTATCGCTGTTTACAAGGAGCTTAGTAATAAGCATGAGTCAGTGGGCAACAGGAGTGCTCTCTGTTAGCTTTGGGAGGAACCAGAAATAAGGCCCTTTACTCCTGTTCCTCTGTGAACAGTCAGGTTCTCACTCCTTTCCCCTCCCTTCCCGCTGAGAGACATTTCTATTTATGATCCTGGTTTTATGGAGGCAGAGACCAGATTGTCAAGTCCAGTCTGAGAATCTCCATGTTTCAAAAGAGACCAGATTTTCAGAAATACTGAAATATGAGGGACCTTCATCATAGCCACAATGTGCTGGAGACACTGTGCACCTCCATAAACTGGGGTGCTGCTTTCAGTGCCAAAATTCAGAATTAATCCACGGGTCTCCAGCCTTTAGACTGCTGGCCACCAGGGCTGGACCTTGGTCTCTAAGGGGCTTTTTCGTTCTCCTTTGTATGGGCCAGTGACAAGGCTCCTACTTCCTTCACCTCCTTTGGACACGACCCCCTGCCCCACCAGCAGCTCAATGTCCAGGACTGAGCCATCACTGCTCATCACTGTCCAGGCTAGAAAACACTTTCTGGAGAGTGGTGTGTTCGACTCCCTGGGCAAGGGTATATCCCTCTGTTTTGCCTTAGAAGAGGATGGAAAAAGGGAGAGGAGAGGCCCTGCTGCACCTTCTCATCTGGGACATCAGTCAAATTTAGTAACGGGGAGGGGGAGCTGCTGCCCAAAGTTGGTGGCCTCAAACTGAATGCTTTCACCAGGCTTGGGATCTAACAGGTTTGTTGCCGACAGCATTGTGTGGCACAGCTGCCTAATGGGGCTGTGCAAACCTCTCCACTCCCATTCAGACCAAGGCTGTGTCTGCTCCGTGGCTCTGCCTGTTTGGGAACGGGGCGCAGTGAAAAATTAGCGCTGTTAATGCCAAGGCCTAGCAGGGTCACATAATGGCAAACAGAAGTGCATGAAGGGAGAAGAGCTGCACAGCCTTGCACCTGCCTGCAAGCAGCCCTTTGTAGCAGCACCTGGCACTTTGCTGCAGCCTGGGAGGGAAACTCTGGTGCTGGAACAGAGCTTTTGGCTTTCAGAGGTGGGGAAGGAAACCCAGTAAGACTGAGTGGATGTCTTGTGAGGAGAGAGCACGAAGGTGATGCTTGCATCAGGGCCGCGGGAGGCAGGAGAGGGAGGCGGCGGGCACGGGGATGCTGAGGGAGGCGGTGGGTCTGTCCGCACGCCGCTGAGCGCTGCTCACACGGACATACCTACCGCGGCAGTCACGCTGGCTACCGCTGGCCATGGGGCGGCACAAGCAGGTCACGGAGCACGAGGTTGGCCGCCCTCGCGTTTACTCACTCCTCGGGCCGGTTCTGCCACAGACGCGGGGTTTTGTGCTGCCTCAGCTGGCAGCAGCGAGGCGGCCCCTTCCCGGGCGGGCGCATCCCGCGGGCAGCGGCGGCGCAGGGACCGGCCATGGGCACGTCGGGGCTGCGGACACGGGCTCAGGTCAGCCGGGCCGGGCCCCGCCGGGTGGGCTGTGCCGGGGGGCGTCTTGGGGAGGGTGTGATGGTGCTGCTATCTGGAGAAGGCGGGCGGTGCAGCCCCGGCCCCCGCGCCCCTCCCCGCTGCCCACGAAGGCTCTGCCGCGGGTCGGGGGGAGCGGGGCCGCCCCGTCGGGAGGAGCGCGGCCAGCCCAGCCCGGCCCCTCCCGCCCCCGCCCCCGCCGGGCCGGGCCGGCTCCGCACCCGCAGCTCGCACCCCGCGCCCGGGTGCCGTCCCGCAGGTGGGTCGGCTTGGGGGGGTCCGGGCTGGGGGAGAGGGGCTTTGGGGACGGGGGGACCGCCAGCGGGGCGGCTGAGAGGAGCGCGCCCCGTTTGGATTGCCGGGCTGCTCTCCGCTCTCCGCTCCGGTGTGATTGCGCTCGGCGTGCCCCTTTGCCCGCCGCAGAACGCGGGGTGCCGGGGGTGCAGCCTGGAGAGCCCCCCGAGCTCCCGCAGCAGGGCTGGGGGGCTCTTGGGGGGTGATGGATGGAGCGCGCCCCGTTCGCCCTCCGCTTGCTCGGCTGTGCCCGGAGCGGGGCGGGCTTGGGACGGTGCTCTGCAGCTCTCCAGAACACACCGTCCCGAAGGCTCCAAGCACGCCGTGGGACAGGGAGCCTGCCGGCACCTGGCGATGGGAAAGGGGTGCCTTGCGGGATGCAAAGATGCGAAGCTGCAGCGCTGGGTGAGTCTCTTCTCACCAAGCTGCTGCTACCTGGGCGAGCCGGGTGCCTTGCGGAGTTCAGAGTGGTTCCAGCCAACTCTACAGTGCGACAACCTGCTGGGTGGGGAGGGAGGGAGGGAGAGGGACCCATGGGCCCCTTCTATGCTGGATTCACCCTGTTTACTAGGGGTAAGAGACTCCCGGGAAACACTCCAAGACCCGGCACTTTTGCTTGTCCTTAGCTGCCGGAGTCGGGCATCACACATCTCCCAGAGGCTTGGTCACCTCCCGGTGGGGGGCGGCTCATGGAGCCCCCACCCAGACCTGGATTTTCCGCTTCCCTACAGGTGCTCTGCAGCCTGAGAGGGGCAGGAAGGAAGCCAAGGGAACCGGATCCCTGGTAACCGGGAGCTGCCAGTGTTGAGTTGCAGCTGGCATTTCTGATGCATCCCTGATAGAGCTGCCACATCGCTCACCCGCCTGGTGCCGGGGCACTGCACACGCCTCTCTTATTGCAGAGCCCTGCGTGGACACAGTTTTTGAGTAGCACTTTCCACACAGGTTTGGTTGTGCCCCCAGCTCTGGAGCTGCACCTCTCCACCCTTTAACAAGCCTCACCACTGTCTGCAGGGAGCCCCGGCTGGCAGACCTCGTGGAAACCTTGATGTGGCCCTGCCCCCTGATGGGGTGCTTGTTTTGCCCAGCAAAGAGACGAAAAGCCTGAGCAGGGGAGCACTGGGTGCAGTTTGGCAGCCTGCAGTACCTGGGAGGTGAGCCAGATGAGCCGTGGACATCCGTGGCTTTCAGAGCCTCAAGTCAAATCTGTCTCCTAGGGGGAAATATTCCCTGCTGATCAAGCAGCAGGGGTAAGGTGAAAGAGCTGTAGTGCTCCGTTTTGCTGCCTCTTTAAGGACTTAATATGTCACTTGATTTCCAAAATCCTGCCAAATTTAAAAGAAAAAAATAAAGAGAGAAGGCATGCTGACCTTGTTAGGGATAGCAGCTGTCCCCATGCTTGGGGCTGTCCAGCTCTGCAACCCAGCCATCCTAGCCCTGTTTGTGAAAACACAGGTGTGCTGGTGCTGCAAAGGCTGTGAGGGGATGGTGTCTGATTGCATGGAGGAGCAGCTGTAGCTTTCTACCAGCTTTGGAAAGGGAGAGCTCTTGAAGGCATATGCTTAATCTGAAACATAGCTTTATGGAAATATTCCTTCTGAGGCCTCTTCCTCCTCTGTGTTTGATAGCTTGGCAATGAACAGCTTCAGTGGTGGTGAGCCTCTGCTTTTTAATTAAGTCATGCACACCTCAACCACAAGGTAGATCTCTCTTGTAAATCAAAATACTAAATCATCAAGCTTTTTTACCTCTTATTCTTAGTGGCTCTCTGAAGATGGTACAGTTAAGAGGGGAAAAAAATTGCAGGCTACACTTTCCCGTAAAGCTGTTTAGCATCTTGCTGTTTGTCAGGCTGGTGCAAACACCCCAAAGGCAGAGGGAGCTGATGGGAGCAAGGAATGTTGGAGCCACCAGCAGCAGTGCTTGGGGCTGAGCCGTGTCTCAGAGCAGGGTATTGGGGCACATGCACAAAGCAGAAAGTAGCAGTGTTTGATGGGAATGGCCTGGGGAAAGGCTGTTTTATGAAGGAACTCATATGGACGGATGGATGGAAGCAGGGGAGGACCACTAAGGCAGCAGAGGCAAGGGGGATTGTCAGGGACCCCAGGCTCTAAGACATGTCACAGTGCCTTGAATCAGTGTCCTGGTGGGCAGGTGTGATGTGGGTGTGATCCCCTGGCAGGGATTCAGGATTGACAAGCCCTACAGATGGGGCTTACTGCTTGCCCTGCAGCAACTACCAGGGCTGAAGGAATGGCAAATTGCAAAGCAGATGTTTGGGGATTTTTGCACGTGTCCAACATTTCTTCTCTTTGGCTGTGCCAGGCAGTGTGGCAGGCAGGAGCTGTGTTTCTGTGGGCATGGGGGCCACACAGTTTGGCCCTGCAGCAGACCTGGCCATTGCTGCCTCTTCATGGTGAAGGTGGGTTCAGCATGAGAATGGTTGTGTTTCTGGAGAGGCAGCCTCTGCCACCCCACTTTCGGGTCATCTGCCACATGCCTAGCGCTTGGGACAGGGACCTTCCTGGCCCAGGGCTTGGGGATAAACAGGATGATTGTCCCATGGAGACAGAACAGTACCTACAGGTGTGGTCTCCCACTAATAAATGAAACAATTGGTCAAGTCGTATGCAGTAATGAAACCAAAGATTTTGTCCAGGGTGGTGAAAAACCTGTGTTTGTCCTCACTGTTCACGCAGCACAGCTGCTGGGGTGTTATGCACCCCAAACTCCTGCCATGGGACCGAGACTTGGGCATGGGAAGGGCATGGGAGCAGCACCACATCTTCTCAGAGAGGTGCTTGGGCCACATCCCCTGCCCTGTTTCTGAGGGAGGTAGCTACGCCAGCCTTAGCCCCAAGTGGTGAGGCTGCTGTCTTACAGCAGAGATCCCACTGCTTCTCCCAGTGACTGCAGAAAGGTGAGCTTCCACCGGGGGGGTATCAGTGGTGTAAATTCCCTCGGAAAGAGCTTTCTGGCTGTTTCCCACAGTCACTGGGCTCTGTGTGTGCAGCCCTGCCAGGCCGACTGGCCGAGCAGGGGTGAGCTCAGCACGATGGGCAGTGGGGTCCCAGACACACTGGGGAGGCAGAAGCCTGGAGGTCTATACTCATTTCATCCATGTGCTGCTCAGCAGCTGCTGCAGCTGGACACAGAGATGGGATTGGGTGGCACAACGTTGCTCATCAGCAGCTCCAGGGATTTGGTTTACCTCCCCATCAGCTCTGGTCATATTGGTCTCATCTGTGGCATGCCCCTCATGTCTCTTGGTATTTTCTCCCAATTTTCCTGCCTTTGAGCATCTCCAATCTATTCTGTCTCTGTTTCTCACATGCCTCTCATTGTATAGCAATTATGGTTAGAGAGATAAAAGCCTTATCAGCTCCTTAGTGGGAGAAGTGTGAGTCAGTTCCTCGCGGGACTGCGTGGTGGTTCAAAAAAGTAATGTGTTTTGTTGGGGATTTTTTGCATGGAGGTTTCTTTAAATTCAAAACATAAATCACAGAACTGAAAAGAGCCATGTGAGTATTTAACCTGCATTTAAAAAGTTAAAGAGATTAGAGGCAGAGCTAAATGTGGCAGCCTTGTGCAATCCTCCCAAGCTGAGGGGCCTGCTGGGGTGATTGGTAAGATTGGTGTTCAGAAATTATTGCCTTCATTATCATGGAATGTGCTATCCAAAATGGTAGCAAGTTTCAAAATCTCAGCTAGCTTCAGTCAACACAAACTTCCATGTTTCAGAGTCACACAGTGAGCTCCCCGTGCATCCGGAGGCAGAAGCACCTTGTCCTGCATCTCCCTCCTTTGTGTGCAGCAGGTCCTGCAGCTCCTGGTGGTTATCACCCATACCCTGGGTGTGAGTCAAGGAGTGGGAGCATAGACAGGGACACTGCCTGGGTGGGAAGATGACCCTGTTTGGGCCCTGTGTTGTGCCCCATCATGTGCCTGTGCACTGAGCTAGCTGTCCATCTGCCAGGTATAAAGATATCTGAGAGGCGCAGAGGTGGCTCTGGAAATCCCAGGGACAAAAGCAGGGTGGAGCAAGAGCACAGAATGGTCCCTGAGAAGAAGGGTGACAACTTTTCAGCTCCCCAGTGTTCCTGGGGATTGAGGCTTTGTAACCCATGTTTTAGGATGATAAACAAGGTTTCTTGGTTTTCTTTCTTTTCCCTATTGCATTTGCAGGACAAATTGTGAGAATGCAAATGCTGAAATTTTAAATATAAATTAAAAATAATCTTCAGATATGCTGTGCATTTTAACTCCCGATTTTTAACTAGCTTCATTGCGGGGGGTGTAGCAGTAAGTCTAGCTTGTGACTTTTTTGATCGCCTTGGGGTTGGCAATATTGCAGGTTTCTCAGGTCAAACAAGAAGGGATCTTGTTGGACAAGAAGTGCAGAAGGGAAAAGCAGGAGCCTGTCTCAGAAGTGCCAGTGTTTTCTGAATTGCAAAACCCCATCCTGTGGGGTTCATCTTGCTGGAACAGTTATCTGGATGACTTGCCGCTGTAAGTGTGTAGCCTTGTGTCCTGTCTGGCTGGGGCTGGTGGCCACCAGCAGACCCCCATCTCCCACCAGTAGTGACAGTAGCAGCACAGACCCATCATGGGTAAGCCAAGATCTTCTGCTCCCCACCTGATATGACCAGACAGGATTGCAGGGCTCATCAAAACCGGCATGTTTCTGAATGCAATTGTTCTGTTGCCTGCAGTTTGATGTCTTTGGTTTTCCACCTTTCGATTTATCAAGCAGTGAGGTCGCCTTGTTCTTTGGGAAGAAGTCTCTCTATCAACACTAGATCAGAAGGAACCAGTTGAGGTGAAAAGGTCATTCTGCCTGCTCTGGGTCTATACATGATGCACCAATTCTTCAGCTTCTTTAAGGTTTTTTTCCTCTGTTTTTTCAAAACAAAGGTTTTGAAGGGAAGAAGAAACTTTGGGAGAGTCAAGATGCACATTTAGATTACATCAACTGCATCTTTTTTGAGGGCTGTTTATGTGTTAGTCTGCAGTTGCTCAGCATTGGTAGATATTGGACCCAGTGATCTTGTAGGTCTTTTCCAACCTTAATGATTCCCTGATTTTATACCCTTCCCTGGAAATGTTCAAAAATCATGTTGATGTGGTGCTTAAGGACATGGTTTAATGGTGGGCTTGACGGTGCTGGATTAATTGTTGGACTTGATAATCTTAGAGGTTTTGTCCAACCTAAACAATTCTATGATAAGTAACCTTGGATCTTGATGGATCTAAAGAAACAGGTTTTCCCGCCCTGAAGATCAACCATTGAGATGACTGCAAATTGCTTTGATCCAAATACCTTTTTTTGTAACCATCAAGGGCTGCTTTTTCTGCTAGAAGATGATGGTGCTAATATTTTCATGTGGTCCAGTCACTTGTTTCCTATTGACTCGAGGCTTGTTGGGTCATGTCCACATGCTGATGATCAGCTGTGAGCAAGTACTCAAGGACCCAGACAGCCAGCAGGTGTAATACCACAAAGACTGAGGGCAGAAAGAGGCAAGCAGAGCTGTCACATCCCTTCCAACCTAAACCATTCCATGATTCTGCTCTGGAAGTGATCCATCAGAATCAGTGGTCTTAAAAAAATCCCCCAAAAACCAAACCCCACAAGTCTCTGCCTTCAAGAGACCCTCACATTTTAAGGATGTGGGATATTACCTGTGTTGTGGTCTGTCCCCACAACCACTGCCCTACCTTACCCTGAAGGTCAGTGACGCCCCTCTGCACTGGTCCCCCTTGGACCCTCTCCAGGTCATGGAGCAGCATTCCTACCAGCTCTCACGAGAGGCAGGAGCCCGGCTGGAAATGCCTGTTGCCTTTCAGCGACAACCACAGTAGTGCTTGCTTTGTTGCATACTAATGAATGCTAATTGGCCTCGGCTTGCTACCAACAATGTGTGGGAGCCTTTTGCAGAATGGTGAGGTGGGGGCTGGGGACACCCCAAGGGGCTTCTGCCCTCCACCGAGGGGTGGCCTCCTGGGTGGAGGAGGGCTGAACTGATGCTCCTTGTGGAAACATCTCCATTTGTGAGCCACGGGAGGGCTGTGCCTGCTGGCCCCATGCCAGCCTTGGTAGCTGCCCACCTGGCAGGTGGGTTTCCCCTCTGACGTGGCAGAAGGTTACAAGGAATTATAGGGGTTGTCTTTAAACCCACAGTGGGGCATGGGAAGGAGTCGAGGCCTTTGGAGGCTGGGCAGCGCTCACCTTCAGGTCTTCTTGACATCAAAGGTTCAGTGTGCCTCTCCTGCTCCCATCCCCAGGCACAGCACACAGCCCCTCCACACTATCCATAAAACTGTTCAGCTGGAGCCTGTCTCCTTCTCTCCACTGCCCTTTACCATTGTTGCAATCCTGGCATTCACTACAGCAGCTGGATGTCCCCTGCAGCCATAGCCCTTGTCTGATCACTCAGCCTGAGCCATGGAGGGCATGAAAACCCCTAGAGGGTGATCTTGCTGTATGGGGAACACCACCATGGTTTGCTCCGAGCTAGAGAGGGAGGCTTGGTGGAGCTGGCTTGCATCAGTGCTCTTGAAAAACACCTCTACCATATGTGTAAAGTCATAAGTCTGGCTAATGTGTGATACTGTGTTTGTAGGACATAGTGAGCTGATCTCACACTGGGGCAGTTCTGGAACAGGCAGGACAGTGTCCGGACTTGTGGTACATCAGGGCTTCTGCCAGTGAGAAAGTTGGGATTCTTGCTTCAGAGGTGGCTCTGCTAATTTTGGACAAGTAGCCCACTGACCATGGTGTGTTCAGGCTGGGACTTGTAAGTGACTTCTCTAATGCTGAAAAATCAGTCTACACTTGAGCTGAGAACACCACCTGTGGCTCTCCTGGTGTTTGAATCCTGATTATCCCCCATGACAAACATCAAGTTTCACACCAGGTCCTGGTGACCTGTCCTTCTTTTTAATTTACTCTTTCTTTGCTCACATAATGACAGGAGTTTTTCCAAAGAAAGCACTTATGAGGACTGGAAATGTCAGGAGTAGCAAGAGGGAAGGATGGACCACTGGCCAGGCACAGGGGATGGTTGGCCAGGGAGCAGCCCAAGGAACATGATAAGGATAATTCTTTTTCTTCTCACCTGTCGTTAGGAGCAAACAGGGAGTGAGCTATTGCGCTTTCTCCCGAGCTGCTAACGACGGGCTACTTGCTTATGGTCGTGCACTGGAAGCTAATTAAAACCTGTGACAATGGTAATTGAGTAAGGATGCTTGAGGACAAGTATGACCTCATGTCTAAAATGGTAATGAGGCCTATTAAAATCCACACCAAAAAGAGAAATGAAAGGGGGAACAGAGGCAAAGGTGGTGCAAAGGGAGCAGGAGCAGGCAGGGAAAATACCTGGCAGCCAGAGCACTGGGAGGGATGGGGAGCACAGAGGTGTCAGGCTTCAAAATCTCCTTAATAAACATCCAGTTCTTCAGCTAGCTGGGCTGCCACTCGGGCCGAGTCAGCCAAAATGCTTTGGTTCAAGTGCCTTCCCCTGCTGCTCACCCAGGCCTGGGTGTAGATCCCATTAAGTGACAACAACACTTGTTGCTGTTAGTTGTTGCCTACACTTTCTGGTTCCTTGTTGGAAGAAGGGGACATGCCAGGAAACTGGCAGTGGCTGCAAGTGCAGGGAGGGTACCAGCAAAGATGCAGCCTTGAAATTGCACTGGTGCGGGAAAATGCCTTGGCAGAGGAAAGCTGCAGCAAGTTTGGGGTGTCACGCCCTGGCTTGGACCAGCACAGCACCTGATTTCATCTCCACAGCTGGGGTCTAAGGGCCTGGAGGCCGCTGTGAACCTCAATGTGTGTTGTTTTGCAGGGTGGCATAGCAGTGCTCGGGATGCCCCTGTGCTCCGTAGGAACCCAGGTTCTGTGCTGATTTGCCTTGCTGAAGAGGACACCCCAAGGGACACCTGGAGGTGGGCACTCCCTGTCCTGGCCCTGGATGTGCACCACGTCAGTTTGGGTGAGCTCAGCCCCGCGCTGCCAGACCCCTTCACTATACGGTGTGTGCTGAAGGTTTCTTCTCGCTGGAGAAAGCCAACACTCATCCTTCCAGTAGAGGCGAAGGTACGGCTGGATGACGGCTGAGGATGTGCTATGGAGCCGGGATTCAACTGCTCTGAGCTCTGCGATGGCAGCTCCAGTTTTGGCAGCCAGCAGCAGCGGGCACTGCGGGAGCTCTGCACTGTAACAGTGGTACGTACGGAGGCAGGGGAGTGCTCCGGGGCATGAGGTTTGCTCTGCAGAGGTGGATTTGGGTGGAGGGATGGAAAGGGGTGTGCAGCTGCCAAGGAATCCCAGTCCAGCCGAAAGCAGCACGCTGGTTGGTCTCCAAGACAAGCCCAGCCTAGGTGACACCCAGCAGTTAGCCAGAAGGTGAGGAAGCATCCACGACAGCCAAGTCATGTCAAGCAACCCCACTGTGTGTCAGCTGGTGTGACAGCTGCTTAGGACTGGCCTGAGATGTCTGCATCTGCCCTTGACCTTTAATGTCCCCTGCAACTTCAAAGTGCTTTTCAAATATGAATAGAGCATGGTTTAATTAAAAGTCATCATCTGTAATAAATGGTGATTCCCCCACACCAGTAATCCAGCAGAAATGACACTGGGATGCATCCAGTTGCAGCTGGCTCTGTGTGAGGATGGACTGGTGACTCTTGGCCTGCTCAGCTCTCCATCACATCCTGCATGACCACGAGCCTTTAATTAGAAGACTAAGCTGCTTGGCTCCTCTGGCTCTGGCAGCTGCCTTACAATTAATATTCCCCCTGCTAGGACCAGGATTTACTCCTCTCAGCAGCAAACAAAGTGCTCCATCAACTTCAAGTAGCATCAACATCCAGGGACACAGCGGTCAGGTGGGAGGGTGTGTGTTGGGAAAGGAAAGGTGGAGATCATAGGGGTGATTCCGATGCCTAGGTGGCTGACCATCTCCACCACCTGGTGTGGTCTTCATTTCCCACAGAGCCAAAAGATTCCCCAGGGGATAGAGAGAGGGAAGAGGAGGTGGGAAGCAGTTTGCAAGAGGTATATGAGTACCCTTCAGGGATCCCTCCATGCTGCTGCAAAGTGAGGCTGAGATGTGCAGGCAGGTGTATCCCACCATAACACAGCAGCAGCATTGGATCTCAGCTGGATGTCTCTCCCAGCCAGGGTCTTGCCTTACAGCAGCACGGCACCAGCATGTGAGCTGCCAGGAGCCCATGGATCAGCCATGCTCATGTGGCAGTGACACGTTTTTGTTTTAAGAATTATGTGTTGGCTTTAATTCTCCAAGTTGTGCCTTGTTGTTTGCCCAGAGGAGATGAAGCCTGGCTGGGGAGGAGGGAGATGAGGCATTGGCTCTAAACAACTGCCTTCCTTCTCCCTGAAGATTTATTTCTAGTGAGGCTGGGAGCAGAAACAGCTCAGGCCATGAAGAAAGAATTGGGAGTTTGTGGCAGTGGCAACTGTCAGAAAAAGTAGTCTTCTGCCATAAAAATTGCATGCAGGTCGATTGGAATACCTGAGAAAGAACATAGCCCCAGAGAACTTCATGTGTGATCCCTGCTCAAACCTTGTTCTCCTCCATTCCACTTTTACCTTAGTAAAAGTGATGCTTTTTTTAATGAAGAAAAAAGGTCAGTCGGGCACACTTAGTATGTGTGAACAAACCCACACAGGTACACCCTGTTAAAATTGCCGGAGCGTTTTAGATCCACAGTGGAAATAAGTTTCTTGTTTCACATAGGATCATTTTATCCATCTTATGTTAATAGGGAGACAACAGAGAATATTCTTAACTGGAGATTTAAACCCATAAGGTTGCTTGTGTGCAAGGAGAGAGGTGCCTCCATCGTACCTGCTTTGGGAGTGTCCCTCCAAAGCCAGTTCTCAGCTGATGTCTACCCGGGACCAAGTTAAGTTTCCAGCTGGCTGGAGACGGGTGGAGCCCAGCTCAGTGTGTCACTGCGTAATGCCTCTGAAAAACGCTGTCACATTCCCTTTTCTGTGTTTTCTGCACTGACTGGCAGCTCTGCTGCTGACTCCCAGTCACGTCAGCGGGCTGGTCAGGTACCTGCTGCATGGAGGGGCAAGGGTGGGAGCCAAGGATGCCTACCTAGCTTTCCAAAGAGTGCTATGAACTGGGGTACCATAAGACCTTTGTCCAGAGGTTTCTTCCCAGAGAAGGACAGAAGGGAACCATTGCTTGTGTTTCTCTCTCCCACAGCCAGGGCTGCCTGAGGTTTATGAGTCACTTGTATGGCTTTATTACGTATTGGGCATAAGAAGAGGGCTCCTGGACTGCCCTTTTCTCCCATGTACTCAGTAAGTGGCAGAGTATGTGTCCTGTCTACACACATCTCACTAGCCCTGCCTGTGGATCTTGGTCTGGTGCCGGGGTGTCTGCTTAGGAGGAAATGTAGTTTCTGGCTGAGGAGGGGCACCCATGGGAGTGATCATGCTGGAGTAGGCATCTCCTTCACTGGAAACCCCAGCAATGTCCTCTTCATCCTCACCCCTTTTGCCTCCCGCAGACATCTTTTGACCGCAGTGGGAAGAGCTTTCCATCCTTCTCTGCTGGTCTCGTGGGAGTTGTGTGGGCATTCCTGACTGGAGGAGTCCTGCTAGCACTCTTCTTTCTCATCTTCACAATTCGCTTCAGGAAAAACAGGTAAGGGCTTTCCTCTTTTGCTGTGAGAGTTCCCCTGAGCAGGAGCAGTGGAGCCAGGCTCCTTCAGGACCATGCTCTGAGCTGATGACCAGCTAAGGGTCAGGAAGATATGAGCCTGAAGGAGAAGCATGGGGCAAGCAAGGCCAGTGCCAGGCTTGTTGCAGCTTTCTTCATCAGACCCAATATTGATCACTGGTGGAGACAGTCCTGGTTGGACTGCTGCCTTCCTCCCCAAGGCAGGAAGCTGCAGACAGGAAAAGATGAAATGGCCTCAAGCTGCATCATGGCAGGTTCAGGTTGGACATCAAGAAGGAAGAATTTTTTTGCCGAAAGGTTGTCAAGCATTGGAATGCTCTGCCCAGGGAAGTGGTGGAGTTACCATCCCTGGAAGTGTTCGAGAAACAACTGTGCACTTAGCTCTATGGTTTAGTTGATGTGGTGTTTGGTCAAAGGTTGGGCTTGATGATCTTGAGGTCTTTTTCTACCTTAGTGATTCTATGATTCGGTGGATGCCCTCTGGTGTGCCACAGACAGTAGTGCATGGTCTCCTCCCAAAAGTCCCATTCAATGAGAACATCAACAGGAGCGAGCAGGTCTCCTTTTCTGCTCACAGTCTTGAAGCATCACTCTGAGCAGCACAGCTCCATAGCAAAGCCACCATGCTCCCCCAACAGTGCACCCATATCCTTCCTGCTGTTGGGCCACTCATAGTTTGAAGATACTGCTGACCCCTTTTGATCTTGGTGGTTGACCATATTGGTGGGGAATATGATCTGCATTGGTGAGAGAAGCTGATGGTAAACTACAGACTTTCCTTGGTGCTGTTCAGTCTGCACAGAGGATGTCAAGTTTCCTGCTCCTCTAAAGGCATCATAAATCCAAACGTAAGGCTCAGCAATTCCTTGTAGCTCAAACTGTCTCAGTCAGCACTGAGACTTCCTCAGCAATTCTGATGTCTTGCTTGCCTCCTTGCTACCTTCTCCTCAGCTTCATTGGTCCCTTGGTCTCTCAACTGCTTCCTCCCCCAGAGACACACCTCTCTCCCAAGCTTCACCTGGCAAAGCCATTGCTCTCTATGTGCCATTGTTTTGCGCAGAGATGTGCAGCCTGAACTGATTCTTTGATTGCATTAAGGAACTTAATGTTTCTGACAACCACTGTGCAGTCAGGAGGGTCCTACCCATAAGTGTTTGGGTTGTGAGTCCTATGCCTGCTGCAGTGCAGCAGCTGCATGATCTGCATCCCAATTTGAAACACTTAATTTACTGAGTGGTGTTGAGTTCAGTGGCCACCTTAATTGATTACCAAATTATTTAGGCCCCTGAAGACATTCTTGGAGCATGGTGTAATGAATGTGTGTTATTTATTCGCTCTGCAGTAAATAAATACTGGTCTGCCTACTGAACCTGGGAGGGCAAAGGAGACTTTTTTCAGCATGCAGCTGAGAGGGTGAGCTGATGAATATCTTTCCTCAAGAACTGAGGCATGGTGAGGAAGGCAGGGAGGGAAGGAGCCAGGTTGAATCTCTTGCTCTGCAGCTGCAAGGCAGCAAGCCAGGAAGGAGCTCAAGGGTAGAGAAATACAATGACTTGGCAGCAGATCGAAGGGGCAGAGCTATGCAGGGGGATGGCAGCAGCTACAGCTTTTGCTCTATGGGCTTGCTGGGGAAGGGTGACAGGTCATGAGAGATCGGTGGGTTGATTCTCCCCTCCCTGAATACAGTTACAGTATTATGAGTGGCGGGGTGAAATTACAGAGGGGAGGCTGTAAGCTGAATATTGCTGGTGGCTTTCTGAAGTTGAGACTGTGCTGAGTGTGGAACTATCTCCTTGGAGGAAGGAGCACTGAGAAGAGCCTGTTTCTGGAGGCATTTGTAGCTGTTGCACCCAAAGCTTACTGCTGGGGACAGTGGCGCTGGGGTGCACTGGTGTGGTTTTCCTTCTGCCCCTCTGCAGCAGAAGTGTTGGGGTAGGGCAAAATGAATGCTTTAAGGATAGTGAAGCACGCCAGCAAGACAGTGGAGAGGATGGGTTATGCCCCACGGAGCAATGGCTGAGCTTTTTGAGCAGCTGTGAACATCGGAGGAGGGGGCTGAACAGTGTGTCAGCATCCCTTATAGCCATCATCGTCCCTGTAAGGGGACCTGGCTCCTGTGCTGCCAGGCCATCACACTCAGTAACTGTCACTGCCTTCCCTGCTTTGTTTCCTGGAGGATTGTGAAGATGTCCAGCCCCAATCTCAACATTGTGACCCTGCTGGGCAGTGGCTTGACTTACACAAGTGCTTACCTCTTTGGGATTCATGAGCAGAGCCTGCCATCTGGAGACTCGGTGGAAAAGCTTATCCAGGTGAGCTGGGGGGTTGCTGGGACGGGCACCTTCATGCATGCACTTTGCATGTACATGCCTGTTTGTACGTGCTCTCTCTTAGCCACAGCCTGTCACCACCTCACTGCTGGTTACACTTGGCTGGGCTGTGGTTTTCACATATGCAAAAGGCATCCAGATGCTTTCTGTCTGAATGGCCTTCGCTTTGTGCAAACCACATCTGCACCGAGGAGGAGGCTCAAGGCAGGTCCAGGGGACAAGTCCTGTAGGCAAGCATGCTGCTGGGCTTGTAAAAGTGCAGTAGGGAGAGGGGAGCCCAAAGGGAGATGGGATCTTCCACGCAGCCGCCACTGCCTGGAGTAGCACAGGTGCTGCGAGGCTGCAAGTGAGTTTTTTTGGCTGCAGAGCAGATCCTCATCAAAACACTCACCTGTATGATGAACCCCCATGTCCTGACCTGAGGCAGCCGCCCTGCCAGACCAAGGACTGGGCATACATCCATGTGGGAGAGTGGGATATGGGAGAGTGCACACCCTGCATCCTGCTTAGCTGCTGAGCTGAGGATAATTAATGGAGGTGCCAGCAAATGATTTATTAGTGCTGGGACCTACTGTGCCCTTACCGCTTACAAGCCTGGCTCTCTCTGTCTGGTTCTCCGACAAGAGTTCTCTTGGGATGGGGAGGAAAAGGCAGGCAGCAGGCATGTCTGCAGAGGAATATGTGCTTTTTAATTTATTTCACCCTATGGTCAGCTTTCCAGTGTCCGATATGACCCTCGAGAAGACCATAGACACATCCCCACCCATCTCTAATGCATCCTTGAGTGGGAGGGTGTGAGGTGTCCCTGTAAGCCCCACGGGTGCCCTTTCAGCCCCCTCACTTTGACCCCCTGGCAGGTGCGGCTCTGCCTGCTGTGCGTGGGGACATCCCTGGTGTTTGGCCCCATCCTGGGGAAAAGCTGGCGGCTCTACAAGGTGTTCACCCAAAGGGTGCCGGACAAGCGGGTGGTGAGTACACAGCACTCAAGGTGGGAAGGGAGAGGGGAAAACTTCCCAAGGAGGGCAAGCGCCAGCAAGTCCCAAACTAGTGTGGAATAGCAGATAAACCTGGTACATGACAGGGATGGATACCACGATCATGGGTCTAGTTTCACACCTAGCTGCACAGGGGCCCCTCATTTATTCCTGAGCAATGAGGCCAGAGCTTTTCCACTATACAGGTAAGCAGGTGTCCTGCCAGGCTGCCTGTTCCCCAGTGGAGTCCCAGCCCCATCACTGAGCAAGGTCTTGTTCTCATTTTACATCAGCCACATGGCTTCATTATGTTACATGCTGGTATTTCTGTCCTGCTCAGGGCTGATCGTTTTTGAGGCATGAAAATAAACCAGGTGTCCTTAAAAGCATCTGCTGTAGGGTCATCCCCAGATGCATCTGATTGCCCTCTTGAAGGGAGAGAGGGAGCTCTGGGCACTCCGCTGTAGCACTGAAGGAAGGGGATTCAGGACCTGGAAGGAAAATGAAAAATTTGTGCACATAACAGTGCACTTAGAGCTTTCAGTGGCCACTTTCCAGTGGTGAAAAAGTAGGTCTCAGATGAAAGGTGAGATGAGAGGGTTTGCAGGGAGCTGCAAGGACTCCCATTCCTGAGGCACTGGGATCTGTGTTAAACTTGCAAAATGATAATACTACCAGCTTTTTTTTCCCCAGCCTTTTTGTCTGTGCTGGTGATATGGGCATAAGGGATGACAGCCTTGTTTTGCATAAACTGTTTTCTGTCATAGCATTTACTGCTACCCACACCATCAGGGAGGGTTTATGCTTGGCCCTAAGCCTGATTAGGTCTCCAGGAATTTGGGAGCTGGAGACAGAGATCCTGTGGGCAACTTGGATGTAGGTGAGCAGCTGGATTCCCTTCTGGGGGATGTAGTACAATGGGCATGTCTCTTGAAACAAACAACCAGAAAGGGACCCAAGGGGATGGAGGTCACTGGTGTCCATTTGCTCCCCACAGTAACTTTTACTTCTTGTGTGTTTGCAGATTATCAAAGACCTCCAGTTGCTGGCAATGGTGGCAGCGTTGGTGCTGGCAGATGCCGTGTTGCTCTTGACATGGGTATTTGCTGATCCAGTCCAGTGCTTCCGAAGCCTCAGCGTCTCACTGCGGGTAAAGGGATGAGGAGGGGCCGTGGTGGGTTTTGCTGTGTCCTGTCTGAAGTCCATGACAAAATTGGTGGATGGCCAGGCATTTGGAGGTGCTGTTTGAAAAACAATAGAAAGAAAAACAAGTCAGAAAACCTTCTGGGCATTCCGGGTTGGGTTTTTGCTCGGTCTGTTACGGAGGTGAGGTCCACTGCAAAATTTCCAGGTGTAGTCAGATCACATAGGTGACACAGGGAGAGGTCCATGGCACCTGCAGATGCCTTAGAGAAATGTTTAACCAATTGTTTTGGCAGCAGGTTGCAAAAGTCTTCCTTGCTTTAACCCTATGCCCCTGGTAGCACCAGCTTTGGCCTTTCCTTATAGAAATTTACAGAGGGGACCAATTTAGATGCATCTGCCTATCGGTCTGTGCCTTCACTTCTGCGTTTCCCTTGCCTTCTAGGCGACAGAGAAAGGCATGACCTGCTCAGTGAGCCGCGTGCAGTCCTGCGCATCACTCTATTCTGATCTTTGGCTCGTTCTCATTTTAGGGTTTAAGGTATGTCACGTTTTGATTGATTCTTGTGTTATAACTCCCTGTCTTACAATGTAAACTGTTTAGCAGAATTCATTGTTTCGCTGCCCTCCCAAGCTACATGCCTGTTGCAGACTCCAGCTACTCCTGTTTCCAGTGCTTCCCATCTCAGAAAGGGTCAAAGCCCTGTAAAGCCACTTTTTCCCTGCCTCACCATCTCTTTTTTGTACATCACACACATATGGTCTATTTCTCCTCCTGCAAGCCCTGTACCTCACCTATCTCGCTTCTTAAAACTCTTGCCTTGCTGTTCTCTAAAGCACACTCTTTCCATAAAGCCTCAGAAGACTGTCCACCACAGTGATGCACTGTGTGGCTCAGCCCCTGAGTGCTCTGACTCCAAACCAAGGAGGTGCTGATGACAAGTGCTTGGTCCCTACTTTACAGGATGCTTATCAGCTTAATTATACCACTGAGGTGCACTTTCACTGGTGGAGCTCTGCACATGGCCACTCTTATTTCAGAAGTGTTAGTTATACTGATGTAACTATGTAGGTATAATTACTACTGTAATTATCTGTGGTCTCTGGTATGGCAGAAGCTGGACACGTTTCAGAAAGCTGATGTTGATGAAGCTTGTGAGATCACAGCCTTTCTTTGGGAATGGCTTCATCTCTCCGTGCACTACAGGCAGTTCCTTTGTGATTCACTGTAACATAATACTCACTGACCATCTACCCAGAATTGTAGGAAAAAGAACAGAAAGGGACTGCACAACACAGCCAAGTCCTTCTCCGCTCTATACTTCATTTCAAAGATATTAGTCTAGCCTGTCCTTAAAAGTCCTTTCATATTGAATGTAGGCATTCCCCGGGTTTTCAGTGCTATGTCTCCACCTCTGATTTTGTCTGCAGTTTGTGTTAGAGTGTAGAAAGGTAATGCCTTCACCTACAGCTCTTACAAAATGCTTTCTGAAATAAAACATCCCCCCCCAAGTAATATTTTTTAGCGTTGCACTGTATTTGACCCTGTTCCTTTCTACTTACTGGGGTCATGGAGTTATTTCCTTAGTACTTTCTCTGGAGTTAGTCTGGATTTACACTATTGTGACAGTAGGCTTTATCTCTCTGTGTATGTAGCACTTCTTAGCATCCACAGCATTAATGTGCTCAGCCCTTTGGGAAGCCACTCACTGTATTATCCTGGTTTTACTGGAACAGAGCAATGAACAGCAATGATTGGTTAAGGACATGCCTGGAATCAGGAGCAAAATTATCTGCTCAAGATTAAAATAAACAAACAAACAGACCAGTGCTTACTGAAAGTCCTAGTTTACTAGAGACAGCAGGGCTGTTGTTTGTGTCCCAGATATACTGAATAAATTTAAATGGAACTTTGGTGGTGGTTTTTTTCTTGCTCAGGGATTAGAAGCTGTCTTGCCTTTGGGCCATTTGGAGGTGCCCCATGGTGGACGTGGTTATGATCCAGGGCAGATTCTACAAAGCAGGGTCAGGCGTCAGCCTCATTCCCAGCGAGGCAGGTCTCACTATTACAACCCCGCCTTGAGAATTCACAGTGCTCTGAAGTTGTGAGTCTCACCAAAGACTGTGGGCATGAATCTCTCTTGCCCCTGTGTCTCCAGACCTTAACCCTGCAGTGGCCATCACAGTCGTCAAGCAGCCACAGCACAGAGGGGTCCAGAAGTGTCTAAAAAACACCTGCACCTCATGCCACAAAGTGCTTCTTGATGCCCAAATAACAATGACTCTTAGTAAACTAAGGCTGACACAGTTACACTTACTAGGGAGCACAAGAATAATTTAAGTCATATTCCCTGTATTCTGAATCCTTGCAGGAGCTGGGATTTTATTAGATGGTATTTCCAAATGATCCTGAAGGCAGGCCATGCCCTGCTGGAGGCAGGCAAAAAATACTTGGTGTTTCCTGCTAGTGTCCCCTAGCAGAAGAAGGAAGGGTTCATCCTGCTAGATAGTTTAATCCTGAGCGTGCTGGAAAAATACATTGAGGGGACACTTTAGGGGCAGTATGGTGAGGCAGCCTGCTCTGAAACAACTGATCTGCTCGGGGGAGGGAGAGCCTCTGTGTACAGAGCACTTCTCTAGCGCCTTTCCCTTCTGCTGGAGTCAGGAAGCAGCAAAGGGAAGGGAGAAGAATTGCACCTGGTAGTTTCCTGGATTGCTATTTAAAGAGGCACCAATACATCCTCTTCCCTCCAGTCTAAACCTCCATTTCTTCTTGCCTTTTTCTTCTGAATGTCCTTCTGAATATCCTTCCTGTTCCTCCAGAGGTATGTCATTGCTCCTAGATGGCACCCCACTGCTGCATCCCTGCAGGGACCTCTGTCTCCCATCTCTCTGTCTTTGCTTCTCCTGCTTCAGGCTGTCCAAGGGGCTGTTTTCCTGTCTTATCTCTCCTGGCCATCCCCTGCTCTGTGGCATCACCTGCTGACCTGACCCTTGGCTCCTAACACCACTTGGTTGGGACTCACCAAGCCCACCAGCACCTTCCCTCCTGCCCTCTCTCCCCAGCCCCACTCCTGTCCTGCAGCAGCGTGCCAGGCGTTTGCTGCCTCGTCACCACCGCACGCTCAAGGTCTGCATTATAGATCAAAGAGCATTAATTAGGATTGTGCTGAGTGTATCTGAGCTCACCAGGCTTGGTATGAGGTGGGGGTTGACACCATCAGGCTGTAATTTTCCACACTCTGGAAACCTCTTTTTTTCTGCTTCCAGAGTATTCTCCTGCTATACGGGACCTACTTGGCCGGCCTGACCGACAACGTCAGCTCCTCACCAGTCAACCAGTCCTTGACACTCATTGTTGGGGTCAACCTCGTTTTCCTGGCTGCTGGCACTATCTGCTTAGTTCACCGTTTCTTCCGTACTTGGCACAACCTGCTGTTTGGTTTTACTTCTGGAGGAATCTTTGTGTGTACAACCACCATCAACTGCTTCATCTTTGTCCCACAGGTATGCTGTCACCTCTGTCCCTTCACTTGGCTGGAAATGGGCACATTTTCAGGGTTTAACAATAGCAGCCTTGTGGGCCAAAACACTTCCCTGCTTTTTTTCCCCAAATGTTTGGCCTCACCTGCATAGCTCATCTTCCAAGTCCCCCCCTGGTGGCTCTGCTTCCTCAAGCAAGTTCCTGGAGTATCACAGAATCACAGAATGGTTTGTGTTGGAAAGGACCTTAAAGATCATCTAGTTCCAACACCCCTGCTATGGGCAGGAAAACTTGCATTAGACCACATTGCTCAGAGCCCCACCCAGCCTGGCCTTGAACACTTCCATGGATGGAACGTCCACAACTACCCCAGACAACCTGTTCCAGTGTCTTGCCACTCTCATACTGGGGAATTTCTCCCTTTTATCTAATTTAAACCTACCCTCTTTCAGTTTAAAGGCATTCTCCCTTGTCCTTGTGAAAAGTCCACCTCTAGCTTTCTTGTAGGCCCCCTTTAGGTCCTGGAAGGTCTCCTAGGGGTGCAGGTGTATTGAAGAGCTGCTGCTCAGAAACCTTCCTGCAGGAATGTGCCACAGGTGGTAGCCACACAGGGAGCATAGGTGGAGGCGAGGCAGTCACTGGCATCTTCCTCCTCTGAGTGGGACATCTGTCCTTCATGCAGTTGTCCTGTGCTCATATCTCACACACCCACTCTCCCATGGAGCGTTTCTGCCCATGGCAGGGATGGAGCTGGGCTTGGGCCATCCAGATTGCCTCACAGGCTCAGAGACTTTTTTGTTGCTGGTCCCCAGGGAAGGCTGTCCTCTGTGTGCTTAGAGAAGGAAGCTGGGCTTTGCCACAAGTGAGGAAGCCTTTTGTGGTGAGGTGAGGCTCTTCTGCTTCCTGTGTCCTCCAGGAGCAGCCTGCTGTGCCTGGCCACCACATTATTGGGAATAATGCTCCCATTGTTACAGGAAGAGGAAACAGTTGTTTACTCAGTTGAATGTCTGGAGGGGATGTTTGGGCTCAAGGACATGAGGTGAGAAAGGGAGGAAGAGGTGAAGCTGAAGAAAGAACACATCTGTGTAAGGGAGGGCTCAGGGGATCTCAGTAATGTATATGAATACCGATGGGGGTGGAATAGGGAAGGGGGAGCCGGGCTCTTCTCAGTGGTGTCCTCTGGCAGGACAGGGGACAATGGGCACAAAGTGAAACACAGGAAATTCTATTTAAACATAAGAAAAAGGTTGTTTTTTTTCTGTGAAAGTCATAAAGCACTGGAGCAGATTGCCTAGAGAGGTAGTGGAGTTTCCATACTTGGAGATGCTCAAGGCCCAGTTGGACATGCTCTTGGGCAAGTTGCTCCATCTGACCTTGCTTGAGCAGGGTGGTTGGACTAGACGATTTCCAGAGGTCCTCTCCTACCTCAGCTGAAGCAGTGTAAGTGCAGATTCCCTACCCCTTAGATAAGAAGCCTTCAGGAACAAGGATCCAGTCCCCCACTGACAAGCCCCCAGCCTCCTGGCGATGCTCTGCCCTTGGACTGAAGGCTGTAGTTTTTTGAGCTGTACTTTCACTCTGCCTGTACCATTTTTCTATGGGAGCCTGGGGCCCTTGAACATTTTATTTAACTTGGATCTTTTAATTCATTACCTTGTTTTTCCTAATGGGCTTGCTTTTCTATTGCTCATCTGAGATCAATAAGCAGCTGGAGCTGGGCTGCACAAGGTTTCCATGCAGGCACTAGATGAGAAAACAGATACTAAGAATTACTGGTTTTCAGCTTGTCACCAGTGATTCAGGGATAAGGGGGCATGCGTGACAGTGTCTTTGTCTGTCACAGAGTCAGGGAGGAGGGAGAAGAGGGAGGGGGCTTTTACAGCCTGCTTAGAGGTTTCAGTGCAGGCAGGCACTGACCTTCTCTGCATTAAAAGCTGGAGCCAGGAACAGGGTAGGGCTCAGATGGGTGGGAGGCTCCAAGTGACACTGCAGCCCCTCGCCCAGCCATCTCTTGCCACTGGTCTCTGCTCTCCCGTCACACCCTGCCTTTGTCTCCCCCTCCCAGTCCCTTTGTCTCCTCCGCGCTTGAGCTGTGCCTGTTTCCCGCTGTGTTGGCCGGGACTCTGCAGATAACATCCTCTTCTACTCCCTAGCTCAAGCAGTGGAAAGCCTTTGAAGAAGAAAGCCAAACTGTGAGCCACATGGCAAAATATTTCACCAGCCCAAGCAGGAGCTGCCGCTCCGTGTACAGCGAGGAGCAGCTCTACCAGCTGATAGGGGAGAAAAACTCCATGAAGCGGCTGCTCACCGAGGTACGGGGCTCTGCTGGGCCCCCTCAACCACACCAGCTTCTCACCTTGCCTTTTGTGGGCTGAAGGCTCTGCAGGGTGGGAAGCCCTTCTTTACACTCCTGTCTGCACTGGTGATCTCTCACCAGGCTCTTCCTTCCTGAGAGGAAGAGCTGCTTTGTTTTCTCACCTCACTCTGCACCCCAAAGCACCAAAATTCAGGCATAATCTGGAGGGTTTAAACAAAAAGATATGTAGAGAAAAGTGCAGGAGAGCCTGGTTCCCACAGCCTGGTCAAACATGGTTAATTTAGAGGGCAGATGCTTTGTCTCAGTAAAGCCCCCAGCCCCCTGTTTCCTCACCTGCACTGCATAGGTGGAAGCACCCCAGCTTGGAGAGCTGCCTGCCCCAGTGACCCCCTTCCTGCACCTGCATCCAGGGGGCTTTGGGGGAGGATGAGGTCACACATGCTGCCAGTGTGGCTCTTGCCATGCAGAGAGGGGCGATTTGTTTTCCAGCAGTGCCTGCTTCCACGCTGGCAGCGTTTTCATACCCTCTGCCTGCCCTGTGCTTGACAGGCTTATTTGTCTGACACAGAAAAACGCCGTGATTGAAAGCCTGCAGGAGCAAGTGAGCAGCGCCAAGGAGAAGCTGATGAGGCTGATGTCTGTGGAGAGTGGCTGCGACCCCTGCGCGCTGCCAGAGGCTCCCAGCACCTGGAGCTCAGGGCGGCACGGGGATGCACTGGGGGACCACTGCCCCCCGCATCCAGGGAGCGATGGGTGGCAGCCTCCCTCCTTGCTGGGTACACCGCCCCTGTGCAGCAGTGCTCAGGGCATCCAGAAACATGCAACCCAGGAGCCCGTTTGCTCTCAAGGGCAGCTTTTTAACACGGGGGACAGCACTGAAGGTGGCCTGAAAGACCTGCAGGAGTTTGGGACACCTGCAGTGCAGGGGCAGCCTCCGGAGCAGCTGCCAGGCCAGCACAACTCAGCTGGTGTGGCCTGGGAGTCATCCCCCAAAGTCAGCTATGTAAACTGTGAGAAGCTGTGGGAAATCTTGCAAGAGCTAAGCCTGGATGGGAAAAACCACAGCCCAGCCTTATCTGCAGGACCCCCACTTGGCAGCCGGGACACCCCAGGCAAGCAGGAAGAAACATGGGGGAGCCAGGAGGGCTACCCAGGCATCCACACAGCCCTCAGCCCCTTCCTGGCGAGGCGCCGCCGA
Organism: Xenops minutus; assembly: GCA_035221455.1. NCBI lineage: Eukaryota > Metazoa > Chordata > Aves > Passeriformes > Furnariidae > Xenops > Xenops minutus. Next base: position 25,531,375 of record JAWWEE010000001.1, on the reverse strand, counting down.
AGGATCCCATTGACCCCTGTCTCCACCCGCTTCCCTGGACATGTATCCCCTCGTGCCAGCCAGAGGGCGAAGGAGGTGGGCAGCTGGAGCCGTGGGGAGTCGGCACACATCTCGCTGGAAAGGGAAGGGGAGCCGGCTGGCAGAGGGCTCCTTCACCCCCCAGCACCATCCTCTCCAGCCATCCCTAGGCAGGTCTGCCTCCAGCCAGAGGGGTGTCTCGGATGGCCAGAGTCCCAGGGTGCTGCATCGTGCATCCCGCAGGAGCAGTGGCGGTGGCAGGGCAGCCCAAGGGGCCCTGCTGAGCCTTCCCTGCGCTCACTGTACTATTACCCAGACTCTGACTCAAGCAGCAGCAGCAGCAGCAGCTCTGAGGAGATGTTTCACGGCTGCCACCGCCCCTGCTGTGAGGTGTGCTTCCAGAGCCCGCGTGGCTCCCTGGCCAGCAGCAGCAGCACGGACACGGACACAGAGCCCAGTGACTGTGCCGACCACCAGGCAGAGCACCACAGTGGGGCACAGCCTGTGGTGAACTTCAAAGACGATCTGAAACCTACCTTTGTGTGACTGGGAGCACCCCTGACCCAAAAGCGAGTGCCCTCCCACCCCTGAAAACACTGCATGTTTTCACCAAAGCTAAAGCTGCGTGTCCTTCTGGGGTTGTGCCTTTTTCTGGAATGTGGGGATCGGGAATAAACCTTGCCCTGTTCTGGATTGCAGTGTCAGCTCTAGCCTGCTCAGCCGTGACTGCAGACCGAGTTTGGCTGAGAGTGGGTTGGCGGTACTCAGGGAGGTGGCAGTGCTTTTGTCCTGGCTGCTCTGGGCAGCTGTCCATGCCCCACAGATACCCAGCCCTTCTGTCTGTCCTGGTGCCGGCAGTGGAAAGACTGGGGCTGACTGGCTTGTGAGAGCCCAAACTTCATCACTTCAGAGGGCCTTCCCTGTGAGAGCTGGGTTATTTGCAGGGGCAGAAAGCAGCACAAACACATGTGGCTTCTTGCACACAGCATAGGTACAGACAGAGGACTCTCTCCCCCGAGGGTACCAATGCAGAGCCTCCCCCAGGCATCACACCCAGCCAGGGATGGGAGACAGATGCCAGAAGCAGTTGCAGGCTGCCACTCACCTGGGGTGTGTTGCTCTCAGGCAAAGCAAGGACCTTGGCGTGGGTTTTGTTCAGGGACCTTTTGTATTTTGGTGGGGTTTTTTGTAGCATCTGAGTGAGAAAATGGAGCCCAAAGTTGATGTCCGTGGAGGTGCCTGCATTTTGTGTAGTTCAGGTGCATGGTTTCAGGTGAGACTCAGGTCAGAGCTGAAGGGAAAAGCAAGTTAAAAATTGTAAAGGAGGATATAAAAAGGTTTTTCTTTTTTTACCTTGTTTTCTGGGGCTTGTGCCTTTCTATATGTCTTTGTATGGATGATGTAGTCTGTAATAAGGTTTGTTTAAATTAATATGCTCTGTTTAATTTTTTTCTTAGAAATACCAAGCACAGTAAATCCAGTGTGCATGCCTTTTTGGGGATATTTGAGACAGCATTTCAACATATTGTTGCCTCCACAGGAGTTCAGGATGCTAAGACCCTGACAGCCAGTGCAATAAAAACCCTCTGGGGAAAGATTTTGTTAAAAGGGCAGGTGTCAGAGGAATCCAAATCCCAGTTTTGAACAAAGCATGTTAGCACTGCCCTCTCCATTACCCAGTATGATGGTGAGATCCCTCATTTCTGTGTCCCTTCACTGGTTTAACTTTTTTTCCCCTCCGTTACCTCTGCAGTTTTCCAAGCTTGTGTCTAGGGCAAATCACCAAACCCAATAGAATCAGAGAATCAGCTGGGTTGAAAGAGACCTCTGAGATCATCAAGTCCAACCCTTGATCCAACAACGCTGTGATTACTAGACTGTGGCACTAAGTGCCACATCCAGTCTCACCTTAAAAACCTCCAGGGACAGTGAATCCACCACTTTTCCAGGCAGGCCATTCTAATGCCTGATTACTCTCTGTGTAAAAAATTTCTCCATAATATCTAACTCAAACCTCCCCTGGCAGAGCTTAAGCCCATACCCTCTTGTTCTTTTGCTGGTCTCCTGGGAGAAGAGACCAACCCCCATCTAGCTACAACCTCCTCTCAGGTAGTTGTACAGAGCAATAAGGTCTACTCTGAGCCTCCTCCTCTCCAGGCTGAACAAGCCCAGCTCTCTCAGCCTCTCCTCATAGGACTTGTTCTCCAGTCCCTTTACCAGCCTCATTGCCCTTCTCTGGACGAGCTCCAGCACCTCAATGTCCTTCCTGAATTGAGGACACAGTACTCAAGATGTGGCCTCACCAGAGCTGAGTACAGGGGAAGAATCACTTCCCTTGTCCTGCTGGCCACTGGTACAGGCCAAGATGCCATTGGCCTTTTTGGCCACCTGGGCACACTGCTGGCTCACAGTCTTATGAGGAACAAAATTTCTACAGACCTTCTTCGCTGCTAAAATGGAAACACCCCAGACAGAAGGTAATCCCTTTTTTTTGTTAGGTTTTGTTTGTTTGTTTTTTTTGGGGGGTTGGTCACTTTTTGCTAATAGAAACAATTTTCTTTTGGTTTTGCTTTTACAGCTGTCTGAGCACTTATGTGTATTGTATTGACCTGGGGTCCCCCCCTCTGTGTGGGGCAAACCTGGGAGCCCCGAGCCTCCCTGCAGTGGGACTCGGGAGCTCTGTCCCCATCGCCTCCCAGTCACCTGCAGTTCTGCAGCACTCGCAGCAGGTGCTGCTGCTGCCACGCCGGGTGTGCTGCCAAACACCAAGTGTCCCACGCGGTGCATCCCACGGCATTCCCACGCTGGCACCATGGGTGGGACAGGAGCGCTCCAGGGGCCCTATTCAATATGGGGCAAAACCACTTTTCCCCACCCCTAAGCATATTTAGAACAGCACTTTGTTCTGGGGCTGGGAAACACTGTGGCACGGTCAAAGGAAATAGTCAACCATGAACCGGTGTAGAAACAGCTGATATAAAAATTAACTTAAAATCCACAAGTGAATGCAGAAAAACCCTCCAGAGGACTTTGAACATGTGGTTTGTTTGGAAACCCATTGCTGGAATTTGAGGCTTGCTCAAAGGGTTGCTTTCCTGTGTGGTGAGCAGCAGCCACCACCTGAAAACTGCATGGCATGTTGATGTGCCTACTAAGAGGGCCAAGAGCATCCACTGTCCCAAATAGGGTGGCCAGCAGAACTAGGGCAGTGATTATCTCCCTGTAGTCAGCACTGGTGAGGCCACAGCTCAAATCCTGTGTTCAGTTTGGGGCCCTTTCCTTGCTGTTGGCTGTTTAGGAAGGGACACGTCACAGCTGGTATGAGAGGTCTCTGTGTGCCTGCTTGCTGGAGCTTGCCAAGAGCCAGGAAGGCAGGAAGCCTTTAAAGCTCTTGTGCCACAATCACCTGCCATCGCTCAGTCTGCCTCTGTTGCCCTGTCAGCTTGCCACTGTTTAGGAAATAACAAAATTGATCTTCATTGTGATTCATCTGCCTGCTTTAAAAAAAAAGAGGCCAAGGAGGGGGTGCATGGGGGAAAGAGCTTTGTTAGCTATGGCAGAGAGGGATGAAGCCAGGTTCTCTGGGACAAGAGGGCTGACTGTTGGTGTGGAAGTTTCCCCACTGCCTTGTGTTGGTGTTAGCAGCTGGGATCTGTGGGAACATCTCGCTCTGAGCTTTGATACCAGGGGCAATTAATAAAAATGATGTGTATTTGAAAGTACTGGAAGAGGGAAAACTCTCAGATGTCCTTGGCCCAGAGTAACCAGACTGTGCACCTCATGGAGACAGTGGCTGTACAGTGGTGCTAAATCTGTGGAAGGATGTTCCTGTGGCACAGTGGGGAGCAGCCTTCAGGGACCCTATGGCTCCAAGTAGCCCCTGCTGCAGGTTTTGAGAAGGGTGAGGAAGCATCCACATCTGTATGACCTCCACAGGTCTGGGAGAAGCTCCAGAAAAGTCTTCCTCAATTCCAATAACCATGAGGGTTGTGGAGAAGTGCTCTCCTCCTGAGCAGTGTTATTTTTCTGAGCCCAGAAACCAGCCTATCTCTTACCTTATCCAGTTTTTCATGGCTGTCTTCTCCTTGGCCTCTAGCTCTGGTTATGTACTACTGAAACTGCAGCTGCTGCTGTTACCCCAGGGTCTGCTCTCGGAGCCAGGGCAGCAAAGCTGTAGTTATTCAGTTGTGAGACATCAGTGTAAGCTGCATCCTGATTGCTGGCCTTGCGCTGCAGAAAGTGATCTCATCCTTAGGGAAATCCTAGGAGACAGGAAAAAAAACACCATCAAAAGAATGCTGGGATGGCGGGAGAACTGTGGATGTTTTAGCAGTTGATGTTAACTGCAGGAACCTTCTGCTACATTGCATGGTCATGGCCTATGGATATGATCCCTGCACACACCTGGCTGAGCCCGTGCATGGGATAGGGCCCCATGGTTCCAAGTACTGAGTTTCTGTCCCACATTAAAGTTGTATGTTGAAGCTGCTGGAGTGCATTCACCTTGGAGTATCTACCTCTCTGTTTACAGTGAGGCTTCTTGCTTTTATGCCCATGTCACCACCTTTCCCCTTGTAGAGGAGCCTGTACCTCAGATGGTTTTCTTTTAACTCAGGCATCAGTAGCTGTATGCTTTGTGCTGCCAGAGCATAATCATTAACTTAAGGAGTTGGGGATTTTTTTGTTTTTGTTTTTTTGGTTGTTTGGTTTTGTTTGTTTTGTGTTTTGGGTTTTTTTGTCTTGGAGGTTCTTGAAGACAGGACGGGTGTGAAGGACTTTGTCCCACCAGGCAGCTAGATAAAGCACTCCATGATTCAGTATTTATTGCACCCTACACAGATTCCTCTGTTATCATACCAACAGGAATGCAGGGCTAGAGGGGATCTCCTAGTCGTCATATTTCCCAGCAGGAAGCTGGGAAATGACAAGCACTGAGTCATAAAGTCCCTCTTGTTAATTTATCGCAGTCCATCTTAAGAGTCATTGGGAATTTTCTTGGCAGGTTATTCCAGAGCCTCATTTTGACAGAAACTTGTTTCTGATTTGCAGCCCACATTTTTTCATAGCCTATTTTTGTCTACTTGTTCTCATGCCAATGCTGTCTTCTAGTTAGTAGCTGTTCTTCCTTCCCGTTCTTCAACCTACTCTCTTATATGCTGCTGAAGAATGTGGCATTTTCTTCCCAGGATCCCTGGTCTACTTGGAGAAGAGACTGTCTGTTTTTAGTTCCTTCTAGCAGCACGTACCTACCCCTCTGTCAGTCTGCAGGGAGGGAGAGCCCTGGTTTCCCCTTGCAGCCATGTGAGGATAGCTGTACTTTCACCTTTGAAAAGAGAGTGTATGAGCAGAAATAGTCATTGGTAGTTAGGACATCAGAAAGGCAAGCCAGAAGTAGGCAAAATTCCTGTGGGTCATCAGGAAGCTGAAATCTCTGCAAGTCTACAATGGCCCTGGGCTTCCCAGCACCCACTGGGTGCTAGATTTGCCATCGGTATTTTAATATACTCACAGAAGGCCTGTCCATCCACCTTACCCTTCAACACCCCTCCTGCAATTGCTGAGAGGTGCCTGGTAAGTGTGAAAAGCCTGAAGAGCTTTTACTTCTTGGAGTTTCCCATGACTTAGAAAATCCGTAAGGACCTGAGTTCCTTAGAAAGGCCCTGGTACCTCTCAAGGGGCTCACAGGAAGGAAAAATGAAGGCACACCCTCTGCAGTGTCCTGATGGCATGATCCAACACAGCAATAGCATGGATATTTTATTGGACAAGGTGAGTATAATGAGCAAGGCACCCTTCTGGAGTCGTGTTCTGGTTTCCAGGCAATTACATCTCGTATCTAACCCAAATGAGTCGGGTGATATTTCAAACCAAAGAGAACGACAGGAATAATATTAGCTGATGCAATCACACCTTGAATTTACCGCAGTGCTAGGCAGATCCATGAACAGTGAGACACTCTGTACATGATTACAGCAAATTCAAGCCCTTGTTTGAAAGCAGCTGGTGTTTTTTTGGTTTTTTTTTGAGCAGTCCCCAAATGTAGGTGGTGGATAAATCTTTCCTTTCCTCTGACAGGTGAATCTTTCATTTGATGGTGGATTACACTTTGGTAAGATCAATTAATTTCCTCACTATTACAGCCTTTCTCATGGCAGTAACAAAAACGCATTTAGTACTCTCCTGCTTCTGCAGTGCGTTCTTCACAACTCTCCAATGGCGAGGTCTTTTTTTCTAGTTCTCACAGAGAAGCGTGCTGATAGGAGCATGCTGTGGTCAATGGGAGAGGCAGGCTCTCCTGTCCCTGAAAGCCCAGCATTACTGGGTACCTGCTGTGCCACAGTACGAAACCCTGGGCTAAATACCACCTTCTGAGGGAAAGAAGCTCCCAGGCTTCACTGTCTTCAGCCACAGCTGCTTGAGGGCATCTGAATTAAGCCTTTAAAGCAGACAAACCCAACAATAGTTGTACCCAAGGATGACATCAGACCCAAGGAGTCTAATTTACTTGAGGAGAAAACTTACGAGCCAGGAGCCTTGTCTCTTCTAATGACTGTTATGCTCATCTCAAAGAGCAAAACCACAGGCTTCTGCCTTTCACTGGCACCTGTTGTTCAGGTGAACACAAGACCACCTCCCTGAGCTTGCATCAAGGCTTCTTCACTATATGTTTGCAAAACTGGCTCTGAGTGCTCCACCAGAAAGGCCGGAGAAACCAGCTGACCCAACAAAGAACAGTAGAATGAGAGCTGGTGCCCCCAGCTGGGCCCTGGTTAACTTCCTCAGACAGCAGGTCTTGGACATCAGTGAGAATCCCAAATGCCCTCTTGAAAAAGTGAGTAAGAGGCTGGAAAAGGTGGTGAAGGAGTTCAGACAACAATCTGGGGTATCAACAGCTTTTGCTGTTGAGTATGTGGATGGTTTGTTTACAACAGCTGGTTTTAGTGAATTGAATCCTTTTCTGCATGGTCATGCAGATATTTGTGTCCTTACACAGAGGGAAAACACCACACTTTCTCACAATCATACCACCATTTGGAATAATTGGAATTTGACAATCATTGATTAGAAAGACAAACAAGAACCCCGCTCCCCATCAGGAATCCAAGCCTCTGCTGAAGCAAGTATGAGTTTTCTACCACTAAGCAAAGATTTTTCTAGATAATGACAGCATTAGAAACAACCCCACAAGCATGTGAGATACTTCTGCTAAAGCACTTAAATAAAAAAAATCCCCTTACAGCTTTCCACTGGGAAAAATGAGTGTCCTGCTACACAATCAGACCCTGGGCTGCAGGGGGGCCACAGTCCTACAAGGAGAGACGACGCCTCTATGCTGGACACAGCAGGGGCCTATTTATTTTGCAGAATTGGGCTATCCTCCCCCTGATCCAGACAGCATCAATCTTGCAGCAGCAGCAGGAGGTAAGGTAGGTTTTGCACTGACCACCTACCTTCCGGTACAGCTGGAAATCTAGGAACAATATCGTTTCCAACATTATTCATCGGGTTTCAAGACCAGTGCCAAGCTCTGTGCAGCCAACAGCTGAGCAACTGAGATTTTGCCTCTACTTTTACAGGATTATTGTAAAATAATTTCCCTCTGTGACCAGTTTAGGCTGTTCTAATGCACAGTCATAAATGAGACATTGACTTCTAAAGATCTTCCTACCCTTAGGGTGGCAGATGAAAGAACAGGTCACAGCTTTGTTCTGCCGCAACATGCCTGGAAGTGTTGAGAGACACACTTTCATTACAGGGAAATTTCCACTGTCTCATTGGTTTTGCAAGTTTGCAACCTACCTGTAGAGCATAAAAGAAATGCTGGGCTGACGGAAACAGATATAAGACATTGATTTGCTCATGTCATTCAGGCAGCAAGAGCTGTTCTGCTGATGTGTGTGTCTGTGGGAAAGAGCACAGTGATTTCCACCTCTAACAGAAACCTTGCGGCTTTTTCCAGCAACTCAGCAAGCATGCCCAAGACCAGAATAACAGAAATTCTTTGAATATACCTTAATATCATCTTTGTAAAACAAAGTGATCAGTGAAAGAGAAGTTCATGACACTGTGCTGAGAAGGACGTTTCTCAGATTAATTTAGCTGCTCAAGAAGATTGCTCCTTTAACACTGCCTATGACTTACCTCCCCAGTATAATACCACTATTTTTATGACTCAGCAGTAACCAATGCAATAAATTAATTCAGGGGATTTTCCAGATAATGAGGAGTTTATACTTGCCACAAAAAGGTCTCCAGTGAAGAGTAAAATGTTAGAGGCCCAGAATACCCAGAATATGCAGCAATTAGCAAATTTTGATAATTGGTGAGAATGGAATGAGAAAAACAAAGGTGAAAAGAAAGTGAAATAGGTTATGATTGCATTACCTAACAATTAATATTCCTATGCACAGGGATGCATAATATCCCCTGCGTGTTAAGGCTACACAGCATTTCCTATAAAAGTATCTTGGGTTCGTTTGCTTACGGTTTTCTTAAAGCTTAAGTATTATACCAAAATTTTCATGCTGAGAGTGCTGAAAATTCAAAATGAAAGTTATTCAGGACATTTTCAAGAAGAAGGCTAAGAAAAATGCATTTGTCCCATTTCAAGCATGTCTTCGTTTTCTGTCTGAGACGCTTCATGTCCCCCACACCATACAAACTGGAAATCTACTTTTAATGGGTCTTCACAGAAGCCGTCCAAACTGGACCACACTTTATGACTTTGAAAAATCACAGACCACATAGGTCTGTGGAAGCTTATTAGCACTTTGTGGGGAAAAAAGCCATCCTCAAGTCACCCCTGGAAAGTCCACCCTGGCTGAGTATGCTCCGTGTCCTTGCAGCTCCTGGGGTATCCTGCACTTGGGTTGTACACAGGTGGTGGCCAAGGCCACCCCACCTGCCAGTCCTTGCAGTCACCACTGTGAGAGAGTGCACTGAGCTGAGAGCAAAGTGGGGTTTGTCTCATTAAGGCAACGACCACCATGCTGGCAATGAAGCAGCACGGCAGAAGAAGTGGTTGTGAAAGCCAGTTGTGGGAGGAAAGCAATAAATCTGCTTGAAGAACCTGCTGTGACTGGGGCTGGAATGGCTGGGGGAGGAGGTGATGTAAGAGGGGAAGGCAGTGTGACTAGGGCAGAGGCAGGAAGATGAGGAGATGAGTCAATAGGGAACATGGCTGAGGATAGAGAGAAGGATTAAGCCACCAAGGATTCAGGGTTTGGGAGCAGCTGTTGGGCAAAAAATGTGAGGGGAAAAGCAGAAGTGAAAAAAATGTGTGATGGCAGGACAAGCCAGGTGGCTGAGAGGACAGAGGTAGGGTATGAGCATGACTTGATATGGGATGCAATTAGTGGAGACAAGAGTGGGGAGAGGAGAGACCCTCACTTGACAATGGTGGGGCAGGAAGCAGAGGAGATAGCAAAGGAGCTGCTTGTTTTCAAGGGTCTGGAAAAAACAGGATTGGAGAGAAGGGATGGAAACAAGCAAAAAGCTCCTGGTGGAACATACTGCTCTCCAGAGTTTAGGAGGGAACCCAGGTGTCCTTAGACTCTCCTTGCATCTGCTGCCAGCACAAGAATCTGAACGACAAGCCTCTGGTGCTGGCTGGCAGCACAGCCATCCCTAACCTTCACTAGCTGGAGAGGGCACAGTCACCTGGGTTGCCTCTCCCAGTCCCTGGAAGAGGTCTTTGTGGTAGGTCTGTTACAAGGTTGTTAATGAACCCTGTGGATGTGCATATCGTGGCATCCTTGCTAAGCTGAGTTGACTTTAAAACAAACTGACCAGGATCCTAAAAAGCAAAACACAGTAGCCTGTGCCAAAATAGCTCTGAAATCAAGCACTGAGAAGTTACAGAAGGCTGAAATTAAAGTACTGTACAGAAAGCTAATTTAGCTTAATTTTGGTGTGTATGACTTTGTGGAAAAGAGGCCTGGAAGGGACCTCCAGGAGCCATCTGGGGCCTCCAGTCCACCTCTTTCTCTCAAGGCAGAAACAATTATTCCTAGACAATTCTTGACAAATGTTTCTCTAATCTTCTTTTGTGAGACAGATGTTAATTACATGGTCACATATTTTTTCTTAATGGCATCCTGCCTTAGTGCATAAAATATACTGGGACCATGCTGTGCAGGAGACTGGGAACACAGCTGGAGAGCGGACAGGCTCATGGTTCAGCTTGTGGACTGCTGCCCTGGAGAGATGCCTGTGCTTCAGAGTTCCTGGGTGGTCATTTAAATCAGACTTTCCCGGATGGTCATTAATTGTATTTTCTCCCTTTTCTGGGTGGATAGTTTGAAAACACTGCCTCTGATGAATGTGTCCATGCTTGGTGCCCTGCTTTGATACAGTGCCAGGGCTTTAATTTTACCACCACCCCCCAAACTGCCCAGACCATGTGGCACTGGTTCCCATAGACTGGGAAATAAAACTGAAGTTCCTTTGCACCATATTCAGCAGTGGCTGTCATATGTCACTCATCTCCCACTTCCCATCTGACCCTGCGCTGTGCACTCTGTCAGCTTCCATCTTCCCAGACCTTGCTTATTCTGCTGAAGGCATGTGTACAAAACCTCACAGTCATGAATGATGATTCTCAGATCCTTTATGTTTTTTATGGACAACTCCTCTGACTATTTTAAGTTCAGGTTTCTCCATAACCACCTCATCCTCTGAGGTATATGCATTTGGTGCAATTAATTACACCTGTAATGACTATAATTACTTCAGGGAAAAATCAGTGAAATGCATGAGGACCAAGAGCATACAGGACACTGTAGTGGATCACAGAATCATCACAGGATTGTGGAGGACAGAAGGAACCTCTGGAAACCATCTACTTCAACCCCCTCTTATTCAGAGTTTAGCTACACTCAGTTACCCAGGTCTGTGTCCAGTTAGGTTTTGTATATTTCCAGAGGTAGAATCATAGAGTGATTTGGGTCAGAAGGGACCTTAAAGATCATCTAGTTTCAGCCCCCTTTGCCAGGGCACACCTTCCACTAGACCAGCTTGCTAAAAGCTCCGTGCAACCTGGCCTTGAACATGTCCTCTGCAACTTCTCTGGGCAACCTGCTCCAGTCTTTGATTATCCCCACGGTAAAAAGAGTGTTTTCTGGTGTTCTGGTAGAGTTTAATGTGTTTTAAATAGTGCCTATGGCATCTTGTCCTGTCAGTGGGCACCCATCTTCCGCCTCTTCAGTCTCTCCCACCATATATTTATACACATTGATGAGATTCCCCCTGAGCATTTTGTTCTCTAGGCTGAACATTCCCAGCTCTCTGTGTCTTCCCTCACATGAGAGATGCTGCAGTCCCTTAATCAACTTTTTGGTCTTTTGCTGGAGTCACTCCAGTAAGTCCTTGTCTTTCTTGCACTGGGGAGCCCAGAACAGGGCACAGAACTCCAGGTGTGGCCTCACCAGTGCTGAGTAGAGGGAAAAGATCACCTCTCTTGACCTACTGACAATGCTTTTCCTAATGCAGCCTGGGATGTTGCTGTATGACTTTCCTGTGAGGGCACAGTGCTGGCTCATGGCCAGCTTGATGTCCTCCAGAATCCCTGAGGTCCTTCTTTGCAGAGCACCCAGCCTGTACAGGTGCATGGGGTTATTCTTCCCCAGGTGCAGGACTTTGCATTTCCTTTTGTTCATCTTCATGCGATCCCTCTCTGACCAATTCCCCATCCTGCCCAGGTTGCTCTGGATGGCAGCACACCATCTGGTGTGTCAGCTCCTCCCAGCTTTGTGCAATCTGTAAAATTGCCAAAGGTCTACTCTGCCACATCATCCAGCTCATTAATGAAGATGTTAAACAGTATAAGACCTAGTAACAGGATATACCGCTAGTGACTGGCCTCTAGCTGGACTTTGTGCCACTGCCCACGACACTCTGGGTCTGGCCATTCACCCATTTTTTTGATTCACTTCACTGTCCACTTATGTAACCCATAGTTTGTCAAGTTGTCTGTGGGGGTGTTATGGGAGACAGTGTCCAAAGCCTTACCCTAAAGTCAGTGTGAACAACATCATTGCACTCCTCTCATTCACCAAGCCAGTTATTGTCAGGTTGGTTAGGCCTGATTTCACCTTTGAAAATCCATGCTGACTACATTGATCACTTCCTTGTTCTTCACGTGTCTGAAAATGCTTTTCATGATTTTTTGCTACACTGTCTTTCCAGGGATTGAAGTGAACCTGACCAGACCGTGATTTCTCAGATCTTCCTTCTTGTCCTTGCTGAAGATAGGAGTGATATCTGGCTTCATTGCAGGTCTCAGGAACCTCTCCTGATTACTGTGATCTTTCAAAGAGTGGCTTTGCAGTTACATTATTCAGCTTCCTCAGCACTTTTTGCCCCTTGCTCAAGGGCCTGGGATTGTTGAAGGACATTCTCACCAGTAAGGCTTCCTCTTGGGTCTTTTACCACTGTTTGCACCTTTTGTACATTCCCTTTTTAAGTCAGTTTAGTCAAGATGTCCATGCTCATCCATGCATGCCTTCTTGATTTTCTTCTTGTCAGGATGAACCACTCTTGAGCTTTGAGGAGATGTTCCTTGATTGTTAAACAGCTCAAATCCTGCTTTGTAGTTCAATATCTTGGTCCTAGTTGTGATCAGGACAAGATGTTACAGAGCATTTTATAAGTATTCCCATATGTCCACATTTACAGAGTGATTTGAATTCAAACAGCATGTTTTATACCTTTTACCAAGAAATGGGACTTAGTACTACCTATTTTAGGGGTCAGTATTATCCACGTTCTTGCCTGTAGGTGATATCCTTTAACAGTGACTTTCAGACTCCAGTTAGAAACTAATTGTCTTCTGTCACCTGGTGGGAGGCTTCTTACCCCAGGGGCCACTTACTAGGCAGGTCTTTCTAGGGTCCTTCTATGGGTATGGAGAAGAGACAGGCTCCTCTAGGGGAAGTTTAAGAGCACCCCCACTTGAGAACTAGAATTCTCTCCTGGAGAAGTCACCTTCGAATGACTATAATAAACTCCTACTGTAAGTACCTGGAATATACAATCACTGTGTAATTTAAAAATACTTCCTCCTACTGCTTTTGAAAGTGCCGCCTTTCCCGCTAATTGCATTGTCCTCCTTGCTCCCATGCTATGAGGCAAAGAGAATATCCTTTTGAACTCCAAATGGCATCATCAGCTTGATATGGCTTAAATCCAGTCCAATTAAAAATACATAAATGTGGCACTTCCCTTAAGTCAGATGTCCTGAAATGACTCCTTTATAAAAAGGCATTGTTAATCCTACCCAGCCTTTTCTGCTTGTAGGCTCTTTTCTTAGGGGTCATTTGGAGTGACTGCTGCTCCCATCACGATAACCTGGTTTAAGCGCACCCATTTCCTTTCTGTGTCCTTACATGCCTACTCATTGTTGCCTGTTGAGTTCAGCTTTGCTCACGCTGCTGGCTTGCAGCCTCTGCAGGGTCTGAGAGGAATGCTCATCCAAGTCTTGCAGAACAGCATGTGAGCGATAGCGGCTGGGCTCGATCAGGAGATAAGCTTTGCTGACCATTAGCAAAACAATGGACTGTACGCTCAGTGCTGCTAAATACACAAAATAAACAGGGAGGGGGGAAAAAATAGGTTGCTTGCAACAATCACGGTCACAAAATGTTCAGGAGGAAATCAGATTCTGGAAAAGATTTGGTGGTGTTTTTTTTTTTTTTTTTTTTTTTTTTTTTTTAAGGAATGCAATTGTTTCCATTGATTTTTAGGGGGTTTTGATTATTTCATGCTATTGGTTTCTCGTCTACAGCCAGTTAGATCTTGCTGCCTGATCCTGAATCCTGCCTTGTAGAAAGGATTTTGAATTATATCTAATAGGCTGAAGCAAAAGCAACATGCGTTGTTAGTCTGATCAAATTAGGAGGTGTGCTCTCTTATGCAGAGTGTGAAAGATTTTGCCATGTCAAGCAGTCTACAGGGAGTTAGGGGAAATGGGCATGTTTCACGGGAAACACCCAGGACTCGTGTTTTAAAGACACAGCAGTGAGTTTTTTCTGTTCTGTTTCCTGTGCCTACTTTTAAGCTTTGTGTTTGCAAACCCTCTAGCCTGTCCACATATTTGCTAATTTAATATATTTGATAATTCAGTTTCGATGCCATATTTTCCCAGATGTTTTAGAGACTTGGGAGAGAGCTCTCCTTCTCAAAACAGCGGTCTCTCCATCTCAGGGTAAGGACAGCTGTCAACACCAGATGTACAATGCAAGATGCAGCAAAAATCAGTAACCATTTGCCAGCCAAAGATGAAGGAAGTAGTGTGTGATGGTGATTAGTGCGCAGCCGGGGATGGGGATCATTAAATCAATTAGAGTGCTTGGCAAAAACTCAATGAACAAAATTAAACTGCTGTTACATTTTTTTGGCCACTTCATAATTAGCTTTGCATTTTCTCCCAGGTTCTGAGGAGAATCGCCACCTTTAATCCACGGGCTGCAAACTAAAGATCCCCAGTTCACAGGCAAGATGTACAAAGTTCACTGCTGTGGCTGTGCACTGCTGTAGCTGATGTGTGTAGGACAACCAAGGTTTCATAGCTCTGTTCAGCCATTTTGCTATGTGTTGTGTATGGCATTCCTCTCTGCAGACATACTATACTCCCCACGGCTTGCCTTGTGGATATCAGGAATGGCTCTAACCCACCAAGCACTATCGTCCTCTTTCTCCCTCATGGAACTGGCTGTCCTGGGGAGACCTGTACCCATGCAGTTATTTTCAGCCAGGGTAAAAACAGCTGCAACAGCAAAAGCATTTCATTGCAGTTGAGGATGGTAATTTCAGTCTGCAGGGAGCCTTTGCAGCGAGGACAGCATCCCAGGCAGGCTTCACCAGGCATATTGCTGTGTTCTTTGCTTCTTTGGTGATGCAGAGGTCTATTTCCAGCAGCCTTTTCTCCTTCTGTTGGCACCTTGCACCTTGTGCAATGCTTTCTTTCCAAAACCCATTTCAATAGGAACTAGCGAATCCTCTTCCTGCATTTGTGAGAAGGCACAATAAACCTCATCACCCTGCTGCAACATACCCCAGCTATCTGAAGGAGGAAGCAGAGAAAATTCTCCTTTGTTGGCTGTTTTGCTTGGCTCCCTGTACAACTTTCAGGTCACCGTGACAACTTGGAAACCCAGCCTTGGTCTTCTCCCTTGCCCATCCTCTCCCATATATCTACGAAGATCCAGTTAAAGAGTAGTGCTGATCCTGGTGCTCTAGCTAAGGCTTCCTAGCCCTACAAAGTTTTCTTGAAAGAACTGAAGGCTTCAGGAATGAGGCTGACTTTAACTTTGAAAGTCTCCTCAAAAGCCAGTTTGGAAGTTGATTGAGTAGGCAGGGTAATAGGGAGCATGGGACATTCATGGGCCCTTCCACCAATACCATGGCACAGAGAGAGCAAATGGATGTCAGTCTTGGGCTGCTTGACTGAATCTAATGTGAGTAAGATGATACACACAGAAGAGCCCAATAATTTTTCTAGATTTGAAACTTACCAGATGCCTGAGGAAATGGGCATAAATTTTGCTTTCCAGAAAGCAAATATCTGGAAAACTTGTCAAAAGTTCATTAGACTGACAGAGCTTCTCTGGCTCTGGACACCATGGTTTTCCAGGGTTATTTAGGAAGAGGGTCACTGTAATCAGACAAATGCTGGGGCAAGGGAAACTGTCAAACTGAGCAAGATGTTCTCCTGATATGATGGGGAACTGGATACTTCTGTCAAGAGTGAGTAGATAAAACCAACCTTAAACCTGGGCAGAACATCAGCAGGGAGGACTTAATTCCACAGGGGGATGCATTTTCCTGCTTACTGAGTCACTGATATTTTTCAAGTGTCGCAATATTGCCATGAACCTGTATTTGGTGTCTCTGCCCATTCAACTCCTCTGCAAATTTGGAATACAGAAATTGTCTGTAGCTTCTGCTGCATTAAACTGTTGAGACCACTTGGCTTTATCAGTTTTGGCAAACTTACCTGGAGTCTTGCAAGGCTTAGGTGCACCTACGCACATCCAGATCAGCAAAACATCAGCTGTTCTCTGAAGCAATTGTTGGTGATGACATATTTTTGTGACAGGAAATGATTGCAAAATGCCAAGTTCTCAGGATTAAAAACTTCTGTCCTGCTCAGAAACACGGATGCAACCAGTACATTCTAAACATAGATTCCTTTGGATTTTGTTCTGGGACAAAATCAAAACCACTTTTCAAGATTTATTGTTTAATCATTAACGCCTTGGCAGTAGGTAAATTTGTTACTGTTACAATCTCTGATTTTCCACTGGGAAAAAAAAAAAAAAGCGAAGTTAAAGTTCAACCATTAGTATTGAGTTTGCCCATGCCACTCAAACAAGGGACAAGCCATTACAATATCTCACTAAATTGCTCTGTAGATAATTGTCTTGGCAATATTAAGGAATTAGATACAAGACTGGTAGATCTATTAATACAGTTTGGATTCACTACTTTAGCAAAATTCAAAGCAGCCTTGAATGATTCCATCCTTGTCTGGCTAGAGGAGGTAGCCCTCTCACCTTGCCTTCTGGTGGAATGACCCAGAAAGAGCTGCAAGTTAAACAGATAATCTTCCTACTGATCCCCTAAAAGGGAAGCAATGAAGAAAGAAAAAGCAGGAGTTCCCTGTGCAGCAACATGTCAATTGATTCTTGTTTGAGCAGACCTATTCAGCGTATGATTAAAATGACTGAATTTTATGGTGGTATATGAAATGTAAATAGACAAATGAAAACTCCCAAACAAACAAACAAAAAGCCTCCCCTCCTCTTATACTGAGCTCCTTAAAGCTTTGTTCTACCCAGAAATTTTATCAATTTTCCAATTCACTGCCACCTTATGGCATTTCAGAGAGACAACACTTCAGCAACTTCCATCAGACACTTCGCATTTTCAGGAGCCTCCCTGGGAACTTGGATGTTACAGAAACACGGCAGCTGTAAAAGTGCCCTGTGCATCCAGATTTGGAAAATATTAATGCCTGAGATGCTGGGTTATAACAGCTTGTGAAAACTGATCATTAAAACGTCAATTCTATTTATATTTGCAGATTGTAAAGGGAGGTCATTTCATCAGCCAAGGGGCCAAAAATAAATATGGACTTTGCAATGTTGTCAAAAGAGAATCTTTCAGTCTAAAAAAGCAACTAGCTCACTCATGACTCTCACAAAGGATTTTAATTGTCAGTCCATTTTTGAAATTGAGGACGAAAGCTTAACAAATGCCCTTATTGTGTGTTTAGGGTTTATTTGAGAGTAGTCTTAGCTAAGGAAACAATCTATGAAAAGACTAACAGAAATCAGAGATGCTTTATAATTTCCCCATCTCTTAAAATGCATAATAATCTTCCTTTAAAGAATACTTGTGTGGTTTCCTGGTAGATGAGAAGATGCTATGACTTGAATGGACAGGCTTTGGAGACTTGGTTAGTTATTACTTGAAAACATAGCCAGGATTACTTAATATGAAATATTGCAGCTAGGATTTTTGGAATATGCATTCCCTAAGTGGCTGGACAGGGTTGGTATTCAGAAAAATGTCATTAGCAGCAACCAAGTTGTGGTTTTGATGCAGATTGGTTTGGTACTGAAGAGGAAACTGGGTGATTTTAGGGAAGGGCTATGCTAGATACAGGAGTACAAGCATGAAGTTGTTTTCCTGAAGTAGTCTTATCCTCTGTAAGTGAATGAAGTTTATTTCCCATTTTTATTATCAGGTTGTAGACTCATTTCAAAACTTTAAGGGACATTTTTTCAAATGGACATCATCAGTATAAATTATGCATTGGTCTGATTTTTATTTACCACTGTTAAGAGCAACAGCAAATGCTAAAAAGCAAAGAGCTCACCCTCCCACGCCTGCTATTTTTCAGACTGCCAACTTTGTTTCAGAAACAAAGCTGGGCTGTCTCTTCTAAGTCAGTTCTCCTGTTTATGTAGTTGTTTGAAAGAACTTTGTCAGAAAACAAGAAAATGTGACTTGTGTTAGTGTTTTGATGCTCAAAGCCAGAAAAAATAATGTCAAGCTCATGCCTGGTGGTGCATTTCAGGTAGAAGAGAGCCAGCCACTGCATATTTACTTTATCTTTTTACTGTAAGAACGCTCTTCAGAGAACTAACCCAATCTGTAGCCCTAATTTTTGACAACAGCTCTACCAAATAGGAGAAGAAAATGTCATTTGCAGTCTTGGCAGTTTATTGAAACTGTGTCTCAGTGATGTTTGACGCAGCGGTGTCTCAGAGGGGGCTGGAACAATGAGTACAGCGGGGTGGCTTGGGGTGGCTTGCAGTACCACTCTGATGCTGTGACTCAGTCTCTTTTAGTCCTTGTTAGGGCCCACCTCTCTCACCTGTCAGGTCCCCGGCTGCACAGAACTGCACAGGTAGATTTTGAAGAATCAAACCTTAAATGATCCCATGGCCATTGTAGTAGGTAAAACCATCCATCATTTATGAGGCAGGAAAAAAGCTTCCAGCAAACCAAGCACCCCGGGGCGAGCAAACTGCTGAACAGGACCATTTTGAGAGACTGGGTTTGTTTTCTGCTTTGGAAAACAGCCCTTGTAAAGGATAAATTTTAGCTGCCTTTGGCTAGGTCTTTGTTTGCTCACATAGCAATGGTGTTCAGAACGGGGCTGGAAAAAAAGGAAATCTGGCAATATTTTGCTACCTTGAAAAGAAAACAGCAGCTCTTAGTTAGCCTCTAACACTGGCAAAATACACTTCTGCTAGTCCAAGTCATTTTGTTTGTGGTATAAACTGTTCTGGCAAGCCCGCTCTTTCTTTTAATGGCATAAGCAAGCGGTGCTCAATTTTTGCTGAGGTCTGCCGAGTAATTTTACTGAGGTCACAGCAGGCAGCACTTCTCCAGCGCCTGCTTTGCCAGGGCTGGGAACCAGTGCCCCCAGGGATGCTTCAGAGCCACGGAGAAGTACAAGCTCTTCCAGAAGCTGGAACTGCCCGTGCTGTGGCTGGAACTCCGGCCGGGGCGGCAGCAAGGCCTGGCAGTGAGGGTGTGCAGGGCCGGGGAGGCAGCGAGGCCTGGCTGTGAGGGTGTGCAGGGCTGGGGAGGCAGCAAGGCCTGGCAGTGAGGGTGTGCAGGGCTGGGGAGGCAGCGAGGCCTGGCTGTGAGGGTGTGCAGGGCCGGGGAGGCAGCGAGGCCTGGCTGTGAGGGTGTGCAGGGCTGGGGAGGCAGCGAGGCCTGGCTGTGAGGGTGTGCAGGGCTGGGGAGGCAGCAAGGCCTGGCAGTGAGGGTGTGCAGG
>JAWWEE010000001.1:25319773-25509223 GCA_035221455.1 Xenops minutus | reverse complement strand
TTACTCCCCCCAATTTAAAAAAAAAAAAAAAAAAAAAAGGAGGGGGAGGGGAGCTTACAAAAGGTGTCTCTAATATCCTCCGAGCTCTGCTAAAATGCTCAATAGAAGGGATAAGAAAATGGTATTTTGATATAATTATTGGCTCAGGTGTCAAGCTCAGCGTTCCTTTTCCAATTTTTTGAGTGGAGGTATATTTTTAATAATGAGGCCTGTGCTTTATTCTGCACAGGCATGTTGGAAATTGTGCTTAAAGTGTGTCCATCCTTTCTATTTTAGCTGTTGGGGTTAGCTGGTGTATGTGAATTAAAAATATGTATTATTTCTGAACAAATGTACATTGTGAATACAAAAAGGCCCTTTTCTGAGCTGCTAAAGATCGACTATATCCTTATGATAGGGAATTTCTTAACTCCGGGTCTCAATATGTTCACATTAACAACTGAATTGTTCTTCCAGATTCATATTAGCAGTGTAGTTTTCAGAGATACTTTCCTTTTTCTTACGGAAATGCAGGGTGACATATTTATGGGACCGGGAATGCTCGATATTCATTACCATTCGATTTATCTATTTGATCCTCGTGTACAGCCACACCTGACATGGCTCTGGGTGCATGCCTGCATCTATCACATCAGTTTATGCATTTTATGCCAGAGCGCTGTGAGATCGTGAGCTTTTTGATAGATCAGAAATCTTGCTATTTTTCTGCACTGAAATGTCTTCCGCTGCGGTTGAAGCCTTGAAGAGAGCATTTGGCTCAGGGGGGCTGTAGTCCACCTTGTATCTGCATGATCAGGGTGCCAGCAGCACTTCAAAAACATGGGTGCAGTTAACCCGTATTAGCATCATGAGAACATATGTTTGATCAGGTCCAGCATTAACGTTTATTAAGGATTATTGATTTGTACAGGGGAAAACCATGGGTGACTCCATTTTAATTTATTGGTTTAATTTATGTGCCTGTGGAATGGAAAGCAGGTCTTGTTGATCAGTATTTCTGCAGGTGGCTGTCTAAACCAAGCGAGACCTCAACCTGTCATGCTCAGCAACTAAATTTGTCTTATTCAGGCACTACTGTTTGATTCTTGAAAGGTCATTGATGCTCCTTTTCCGTTTATTTGAGGTCAAAGACTAGACAGATGCTTGCCTGTGAAGAGGGTGCTAACTGATGCAGACTAACAAGTTTGCAAATATGATTCAATCCCAAGTGTATAACACTGAGGGAGAAACAAAGGCCGTAGCATAAAGCGCATGCACTTGTGATAACCCCCCCAGTCGCTCTAGTCATGTGCTCCTGGTCCTTCTGCTGTCTGCAAAAAAATGTCAGAACAAAGCAAGAGAACCACACTCAAGGACTCTGTGGGAAATGCAATTTCTATTTTCAGTTAATCCATCCATGTAAGACAGCCTGGGAAGTTAACTTTTTTTTTTTTTGTTTTTGCTTTTTAAGTGAGAAAAATCCCAGGGTGTCAAAAAAGGTGGCATTTTTCTGGTTAGCATGAGTCTTGGTAAGATTTTGGTAACATGATGTGGCAGGCTATCTATTGCCAGATACTGAGTGCTTGTGTAGTGAACAGTGAGTTTGGTTGGCTCTTTTGTTTTGCTGTATATAGACTGCTGGTTGCATTCTGAGCCCGTTTGAGTTAAAGCTGGGACAAAAGAGTCCTTGTGAGATAGGTGAAAATTGATGGATTGATATCTTCTGAGTCTTTTGGCCATCTTTAGTACCCCTGTCTTGGTGTGGGTCTTTTCCAAGTGATCAGGGAGTAAAACCTGACTTGTTTGATCTCAACCTTTTTGGTTTTATTTAAAAGCCTGTAGGAGTGGTGAAATCAAATGATGAAGTCACTCTTGATCTGGTATCTCTGCAGCTATTGCTTGTCCGGGCTGAGCGCTGCAACAGTCACCTAGGAAGGGTGGATCCAAGGGATGAGAAAGGGATTGATAAAATACTGGAGGAGGGTTCACTGTTCCTTGTGTTACCTCGGAGGAGCAGTACTAGAACCGTAGTGTGATTGCCCTTCTTGCCAAGGTATATGGGGAAGAAAGGGTGAGCAAGGATTTTTTCATCTCTTTGCTGTTGAATTTATTAGGTTTAATTGATGAAACTTTGTTCTCAGTAGCCGGTAAGAAAGCCTGAGCCTTGAAGGGGAGGATGGGAGATTACCAAGTGCTGCCTCTCGACTTTGGCTATTGGGAAGGATGACTTCTCATGCACACTGCACTCGTGCCTCTGAAAGGGATGTAACAAAGGTTTTAACATCTCCGCAACAGTAGGAACCCTGTGGCCTTCATGTATCTCTTTTGAGCCATACATCCACCTTCTGAAATGTGACTATTTTTTATTTCTCTATTTATGGAGAATCCACCACGTGGATTCTGCATTGAAGTAGTTCTCAAATAGGGTATTCTTTGTGCGGATCTGTATTGCTGGGTTTGTAGGCTTTACCGGAACAAAAAGCAAACGTGTGTGCTCCTTGTGTTGAGCCTATCCCTCAAAAGGAGGGAGCTAAACTTGCAGTTTTCCACTTGCTGATACTATCAACCTGCTCGTTATAGTGTGGGAAGAGACATGAGCTTGAAGCTTTCTTTTGTTCTTCACCTAGTTGCTCTTGCATTGCTTCCAGATATACCTTGTTTCTCAAATGGGACAAAAATAATCCTGAAATATAAGGGGTAGTCATGCAACACGTGACCAAAAATATCTGTATAAAAATAGAAGTCTCAAAGTTTGCAGTTTAAGAATTTTCATCTAATGACTGTAGAATTGATTTTTTTTTTTTTCCCTTCCCTGAGCTTCTGGAAAATAAGTGTTTGAAGTAACACCAAGTCCTTGTAGACAGCAGTGCTTATTGTAACTGTTAGCCAATTGATGGTCTTCAGTAAATAATGTCTTGGCTAACACTTGCCATGAGAGTGTTTTGCTTCTTGTGTGACTGTCATGGCTCTGAAATTGGTTATGCAGAATTTGTCAACTTGGAGGGTGAGGAAGGCAATTTTATTTGCTTTAGCTAATTCTGATGTTGAACACAACTCTCGGTTGCAAAATCTAAAGGACAATCTTGTAATAATTCATTTTGGACTCTATGGAAGAATGTTGCTGTGCTGCCAAGCTTGGGCTTTGTTGAAGTTTTTCTTCTTAGATTCACTGGGGTTTGTTGTACTGTAAAATCTCCTGAAAGCACAATAACTTGGTAAATGTATATTGCCATGTACTGTTAGCACATGGTAATACTGCTGCATTTGAGTGTGAAGACTATTCAAAAGTGGTTCATGAAGGAATAAAGTCTGTGAGTTTGTTGCTCTCTTAGTTGCTATTCCACAAGCTAGTACATAAAAGTGACTCCTTTTTAGGTAGCCTGTGGTGTCAAGGTGACAGTTTAATTTAATACTGTGTGGTGTCCAGGTAGGTGTGTGGGGAGAGCCTTAGAACAGAGCACCCTAGGCACCTTCAGTGAGAAGGAACGAGTGGGGTTGTTGAAACTGGCAAAATGGTTGAGATAATACCACCTGGTGTTTCTCAACCCAGTTAGGGTAGGGCCCTCTCTATTGCTTTGATAGCAGTTTCTGCCTAATTGGTTTCTGAAACTGAAAGCCGCCCATCCTGCTTTCCTTGCTGGAGAGAGGAAGATCACTCCCTTCCAGAAGCCTGCTGAGCGTTGTGTGTCTGGCCGTCGCTGATCCTAGCCCTGTCCAGCTTTCTGGCTGCTGCTGGGTGAACAGCTTTCTTCATGCCTAGACTGGAAAAAATTGCACTAGTGGGGTCAGCTAATGAACACGTGTGCTGGAGTGAAAAGTGGTTCAGACTATAGTGTCCCAAAGTCATGCCTTGCAGTCTGAAAAGGAATAGAACAACTGCGTGTTGTGCTTAATTCTAATGCTGCCAAACTGTTTTCTCCTTATTCATGCCATTAGGTAGTTGAGCAGAAAAATAACTAATTAAAAAAATGAGGCCTGCCAATGGAACCTGTTAAATGATAGTTTGACCAGTCATTCTGCTGTGTCCTCCATGTCTTATTTTTGTATGTTGGTATTTTTTGTTTGGTTGCCTTTTTTTTCCCCCTTGTAAGATATACTAGAGATTTTCCTGAACTTTTTCCTTCTCATTCCACCTCTGTTCTGCATGTTTCCTCTTCCCTACACTACTTCTTGGAGGTGATCCCCTATCTATTAGCACTTGATTCACCTTTTGTGTTTCTTAGCAATATTGTAACCGTTGTGTTCACATGTTTACACAGCTGTGGAAACCCATATGGCTTATGAGTATATTCCTTCCCCGTGTGCATCCTGGCTTTAGAAGTTGTATCACTGTGTTTGTTAACTTGATAGGGCCTTGTATGTATCACAAAGCAGTGGCGTAGAGGTGAGTAAAGTAGCAGTTTTTTGACTTACATTGCTGAAGACCACCCCACAGATTGAAGAGTGCTCCTCTACTGCCCCAAAAGAGTTCCTTAATTTTCATGTATCCTATCTTTCATGGCTATTTTAGATAGAACATAAAGGATTTTTCCCATATTGGTGTCCAGTTTACTCATCACTGGTCTTCCTAATGGTAGAAATCTCTGGAATATTGGCTGTTGATGTTCCCTCACCCCATGCTCTCAAAGTGGTTGGATGGGTGATATGAAGAAGATTGTGAAAGCCTGTAGGGTATCTGTGTCTGCAAAAAGCCTGCATTTAAAGCTTTGTGCTGTGACCAGCTCTAGCATTTTCTGAAATGAATTAATGCTAAACCCCTTAGTTATCTGAACACATTAGTTAGTACTGTGCAAGGTGGTTGGAGAACACTTGAAGCCTCTTGGTTCAAGCTCTTGGAGTATTTTTATTTTAAATTACTTTGAGTCCCATTTGCAATTGAAAATTGTTATCTGAGTTTCCAGAAATTTCTGTAGAAGACTTAAGACTTGAACATTTTTCTGGAGTTC
This sequence comes from Xenops minutus, assembly GCA_035221455.1. Classification (NCBI taxonomy): domain Eukaryota; kingdom Metazoa; phylum Chordata; class Aves; order Passeriformes; family Furnariidae; genus Xenops; species Xenops minutus. The sequence goes on along the minus strand of JAWWEE010000001.1, from coordinate 25,504,298 downwards.
TCTCCCTTTTGATTTTGTTAAAAAGATTTAACTTTACTCTGAGGACTTTTAGTCACCCATAACTAGTGTGGGAAGTGCTAAAGTGGCTGTCTCCTGCAGAAGCTACATGGCTGGTGGAGTTACTTGGCTGCTTTCTGAATTTAATGAGCATCAGCCTGATGCAGCCTTGGAAGACAAACAAAACTTTTGAAGTCAAACAACTAGAGAAAGAAGGTAGTTGACAGTTTGAATGCCCCACAAAACAGGTCTCCACTTTTTTCTATGGCCAAAGTTCATGTGGAATCCAAAAATTTGTCTTTCCAGAACTTCTTCCAGTAAGCTGCACAAATAGGTGCTCTTTTATTTTATATATGTTGGAAATAAATGCTAATTACAGCTTTTACAAAAAAAGATGCTCCCTCAGCCATAAAGGCTCAAACCCATGAAGTGCTGTACAGGTCAGATCCCCTCTCTTCAGGTGCAGAACCAGGAACCCCCTTGTCACTTCTCATCTGGTGGAGATTGTTGCCTAAGTGCTGCATGCTGCCTCTGGGGGAGGTGTAAGTTTGGAAGCATTGTGGTCTATGCCACTTTATATTTTTGAGTTGATTTAAAGTGTAACCGTTTGAGTGCATTGTAGCAATCTGGTCTTGAGGTGAGAAAAGTGTGAGACGTGGTAGCAAGACACAGGTCTGTGAGAAATGGCTACAGCATCACACTCATGCTCAGACAATTGTTCCTGGTCAGTCCTGCTATATCTCATTAAACAGAAGCATAAAATTAATCTCTCCCTGAAGCTTTGCAAACTGGATTTGCATAAGAACTATTTTCTTTCACCAAATCTTCAGAAACCCTCCTGCCCCATGGGTACTGAGCTTACCATGCCATAGAGAGAGGGTCAGTTATTTAGGTGTAGTCCATGAGAACAGTGCATGTTTGACTCAATGCTGTATCTTCTAACAGTGCTGCTGTGTGGTGTTTTGTCAGGGTAGTAGTAGAGGTGAGATGATGGTATTTCAACAGAAATCCATGTTGGAGACCTTACTGAAAGTACTGCTGTATCTCTGAGAATTGTCAAAAATGTAGATGCCCAGAAGTCATACTGCTGTTCCTCTAAAAGAGGTGGACAGTGATTTTTCTTGTATGTTCAGTACTATCAAAGGATCTTTTCACTAGGTGCTCTTGCCACAGATAACTTGTCTGTTGTTCAGAAAAAGAAATAAAGCAAAGCAGTTCACTCTGTATTTTTATCTCTTGCAGACGGGAAGTAGATCTAAGCATTTAAGGCAGTTCTCACCTGGTCTGTCTTATAATGGAAGAAAGGAAAGTGGTAAGATAGCTTGTCAATGTCAAGAACCAAGGGCTTCTTTCTTTTTTTTTAACAAAAGCAACATCTCCTTCAGAAGGGATGGCTCCAGTCCTTGCCAGGAACATTGCTGCTTCTCCATAGCAGCGGACCCTGCATTTTCTGGCTTGGCCTCATCAGCCGAGGACGAGGCTGTTACCTGTGTGTCAGTGCTTCCTGCACAGGCACTTGACTAGTCAGCTGACTGGATGAAAGTGAGTTGCCAAGTATCTTCCATGTGGATTAATTTTTTGATGGTTTCTATGTGTGTGATAGGGACCCAGTGTACTTGAAGGAATAATGCTGTGTGGCTGCAGTGTGCTTTGGTGCCTGCCATAGGAAATTCAGTTTAGCTTGCATGTAAGTAAGAACTTAGAGCTGAGATAAATACAGCTCTATAGCTTTGTAATAGGTCTGAATAGGGCTGAGTGTCTCTTCCTTTGTGGGGTATAATGAGCAATGTAGCCATGTTGAAAGTATTTTTGTGTCTGTAAAGTGTCTCTTAAAGATGATATATCACAGGAATGTGTAGTGGTTATAGTTATATTGCTTGACATGTCTCTTCAGGCAGTTGGGCGGATTTGAAGAAATGTGTTGATAGTCCAAGTGCCTGATCACAGATGATCAGCAGATCAGCACGTCTCTTACTGTGATCAAAAGGAAAAGGGAAGATGTTTCTGATTGATACCACTGCATAAGTAATGCTTTGGAGGGTGTGTGGTACTCAGAAATATTGTCCCTGCACTGTGCTGTGTGTGCCATGAGGGTAAGGGTTTGAGTGTAGCAGCAAAAATTGTCAGTCTCTGGGTCAGAGCACTTAGAAGGAGAAAAGCTGGGTGTTGGCTCTGAAGTTGTAACCAGAAGGGAAGTAGCAGCTGAATTTTTCCAACCAAGGCAGACTCTTACAGCCACATCGTCTCTCTTGACTTTTTTAGTAGGAATATAATTCTTGGAGGCTACAAGCCCTGTAGTTCAAAGCAATGCCTTTTTGCCAGGAATGCAGGCAATTGTTTAATTTCCAGACAGGCCAAGAATATGTTTTGCAGAAAGATAAACTGTGACTGTTGTTACAAAGAAGAATTGGATTTTTCTTGCAGTGTGGAAAGAGGAAAACTATAGTCACAGTTGATAGGGCCAATCTGTTTTCTTGATTCACACCCTGCTGTAAATAGTTACGTAGAACATATAATGCTATTTGTACCCCATCTCATCTGCTTAGTTTGCTTTAAGTATCTATGTAAAAAAGGTAGCACAATGAATTGACCTGTATGAGTGGGTTTCCTGGAGAGAGGAAGGGGACACAAATGCATCAGCCTAAATAAAAAGAATCTTTGGTTGTTGGCCAAGTAGACATGAATCATTCGGTGCACATATTTATCCTCACGAATGAAGTCCATAGCCATAAATGAATTTCCCTACATTTGTGGAGTTCAGTATCACTAACAGAAAGAATGTTTTGTGCCTTGCTTAGAGAATGAAAGCTTTCTGGCAAGGTGTCCTCTTTGCAGGTGAGTAGATGTAAGGCTTCTGGAATGTTTTTTCTTTATATATACAATTGCTCAATTGAAACCTAAAGAAGCGGAAAATAGTGTTGTCCTTGAGAAGATCGTATCTGTTGACCATTTCACTTCTAATCTTTCAGTCTTACTCATGATTATGTGTGCTGCCTTGGGAACCACAGGTATGTATAGTGTCATGCAGCATAGTAGTTGCAAGTTGACTGTTTTTCTGTGTTTCTCAGAGAACAGAGAAACCTTACTGATCAAATTTCAGTTTTAGAGACTTGGGAATAGGTTTACCAAAAGTGTTAATTTTGAATTACACATTTTAGTAGCCAGAAGGGATTGCAGAGTTGATTTGAGTCTTGGGGAAATGCTTTAAAGACCCATGAACAACTGTGTGGTTTTTCTGTTTGACTGGGTTTGTTGATGGGTGGATCAGCTACTCAGTGTACTAGGGACAAAAGCATGAGGTTTGTGCCAAGTGGGTGAAGTTTACTATTCCAGAAATTGTGGACCCAAACTCCAGATGACACTGATCAGTGAGAGGGCAGGGAGAGCTTTAATTGCAGCTCCCAAAAGAGAAGGGTACGTGTGTTTTTAAATTGAGCTGAACTTCAAGTGTGCTCTTCCTTCATCTGTGTGGCAGGCGTGAGTTGGTTTGGGATTGTGTATAGGTTCTCTTTATGCAATTGACATAGGGATGGCAGTTGACTATTTTTGATGGACTCTTCGCATGTCTGGGTGATAAAGTTCACCAGCAAATTCTCTGAATGTCATTCAGAAATGTAGTTGGCTTAATGGAAGATCTTCTTAAGGTAATGAATGCTACCAAATCTTCAAGTCTCTTCTGTTTCATGATAGACTCAACTTCAATGCACTGAAGCTTCTCTTCAGCTAGAGTTACTGGGTTTTAGTCTCCATGGAAGCTGACAAGGGCATCGCTGGCATCTATAAACAGCAGAAGAATGGTGGCTGTTTTCCCAGGTGGCACATTTGAAATGCCTGTGGGATTTTGGAGGCAGGTACAGATATTCATGAGGCAACAAGCAACATTTTCTGTTTAGTGTCAATGCACTGGCTTTATGCAATAGCCTGTGGATTATATTTTTTTTTATAATATGTTGGATTATTTTTTCAATGGTAATATTTGAGCAGTTCATGATTGACTGTAATTTTTTATTATAGCGGGCTGACTCTAAAAGGGAGTCATGCAGAAATATTTATGCTGTGTCCATAACTTTTAATAATTGTAATATTTCAGAAATACTCACTGAGACAATGACACTGACTGCATTTCAAAATATCTGGTCAAAGCCTAATTTTACTCTTACCTGGTAGCATAATTATAAAGCATAAATTTCTTCTAGAGTTAGTTTAGAACATGTAGTATCTACATATGGCTTTTAGATTTTTTTTTTAGTTTCTTTGGACATTGTGGAGGTGGGTGTTTTTTTTGTTAATTTTGTCCCTCCTTCTTTTAAATGAAGAGCAACTGGAATTGGGAAGGGTTTCCTGGCAGACCAGTTCAAAATCAGTAGGCTCCAGCTGAGAAAAAGCATGATAAATTGTCCTTTAGCAGCTCCTTGTACTCTATTACTTTTTACATGTACTTGAGTCTGGCAAGGCACACATATATGCACTGTCAGAAATACAGAAGGAAGGAGATGCTCTAGGTTTCCAAGATCTGGAATTTAAACCTAGAACAAGTGTGAAGGCTTTACTTTGAATCTTCTGTTTTAAATCCTTTACAGTCTGCTCTAAATGTATGAGTACAAAAGTTTATCTTTACATGCAAAGCTGCTCATGGTATTCTTGTTTGAGTATCTGAGAAGACCGGTGAGATGTAGGTTTTAACCTGCTTATTTTGGCTATTCAAACTTACTGTGCAACCCAGTGTCTTCTCTACGGTGGTGCTCTCACCTTTCCCAGTATTCTTATGTGCTGCTGTGCTTCCAGTGAAGTCTGAAAGTCATGGGATTTGCTGGGGTGTGGGTTCATCCACAGAGGTGAGCCAGCCTCACCTAGTCTTTGCAGGTGTGCCTTAAGTGTGTGAAAGGAGTTAGCAATTCTTGCAGGGAAAAAAAACAAACCCGAGGCTGCTAGGGGTGGCATCTCTGTCTGGTGTGCTAGTATGCTAAACATTTTTTCTGGGAAATATGAGGAAGAAGCGTATGGAAAATGTATCAGTAGTCAAATTGTAGAACTGATGCAGGGTGTTTACGAAGTAAAGAGAACAAAGTGTTGACACGGAGGACTATAGGGTATTACAGTTTTGCTTTGGGATTTTAGATGCAATATTTTATTACTGTAGTGTGTTTGAAAGACTTGTTATTTCCAAGTATGGTAGAGAACAAAGGCAAGTATTTCTAAAAATTCAGTTAATGTCCAGGATTTTGTCAGGAAAACTGGTTAATAATGGTATAGGGAATTTGTCTGCATATGAAGAGGAATAATTAGCTTTCATCTGACACTAAAGAGAGTAGATGTTCCTGAACTCCTGGAGAGATGTTTGTGGAAATCACTTGAATTTCTCTGGACATCTCTTGTGCTGTTTAACTTTGATTTTTCATTCTCTCTGTATTAATATGAAACCCATTCATGCTTAGGAAACATGCAGCAAGTTAGGTAGTGATTATTTGACCACTGTTGTTTCTTACAACTTTAACCCTAAAATATGGAATTATTCTTTGTTTGGAATTGGCTCTGGCATATATATTACTTGTTTTCTGCTTAGCTGGGAAGTAAGTCATTAAACATTGAATATACAATTATCTCAAAGTACCTTTTCCCCCATTTTTAAGTGAAAACACAAAGAGCTAATGCAATAATTCTAGCATTCTGCCAGATTTGTAAATTATATATGAAATGTTCTCCTTTATAAAATGTACCTCTTTGGATGTCCTGAGGTAGACTCTATAATGTGTCACTGTTCAAATGTTATGAAAAATGGAGTGGAACAATAGCAACATATTGGAAGCTCTGACTTGAGAGTTGGTACTGCTACTGAAAGTTCAAGAGTGTATTTTCTTCTGTAAAATGCAGGAAAGTAGGCTGGTGCAGTTATGAATCACTTTTGCTTCAACTTGGCATAGGATTAAGAAAAAAATATTCCTTTGTGCTACTAGGATAAATAGCTGAAAACCTCCAGAAGTTGTTCAAAACAGCCCTTTTTAAAAATACGATGCTCTTCAGATTTTTGCACAGTGACCCATCCCAATGCTGTTCTTTGAAGAAAAGGATATGTAGACCACATAAATAAAACCTCTTAAAAGGCAATCAGCCATGGAACATGCTGGTAAATGGAGTCAACGATGTGGCATGAAAGTGCTTGTTTAAAAACACATCATCCACAAAAAACTTCAAATGTCTACTTTCATGGAATACTGTTAAGTTTTTTTCTCCAGTAATTGTGTCACTGCATCATTTTCATTTTTTTGGCTTTATGCAGCTGAGAGCTCTTTGTTCCCTCAGACTGATGTTGGCTATGGGCAACAAGATGCTGTGCTAGAGAACTATGTAATTTTTTGTTAGGTAAAATTACTGAATGTGCTTAAAATAGATGCCATATGTGTATATATAGTTTAAAGTGTATGTCTGCATGCATACCTCCTGTTAATTGCTTGGATGTTATTCTTTTGGGTGTTTGCATATGGTTGTTGAAGACAGGGAAGTGGATTAGGAGATGCCTTGATCTGACCTAATATGTCTGTTCTTATAAATGAAATATCTTTATATGTTGGTGCTCGCTTTCACTCTGTTGACTATTTTATATATCCTGGCAGAAAATCAGACTTTTGTTTGTCTAGGAAAGCTCTGCAACCATTATAGAATATATGTTCCTTTGAAGCTTGTCAGGGCTCATGCTCAGACTAGAAGGATAGGTCAAGGGGGTTATGCAGAGTTTTCTTTAGTGTAGTAATAAGTTTTTTTGCACCTGATCTGAGTAAAATTTCTAGACTTGCAGACTGCCCAGTCAGAGGTGCTCCAATAACTAAAGAGCATGTGTTCAAAATGATCTTGACAAAGCAGTGGTACCTGCTTTGTAGGATGAAATGTAGGATGGGCAGATGTTGTCTTTTAGTTTTCAATAAGAATTGACTGTGAAGATAATGGGGTGGTGGGGAACTGGGAAGGTAGATCTGCAGAGAAGAAGCTGTAGTTAGATGTTTGCATGGTGGCCACAAGTCAACTGATGTTGGAGAACTAACAAATTTTTACTGAATGTATTGACAGCAATGTCATGTAAAATACATTAAGTTAGCCTTCTCACTTCTTGGCATGCTAATGAACTAAAATTAAAGTACAGCACCTAGTTTTGGTATTGCACTGGGAGAAGAATAGTTGCAGGCAAAGGAAAGTGGTCAAAAGTCTAGAAAATGTGCTTTAATGGAACACTGGAAGCACTTTGGATGATTTTTTTTTTTAGGGGCTGAAGAGAGATTTCTTTTGATAATGTTCTCTCGATACATAAAAGATAGCTGGAAAGAAAAGACTAAGCTGTTGTCTTCCCTGCTGGAGATTAAACAATATGTGGGCTGAAACTGCAGCAAACATTTGTTAAGTTACTTGAGTCAACTTTTAAGAACAGGAACTGGAATAGATTAGGAAAGCTGACAGATTCTTCCCGGTAGTGCCTGTTTGAAAAATGAAGATGTTTGCCAGGTAGTTTATATATAGAAGTTTGGAGAGGTTTTAATTAAGCCAGCCTGTAGTCCCCTATGGTATTATTTTATGTGATTCCAGTTATTTCTGCATGGTCTTGGAATGAATTTCAGTTACAGCGCACTGATCCTCTTCCTTCTCCCCTTGGATTGAAGTATCCTTGTGTTACTGCCATCCTGGTCGCAGCTACTGGATGTGGAGATAAGGATTTGTGAAACCGGCCACAGCTTTAACACTTAAAAGCTAAATAGATCATCTTAGAGAGGTTGTCTAGTCCAACCCCCTGAAATGAGCAGAGGCATCTTCAAATAGGCCAGGTTGCTCAGAGTCCAGTCCCAGTCTTTCCCTGAATGTTTCTAGGGATGAGGCATCCACCACCTCTCTGGACAACCTGTTCCTGTGTTTCACTACCCTTGTAAAAAAATTCTTCCTTTATAGCTAGTCTCAAAAAACTTCCTTAGTCTTGGAGTTTAGGTAAATGTACTGTGTTTGGAAAAGCAGTTGGGGAGTATTTTTAATTAGAGGTTTAAATCTGCTCTCAATTTTGTTTTTTGATATAAGTGCTTTTCAAATGAAAGCTTGCTCTGGTTTGGTGCTTTCTCTGTGCCTCTAAAAGCTAGTCTTTTAGTACACATGTGAAGTTACTGTGGAAGGTCAGAATCTTGAACTACTGTAAATATAACTGAATTGTGAAATTCTATTGGTGCCTTGCTTCCATAATCCATGTGATTTTGAATCTTATAGATAGATGTCAGATTATTTTTTTTTTCCTTTTTATTATGCTAAAAAGAGAGAGAAGTGATAACCTTGAAACCTTACATCAAAGTCCTGCCAAGGTACGGTAACAGTCCAAAATGCCTTTTATTTTTTCCCTTTTAAATTTTTGGCTGATGGAAGGATTAGATGGTTAGCTCTAAGCAAGGTTCTTGCTCAACACTATTGTACTTCATTTCTAGGCAGTGCTTTGGTTAAGGCTATGCTTAGTGTTTTCTCTGACCTGCACAAAATAGTCCCATCTCTTAGATGGCTTAGAGTGTTGGGGTGTACAGTTCTTTTTTGGTCTGCAGTTGTCATTATCTGAAGATGGAAGAGCTTTACATCTTGGGTATTGTGGAAAACTTGTTCCCCTTCCATACTGATAACTGTGAGAGACTGAAATGCCTCTGTTGACATTCTTCCTTACAGTCAACAAAATAAGCTGGCATCAGAAAAGGCATCAAGGAAAGAAGTAAGGTAGAGCCTAACCAAGTGGTCTTTTTGGGTTATTGGAATAATTCAGATTGAGTTTTCTGAAAATGAGGCTTTAAAGTTATTAATAACAAAAAATAAAATAAATCCCTTCTTTTCCCTGAGCTTGTCTTTGAGTTCAGGATGTGTTAGATGAGTATGAGGCAGTTGGTAAGCTAACTGAAATTTTAAGTTAATGTAGTTCTGATTGCTGAAGTAACTTTCTTATGAAGAAAAAATGGAGGAAAGTACTCACTCCTTCGCTTCTGTATTTGTAAAATACTACTAACTTGTCTTCTGTTTTAAATGCTCACATCTCACTTTCTTGGTCCTTTATGTTTGTTGTAGTCAGCATTTGTGCTTGAAACCACAGGGAACCACAGCTCTTGAATGGAGTTCTCTAGAAAATGTTGAGTTTTTAATGTCAAAGTTTAGTTGATGTTACACTCACAGGTAGGGTTTATTTTGTGGGTTTCATTTTTATGCATATATGTTTTACAAATATAAGAATGTTTTGGGAGGGAAAAGAGTAAGTGAAAAGGTAAACTTGAAAATGAGTCTGGTTTAAAAAATGCAACAGTACACCTTTGGCTTAAAAAAAGAAAGCAGTGATAATTTGAAGTTTTATGTCCTAACAATGTCTTATCTATGTTTTTTTATTATTTCAGAACTCTTTATGTACTGGATTTTGTACCTTTTTAGAGATGCTAGTAGAAGCATATGCAAGTGGGCTAAGTTTCTAGATTTGGACTAAAATTGATATGCAGCTCAGTGGATCCAGCTGGGAAGTTTTTAACTAAGCATGCTAATTAAGTCATGCCGTGTACCCAAAAGCACTGCTTTTGTTATAGGGGAGGAGAACAGTCGTCTTGGCAGTGAATGAAGGAGAAATACTTCATTGTGCTGCTCCTCAAACTCTTGCCAGTGGGAAGAAAATCTGAGTAGCAGCAGTAAAATTTATACTCTTTATTTCACTGCATCCTGCCTTTTTCTATTTTAAACACTCTTTAATATGGGACAGGTTCTTACTTTGCTAATGTGAGCAGAAATACTTCAGTGGCCATGAATACAGGTGTCCTAGAAATAGGATGCTGTAACATGGAGAGCTCAGATGTTGAAAGCCTGTAATTTGGAAATGTGCATGGTCAAGGTTCTGCACAGGGACAGTGATATGACTGGGGCATCTGAGCAATATAGTTGTAAGTGTGGTAGGTGATTTTGGTCAGTGTTCTCCAGTGCAGACAGGGAAGCGAGCAGAGTTGTAGTCGCTGCTGCTGAGGCCACATGAGGAGTACTAAGCACCCACCTGATTACTTGGGCTTCACAAAAGGAGAATTTAGCCTAAAGCATGAGCCAGGATATCAGGAAAGAGGCAAACCAGGAAATGAAACTGATTATAATTGTCTTAATTTTAGCAACATAGTCAGAGAAGACGTAGATTTTATTTTTTTTCTCTGTAAATACTTTGAGGGCAGAGTGAGCAAACATTAGTTTAATTACTGCATTTACTTCCCTCAAGTACACTGCTTGTTTAAAAACAACGGCACTGAATTTACAAAAGGATGTATATTCTGCTTAAATATCCCTATTTTTTGTTTTCTCCACCCAATGGAAAAGGGTTTTTTTAGAATGTCTTTCCTCAAGAAAAACGATTCATCTTTACAGACTTGTCTTGATTGAGTATACATTTGGCTATAGCTTCCTTCAGTAAGAGGAAGTTGGACTCCTCTTGGAACCTAAAAGATATTTCTCACTTTTCTGCTTATTATAAGATATATATGAGAAGTTAAAGCTGATAAGCTTTCATAATTTTGTAACACTAACAGCATCACCCTCAGAAAACCAATTTCAGCCTTGCTGAGGGGAATGTTCTGGCATATATGGAGACATCTTTTGTTGTGACTTGAAGAGAAAGCCTGAGTTGCTCTTGTGAAGGAACAATCGTGTGCCTTCATCCAGACCACTAAAGTGGCTGGAAGAAAGCTAAAGTGAATAAATAGAAATGTTCTAATTTAGTTGTTCGTGAATGTGTATGAAATGTTTCTTTGTGGCTAGTACTAACTAGAACAGCCATGTAGCTTTATCAGATGTTGAATTGTTTTGACTTGCATTGGGTTTAGGAATTTTCTATACCAGCAGACTTGTTTTCCAGTTTCTCAGTCCTGTTTAAGATTTGAGGCCTGTACAAAAGAGCATTTTGTCTGTAGGATAACATCAGTGTTTCTCCTGAATGTTTTCCATCAGGAGAAAATAAATAAAATAAACTCTAGGCTGTATTGAATATGTCTGGTTCTCTGCCATTCTTTAAGAGGCATTAATATCTTTTGTCATTGCCTCTAGCATACTAGGAATGCTCACAGATTATTTAGGGGAATCCCTTTCTCATTTTAAAGTCCATAACTACCAACGTTCTGGTTGTAATCCGAGTTCATGGCCTGAGTGAGTATTATGCAAGGAACATGTCTCACTTTAAATTGCTTTTAGCTGTCACCATTTGTGCAGCCGGGTTTGAACCTGGATTATCTGACATTTAGAGGGGAATTGAATGCAGTATCCGACATGAGAGAATGTAGTGACTAGTACTGCATGTTAAGTTGTAGTGGAAACCAGATTGATTTGAAAATACTGTAGATGTGCCTTCTGAATTTTAAAGTACAATTAAATTTCTATGGAATTATTGAGGTGAATGGGCTTATACTATTAGAACAGTTTTCTGTAAGTCATTAGTGAGACAGCTTGTATTTTTAAATTCAGTGTTGAGATTATTTATCTGGAAGTTCAGTATATTGGAGAAAAATGTGGGACAATACTTAAAAGTCGTAACTAAGGTGGGGTTTTTTGGATATGGAGAAAGTACATGCAAGGTTTTGTGCAGAAAATCATGAACAAAATTGTAAGCCTTATAAAAGAAGGCAACTAGATAAACTTACTCAAGTACTATTTTAAATGCAATTTTACTTCTCCATCCAGTTTTTCTTTTGGGTGTGTTGTTTTTGTTTGTTTTTTTTTAATAATAAATTTTTAAGTGCCTCTTTTCGATTTTAGTGAAACAATATATTCTAGGTGTGGATAGAAGAGTTCTTTCTCTGATCTTTTTGATCTCTTTTCTGAAACGATTTTTTGAAGGGAAAAAAAATTTGAAACAAAACTGGTTTTGCTCAGAATGCCTCATCTATTTCCACTTACTATTCTCCAGTCTCTAACCTGCTAACAGCAAAACCTTTTCTAGAGAGCTTTTATTTCAAGACAGCAGGCAAAAGTCTTGGACAAGTTTAGACTGTTGGTGTTGAATGTGGTTTGATTGTGAAAATTTGTTTTCTAATGCTTCTGCAGGTGAGGAGGTTCAGCGTCATATATGCCCAGACAAGAACAACAGAAATTCATTTTGGCAGGGAGTTAACTCTAGTCAAATAGTAAAACATCTGTACAGTTTGTGCTCTTTCCAAGCATAGGTGGCTTTTATTTGGATCATGACTCTCTAAACTTTTCTTTATTTCAAGTGCTGTTGAACTTCAGTGGAAGTTCATGCAAGTGTCTGCTTATCATGTTCTATTTGTTTTTAATGTTACTGTCAGGGTGTACCAATTTGGGTTTTTTTGGAGTGTTTTTTCCCCTGTTGACTCCCCTGCCATGGTTCTTCTGCATTGAACATTTTGGCTGAACTCTTGGTTGTTGGTTTTGTGGGGTTTTTGTTGTTGTTGTTTTTTGTTTTGTTTTCTTTCTCCAGGTGACATTTCTTGAATGGTCAAGTACAGCTTTATAGGAAACATTACAGGGAAATTTTTTTTCCTTGCTGTTATGTTCCCTTTGGTAACATGGAGTGTGTTGAGCTTAGTTCCTTAGCCAGTCTGGTGACAGTGTTGCTTGTTACTGGAACAGAGACCTGCTCTGACCCTACAGGATGCTACCAGATACATGGTATCGGAAAGACCTGCCACGAGTACAGTGTACTCTAGCTGTAAATGTGTCTATTCCGTGAAAATAACATGCTTTGTTGTTCCTATCAAGTAGTCCACAGTGTGGGTGCACTTTGTAGCAGATAAATTGTGATACTTTAAAATGAAGCACCCGTTTAATACGCACTTTGAGGGCGTTTCTGCTCTCTTGGTTATTGTGAAGCTTGAATACAACGGGCAGTGAAATGAATTGTATTTACAAAGTAATCACTTGGTCATTTGGAGTACCTTGATCACTGCAGCATTTAGAAGTTTGCTCAACTCTTGGCACAACCTTGTAACAACTTCTGTAAAGCCTGGCAAGTCATGTCTTCTGGTTGTGAGGTGTCAGCCTCTTCCAGTGCTGTCACATACAGTTTATAACCGGATGTAAACAGGATTGAACTTATAAACTCTGCCTTAAAGACTTCTTGTTTGTTGTGGGTTTCTTTTTTTTTTTCTTTTTTTTTTTTTTTTTTTTGGTGAAAACCAAAATACTTAGCCTTTTTGATGGAGAAGCATCTAGTTCAGTTCACCAAACCTGCAGGTGTAATCTGAGGTGCTGAGACATGTAAGTTGCTGCGTATGTCTGAGGGTGATGTTGCACCTTGTAGTGAGGTCATAAAATCACCACAGTTAGAGTGAGGGTGTGAAATGTTGCATTGGAACTGTGTGTGGCCAAGTGTGTCTCTGGTTTCCTCTCACTGCTAGCACGTTTCCTGATGGTGAGTCCAGAAAGAGAAATTAAGGTAATTTTTAATTTTGCCTGTGTCTGTCTTGAAAATGTGATTTCAACTTAAATGATCATCTACATGCTAGGAATGGAGCTGTTTATTTTGGCCTAATTTTGTAAGTATACTTTGCCCTTTATTTGATGATAAACTGGGCTCTCAATCTGACTTTTATATAAAAAAATTGTAGTCAAAGGAATACAAACTCTAATATTATTGGTTGATATTTGAAAATAAAAAAATTCAATAAACATTTTATTTTTTGAATAATTTGCAGTAATTATCCAAGATAAAGCTATCTGCTTTACCTTGGAAACAGCACAGAGCACATGGACTATATGTCCCTCCGCCTCCGAATCTTGGCCTTCATACTTCCCCATGTGTTCAAACTCATTTGTTTTGCCTCCATACTTCCCCCAGTACACACCCAGCTTACAGTTGTTGTTTTTGGCTGTGATCCAAGGCTCAGAATTTATTGTTTTGCAGGAGAAAAAAAATAACATGTTTCTACTCAGAATTTCTTGAAATACAATCTGGCTGCAGGCTATTGTTCTGAATATGAGACTAAAACTGTACTTAAATAAGAATGCCCGCTTTCAAAATTTCCCATTTTCCTCTCTTCCCAAAGGAAGTACAGTTAGATTGCTATCTGAAGCATTCTTCTTCGTGGGAAAAACAGTAATTCTGAAAGTCAATAATTATCTATAGGATCCTCTATAAAGGGATTTTTGTTTGAAATATTAATGTCTGAAGTGATGGCCATAATTACTGCACTGAGGGTGTGAAGGGTTTCATGTCTTTAAGTAGAACTTGCAAAGAGTGCAAATATATTTGAACCTTATAATCAACAGTTGGGGTCTCTGGTTGATGTGGGATATTAGGCTTTTTGAGTCATCTCAAAGGATTCTCTTGCTTTCATATTTATAATATGTATCCACTTAAAAATTCTTGGAAAATGCAGTATGCTCAGGGAAAGCCACTACTAATTTGTTGAGGCAACACTGGATTATTTACACAGTAGAGTGGTTGAATCCTTGCTTTAATGGTAAAAAATTGGCTATATACTTAAATGTGTGAAACAACAAATGTTGTTTTTCTGAACTTTAAAAATATATTCATTATATTTAGGCTGTCCTTAGGAAGCTTTATTCCAGCAATAAACATGGTGAGTTTCTGTTGGAGTATTGAAACAATAGTGCACTGAATTTTCTGCTAGGGAAGGAGTTGTGAAGTATGTATTTCTTGCTTTTTAAGAGTTGTTTCTTGTGCTGTGGTAATAGCTCTAAAGATATTGCCCTTGAAGTTGTCAGAGTATTAAACAATTTTCTTTGAGCCTCTGTATGGGAGTCGGCATACCAAATCTAATGGTTGATAAAATCTTGACTTCCATTCAAGTTTCTGCTTTGTTGGCTCTGTTGTGTGACTTAGTTCTCTGTATGTGGAATTCTGAGATTCAAAGAAGGTAAAATGCATAATTTTCCTTTAGAGTTGTCCTACAGCATAATGAGCCTTTAGTGCAAAACTTGGTTTTTATCTCTAGGGTATCTGTACAGTAGCTGCAAGCCTTTGGATGGCACTTGAGTCAAATGTGTTGCTCACTGTGTTGTGGAGCTGATGGGAATATTCTCTCTTTTGGCAGAAGTTAGTGTTACTTCACTGTGGTAGTACATATTTTGAAGCTGAATGAGTTTATAAAAGTTGGAAGCTGTGTAGACACCAAACACCTCGTTCATAAGTAGTGGAAAGTAATGTCTTTTGAAGAGTCTCCGGTCTCCTGGTTGGGTTTTTTGTTTTTGTTTTTCTTTTCATATAGATGTGCTTTACTTCAGCAGTGACAATGTTATTTCAGTCAAGCTCTGCTACAGGTGGGGAAAAGTGGTTGTGCTTGGAGATGTTTAGTCTAAACTAGTTGTTCCTGAATTTGGGTAACTAGATGACCTGTGGTTGGTAGGGTGCTGTATGCTGGGGAGGTTCCAACTCCAGTAAATCTTTGCATGGTTAAAAATGTTTTGCCTTGTGGGAATGATGGGAACCATTATCCTGTGTTTTGCCTGAGTTTGTGATAAAATCAGCTTGTGGTGCTGTGATAACTTTTTACGTATTCTAGCTTGATTTTGTGTTATATATGGGGAACACTGGAGTTTCCGCATCCTTGCCTGGGCATGTGTGTTTCTGATGAGCGAAAGACACCAGGGTTTTTTGAGATGCTGTGTTTGGTACTGCATTTTGTCCTTTCATTCCATGTGGTGTACATTTTTATATTGGTTTTATGGAAGTGGTATGAGAAATAAGTGGGGTGTATGTGATGTGTCTTATCCTAATCCCAAAGTATACCAAAGTTGTAAAAATGATAATTTTTAGAATTAAAAAGATTAGGTAATACTCTCTTTTTTACTACTTTAATTGACTTAAAACTGCAACATGTTGAGTGAAACAGCATCTTTATTTAAAAGCAGGTGTTGGTCCCTCATTTGGTTTATAATTTTTTTTTACCCCTCCATCTGTTCACATGTGCATCTATAAAACAGAAGATGCAATTTTACCACCATTTGGGATGTTGAGGTTCCAAGTCTCTTGTTATTAAGAGTTTGTGTTCTGCAGTGAGTAGCCCTATACATTGTCCTTAACTGATGGAAAAACCATGTTGGTGGAGAAACCTACATCTATCTCAGGCACTTAATGCTATGGTGTGCCACGTATAGCAGGTTCTTTGATATGTCTTAGATATGATATAGGTGGATGACTAAATCAACAAAGACTTTGATTTGAAGAAGCAATGAGAAGTTCTTTAACAATGTGCTTATGAAAGGAATAGTTGTTCTGATATGTTTAGGCAATCTTCTGCTCAGCGATTAAGTTCTGTCTTTTAACTGTGATTATAAAGGCAACCTTTTCCTTGTTGTGGAGGTAAAGCATTGCATTGACCTTGGTTAATCAGGTCAAGGTATATTAAAGGTGAGTTGTGCCTGCTGAATTTGAAGTAAGAATACCTGCATGTTATGTGTCTCACTTAATCTTACCTAATTTACTCTTACCTCAGCTCTGTGTAGATAAGACCTTAGGATGTTTTTTATATTATGTTTTATTAGTTCACGTAGCTGGTTATGTTCTTAATAAAGACCAGGGAGGAAATGGGACAGGCTGTCATACTGCCTAAGGTGCCTCACAAGCTGAAGAATCCAGAATGAAAGCATGCAGAATAAATTACGCAACATATACAGAGGTCTTTAAGTCACCAAGCTGGATGAAATGAGTGTGGTAAATCAAACTATTAGGCCTAATGAGATAAGGCGTCAGTGTTCAGTGCATGTTTTTACTAGAAGTTGAAGACCAGCAAAGAATAGCAGGTATTACCAGGTGTCCTATTAACCTAATTTTCCATAAACATTAACATATTTTTCCTTGGGTTTTTTGCTTCTTTTTTTTCCCTTTTTTTTTTCTTCTTTTTGTCCTCAAATTACCACTAGAGGTGGGGAAAGAGCACTTTGACATTAATGAACTGACATTCAGCTGTAACCAAGTAGAGCTGTAGCTGCCTTGAATTGACCCAAAAATCGGTGACGTTAGCATGTGTGAGTGAGCTCATAGGCAGCACCACGCACTTCTAAGAATGTGCCACTGTGGAGTCATTCATAGTTCGCAGTCCTCTCTGTTGAATTTCACATCCTCCTACAAAATGTTTACAGGCAGGAGCAGCAGGGTAAGCAGACAGAAATAGAAAAGCAAATTGTCAGTTCCGTAGATCTCGAACACTTTGAAACGTCTTGGCTTTGCTTTTGTGTGCTTAAAGCAGCAGTCTGTTCTAAATGTAAAGGTTAGGAAATTACTTGTTCTGCTTGCTGTCCTCTTGATTAGGAGACATGGACTTTCTTTTTTTGAGATTTTTTGCTAAAGATTCCCTTGTCTCATTTAGAGCTATTTTCCACCTAGAGATGTTCAGTGAGATCATGTGTGAATGCTAATTTCCCAGGCTGTGTGTAGGTTGGTTCCTGCCTGTCTCTGAAGTACTTCTAGAAAAGCTCGAGCACTGCTGGGTTAGTGGCTTCGCTGTTGAAGCCTGTTAGATGGCAGTAGCATTAAGAAAATGAAAGTAGTCAGTTCTCAGTGGTTTGGAATTCTCCATAGGGTGTAGAATTGAGGTGGATGGGTCATGCATCTTGTTAATTTAGATGGGCCTGCTTTAAGCTGTTACTGTGTTGTTGCAAAATAATTTTAAAAAGCATAGATTACTATACCACATTAGAGTTCATGATTTGGAAATAAGTTTTCATGTTAGAGTTACATTTTGGGTCTTATTTAAAGCCTCAGATGGTTTTGCAATGTTTTTATCTATCACTACTTTTATTATGGCATGTCATGTGTAGATACAGGCAGTAATTAGTGGCAGAGATGTCCACTGGTACAACAAAAGCACATGTGGGTTGTAGTTATAATTCAGTTTGCAGTCTGAATATCTACTTTATACACAAATAGGTGTAAACACAGAGTGACCATACTCCAAAAGATGCAGCTCTCACTATTGCAAGTTTGTTGAGGGTGCGTTGTCAAGATTTTAAAGCAAGTTGGGTGGGACAAAAGCAGGGTACGTAAAGAAGTGAAATTAAATGTAGGTGGAAGCAGAGCCCTGGAATGCTTTAAAGCAAGGGCTGAGAAGTTTGTGGACAGATTTTTGTATGACACAGACTTCTGAGCAGTTGTATTGGGTTTGTGTGACAAGGTTTTGGTAGCTAGGGGGCTTCACGAGTGGCTTCTGTGAGAACCTGCCAGAAGCTTCCCCCGTGTTCAGTATAGCCAGTGCCAGCTGGCTCCAAAGCAGAGGAGCCACTGCCAAGGCTGAGGCCATCAGTGATGGTGGTAGGAACTCTGTGATGATATATTGAAGACAGTGGAAAAATACCTGTGCAATCACAGTGGTAGAGTGAAGTGAGAATATGTGAGCGAATCAGCCATGCAGACACCAAGATCAGTGAAGAAAGGTGCAGGAGGTATTCTGGGTGCTGGAGAAGAGATTCCCCAATAGCCTGTGATGCAGCCCATGGTGAGGCAGGTTGTTACTAGGCAGCCTGTGGAGGTCCATGGTGGAGCAGAGATCCAGCTGCAGCCTATGGAGGACTCCACACCATTTTTCTACTCTGGTTTGATTGGTAATAAGATAAAACTAATTTTTCACCAAGTTGAGTTTGTTTTGCCTATGATGGTAAATGGGGAGTTATCTCTCCCTGTCCTTATCTCGACCCATAAGCTTTTGGTTATGTTTTTTCTCTTTCCTGTCCTACTGAGGAAGGAGAGTGATAGAGATGCTTTTGTGGGCACCTGGCATCCAGCTGGAGTCAACTCACTACTGCAATGGAAGTAGTGACACCTCCTTTGTAAGGATTTGCCCACTTACATGCTGTAACTTGGTGACCTTGGTTTCATCCTCTCACAGTTAGAGAAGGCATGATCTTGACTTGTCTGGGGCAGAGCATGTTTTTGCTGGTGCCTGCCTTGGAGTCCTGCTGCCAACCACTGTAAAAGAGTTGGGGCAGTATTCCTGGTTTGCTGGTTTGACAGGGAATCCACAATGTCTCTGAGATTTCTGCTTTTTCAGACTAGGCTGATAATGGCCTTTTTGTGGGGGTCTTTGTGGGGAGGAGACAAAACAGATGGGCAAACTAGTGACCACATAGGCTTAATTAGCTCAAGGAATCAGTTCAAAAGCAGTGATAACCACGATACTGAATTTACAAAGGAAAAAGTAGAATATAAAACAGAGAGAAGTAGAGATGAACTTTGCTTATAATTTGCCCCTTCAGGCAAAAGTTTAATTTTTTACCCAACATCTCAATTTGGAAGTCATAGTTTAATCCCTGTCATTACATCGAGTGCCTTGCAAGCATTGTCTAATGAATCTATCATGGAACATTACCTCCTAAAAAAATTGTCAGCCAGAAAGACCTGCTCACTGTGTGAGATGTTCAGTTCAGTCCCCAGGTTTATCCCAGTTTTTAGTCTGTTAGCCCAGTCTTGCTCAAGACACGGGACGGTTTTTCATTAATAGTGGAGACAAGAGTTGGCTTGTCATAGTATTCTTGTATTGCTATGCCTGGTGTGGAAGGAACTCTGAACAAATGATTGGTTACAGAGCTTCTGCAAGCTTTGTTTCTGTCAGTCCTGGCAGGGAATGAAAAAAAAGAGCAGAGCATCAGCAGTATCTTATAGATGAAGGACGTGTGGAAGCTGGGAGACCTGGGTTGAGTTGCCACCTGCTGCTGCTGTCCTGAGACCCTGGGCAAGCTGTGTGTGCCTGGCTGCCATCCTGCTAGCTCTTAGTTTTTAAGCAGTGCTTATGCTGTTGGAAGCTCTGGTGTGGTCAGGTTGTGGTAGTATAAACTTTATATCACATGCTATTTCGTATTCCATGTGGAAATGGCTATACCAACGTAAAAATGCCTTTATAACCTCATATATCCATACTGGGGTTTTTACTGTTCAGTCAATACTGCTGTCTGATGTAGGCAGATAGTGCTTTGTCCAGTGCTCCAGCTCAAAAAAGCAATTAATGCCCTTTTCCTATCTTGTCAGATATTCTGATCACAGTAACTTCAAATTTATGAAGCCCTTGTGTATTACAGTAATAGGGACCCAAGGGTATGGGCATGTGAACAACCATTGCACGTCAACTGAGTGAAACGTTGCATTCCAGTAACTGTGTTCATTCAGAGTCTGTACAAGGAAAATGAACTGCAGTGAAACTCTCTCAGGGTGACTGTGCAGATAGAAAGCTGTAGCACACTATTCTGTACTAAGTTCAGTCACATAATTTCCACATGGTGGGTTGTTTGTGTGTCCCTTTTCTGAAGGAGACACAGTCCACCTGAGATTGTTCCTTTGTAAGATAAATAATATGTGTTAACAAATCTTTTTGGTCTTTTTATTGACGTACTGAGGCACTGTAACCCAATATGCATTGTTCTATACAAGTTCGAAATAATTTAGGTAGGAAGAGGTAGGGCAACTTCATCTCAGTACTTCTGGAAGGTACTGACTAAACATCCTCTTCCTCCCCTTGCTCCTGAATCCCTGCTGAGTACAGTTACTTCATATTCTGTGTCTGTGGTCTCCTCCCCTCCTCTCTCCCACATTTGTTAGTTTTAATCTGTTTATGGAAGAGAAGAAATCTTTTGAGTGTACTTCTGGGAAGTCTGGGTGATTTCCTTTCAAGCCAAAGGTCCTGCCTACTCAGATTTGCCAATAGAAAGCATCTGAACTCAAAGCCTGACTGCTCAGTTCCTTTCATCTGTTCCATGTTTTCAGTCTTGCCAGACATGGTAGATTTACTTTTTTTTTGAGGTGGGAGGGTGCTTTTTGGGATTTCCTTTGCTGTGAACTAATGCATGCAAAATAAAGTGCTCCTCAGAAGATGAGATTGTGGAAATTTTTTGTCTTTCTATTTTCATGAGACCTGCTTCCTTGTCTCTAACCATTTCTTACCAGTTCATTGAAAGTAATTTCAGTAATGTACTTTAAAACTTTAATAAGGGATGTAGCATTTTATTCTTCTACTTTTTCCTTTCGTAAGCCTACTCTTACTTTCCTTTTTGGCACATTTGCTCCCTTTGTTTTCCTTCATTGCTCTCTGTCTGCCTTCTGCAAAACATGTTCTTTCTCTCCCAGGGTGGATAACACTTGCCTTTATTTAGTATCACTCTTCAGGTATCATCTACTTCTGTGGCTACTCAGCTTTCCCTTGTTGACTTGTTGTCTTGCACATCAGCTCCTGTTGTTACTAATGAAATTTCCTTTCTTGTTTCTATTTGTAAACTGTGAGATGCCATTCTTCCAGTGCAGTCTGTTCTGTGATACATTGACTGTAACTCTTGTTTTTGCTACTACTTGTTTGCCACTGAAAGTAAAGATTATGAGAAATGGTGTCTATCCTGACTCCAGGATGAGTCATACTCACACATAACATAAAGACAGTTTTTCATCACTTGAACTAATGAATTTTGATCATAATATCTAACAAAACACCTGATGTGAAACTTCTGGTGAAATCAGTTTTGATGAGCTGCATGCCACTGGAATCAGTGAATTATAATGAAATAAGTTACAACAACAAAATAATTAGCTGCTCCTCTCTGTTGGCACCTTGCTCACGAGACAGGAAAGAGCCAGCAGGTTTTTCTTCTAAGCCTTTCTTCTGAGAAGTGTTGACCAAATAAGTGGATGCCCTCAAGAGGGAAGGAATTAGAATTATCTATTGCTATAATGGTTTTTCTATTCACAGAGTGCACACCTCCAGTGTATTTTAGGCCTAGAAATTACTTTTCTAACAGAAGTACTCGGGTCAGTTCACCCTTAAAAGTCTTCTAAATCAGTGACATTCTGTAACAGGTACTGAACTACTTTCCCTGTTTTCTGTTCAATAACTTTTCATGAAAAACAAATAGTAGCAGTAACTTGTAGAAGAGGTCAAAAATTGCCCTTATGTATTTTTGAACCCTTCAAAGTCAACTATATATATATATTTATTTGCACCCTGTATAGGGTCTTTGCATAGATACATTAAATGTATTTGGCAAGGCTTTGGTTTTTGCTTGGAAGTCCTAGGTTGTAATCTATTTTGATGTTTCTCTTGAATAAATTTTTTTACATGTTTTTATATAACTTTGGAGTACATTTAGTTGTTAGTTCAATAGAATTTTCTCGTGCTATCAAAAGGGGCTTCCACTACTGTCCATATTCCTCCTACTTCCTATACGGTCTCGCTAGAGCTTGCATGACCACAGCGAGCTCGTTGAACTTGCTTATTCATCAGAAAGTCAACTCTATGTGAGAGTAACCAGTTTTCTGCCAGGGTAGCAAGTTAAATTGACTTATTTTTGTAGTTATGATGACAAGGGATGGGGCAGACTGTATGGCTGCAGAGCGAGGGGGGCAGAAAGGAGTATTCCTTTTGATGACAGCAAAGTATTAAGTATTAGGTCACCTTAGCAGCCTTGTCTAACCACACCCGTAACAACATAGTTAAAGACTAAAGGCACTTGCATGTTTGTCCTGGAGGGCTGGCAAACATCCTTCCTTGAGTAGCAGTTTCCTTCCTTAGATGGAAACCTGCAGTATGATTTTCAGACACAGGTCTGTGTGCAGATGACTTGCCTCATAAGGTGGATACAGTAGGTTGAAACTTTCTGTGCTTATAACTGAGGTTTATTGTGACAGTGGCTGGAAAATGCTACTGAAACAGTTTTTCATTGTTGCATTCATACTGATAGTTGAAAAAACCTGAGACAACAGTGGTTTTTTTGCAAATCAAAGTCTATAGTTATAACTTGAAACAGCAAGGCTTCAGCTTCATTCAGTTAATAACACTTTTTTATTTTTTTCTGGATGTTCTTACCATCCTTTTCTCCTCCATCAACAGACAAATGAGGGCGAGGTGCTTGTCTTGGGTACTGATGAAGCGCTTGGATTATAAATTGTGTCAATTGTAAGGAAAGGAGGGGGATGGAAGATGGGTGTACTTGCTAAAGAAGTCCTGGCAGACTAGAGATCTTTGTTGGCATCACCATTGCTTTTTAAGATAGTGGAATAGGTAAACAGGCTTTAGACAGGCCCTGGTATGTGGTGAGCTGTACTTGGCAGCTGGTTAATTGTACCTGGAGTTTTCCTGGAAGAGCAGCTATTCTGGTATACCAATTGACTTGTCGATTGTAGAAACTTCTGGTCAGGTTTTATATTTAGCCATTGTCTTAAATACTGACATGATGTCTAGTCAAATACTGCTGTCTGTATATCACCTAAGAAAAATATGTGGTTCATATTTTGTGACTAGTCTAAAGGTGAAATTAACACCATTTTTAAGTCTGATAGACTTTTGGTGCAGCAATACTAAGGTAATTTTTTTTTATAACAGTGCAAATTATTTTGGGGAGCGATTTTTAAGGAAGAAGTGGTTTTGGTGTTTAAAGGCATTTCATATTTTCAGCTTTTTCCTTTGCAAAGTGGACATCAAGCCTAGTGAGACAACCAGTTGTAAGTTAGCATTTATAGTAATTGTATGCACATGAGGCATTCACCTCATCTGCTGAAACTTGTACTTAAAGAGAAGAATTTGAAAGCTGGTCTTTCTTAAAGCTCCTATTCTTCAGCCTGGCTAGTAGTGTTGCAGCATTTCTTATAACTACACTCAGCTTGGAAAAAGCAGTTGAAAGAAGCTGATTTCTGAAATTAAACAAGCAGTTCCAAAAATTATGCACAATCAGTTCTGCTGTTTGCCATCATCATCAAAGTAAACAGCTTCTCTCTTCCAAACTGGCATTTGGAAATGTGGGAATCCAATTAGAAGTGCGAAGCTGTCTTGGTTTAGACGCACAGAGGGAAGTTAAGTGTTTTCAGTAAGCAGCAGCATTTGTTCTGTGCAAGTAGCAAAAGAGTGGGGAGTTTGTCAGTGCAGGGTAATACTATTCTTAGCAGTTTCTTCATGCTGCCTTCCAGAAATCTTCCAGCATGAAGTCAGTTGATTTGATTGGCGTCTCTGCACTGCTTGGGCACAGGTCTGAGCTCTCCCCTCACACTGTTTTTACTTCCACCCAGATAGTTTAAAAAAGCCTCTTAGATATAGTCACCTGATAGGTGTGTATAATGCAGGTTTGTATATTTTATACTATGTTGAATGCTCTGGTATGTGGAAAGCAGATCTGCAGTTATGACACGACAGCATGGTGCATGAACCTGTCTTTTTCTAAAAACTTGTCTGTATTATAAAGACATTTTTAACAGCCACGTGGATCACAGGACAAAATGAAACCTGTTCTAGTGAAGGGGTACTTTAGGTAAATAGTTTTAGAATTTAGTATTTGTGAGAGGATAATGTGTTTTGCTCTTCAAGAATTGGAAGTGCTTTGGGTTGGTTTCAGTCTGCTTCTTTCGTAGAGAAATACAGTTTACTCGGTGTTTTCTAGTCTGTCCTTTAAAAAAGCATATATGCTGAAGGCAATCAAAATGATATTTGAAAGCTGCTATAATTGCTTCCATAAACTTGGATTAGGAGCTTTTAAGTTCCCTATGGATTCTGGAAACTTTACAAGCACTTGCTCAACCTCTGAAAGAAGAATACATTGAAAAAAAGAGAGGTGTTCTCTTGAGCAGTAAACAGGTGCAAATACCAAAGTGATGCAGTGGGTGATGTACCTGAAGATACTACCAGGTGGAGAGAACACCAATCTCACCAGTCTGAATGAGTTGTTGACTGACAGGTAGTTGGCCTTCAGGGGTTGGAAGCACCTTTTAAAAGGTAGCTAGAGGCTAAAATTGACTTAATGACAGTCTAATAATTAGCTTTATGAGGGCAGTTTTGAACTTGATAGCTGGTGGCCTTCTGTCTGATCCCGGCATCCTGGGCACGGTTATGGCAGGTATGCTCTGCTGTCTCTGGCTTTTGTGTTTCAGGAGTGCCGCACCAGGTGAGGGGGTAGCAAATCTGTGTGACCCTTTCCTTTTTCCTTTTTAGTGCTCTGCAGCTTAGAAACTGATTTTCCACACTCCAGCCTTTAGGTGGGATGACTTTGAATTCTGAGAGAACTTAAAGCCTAAAATAAATAATTGATGTCCCCGCACCACAGGATATTTGCTTGAGGAATTTGCAGTAAAATAGCATAGATGTTCTGAAACTCTTCTGGGAAAAGGATCAAGCTGTTTGCATACCTTAGTGCAGAAGTAAGGGAATATGAGTTGTGATGGGTTCTTTCCCAGCTGCTGGATGAACATTGCATAGGCTAGCATTTGGTTGTGCATATATCTGGAGTGGTGACTAGTACACAGATTCAAATATGCCTTTAATCACAGGGAATCTGTATCTTCAAAGAACATTAAAATAAGGCCAATGACTGTCACTTGCCTCTTGAGACAGATTGAGTATATGGCTGGATATGAGGAGAGGTACTCTTCCCATTTGAGGGAATTGAGGATGCTACTGTTGGGAAGATAGGGAAAGAGGAGGGCAGGAGAAGAGCTGAAGAAGCAAAATAGATCTGAAGAGCAATTGGAGTAAAGGTAGAATATGGAATACAAACTAGGGAAGAGAGAAATTGGATAAAATAATGTTCTAACAGGTGGAAGTAACTGGTCTTGAACATTATGCAGGCATGTTTGAAAAATTAATTTTAATTATTATTTAGTTATTATTTTAAATTTATTATTCAGTGAGCCCATCAGATCTGTGAAGCGACTGTAGTGCATTTTTATAGGAATTTGAACTTGTACTTGCCCTCTGAGTAAACCTAAATGTACTGAGCTCTAGTTGGCTGTGTTTTGCATTAAAACAAACAGAAACTGCCTGTTGTACCTAATTTTGTAATTGTCAACTGTTCACAAACAGTGCTGCCCAGAATTACAACACTCCCCTAGCTTGAGGTGGGAGAAAGAAGCTTTTAGCTTTAGGGTTATACTTTGTATTTCCCAGGGTCTTGCTTAATCCTAAAGTGAGATGCGGCTTGCTTTTAAGGACAGCTGAGTTTATGGTATGATCAAGGGACTTCAGACTCTGTAAAAAATAATGCTCCCCATTCAAGGTAGCAGTAATGAACATATGTCTTGCAGCCTTTTTGAGAGATTTTGTCACTATTTTTTCTTTAGCTTTTTTAGTTAAGTGGCAGAATCTCAGTGTTTATATTAATCCCTGGACTTCTTTGCTGTTCTGTGTTGTCTCTGCCCATTACAACGATAAATAATTCTTCATGTTTTCCTTTCTATTTCTGTTGCTTTGATTTCTATTTGGAAAAAAACCCAAATTGCCAGTTATATTGTTTCAAGAAATATTTTAACTAAAAAGAGGATTCTGTAGATACACTGCCATACAGCTAAAACAATCATGGAAAGACTTCCCAGTTCCTCCAGATTAATATGTGATTATAAAATTGTACAGGAATAGATCATCTTTCTACTGTTCACTGGAAGAAGACTGTTGGTGCCTTGTGTCTTAGAATAAATAATTGTTTTTTTTGAGTTGGAATATTTTTGATACTCTATGTCAGTTTATTAGAAAAAGTACCTGATTTAGGTGTTGGAGTTAATCACAAAAGTTACCCTGTTAAACTGCTAAAGGGTATGTGATCAGGCATAAGAAACACAAGACAAAATAAGAGCTGAAGTCATGCAATCAGAAGATGTAGGTGGCCTCTGGTAAAGAGTTCAGTAATAATTGTGATATTGAGATATCATAATAATTGTGATATTATAAACATTATCTTCAGGAAACTGCTTACCTTTTAGGAACAAAAATGTGCATGAGTGTAGTAAAGCATTAACAAGTCAGCATTTAGTGTTAGTATATGAAAAATTCTGTGCTAATGTGCTAATGTAACACTGAATTATATGCTTAAATGACTAAGATATATTACAAAAAACGTAATCTTGACACTGTCCTTGACACCCATCTGCCAAAACACTGAGGTTTTAACATCCTGTGAATCTGAAGAACTGGACAACTTGTGGAGCAAAGAAAAATTTGTAATTTTTTCAAGGTGCTTTAATTGTGATTGGTGATATGGATTTAGATTGTATGCATTAAATGCCTACAAATTGGACTTTAAACAGTGTATTCTTCTCATTGTTGCCTTTGCAACATGACAATTCCATCCACATCCCTTTGAAGGAGTTGGGAAGGTTGCTTCCTGCTCCACAAGACTTTTAGCATGTCTGAACTTCTTTTTATGCTTAGATTTGAAATACTTTTTGAAAAAGTTTTAAATCTGAATTTTGCATCAGAGTGTTGGGACAAAACAAATGAAAGTAATACCAGTTAGTGAATCTTAATTTTGGTGGAGTATCTTTTGCAATTTTTTTTTAATAGGATCAGGTTGACTTTTCCTTATTTTGGCTTGTTATTTGTTTCTTTCCCAGTCCAGTTACAGGGTGAGCAAATGCATTTGAAAGTATGTTTGTTGTAGTTTTTGAAGTGCAATATTTGAGAAATCTTAACTTTTAAGATACCTTAAATACATGGGCAGAAACTGACTTGTTAATGAAAAAACCACTTTTCTTAATTTAATTAATTAGTAAGACAAAACTTGTTGCTTTTATACCCTCTTGTTGCAAAATGTGTGTGTATATTCTTAACTGCTTAAAATGACAACTGAAACGTTTAAGTGGGGATGAAGCCTTTCATCTTTAGTGGCTTTCTAGAGCTTGGGGTGTTCATACTGCTCTGTACATGATTGATCAGGTGCTGTTGTGCCTAAGTACACTTCAGGTGGTTCTTTGTGGTTATGGTGCTTCAGGCTGGGTTTTCTTTGTTGCCACCTAAACTGGTCATTTTCTTGCATTGGAATCTAAAGATACGGAAAAGCCCCAAATAATTTTTCTTATAGTTCCTTTATTGTGGCCATGGATGCTGGTTCTTCACAGTCCGCAAATGCAGGGAGAGAGGGCATGGTCTTGTAGCAGGTTCTGCTGGTGGCTGGCTTGGTCTTCCCACAGCCTCCCAGGGCCCTGGAATGTGTCACTGAACTTAATCTTCAGAGGGCTCAGGGTGCCAACCCATGGCAAGAATTGCACTGGATCACTTGGTCTTAAAAGTGCTGCTATTTTCATGTCCAGCATGGCTTATCAGAGCAGACACCATTTCAGGGTCTCTCTGTGTTGCAGGTCTCAGCTCAGTCCAACACCCAACCATTGGGTGAAAGAGTTCTATTCTCTGCAGCTCTTGTCTCAAGATGAGAAGAGGTTGCATGCTCCAAGCCTGTCTTACATGTTGTACATCATAATATCATGTAGTATTGAAAGCTATTTTCAGACCATCTTGTAAAGAACAAGATAAATATTAAGGTGTACTGGCCCTGTACTGCTGCCCTGAAACTCAGCCCAAAGGTGGAGACAGCGCTGCCCAGATGTGGAGGACCCAGTAGCAGAAGTCTGGGTCAGAAGGCTGTAGAGCTGTTCAGCAGCAGAAATTTGGATGACAGCCTCAGAACCTCCTTGCTTTCGTGGCATTTCCAAGGCAGAGGGGAATACCAGTGAGACTGCTGTATTTGCTACTCCTTAGAACTAGCCATGTGCAAATGCTTAACGTGACCTTGTCTCTCGAAGAAACTTCTGTGGCTGACATACTGGCCAGTGACTCAGTTGTTTTAAGCTTGTTATTTCTGTTCACCCTAATTTGAGATTTGCCTGGAGAGAATGAGCCTTCATGAAGAAACAGATAGTCTTTTAGAGGTGTGTTTTACTCCGGGTAGAATTCCCTTGAGATGACATCAAGGAACCATAACTATGGTTGGTCATGCAGCCGGGAGCAGACAGCCCACTTCTAACCCAGGCTGCTTTTGCTGACATTGAAGCTTTCAGAGCTGGAGCCTGTGGCACAGAGGTGTGTAGATGTTTTGGAAGCAAGCTTTTCTAGACTCTTAAGTACCCAGAGTAATGTATAATTGAAATAGCTAAGCTTGTCATCTTCCTTTTCGTTCCTCTCCATCCTGAAGACCAAGCTCCTCATCACATCTAACTTATCACCTGTACTTTTCTGAAGTGGGTGTCCTGATAAGAGTATAAAGAAAATTAGATCATGAAATTGTATTTTAATAAGTTTTTATGATCTATTAAGCCAATCTGAAATACTTCACATTGACATTTTCCTCTCCAGTTTTGATTTAGAAAGTAAGAAATACCATACTGGACCAGGTATTTGGTGGTTTTTGTAGCCAAATATGTGGTGTTCAACAGTGGCAGTGACATTGCTATTTTGGGAGCAGAAATGAGTATGGCCATTCAGTGACTCACTGTCCAGCTACTTTTCTAGCATCCAGTCATCAGACTGGCACTATTAGAGGCTGCATCCTTGTCTGCTCCCTTTAGTATCTGCTCACAATCCTGGGGTAACAGATTCTTTGTCAGCTGTGTTGATCTTACCTACTGCTATCAGGTTTTTGTAATCTTGGAATTTTATTACACCATCCCACCCCTCATCATCTTGCATCCTATTTGAAAAGCCCCAGCCTCATCAGTCATTTCTCCCAAGGCAACTGCTCTCTTTAATCCTTTAAGTGACCTTTTCTATAGGTCACTTTTTTACCTTTTTGAATTATGCTTTGCCCTGCTTGTATGCTGTTCTTGTCTCCACACCTTAGTTTTTAAGATTGCAGTGTACTAAGTCTTTGCATGGCAGCAAAATTACTTTCTGCCTTGTTCTGAGTTCCTTCCTGTTTATGTCCAACATCTAGGTAACATTTTCAGTGAATTTTGCACCCTGAGCCTATAATTTCAGGACTGTTAACAATGACTCCAGATTCACTTCTTTGAATTGTAAACTTCATGATATAAATTCAGGATGGAAGCACAACTTAGATTTTCCTTTTCCGCCCTGCTACTATGTATTGTCTTAGATCTGCCTGCATTCTGCATTGAAGTTCATCTATGGCACTTCACTCCCTCAGTTTAGTGAAGGCCTTCCAGAGTTCATAGTCATTGCCATTGCAGCTGGCTGACCTGAAAAAGCTTAGCTTTATCTGCACACTTGGAGGATTTCACCGTGCACTTCTATCTAGGTCACTGAAGATGTTGAATAGAATGATTCCTGGCAATGCTGCCAGGTCAGCCCCAGTATTGTCTCTTTTCTACAGTAGAAAGTTGACTATTAAGTCTTACCATTCCTTCCTAGCCTTTAGCCAGCTTTTTGCCCATGACCTTGATTTCTTGACATAGTCTGGTAAAGGAGCAGCCTGAGTTATTTTGAAAGGCCAGGTATGTGTTTTCCTTGGTTTTCTTTTACCTGTTTGCTTGTAGTGCCAGCAGGGTTTCTCTTTGCCCAAGAGAACTTACTTCAGCTAGTTGGTTGCTGTGCCCTTAATATTGACAGTCTTACCATGGATGGAGGTAACATTTGTCAGTTTGTAGCTCTTAAGACTCCAACTGGAGCCTTTTTTTTTTTGGAGAGCCCCCTGGGCCAGTTGTTGAAGTACTTGAAAAAAGAAGTACTTGAAAAAAACTTGCGAGTAATGAGAAGTTTCCTGTCCTAACTCAGTAGGGCCAAAAACATAGGTTTGGATCCTGCAAGGTGAAAACTCAGTTATAACTAGAGCAGTCCTGCAGGCTTTTATCTGCATTATGTTATAGGGCATATTAGACCCAAACTGGGCACATTGCTTTATGTGTGTATGTGACCTGCAGTTCTAGTAAGTTAATACTGCATAAATAAATAAAAATAAAAAAAAAACAATTGCTGATCTGCTCCTAGCATTTTGGGCAAAGTCTTTTCTGATAGTGGCAATTATCTGTGTTAAGGCTGGCAAACCTCTTACCTCTTGCTGCTTTTTATTTTTTATGGGTACAGTTTTACATTAGTTTTCTGAGTGGGGAAGGCTGGTTTCATTTTCCTGCCTGACCTTGACCAGTTCAGAGCCCCATGCTAGTTTTTTTCCCACAGTTGCACTGTGAACCCAACCAGTGAGATGATCCAGACTTTAAAGTGTATGTTTTTAATTAAAAAATGTAGCTTGGTTTCCTTTCCTTCATTGATGTTTTTAGCATAACCACACAAACTGTTTCATCAGCATGATTTAGTGATGAATTATGGTAGTGGGGAGAGAAATGAGCGGCTGAAGTGTGTAGGAGACTTTAATATGACTTACCTATCAGACAAAAGCAACACACAACTATACTATCAACTCTATGTAAAACAAGTAAGTTCATATGTAAAACCAGCAAGTTACAAGTTCTAACCATGTTTTCATACAAAAATGCTTTGCAGTTGTGGGTGCTGTGATGATTGTGATATTATTTTCATGAAGTTTATTGCTACATTTTTCTGGGACAGTGTTGTTGCTTAAATGCAAGTATGTAATATGCAGTAAATGTTGACTTGTGGCCACAGGGTACAGTAATAGGATATTGAACTCCTGTAGCATTGCTTTGATCTAGAAAGACTTGTGTTGGTGACAGTAAGTCATTATTGAATCCTGATAGGAAGTATAGAAGACAGCAAATTGCTTTTCTGCTTGAATTAAGCTTTATGTTGCATTCAGATTGCTCCCGTTGATGCTGAAGTTGAAATAATAGAAGGTAAAAGAACATGTACTTGTAAAACAAAATACATTGTACCAGCATGTGATTACATACTTGGAAGGGATGTTGTAATGCTGAAGCTGAACTCCATCACATTGGAGGTGGGAATGATCGCTGTGAATCTCTGGAGATCAGCTTGGCTATTGGAAGCTTACAAGCATCTCTATATCCAACAATTTTTGTCATAAGGGAAAATTCCTGTTCAATGTTTTGTTTCTCATAATTGGACTGGCTTGTGGCGACTTTTTGAAACACAGATTGTCAGAGTTGTGTTGATCATGACCACAGATCTTTCTCTTAATCTGAGAGTATTTTGCAGACGGTGTTGCATCCATCTGTCCTATGTGGCTTCTGTGGGGACTTGATATCTGATGGAGCAAATGGTGGGAGAATGGATTATGAAATTGAAAGGAGTAACTTAGAACTATTAAAATCCAATATGTACGTAATTTACTACATTGAAAGCAACTGAATTGGTATTCTTAGGATTGGTTTTTTTTTTAATTGTGTAGAAACCTTATGAATTTTAGACCTGTTTATTCTGGTATCTGATGTTTTTTTACCTGGTGATGTTTCTTAGATTAGTGTGAAGACCTAAGACCCTTTATCATTTTGTTTACAGTCAGTTTTCAAAGCCTGTGTTTGGTAAATGCGTTCTTCTCTCAGCTGTACATCTTTCTGTTTTAGTATATCAAGGAAATAATGAACTTCTTGGTTTTAAGAAATGGCTGTATAGCTAATTTGACAGAGTTCTCTTGTTGCATAAGCAGCTTCATGCTTCCAAGTCTTAAAGGCCATAGGTCCCTCTAATGACGAAGGGCATTTTCTCCTCAGGATACAATTTCTAATTCTATAATAAAATGCCCTGGCTTTCCACTCTTGAGGCATAATTTTGTATCTAAATTCTTTAGTGATGAAGAGACCTTCTAAAGTACTTGGAATTATGCAGGAAGCCAATTTGTATTCATCCTATACAAGTATGATGCCTCATGTCCATTTCTTCATTAGATTCTGAGGAGTGATTGTGCTGCCCTGGCAAATGAGCTAAGAGTAAACGTAGATGAAGATCCATCATTGGGATAGATGATGAGGATAAATTATTAAACTAAAAGACCCATCTTTCAGTAATGTCAGTATTGCCATAATCTTTGGTGTTGGAAAGGCACTGAATCGGAGTTTGGGTATTTCCCAATCATCTACTGTTGGTGAACCCACACATTAACCACCTCTGATGAAGGGCAATATATATAAATATCCAAAGGTTTTAATTTGTTCCTTCATTTGTGATGCAGGCGACATGCATTACTACCAGTAGTTCATTAGCTGTCAGTCTCTTTGGATGTGACAAAGTGGAAGGGACAATATTTGGATTTAAAAGATCCTACTTTCAGGTCAGCTTACAGAGAAAATAAGTATTTTGAAAACATGGCTAATTTCAAAATTGTGTGCCAACTCAATTACATGTTTCAAAGAAAATACTGAGGAAAGAGCTGTCTCTCCCTAATTATGCACTGAATTGTAGTGCTGTTTGATTTTTATAAAAAATCTGAAATGAAATATTAAGTGTTTTCTTATATGCAAGTGTAAAGGAAAACAGAGTCCTGGGTTCATTTCTTGGCAGATAAAGGCCAATTACTGATTTGATTGTTATAAAAACATGTTTATTCAGAAGAATGTTTTTACTAATGGAAGAAAAAAAATTACTATTTTGTAATAACTTTAAGCTGAAATATGAGCAGTTTTTTTCTGCTTTTTGTAGGGTTTTGGTGTAGCTTTTTAGCATGATGAGTCTCATCTTGCCTTTGACGAAATCCTTCTGTGATAAGTTTGATTTATGCATTCATTATCTCTGCTACAGTGCCAGGCTGTAATTTCATTGTGGGTTTGTGGGTGAGTGGCTGCTACTACGGAAAATAATTTCTATTCAAGACTCTATTTCCTGTCTCAGCCAAAATGCGAGCATTCAAGCATATTCTATAAGCTCCTTCTCAAGAATTACTTTCTTCTCAACTCTTAGTCAATGCTATTTGATCTTTCTCTTATGTTGTGACCTTCTCTTGTTTCCAAACTCATGCTGTGTTTCTGATCTTATTTTATTTAGTTCATTTACAGATATCAGTCATCTTTGCATTATAATGTTTCTGTCCAATTTGAAGAAATTCAGAAAGATAAATTTCTGAACAAGGTGAAGAATAATCCCATGTAGTAAAAAGTGCCTGGATGCTGTGTAGTATGCACATGCCTTAGCCATACTGGACTTTGAACAGAATTGTCACTACTTGCTACTTACATGTTGTGGTAAAATTTCAGCTTTCTACTAGATAGTCCTGAGACTGATTTGATTTAGAGATGTCACTTCTCCTTGCACCTGTTCAGAAATGGCTGGTTGGCTTATTGTGTGTAGTACCTTCAGGTCTTGGGCTGGGTTTGCAAAGTCAGAAAGCAAAACGCAGAGATACTATGTCTGGTTTAGGAAGTTCCCAAGCCACCCATAACTGGGGTCTGGGAGAGTGTCCTGGGATAGCTGTCCCTGCAAATTTGTCCTGTTTTATACTTTCTTACACACTCACTGTTTACTGCTGTAAGACATGGAAAAATGGGAGGGATGGACCCATGCTTTCTCTAGTATGTGCTTTTTCTATCCTGATTGATATCATATTTGAGTATCTTTCTTTCATATGAGCCTTTCTAATAAAGGAATTGTGTTCTTCAAGGGCTTTGTTTGTTAGTTCCTGTCTACTGAGGCAAATAATTAAACCTTTGTCTGCAAGAACCTCGGATTGCCGCTCTGTTTTCACTCTCTTCTGGGATGGACGTTTCTTTTACTGTTCTGAAAGTAGCCTCCTTACCTGGACTAGCAGTATTCTTCAGTCATAGCAGCAATAGAGAAATATTAGGCTCCATTATCTCCTTCTAGAAATGGAAACCTTTTGCATGTACTCCCAGTTTTGGTTTCATAATGCCTGATTTATCTTGCCTGAGATTCCTAGGCTGAGGCTATTTGTAGGAAGAGAAGGAAGAGCTAGCAGTGTTGAGACCTCAGTCTGTTTTGTCTTCCCTCAAAGACAGTCAGGCTTCTAATTAAGGAAACTTGCTGCACTGCTGGCAAAAAGCCTCAGGTGCTTTCAAAACCTACATATATTTGGAACAGCAGCCCTTGAAAAACCTCCACTTCTGCATAGGTATATGACTTTTGCAGATACATATAATGTAAATTTTTATTGTCTTAAAATTTTTTCTTGGTTTTAGGTGTATCTTTTACTTAGTATTGCTTATTTTCTGCTTCACCATATCTTCAAGAGTGATAGTGCCTTTATCCTGTTTGGAGAGTGGCAGAATTAGGGAAAGGTTTGGTTTTACTAATTATTTTTCTTCTTGCCTCCATAATTGAGAGGAAGTTTTGCTGAAACAGTACTTCTCTCCTCTCTCTGTTACCAGATACCTGTCTTTATTTTTAGGGTTTCAAGCCCCAGCAGTCTTCCTTAACAAACAATTACAGGAACAGTTGGAAAATTTCAGCTATATCTGTAAGTTTTTTTTCCCCTGAAAGCATCATTCTGCTCATATGCTGGCAGAAGGGAATTAAATCCCCAGATGTGTGGGCTCATTCTTAAGAGAAGTATTGCTTTTGTTCATGTTTTATTTATGGAGGAAACTAATTCCGATTTAGTGGGATTTTGTTTTACTAAAACCTATATATTTATTAAAACATTTGGAAATATCTTCTCTGTAGTTTAAATTATATTATTGTCCTTTCACTGTGGGGAAAAAAATCTTAGTGATGTAGGTGCATTGTTTCTGTGGAAAAATAAACCTCTTAATAGATTTAAGAAGCCACAGGAAAAAATTATATTTTCTGATGATTTTTCTAGATGATTTTTCTAAACCATGTATTTTAAGGCAATGTAGTTACTCTCCAGAAGAAATGTCTGTGCTGGTGTAATGTAACTTGGCTTTTTGGGGCTTTTGATTTGTTATTGGTTTTTTTACCCATAGCTGAAGTATTTTTGGGTTGACAGTATGAGCTTGTATTTTGCTTTAAGGAAGCAGAGGATGTGGTGCCCAGATTCCTCCACCTTGGTTCACCCAAGCCTGCAGTTTGGCTGCTTCAGCCTGTCCTTGGCACAGGATGTCATCGCAAGGAGTTGCTGTGGCCTTGCTGCCTGCTTCCATCTCCTTCTGCTGCCAGCCGGAGCACTGACACTGCTGTGGGCAGGCAGTTTTGTTCCCCCAGAAGTAGTTCTGGCCCAGCTCACCTTCAGACAGCAGCTGTTTGATACCTGGTACCAGGGCAGAGCGGTGTCAGGGCACAAGGAGGGGTGGGAGGGCCAGGACTGCCCCTCCAACGCAGCCTCCTCTTCAGGCTGCAGCTCCACCAGTGACTCCAAGGGTGTGGCTTTGTGTCACCCTAGCGCGGCTTTCCTGGGAGTACAGGCAGCAAGGAACTGTCTTGTTCTTGGTTCTTCCCATATCAGATCTAGAGACTGCCATCCTCAAGATGAGTCAGTCCAGCTTGCTGATTTGAGGCCTGCTTTGTTTTGGAGATGGATTAGTTCGTCAGATCAGTAGGCTAAACTGACTCATCTTCAGGATACGAGATTGCCAGATTTCCTATGGCAGGAACATGAAGGTAGGAAGCAAGACCATCTTTTTTTGGCAGTACCCCCCACTTTGATCAAATTGTATATAATGTGAAAATGAGCTGTAGTTTCTCTGGTTACCTTAAATAGCTTTAGAGATGTCCAACACTTAGTTCTCTTGCTCTACTATTTTTGTTACTTTAAAAATAAATAAATTTAAAAAAGCAGGACCTGCCAGTGATGAAAAGCTTATGCATCTGGCTTCTAAAATGCTGCCTCATCTGTAATAAGAGCTCCCTCACCAAGATAGCTACTCCTGCCACAGAGAATATCTGCAGTGCACTGATGGCATGCCTACAGTTTTTTTAATGTTAATTGAGATAACGTTCTCCTTGAATTCAAAACTGTCTTTAACCTAAACTGACTTGTTCCATTTCTGTGCAGTTCTGTGGCGTAATCTGAAGCAGTAATTTGGGATGGATGCGTAGGCTGTGTAGTCTCTTAAAGCTGGTCTGTGCTCTGCAGCATGAATTGAACAGTGCAGCTCAACTTGATTTTGAGCTCTGGAGAAACAGTTGCAATGCCTCTTTCAGTTTTAGAGTGATGTTCAATCACAGGTCAGGGCTCATTTTAAGGGTTCAGATTAGCAGATTGACTATTACTGACTTTTGACTTCCCCCCACCATTGTACTTCCCAAACGAAGTGGATGTTGGTTTTGAACAGCTGGCAATTCCCTTACTCCTCCAATCTTAAAACATAGGCATCAAATGAATGCATTTTTGTAACTAACTTCATCTGTCTTTCTATTTGGGTTTTGGTTACTGTCTCAGATTCCAAATGATCTGTTTCTCACTGTGATTTTGATCTGTCTGATTCACTCTGTAGGCTGGACTCTGGGTCTGAGATGCTGTTTCCTGGTGGTAGAGAGAATAGCATGACAAGTACATGCTGAATTTCTGTCCTGTGTTCAGTGAAGTTGAAGAGTAAGAAAACATCTCAAGTCCTAATATGACAGAACATAATTATGGAGTACTTGGGAGAAGGGAGAAATTGCAAAGGGAAAGGTAGAGTCCTATGATATTTCAGAGAGTAAAATAATGTATTAGAATTCAGGGCTCTGGCTGGGAGGAGATCTTGGTCCTGTACCCTGCCAGGAAAACTTTGCAGGTTAAGCAGGTGTTACTGTTCTTTGTACCTGGGTTTTCAAATCCACTTGTGATACGCATAAGTACAGAAATTGCTCTTCTTCTTTTAGGCAAAAAAATCAAGGTTTGTGACAGCTTTATGTCTGAAAAAATTCAGCTTTGTGTCAAGGACTGGCTGCTGCAGTAGATAACTGCAGCAGTGTAGTAAAGGGACCCTGCCAGGGAGACTCCAGCAGATGTGGAACTACATGGTTCTTGCCCTGCTAATTCCTCCACAGTCTGGCAGGGCTTGCAGAGACCACAGAGAACTATCTGGAGGCTCTGCCTGCCTGGGCTGTCTGCGGAAGTGGTGACAGCGTTTCATGCCCTGGAGAACGTGTTTGTGGGGTCTCTCAGTTCAGTGTTAATCTTAAAATTAATTACAGTTGTGCTTGAAATTCTCTTCTCTTGCTTCTGCTTCTTTCCTCTTTTTAATGTTAGCATTTTTAGGGTTTGGAGCATTTGGGCTTTTTTTTCACATCTCTTTGCTGTTCTTTACCTTCACTTTGTTTTCTTCTTTCTTTAATCTATTTTCTTTTTGGTCCTTCCTATCTGGTGCTGTGCCTAGCATAGTGGAGTTCTATTCACACTTCATGCTTAAGCACTGCTTGAAAGATGATTTCTGCTGGTAAACCCCAGTAAAAGACTAGAGACTCCCTCCAACATGTATTAAGGTGCTCTTATTTTGTTGAAGTGTATGGTAGGGAGGGTTTTGGCAACATGCAATTACTGTAGATTGCTGTTTTGTGGGTTTTATTTAATGGCACAATATTATGCATTTGAAACATTTTAGTGGATGCAGAAACAGTGTGAAAAGGAAAAAACTAGTGATGATGTTTGTTCCTAGGGGTCAGGGATGTCCTGGTCTGGGTGATGTATGTGCATTTAACGGGATTCAAAAACTGTGACAAATGCTGTTAGAACTGAGCCAGTTCTGAGGTCCCCAGCAAGCAGCAAGCCTCCTACTTCAGAAGTTTACAAGAAACTGCTTTAGAGAAAGTTTTGCAGGTCATACCAGATATTTTGATGGGGAGATTTTAGACTTTCTAGGAATTGCCCAAATTTGCAGTTTATCATTTGTTAGTCTTCAAGGGACAGGAGATATCGAGTCTCTGACAGTGCTCTTAAAGTAGGCGTGTCAGTACGTGACCCATGATGGGTTCAGTAATCAGCCTTGCTGGAAGACACTGGTAGACTCGTTGAGGGTCGACTGTTGAATGGCACTAACAAGTGGGTAAATACGATCTGTTTGTAACTTGGGGTTCTCTGGTGCCGTGTCAGGGCTCAGTTACAGGGGTTTTATAAGTTATTACGTGTCAGCTGAACCGCTGTAGCTGTTGGCAAATATTAGTTAAATCATGTTCCCTGATCATGTAAGAGAAAGGAACAACTAAAGGAAACTTCAGCTAAGAAATCCTTATACTGTATAGGCTGAATTTCTCAGCTAGCAATTAACTCAGAGCTATATAGCAAAGGAGAATACTACTGAGGACACAGTCTTATGCTAAAATGGTGATGTCATACTGTTTCTGCTCACTCCCTATCTCTGTCCTTGTCTCTTGTGCTGTGTTTAACCTGTAAGCTTTTTGGGCCAGAAATGACCTGAGCCAAGATTATAAAAACGGAATCTGTTATGATCGCTTTGGTTCTTGCTTCCTAATCTGTGGAATCACCTTATCTGAATTTAAAGCTGATTTATATAGCTAAATAACTTCTGTGGGGTGGGTTTTTCTGCATGTGGGTGGAGAGAGAGAGGAGAACAGAAAGAGTGCCTACTAAAAATAACCTGTTAACAAGCATGAGACTGCTTATGAAACCTCACTGGCAGCCAGTGTTTAGATTACCTTAATTGTATGTTTCTGTATTTTTTTCCAAAGCAGAAATCTAAATACAGGCATTCTGGTGGATATTTTCTTTAGTCACAGAAAAAAAAGATTCTTTTAATGGTACTTCCTAAGGTAATAGGGCAGAGTTTTCCCCCCACCTGCGTGTTAACTGC
Source organism: Xenops minutus (assembly GCA_035221455.1). NCBI lineage: Eukaryota > Metazoa > Chordata > Aves > Passeriformes > Furnariidae > Xenops > Xenops minutus. The sequence goes on along the minus strand of JAWWEE010000001.1, from coordinate 25,465,117 downwards.
AGTTTGGGAAACCTCTCCTGTTTAGAAATTTACTGTCTTGGTCTGTGTTTGCCATGACAGAAAGAGTACTTGAAGCAAGTTCTGTGTTAAATGAGAGATGGTTAACACAGGTCTTAAATGTGCCTCAGAAAGGTGTGGGCACCACATTACACAGTGGTAGGGGGGACAGCTTATAGCAAATTATTTCTTCAGACACTGCAAGTAAACATCCCTTCTGGATTCAGCTGTTTGGTTTATAAATCAGTGGGATGGGAACCTGCTGGGATTTCGTGGTGGTCAGTTTAAGCAGCTGACTGTTGGAATCCCATCTGCCAGGGCTGGATCCAGGGAGGTCACCTGATGGTCAATGTGATAAGCATCTAGACTAGATCAACAGGGATCTTCCCATCCTTTTTCCTTTTGTGTTTTTTTTTTCTTTTTTTGTTTGTGTGTTTTTAAACTGTTCACATTCAAGTTTGTGCTGGAGTAGAGTAGCACAACTGGGTGGCCAATGTTGTGCTGTGCTCACTTCAAATTCCTTATTTAAGATAGAAAAACCTGTAGAAAGTCAATGCCTTAGAACTTCGTGTGACCTTGTAGTGGACGTTTTAAAAACAAGCTTGTCATGTGAATTTTCTGGGACCTGCTCAGTACCCTGTTCATTTTTTAAACGCTTGTTTACAGTGTTTAGCATTAAGCTATCAAAGAGAGTGAATTGAATACCTCCTCCAAAGTCTATGAGTACCTCTAAAGAAAGGCTTAAAGCTCCAGTGGCATTTTAAGTGTCTAAACAGAGACACAGTAAATGCAGGGGCCCTTCCGTTAAATTTTAGTTTGGGGGGGTTTCCCCCAATAGATAAATAATAGGGGGAAGATGTCCCTGCATCTTCATGTAATTTCATGTGTTTATTATATCAAATATAGTCATATGAGGCATGTCATTACTTGTTACACTTCGCTGAAAATATTTAGTTTCTTTTTTTTTAGTGACACACTGACCTCAAAAAGGCATGAAGACAGAGATCAGTTGAGTTACAGAGTTTCATTTTTATAATAAAGTTATGTTGCATTTCTGAGCTGTTTATTGCTTCTTTTGTAGTGATAATATGGTTTATTTTGCTAGACAGAAGTCAGTCATTGATACTGTGTTTAGTTTTTACTCCTATTTTTTAGTTCTCTCCTGCATACACCTAGCACTCAATACTTCAAATTTGTATTGCCATTTTAGAAGCTGTTGAGGAAAACATAGTTACCAACTGTTTTTTTAAGGTTACAGGTTTTGCCTTCTTCAAGGTTTTGACATGCAAAAAGCATTGCTGTCGTTTTGGTGCAAGTGGAATGAATATTTTCTTTTTACTTCCTTTGTGTCCAGCTAGAGGCAATGGCAACTTTGATTTCAGGGTGGAGTGTTTTAAAAGCCTCTTACCTTAGCTGTTGAAATCATCGGATTATTTGTCTCAGGATTGAAAGGAAGTGAATTGACACATAATTAACTGCAACTATCATTTGATCATTAGCTATAAAGTCAAAGAATGACCTCTCATTCTTCACCTTTTCATTGTTTATCACTTTTTGTCGTGTTTTTGTTTAAATTGCATGCAGATTTTGACTGTTGGGGAAAGGAGTGTATTCAATATTGAGCTATGGCACCGTTGCATTAGTGCTGAGTTGAAAGAAATGTTTTATGTAGGTATTGAACCTTTCTGACCTTCTTAAGACCCTAAGAATTGTCATGTTCGTCCTGTGCAGGCTTTCTTATTTCAAGCCTAGCGGTTGCAGTTCAGCAGTACTTTTTGTTTAAGAAAAGATTCCAATCTAAAATAAAAATCTTTGTTGCAAAAATAACCTTTTCTTTCAGAGTTTTTAAAAAGGAAATAATTTTTTTCTAAATTTTGTCCACCCACACTTCTGTTCCAAACTCTTGCAGTTTCTGTTTCTAGTCATTATTTGCAGTATGTCCTCCACCTGCAGATCAGAGCTCTCTCAGAAATGTCTATTCCTTAAATGGGCTTTTGGATATAATCCTCCAGCTTTCTCTTTGGCTTAAATTGTTTGAGCTCTTAAGTCTCACTCAGAGTAATGTATTTTTTTCTGACCTTATGGTATCTGAGGCTTCTTTCTGAATTTGTAATGTTTTGAGTCGTCACTCCTGAATTTTAGCTATCAGGAGTGAACACACTATTCCAGTAGCTGTTCAATGGGTATGAAATAGGAAAGAGATTATTTTTAATTTTTTTTGTGTCTGTCTGGTGTTCCCCTGCTTATACATCTAAGGATTGCTTTAGGTTTCAGTAGCAATGTGTGCTTCTGTCTGGCATGTCTTGCAAGTCAGAGTTGGTGACTCCACTGTTCAGGTGGCTTTACTTGATTTGGCTGTATGGCCTATTATCTTGGGTCATGGATCCCTCTGCTTAATTTGTGCCTGGGTTACTAAGGGAGGTCACCTGCTTTTTCAGTGATCTCTACCCTGTGCATAACCCCCTAAATCTTATGTCCGAGAACTTCATAGCTTTTCTTTCAGGTTGTTGTTAAGAGCAGTAAGTGTGAGGGCAAAAATTAATGCTGGTGGAGCCTCCTACTATAGTATATTAGACCGTAGTCATGTTGAAACTTAGAGGCTACTGTGTTATAATTTGATTAATAATCATTTTTCTTTCTATATATATGTTTCTTCATTAATTTGGGATGTGATGGCAAGTCACAAACCCTGTAGAAGTCATAGTGGTCTTGCATCAATGTTTTTTTCTTCTGTTTTCCAAATGAACCTGTAGTCTCTTTAGCAATACGGAGTATAACAATCTGATCCCTAGAAACTACCTTACTGCTTCTTTATTCATTATCAAAGTAATTGGTATAGTACCTAAGCTCAAATTGTTGTCAAACTTACAGGACTGTATGAATCATCCCATCCATCTTTGAAGTTCTCTGAGTGTTCTGATTCCTTTCAAAAGTCACTTATCAGACTTCTTAGCTAGGCTCTTCCAAAATCCTTGGATACAAATCATGAGATCCTTCTGATCTCAAGTAATGTCTGATGGCTGCTCATTTATTGCAGTATTCAGTTACAGTCAAGAAGTCAGATGACATTTCCTGTGCTAAAACAAGTGTTTGTGTGTGTGTGTATATATTTAGTGAATGCATCTGCCTTATCTGGGTGATGATTGGCACACTTACAGGTTTTTGTTCAGTGTTTGACCTGAACTATTTTTGGAATTTCAAGGACTCCTTTTGTTTGGGGTAAATTTAAAAACCAGAACACGTATTTTGTATAACTCCTTTCTTAAATTCCAAGTTTTCCTGATTTGGTCCATGAATGTTCATTTCAAGAAAGCTGGAGAGGGGCTTTTTACAAGGGCATGTAGTGGTAGGACAAGGGGGAATGGATTCAAACTGAAAGGTTGATATTAGATGCAGAAATTCTTTACTGTGAGAGTGCTGAGACTTTGAAACAGGTTGCCCAGAGAAGTTATGGATGCCTCATCCCTGGAGGTGTTCAAGGCCAGGCTGGATAGGGCTTTGAGCAACCTGGTCAAGTGGAAGGTTCCCTGCTAGTGCTGGACGGATTGGAACTAGATAATGTTAAGGTCCCTTCCAACCCAAACCATTCTCTGATTCTATATGATTCTAGGATTTTATCCTGTACTGTCTTCCACAAGATAACACTTATGCAGTTCACTGATGAAGAAAAGAAACTGTCCATTAAAACAGGTCATAAATACCATTTTATACTTTCTCCCCTGTACTGGCTCATAATTGTTAGCTCTTTGTGAAACTAACTTTTAAAAGTATGTAGTAGGAAAAATAATTAGAAAAAAAAATTAGCAGTGATTTCTACTGCTGACAGTGTCTTTCCTCAAGTGTACATTGGCCACTTACTGAAGACTTTCAAAGCAGTTGCTGACCTCCTTCTTCCTTCACATGCCATGAACAGATACCTAATAAGCCAGTTGGTTTATTTCATAGCCATGTCTGATGATCAGCACCAGCTCCTAGCAGATGACTTTTCATGTGCTTTCTATTGAAACATTTTTTTCCACGAAGTAGTCAGATCTTTTGACCTTTTACATATCCATGACTGAAAGGAGACAATGCAGTTCTGATAGACTTCTATCCCCTTCTGGTCACTCATTTCTTTCTAGGTAGTTGTGTCAGCTGCTGGTTGTAACCTAATCCAGTTGGCAGTAGATCCAGCAGTGTCAGGTTTCTGTGGAAGTGACTTGTTGACTGGATCGAGCATTGAGCAAATTAAGATGAAACAGTGTGGCGAAGGAGAGAAGTAGTCAATAGTTACTTAATCTTCAGCCATGTCTTAATAGAGAGGTGACACTGAGATTTGAAACAGGCCAGTGAAGATACCTGAGGTAAGTGAAGACAGACAGCTACCTGACCTCAGACAGTGTAGAGAGTCTGTTGTAGGTCTGTCAGGTTTTCTTTTAGGACTTAAAAACAACCTAAGTAGCATCTAATGGAAGGACCTGTGGGCATGCCGGCAAGGAGGACTGTACCAATTGGAGGAGGGAAGCACGAGGAGATAGGTAAAGTCAATAGAAAGATGAAAAGGTGGAGTTTATATACAGCACAAAGGATTCAGCTTGCATTTGAAGTAGGAATAAAACTGCTGTAAACATCCTGCTAATTCATTGTTTCTTCCCTTTGACTGTAAAACATCTAGAAGAGGAGGAAGAGGGTATATATATAGTTGAGAGAAAAAGAATCCTAGATCTCTGACTATATCCACATTAATGTGCATTTGTACTGCTCAGTCAGAAGCTAAACAGGTAAAGGGATGTAGGGCAAGCACAATTTTGGATCTTTTCCAGGCCCATTCAGTAGAAGGTGTGTGGGAAGTTCTGATCAATAGCAAAGGATGCCTTTAATGGTCTCTGAGGGCTGAGGTGAATGTTATTGAATGACAACTACAGCATACATGCAGTACACTTACCAAATAGTCAGCTTTGAGCTAGTGGTAGGAATCTGTAGCTGGCAGGGTATTTATGTGCCAAAATGCTTGTCCAGTAACAGAATTCCTTGTCTCACCTGGGTAAAACAAAAAATATCAATCACTTTTTTTTTTCTTTTGAGATGCATGTCTCTTGTTCCAAAACCATACAAATATTTCATTAAAATGATACTGATCCATATTCATTTTAGTTTAATTGGTGAATTGTACAAACAAAAGACAATTGAATATATTCAAGTTTTTTTGAGTGTACAAGATTGAATTAAGAATCAGCTTGAAAGGGTAAGAGGCCATTTGCATTAGGTAAAATGGTGGCATGAGCCATTCTAAAGTTATACTAAGATACTGGAAATTAGAGTTATAGTTTGCACTGAGGCTCTGATAAGCTGTGGTCTTCTAAGTGGAAGACTTGTGCTTTTCTTGCCACAAACTGCTGAGTATTCTCTGCTTTCCAACCATGGACTTTTACTAAAGTTCTCGATATGATCGTCATGTGCTAAAGGTAGAAGGTGAGCTAGAAAGATCAGAGCATTTGGAAATTGCAATATCTGTTATTTATTTTCAGTTGCACATCAGACTTGTGGAGTAACCACTTCATAAAAAAAAAACCCACTCAGCTAGCACATCATGTGTGTTAAGCATCAGTATCTTGTGAGGAAATGCTCTTAAGAGTTTTCATGAAATGTGCCAAGTGAAAATAGAAGTGTACTACAATGTAATACGTATTTGTTTTTACTCATGCTTCTGTCCTGGGTGTTACAAAGGTGGTTGGCCTAGATGGTAGTTCTGGAGTCACATGAATTTGCTTTTTTGTTACAGTAAAGCCAAGGTCGTATTGCTTTAGGCCCCAAAAAGCTGCAGCTTCTGGACAAATGCTGGTGACTATTTTCATGTGAGCTGTGCTGTAAGAGCTGTTTAGTATTTTGGTGTTTGACCCTTCCTTCTTTCGTTTTTAATGTTCTAGTGCTATTGTAGACCTTAGAATCAAAGGTGTTGAGGGTATTGTGTGTTTGATAATGCCTGCTTATCCACTGGGGACACTAGGTCTGACAGCCCTATAAAAAAAAAAAAAAAAAGAGGTGAAGGGGATGAGATGAATGTCTAGGCTTCTCATTAAGACTGGCTGTGGTATAATGCTTCTTGGTGTTTGCTGTTAGGAGGCTGTTTGGAGGTACTAAAGATTTCTGGACAGAGGTGTTTCCTTTCTGCCATCTTGTGTCATGCTGAGGCTAAAACCAGCTTTTCTGAAAGCTGTTTAGTGAATTCCTTTAGATGTTGTTTCGCTGAAAACTCAACTCTTGTTGTCCAGACAATTAAAACTGGGATAACCATTCTGAACTGTGTATGGTCTTGTAAACAGTACATACATCTGTGTAGTGCAAGGAGTAGCAAAACAGGCATGGGGCTTCTGTATGCTGCTGTGATACAAACACATGATTTGTGTACTTTGAGAAACAGTGGGATGTGTTACTCTTGGGGACCAAAGCTGTTAAAGGTGCAAGATGAATTTTACCCCTGTGATCCCTCAGGTTCAACTATTCTGTAATGAAATACATCAGAAACTCTAACAGGTTTGATTCTTTAAATGGCGGAGTCATTATGGTGTCTTTCGTGGATGGGTTTGCAATAGTTGTTATTGAAAGAAGGAAACAGAGAAACAGCTAGGATGTTTAATGCTATGTAACATTCTGGTAGAGAAACAAAGTAATTCTTGGTGAAGCGATTAAAGTGTCCTCATTACACTTTAAAGCACTGAGGGTTTCTAGTTAGGGGCTATTTTTCTCTGGACTTAAAGTGTGTAAAACAGACTGGCTTCTCATTTGAGCCCTGGAGAAATTGGCCAGGTCACTGCATCTCCACACTGGGACAAAACACTTCAAGTGGCTTGAAATTCAGGGAATTCGTTGAAGAGAGGGCTCCTAAGTTGTACAAGTTGCAGCTCTGAAGAGAGTCCTTAGGGCAGATTTCTTGATCCCAAGTACTTCAAATCTCAACCAGTGTTGCCAGGGACAATTATTTTTACCAGTAAGATTTCATTAGTTTTGATTTTTGGAAAAAGGGAGAACAAAACTCATTAACAGTAATCTTAATACTCCAGCCTAGTGACCCTCCGATGGCCCCCCACCATGCCCCAAAAAAGCCCCCCCCAGAAGCAGGCAGCTAGGGAGATTAGCTTTTATTTGATGAGGATTGCTGCAGTAAAACAGATGCAACCTATTTGTGTGTACTGAGTTAGAATGCTAATCATAGAATAGTTGGGCAGATAAAATGCAGGGCTGCTATGAGAGTTACACTTTCAAACTTGTTTACAAAAAAAAAGGATTTCTTTTTTTTCCCTGGATTCCTTCCATTTATTTCTTAACAGCTATCAAAGAGGAGAGTGAATTTTCCATGCAGCTTTAGCATGCTTCCATTTATGCTCCTCTTTCTCCTTATGAGCAGACATTCATCTCTCTCTGGTTTTCCTTTACATCCCTCACTGTGTTTTCTCTTCAAATGTATAAATCTGTATCTCAGATGTGTATATATATTTGGTATCTCATCTTCTCATGACTATTTTGGGGAAGGGCTATACCTACTCTGTGTTGCTTGGCAAGTACTTGGCACTCTTTATTTATTTTTTCATTTGAAGAGCAGTTGGAGTCATAAAAGCAAACAATTCCTAAGAACCTAAAAGGTAACATGAGATGAGTAGCAGTTAATGTGGGTCTTTCAGGAGCAAATCATGCCAAGCCAACCTACTTTTCTTCTGAATCTTACAGGTACAGAAGAAGAAGTAGTACATGTGTGTATCTTGACTCTGAAGTTTTCAAACTAATTTTCTCATGAGAAGTCTAGGGAAACACTGGACTACTGGAAATCCCCTGAAAGGCAACAAAATGATTTGCTCATTTTGTTTGAGGATAACAGGCAGTTCAAGAAAAAAATAGGATGAGATATTTCATGGGGTTTTGGAGGGCCTTTAAACAGTTTCACAGAATCCACTGGTTTTTACCAATTTGTTAGGCAAACTTAGTGTAGCATCATGAAATGGATCTCCCGATGGTGACTGTGCTTGAAGGATGTGACAAGCTGGCAGGAGTGTGCAGTAACCTTGGATGCAGTTCAGCCAGGACAAATGCAGCATATTAGGCTTTGATAAGAGCAATCAGGTGTGTGAGTGGAAAGTGGATGAGGATTGGACAGGCAGCAGCTCTGCAGAGGAGAGTTTGGTACACAAACTGGTCATGAGGTTGCAGCATTGCACAAGCTGCAAACATTGTGCTGGGCAGTACAAACAAGTGTGTTGTAAGTTAGACACAAGAAGTCACCAGCATGCTGGGTAGAGCTGAGATAAGCTTCTATTGCAGTCTTGTTTTCAGTACCATACCTGAGAGATTTTTAGCAGTGAGGGGAGAGGTTCCCCAGGGAGAAATAACTTCTCAGTCGTGGTAACCTTTTTGCAGCAGGCCCTCACATACTTGAAGGAGGGGAAAGAGAGCAGGGGGGAACTGTATAATTTTCCATGCCCTCTGGGAGCAGAACAAGGATTATTTCACCTAAACTGCACTAAAGGACATTGAGCTATCTGTTGTAAATATTTTTCTAAATGCATGAATAAGGGAGGTCTGGAAGAGACTACAATGGGCAAGGTTGTGAAGGGAAGCTTTCTTAATAAGCAGATGTGATCAGCATCTCTTGAGTGCAGTTTCAGTAGAATTGCAGTGACTGCTGTGGACCAGCAGGTTCTGTTTTTTCTTGCAGCCCTGTTTGGTTCTGTAACCTTAGCCATCATAACTGAAAGGCGATAAATGCCCACAGCACGCTTGTAAAAGCCTAAAGCTTTGATCCTATTGCAAACAAAATGAGGCTTTGAACAAGGTGAAGCACTGTTTGTCCTAACAGTGGGACTAAGAGTAGGTGACTTGGTCTTTCAATGGGAAGTGGCTGGCAAAGTGCACGTGTGGTTGACTGTGGACTGCTGAAACCCACAGCTGCTGCACTGAAGCTCATCCATCTGTGCAGCTGCCACCATGATCATGCATAGTGAGCTTGTGTCCCTGTCCATGTTCTGGTGTGTGTTGAGATGCTACACAGGTGTTTGCCATCATCATCCTTCTCCCCATTCCTTCTCCTGCCTCAGCAAGTGCTTCCCTTCTTTACAAGGAAGTCCAGGCATGGCAAAAGGGAGGGGCAGGACCACACCATGTGATGCGGTCTGAATTCTACTTCAGGTGTGCACAGCCTGGTTTGACAAAGGTTGTTTCCTGGTGTGTGTGAGCTGAAGCTTTATATGTGGGTGGATGTCTAACAGACTTTCAGTTCTCCTGGATTTTGTTGCCTGTAAAAGTCAGTGCTACTCTGCCAGCTGTATTGACAGTTTGGTTTCTTCAGTTATAGGAAAATATGGGAAAATGCCTCATTTTGGTAATAGAAACAACACTGTTTAATACTGCTTACTTTATAATCAGATGTAGGACTAAGTACTTCTTCATGCATCACATTTTATTGCTCAAGTGTTTGCTTCTGGAAAGCAATAATCTAGATTAAAAATTGTTACCACTGAATATATTTTGGTAAGAAATATGCTCAGTGTTTTCTCTGCATTTTGTCAGTTTTCTATTTTTCTCTGTAGTATTGAAATACACATGTTGATTTAAATCTTTGTCTAACCCTCTTATGTTTCAGTCTTGTTGGTTGTCTTATTTAGGCATGTGTTTTGATTATTTGTGTATCTCTTGCTTCCCAGGAGACAAAGATGGCAGCAAGGTGACTACAGTAGTGGCAACTCCTGGACAAGGTCCGGACCGACCACAAGAAGTTAGCTACACAGACACCAAGGTTATTGGAAATGGATCTTTTGGTGTTGTGTATCAAGCCAAACTCTGTGATTCAGGAGAGCTCGTGGCCATTAAGAAAGTCCTGCAGGATAAAAGATTTAAGGTGAGTCTATGCATAAGTTCGAAATATTTTCTTGAATGTTATCTCATTTTCCATGTCTTTGATTGCAGTGTTTTTGATTTTCTTAGTTTATTATCACTGGAGCATATAAATGCACATGAAAATTTTCAGGACTAAAGATTAAACAGATAATTTATGCTAAAGGGATATAGTTTAACTTGAAAATCAGTGAGTCACTGTTGTCATGATTATTTAGATTAGTGCAAAGTAGGAAACTAAAAATCTTGATTTGTTTCCCAGTTGCAGGCCAGATTTTTCTGACAGTGGGGTGTGGAAACAAGGAAAGAGCTTGTCTTATGCTTAGTTTTTTTCTACCATAGATTCTTCTCCAGTCATTAGTAATTAAACTGCTGGAAGAAACAGAAGCCCTTGGGTCTTATTCTTAGTTGTTGCACCTATAACGTGAAAGGCTACATTTGAATAAATCAGAAATTCCAAAGGCCAAGTATGAAGATAAGGAATACTGAGCTCAGGGTTTGGACTGAAGACAAGTTACTTCCCTTTGTTACCAGGTTTATAAATGTGTTCTGTCCTGACTGGTTTTAATAGACTAGTGATTCTTTATTCTAAACAAGTGGCCTTCCAAAGAGAAACACTTTTTCTTGGTGATACTTAAACCAAATGAAAGGTAAGGACAATCAGCCACCTCTCACTGCTGTTAGTCCTGTGCTTGGTACTGGATGTCCTTGACTGCTTTCCCTTGTAGTCGAGTGGCTTGCAGATCAACTTATGCAAGCAACGCATGATAGCAAAGGTACTGGTTTAACATTTCTTTGTTTTATAGTAAGACTTCATGCACAGCTACCTTCAGTGCTAATATTTGTGGTTTGTGTCCTGTTTTGGTAGCAAAATCATTCTTTTGAAGTGTTCTGAAGGAACCTGGTGTATGCCTTTCCCTTAAGTCTTGAAATTTGATGCCGTCATCACCACAGACATCAGCATATCACAGATGAATTAGGCAAAAAATGGAAGGGAAAAGATATATTTAAATTAATGCAATCATGCAGCGTTGTTTGCTTCTAACTGAGAAAGGCTGTAAAGCTCCTACATTGTTCTTATATCTGAGTTATTTCTGGACTGTATTATGGGTTGAAGGTAATCAGTAGTTGGGAAGTATGCAATATGGTGGAAGGGTGTGTTATTTTAGAAGAATGGAAGAGGTAAAGCAGAAAGGTAAAAGTAGAAGCTCTAGACCTAGCCATGCTTAAGGCTTCTTGTCCTCTTCCCATTGCATAGGTTTAGGTGGAGGGCCAGGATATTTCCTGTACCATGTCATGCTTAGTAGACATCTGGTGGTGCTTTGGACCACAATCTGATTTTTTCAGTCTTGTAACTGGGGTTATGTATTCATGTAATGTGTCAAAATGAAGACCTGGCAGAGCATTTTAGTTTCTGATCATGAGATATTAAGAGTTGGGACATGTTAATTTTTTTAAAAAAATGAATCTCTTTATAAAATGTAGGTGTTTGTTTGGTTTTGTTTTGGTAGTTGGTTCAGTGACATTTTGTTATCTGACTATATATCCTTTTTTTGAGTGTTTTGTTAAGTAATTTGAAAAAAAATTGTATCTCTTGAATATTAGCCCTCTTTTTGTTAAAGCTAAACTGAAACGCTAAGTAGGGTGTTTCCAGCTTGTCTACATTTGATGATACAAGCTGAAAACATCCAATACCTTGAGGCGTTAATATCCCTGAAGAAGGTGTAATTAATGGTTAAGTTCATGTGTAGATTTACAGATGGATAGCATGAATTAAAAAATACTTTTCTAAGCTTCCTAATTTGCATGGGTTACATCTATAGTTGTACCCAAGTTACGCGTTTTTTCATGCTCTTATCCCAAATTTCTATCCTCACTGCACAGCATCATCTACCTTTGGTCTCAGGTCCATAGTTTTTCCTGTCATTCGTCAGTTTAGTCCTCACATTTTTTTTTGCATTCTGATCTGGAAGTGTATGTTCTGTTGGCAGTAGATGTAAATTCCTGCAGGCTGGATGAAAGCCTCTGCCTGGACAGATCTGGAAGCCTGACACGTGTATCTTATATCAAGAATAGTGTACAATTGCTTCAGGGTATGCTCGTTTTTGAGGATGTCTCTTCTAGGTAGTAAATGCTGGACCATCTAATTTACCAGTTAAACAAGAAGTCTGAATGTCTCTTGGCTGCACGGTTTGATTGCAGTGTAGGAGCAGACCAGCTCTTGTGTTCGGAGAGCTGAGCTGGGGTGTGCAACTCAGCTGGGCTGTTGCCATCCCTGCCTGGCTGCCTAAGTCCAGATTCAAGGCCTGGTCAGTGGAGTTCCTTAAGAAATCTGCCACTTCCCTCTCATTAATGCACACCCCCTGCTTCAGCAATGATTGAGGGGAAAAAAACAGCCCTACTGTAGACAGTCAAAGGTGACAGCAGCTTGTTTGATTTAAAGGAACTTTACCAATTTCTCAGGGAAGAGAGGGGGCACTTTAGAAATAGCCATATGCATTGATCCCAGTGGTGGAGAAGCAGCAAGAGGAAAGAGATGTATGAAAGTTGCTTCCTGAAGTCTGAATCATGAACAAAACCTCCAGCTGTATGCTTGTAGCTGGTGCCTGCTTATCTCTATGCTTATCTATCCTGATGTATTTATCTTGGTACATGCAGTATAATTCCTTTGTCATGATTTAGCTCTTTAAAAAACACTTTTAGAAAAAACAGCAGGAAATCTTGAAACTTAAAGAGCATGATTCAGAAACTTTAGGAAGTCCCTGGAGAGTGTAACTTCTAGGCTCTTTCTTCATTTTGTCAATATGTAGGGAGGTTATTGCCTAGTTCTGGAAAATGCACCACAGTTGCCAATTTTAAATCTCTGTCAGGAAGCTGAGATGCTTTTGTCCGGGTTTAAAGCTGGCTTGAAAGCTGAAATTACCAAAGTGGGGTTGCCTTTTTTTTCTCTTTTTCCATTACTATGGCAAGTTTCTCATCAGTCTCTGCTGAAGTGGAAGCAGCACTGGTCCATACCAGGAAGACGTGAGTGTAAAATATTTGCTGAAGAGTTGAATCTTATAGTTCCTGTGATGATAGTTTGCCATGTCCCTACTTCCTTCTACTCCCTTGTTGCAGTTCAGTGGTTCTTAAGGTTGGCAGTGCAGTTTCTGCATGACTGTTTTAAACAGGGTTTCTGAACTGCTCTGGATCTTAAAATGAGTGTGTCTAGAATTCAGTGTAATGTAGAGCAATAGCATTGGTATGCTAGGGATAGTGGCAAGTGGTTGAAGGGAATAAATAAAATCTAGAGATTTATGGTTAATTTCAGTTTGCAGTTCTGGCTTCATTAAGGTAGTTCTCCATATTAAGTGTGAGGAATTAAGTAAAATAAATTTGGGCAATTACCTGATACGTCAGTAAGTGCTTCACAAACTATGTGCTGTTTGTCATTAGTCCGTGGGACCATTGAGTTTGTCTCTAGTCCTTATGGAGCATCATATCTTAGGGTGGTTTTTTTTTTCTTTTTTCAATTAAAAGTTTCAGAGGGAGTGAGAGATGTTTCTCTTTGAAAAATGGTGTAAGGCAGCTATTCACAAGCGTTTAGGGCCAAAATCCTTTCAAATGCCAAAATTTCCAAAAGACCATGACCCACCTTTCTCAGATCCGTACTGTGTTTCTGCTTTTGTCCCACAGACGCATAATAATAGGTTCTCAGGCAAACCATCTGCAGGTGCAGTTAAGTAAGTCCTAGTATTTTCAATTATTTTCATCCATGTGTCTCTGCAGGCCCTGAAGTGACACAGTCTAATTGTGATACTTGGAAAGAAAATACTGGTAGCATAAATTTTCTTGCACTGCCTTTTTCAGCATGTTCATTTATATATTCTTCAGCTTGAGAGTCAATCATTGCTGTCTAATCATGCCAAAACTAATAATGAGCAAACAGGTACGTTAGTATAAATAGCTATTTTTTGTTATTTTTGTAATTCTATTAACGTTTTTAAGAAATACTATTGGAGTGAATGTGTGAATTGCTAGAAATATTTCACAGCTGACTGAGAGTAAATAGTTAAATTCTTCATATCTGAATTGCAGTACATTATGTTTCTGCTCCAGTGCTAGGCTGTTGAAATCTAAATGATGAAGAGAGTTCATACTACTCCTGCACCTTTTCAAACAATCTAGATTGGGCATCACATTTCTTGTTAATGGCTCACACAGACATGAAGTGTGCAGCAAGAGAAAGCCAAATTCTGTAATGGGAACCATTCATGCCATCCAGTCTGTCAAATCATTCAGGGACTTCCTAGGTTTAGCAATCCAACCATGTGTGCCCTTGGCTTAGTTGCGTGAATTGTTTAAATAGGCAGATCTTCTGGAGTGTGAGAGGATGTCAAACTAGAGCCCTGATGGTCCATAAAAGTGAAGCCCTGCATTATAAAGCTGAGGCCATTGAATAGTAGTCAGTGCTCTTTCCTATTTTTATTTATGCAAGGAATAGGTGTTGTGACTATTTGCATATGTGTTCTTTGTTTTGTTTTTAATGTGTAAAGTCTTAGTCTTAATCTGAACCTTAAAACCCAATAAAGCAGCAGGATGGAAAAATAAGTCTGTGTTGAGGTTCTGGTTTCTTTCTTTCTCTGCTGGGTGTGTGTATTTTGGTGAGCTGTTTGAAATGCCTCTGAAAGAGCAACTGCTTTCCTTCAGTTCCTGCCTCAAATGTATCAAGCTGCTAAGTATAAAAAGATCCTTTTTCAAAGTAGCCCATATCCGCTGTTTGTGTTGACTTAATTACAGCAACTTCGATTGTAGCAGCTCCCATGAAAAATGTAAAACCACAAGGAAGAATTCCCATTGAAAAATGACTAGGTGTTTAGGTTTTTAAGTTCTGGTAACTCTTCAAGAGACTTTTCTGTTTAATGCATTCAACTATCTAAAGTTGACTCAGTTTTTTTAATAGGTTGTGTGTCTCTGTGGTTGAAGGTGTCATTCTGTAAACATCCAAGTTTAAAAAGTGAACTTGTTGATTAATGATAGGTATCTTTTGCTCACAGAATCTCAGTGGTTAATAGACCACTGTGAGAGTCTGACTTCAAATTGAATTTAATTAGTTCCCCTCTTGGTTGACCTTGGCTCTTGGTTATCCATGGCTAGTTAAGATACAGCAGATAGTAGTGCTATATTGAAAAAAAGGCTCCATTTTCAGTGGGCTTCAGTCTGTTAAGGTCACTGTTAGGGTAGCTGATCTGTTTTGAGGAGGGATGCACCTAGTAATCTGATTGAAAGAAGAGTTAAAACAAGTCATATTTTGCAGTCTGTAAGCTTGGGCTATAGATAATCATGTCTGTAGACTGACTGACAGGAGTTTGACACCCAGCCTCTTGATATGGGTTGGGAAACCCAGTTAAATTGCAAAGTTTTAAGGAAAATGGTATCACTGTCTCATCTTTGCAGGTTTGATTTCCCTTTGCCAAGTTGAGACAGGATGTGTGAATTGTCTTGCTTTTTAATGTTTTAGCAAATACATCTTTGACTCCTATTCCTACATCATGAGAATGTTAAATGCACAGTTGAAGAGAAGCCATTGCTACTGCACAATACCTCATAGAACTCTTGACTTCCTTTGTATGTGCCCAAGTTGTAGACCCTTTCAGGCACACAGTGTCTAGTGGAGTCACAGAAAGACTTCCAAGATTGAGTCCAGCCCTGGACTGATCACCACCTTGTCAACTGTAGCATGGCACTAAGTGCCACATTGATTTTTCTTTTCTTGAACGCCTTCATGGACGGTGACTCCCTGGGGAGTCCATTCCACTGTTTTACAACCCTTTCCATAAAGAAATTCCTCCTGCTGTCCAGCCTGAATTTCCTCTGGTGCAGCTTGAGGCTATATGCTGTCATCCTGTCACTAGTTGCCTGGGAGAAGAGACTGACCCCCGCTTTGCTGCAACCTCCCTTCAGGTAGCTGTAGAAAGTGGTAAGGTCACCCATGAACCTCCTTTTCCCTCCTACTTCACTCCTTTCTAGGAAAGGAATTGAAAGTTATCACAGTGCTTTAGAACAAAGGCTATCTTCATCTTAAGTCAGCATTTAAAGTCTTGAATACAATGTGGAGGTTTGATTTACTCTGATATATTCGTGATTATCTTTCACTGTGACCTCTTGTCATCTGCACAGGTTTTCTTTGAACTAAGGACTTCACTTCCTTTGTTAATTTAATCTGTGTGTGAGCTAGCTCATATCTCTGTCTAAGGATCATTGAATATTCGAACACTAATCTCTTAGGCCTCCTCTCAAAAGAATGTTTTTATTTACCCTCTCAGCTGAGTTGAACTTACCCAGGGGATAAAAAGTCACAAAAGAAAGACATGGTGATGAGAATTGATAACATTTAAGCACCTTTCAAGTATTTGAGGACTTGTACATCATAGCTACTTTGAAGATCTGAGAAATAGTGAATCACTGTTCATAAGACCATCATGGAGGTGTCACTCTTTAAAGGATGCCTTAATTTTATTGTTAAACAGCTAGAAAGAGCACCCAGAACAACAGATGTGTCTTCTGACTAATGAGATGGCTTGTGTTTGTACCACAAGTGAGAATGGAAGGCTGAATAAATTTTCCAGTGTCTTTAGCAAATATTGTGAACTTTTGTAAAACTAGCAGTAGGCGCATAATTGAGCTGGACCAAAACTGAGGATCCTTCTCCTCCTAGCTGTCATCATCTGAGGTGGTGCTGTTCCTCTTAAAGATGAGGCTCTCAGATATGATTTCCAGAATGGCAGATGCCTGGACATGTGTTCAGGATGTTTTTCCAGCTTTTAAACAGCTGGAAGGTTATGTTCGGTTTCAGGGAGTTTTTTTCTAGTCTATGCTTTAACTCTTTTACAGTGGCCAGATTTGTAGCTCTGGTCCACCTTAGGTTAGCCAGATTATCAAAGAGAGTTACCAAGATAATAGCTTTTCTTACAGCAGTACTTGATCTGGCTGTCTTCTGACTACTTATTGGAGCCCAACTACTGGGCTGTAGTTGCAGTGTCTCTCTGTTCATAGCGCACCAAAAGGTGTGGGTAGATATCAGAGTTCTCACACACAACCTTGTATTTAATTTCATTTTCCAATTTGCTCAAACACTGAGTTTTCCTAATGGATAAAAAAATCAGTTTACCCCTGCTTTTGGCAGTCTGTGAAGAGAGCTCTGTACTGTTCATTGTGTCACCTGTGGCCTAGAAGAGAACTAAGAGTGTTAGGAAGCATCTTTTTCACTTTATTTTCATTATATAGAATTTAAAATAATACAGTTATAGCTGTGCCTGCAGCTGTTTTCAAATCTGACAACTGAACTGGATGTGTAAGAGCTGTTAGTGCAAAATAGGTCTTCAGTTTGGCACGTGGAGATGAAATGGCGTTTGTACTAAGGGCATTGATTTCAGTTCTCTCCTTTTTAGCAGTGGAGTTGGACTGAAAATTAATGTCCAGGGAGTGCAGTGTCATCCTGCTGCTGTTGGCCTGGGGAAGAGGATGAAGTGCTCATCATCTGCAGACGTGGCTCTGTGTGTGTAGAAACGTGTTTCCACATGTTGTCATGTGGAAACTCGCATGTTAGTGGGGAAATACGCCATAAGAATGTGTTCTTGGGAAAGGAAGGAGTCAAAAGAGCTCCAGAGGGCTTTTTTTGCCCCTTCCCAGTGCATGTTAGCTTGAGACCTT
This sequence comes from Xenops minutus, assembly GCA_035221455.1. Lineage (NCBI taxonomy): Eukaryota > Metazoa > Chordata > Aves > Passeriformes > Furnariidae > Xenops > Xenops minutus. Next base: position 25,447,567 of record JAWWEE010000001.1, on the reverse strand, counting down.
TATATGGATGCATGCCACAGTTCAAGTGGTGCATTTATTTTGGATTTTGAGCTTTTTTATTTCCATGAGTTTTTCTGTGGTACTCCCTGGACTAGGATCAAAGATAGGATTTTAAAACAAGATACGTGTTTTGTCAGGTTTCTTGTTCACTTCCAGTGTATAACTTGAGACTAAAATTAAACCTTTCTATGCAAATCTACTGACCAACAAAACCCCATGTAATATACCTTAAATGTATAAAAATGTTGCCCCACTGTTCCAGATAATTCATGTAGCTGCCATAATAATGCTTTGGTTTATTTGCTGTTCTCTCTCATGTCTTCTAAAGGAAGTGAGTTAATATGTCTGATTTTCATATACATTCTAATTATATATGTACATACGTATATATATATATAATTCCTAAATTAGCTGGAACTGTTTTGTGAGACAGGGGTTAAATCGATGCTATTCTGAAGTAAAGACATTGAGAGTGGAGATTACAGTTCCAAAGAATTCCAGACTCTTAAAGGTACGAAAATGTGTCATTTATAAAGCACATAAAATAGCTGTAATTCTGCCACATACTGACAGCATACTCTAACTCTGAGAGTGGACTTGAACATGTCACAGGATTACTGATCAGGGTCAAATTAAGTTCCATTTTGAAAGATAATTTCCTTTCCTTTGACTATTTAACTTTTCTGCCTCTAAGTGCCTAAAAAGGATTGGTATACTAAAAAGTAGTTCTGCAGTAAGTATAACCTCTTTATTTTACATTTGTAAATCAGAGTTTTACTTTGGGGTCACACCTTCTGCTTAGAGGGAGACTTGTTTATGGCACAGATTTGTATGTCTGTGTAATGAAGGTAAAAGATGACTTTAATGTACTTCATTTTGGGGTGTTTTATGGAAAGATCTTTGGTAGTCCTTCAGGAACATTACCATGGAGACTATATATCTCTGTATCTCTGAGACTGACAGGCTGGTGGAGTAGATTTGGTTTTTCTCATTCTTACTTAAAAATATTTAATAGCTGACACTTAGTGTGGCAACGGAATAGACTTTCCAAGTATGCAGCTGGTTGGAAGCAGAGAATCAAGGACAACTCTTTGGTTTATGATTACAACCTGAACTTGGTAGTTTAAAAAGAGACAGGTGACAGTAAAATTCCTGAAGTCCTTCTGAAACTCAGGGATTTAGTGATACACTGTGTGTGAGGATATATGTAATTTCTAAGCTAGATTTGTTTTTTTCATCTGGCAGTTGTAGCTGAGATGAACAGGCAGAGAGTAGGCACGTCTAGTGCTCTTGAGAGCTACATAATGCTGCTGCAATATAGAGCTTGGTATTAAAGCAGAGGTTGGGTGGAAATGGTGTCCCAGGAGGAACCTTCTCCACCTGTCTCCCAGTTAGGGAAAAGAGTATTGTGTAGAGTATAAATAGAAGATTAGCTGATGCTTGATGTGATAAAAATTGTGCTTTTGAGACTGCTTGGGTGTTTGGTGCATGCAGTTATTTCAGGGCTCTTTGTTGTATCATTGTGTATTCTCTTTTGGAAGTCCCACAGCATGAGATTGCCTGCCTGGCTACTGAAGTTTTAGGATAAACAGTTTTTATATCTAGCAATATTATGTACCTGTGGCTCTCACTTGCTGACTTCATTGTTGCTTGGTTAAATTAGTTTTCATGCAATGTGCCATTCTTAGAGCATGATTGGAATATTTCATCAAATAATTTGTCTTCAGTTTTTGCCTGTGAACACAGACTTTTTGTCTTTAAAATACATGGCTGCTAAATCAGGCGGTAGCAAACTCTGTGTCCTTTCTGAACTCAGTTATTTGTTATTCAAATATTCTGCTGCCGCAGCTATACACTTGAGGAGAAGGAAGGGATAACTGATAAAATGCTGGTCACAGAAAGGACAGAAGACATCCACCTGCTGCTCAACGAAGGCTTCCTGAAGCAAAGAAAGACAGATCTTTTCATTCATGTGTCACCAAGACAGCTGTGCTGTGCCTTCTGGCACTCTCTTGTGGTTCAGCCCTTCTGGTTTTGTTTAAAACCTTGTAATTGAGATGGCTTTTTTTATTTGTGATTCTTCCTTGAAGACGGGTAATTCAAATTCAGCAAACAAAATGAGGAAGGTTTAAGTAATTGTGAAAATGGGAATAATACCTGTTTTCCAGTTGTTTTCTTGAGTAGACCTTACATTTTATAACCAAATGGTATGCTCCTTCTGGGAAGTATTCAAAACTTTGAGAGCCATGTAATTGGTGATTGTTTTCTTTTGTGCTAAAGGCAATATGTGGACTGCCCATTGCTTCTCAGAAAAGTAGTGCTAAGACATGGGAAAGTAGTAAAAGGAAGCTCTTTTAAATGTTTTGTTGAGCATCTAAAGTGCAGAGACAGAGGCATTTCAGACTGTTGGGCATATTCTATAATTAGAAATGCTGCAGGTTTTTCCTGTGACTAGGATACTTCCTGGTCCCTGCGATGACTGAGGAGGTGAGGTGTTTGTGTCCAGCAGAATTATTTTTAGCCTACATGATTGAAGGAATTACTTTTCTGCTACTTTACTTCACATGTTTTTGAGGAAGGCTTGTTTTAGCTCTTTGTTCCACTTTGGTTTTTCCATCACATCTTCTGTCTGCATTATGCAGTGAAATTTGGCATGTGGTGCGAAGATTAAAGGATAACATAGACTGAGGTTTTGTTGGATGACCTAGACTGTCCTGTATGATCTACTGCAGGAAATAAAACTGAATCTGATTTTTCTTTGAGTGCCTTCCTAAGAATTGTATCATGTAATAACCCAAAATAAGGAGTATTTCTGGAAAGGTAATGAGAAACTTATTGCAGTAAGAAAAATTCTAATTGCAGTCCTTGATCACAGAATCACAGAATATGCTGAGTTGGAAGGGACCCACAAGGATAGTTGAGTCCAACCCTTAGCCCTGCACAGGACCAGCGCCAAGAGTCACACCATGTGCCCGAGAGTGTTGTCCAAACTCTTCTTGAACTCTGTCAGGCTTGGTGCTGTGACCACTTCCCTGGGGAGCTGTTCCAGTGCCCAGCCACCCTCTGGGTGAAGAATCTTTTTCTAATACCCAACCCAAACCTCCTCTGACACAACTTCAGGACATTCTCTCAGGTCCTGTCACTGGTCACCACAGATAAAAACTCAGTGCCTTGCTCCTCTTCCCTCCACAAGGATGTTGTAGACTGCAATGAGGTCTCTCCCCAGGCTGAATTGATCTCTGTCGCCCCTCATGCAGCTCCCCCTCAAAGCCCCTCACCATCTTCATTGCCTTAATTCAGACACTCTCCAAGAACTCAATATCCTTCCCATATTGTGGTGCCCAAAACTGCCCACAGCACTCAAGGTGAGGCCATCCCAGTGCAGAGCAGAGCTGGAGAATCCTTTCCCTCACCCAGCTGGCGATGTTGTGCCTGATGCCCCCCAGGACACGGATGTCCCTCCTGGCTGCCAGGGCACTGTTCACTCAGATTCAACTTGCCATTGACCAGCATCCCCAGGGCCCTTTCCACACAGCATCTCCAGCCAGTCGAGGGAGGGACTCACCCCAAACACTCTGCACAGTTTTGAGCACCACAACTTAAAAAAGGGCACTGAGCTATTAGAAAGGCAACAAGGATTGTGAAGGGTCTGGAGGGGAAGCCCCACGAGGAGTGGGTGAGGTCATCTGGTCTGTCCAGCCCGGAGAGGGGGAGACGAGGGCATGCTTTGGTACTGTGTTGATATTTGTTTTAAAATATAACAAGTGATGTCAAAAAAGTGGTTGTCATGTCATGAATTTGTAATGGTTTTTTGACCAGGAGCAAGGAAGGGACTCACTCTTCTTTAGGGTGAAATGTGAGGTGTGATGTTTATCATATATTTAAATATATGTTGCAAACTTTTAACTAATCAGAGTGCAGTCTGCTCTCTTTAGGGTGGATTTTTGTTTATGTAGTGCCTAATATAGTGAACTGGGATGAGTAATAGAGGCTCTTATATGTGTCATGATGCAAATCACCAGACTGTATGCATCTATGCTCTGTAGTTCTTCTAAGATTTGAAGCCAGGTCTAATTGTTACAGGTCCAACAAAGGTGCTCATTTCACTTCATTTGTGCTGTTCCTTTGAAAGCCGAACCATGGTGATTAGACTGCTTAGGTCTTGAGCTAACTAGTCAAAATACAAACATCCAGTCTGAATCATTGAAGTGTAACAATGCATATGGAAAAGAACAGCTGGATCTAATTTTATTTTTTTTTATTATTCAAAAAGCAACCTGTCACAGAAAGCTAGAGTATATTTTCCTCGTTTCCCCCCCTAGGCTTTATCAAATGATGAAGACAGAATATATAACTTGATATCTTTTAAAGATTCATCCACTTCTGTTTTTTCATTCAAAGGTTTGTCCAAGGATCTGCTTATCAGACTGAGTTTGCATTCATCTTACTTTAATCTTACCAGCCACATGAGTCATAAAGGTTGTAGCAAGTTTTTTGGGCTTGAAAAGAAGCTTCTCGTTTATACTGGTTGAGTATAACAGTGCAAGCATGATCATTGATTATAAATGAAATAATTTGTTGCAGTCTACTTAGTCCCTGAAATGGGATAGTGCAATTTATCAGGGTGTTGTGGTGGGACTTGCATACTTCTTGCTGTGCTGCCCACCCAGTTGCATTGGTCTTGCTGCAAGTGGACAGAAGAAGACACTTTCCTTTCTTTTCTTTCCCTCCTTCCCCTGGTTTTAAAGTGGAAGTTCATACTGAATGTTGATGTCCTGTGGGCACTTTAGTGGAAAGGTTCAGGTTTGCTGTTCAGTAATAGACGAAACTTTAAAAAGATGTGTTGCTGACTAATGTGGGAATTAGTAGTAAGTGTGCAAGTGTGGAAGTGAGGACTTTGCAGTTTGCTGCTCCAAAAAGTAATGCATGGGCTAGGGAACATTAGGAAGATTTAATTCAGTGTCTTGCATGGATGGACTTGCATTGTTTTCTGATGCTGAGCAACTTTGCAAGCCCGTTTCCGATGAAGTCTGACACGGAGCAACAGGATGTAGAGCTGGAGATCTGAGGTGAGCAAAGATTTCTGAAGAATTCCTGAAAATGAAGATAAAAACTTTTTTCTTTGTGGTGAACATGTTTTATAAATAGTGAGTAATTCTGAGTTACAAAATTAGAAGGTGGTAAGAGCTGATAATTTTTAGTCAAGGCAATCGTATTAGAAGCTCTGTAGTTTTTATGAAGGTAGTGCTATATTCTTTCTAGGGTAGATTCTTCTGCTAGAGCAACATCACAATAACGTACTAAAGTTGCCTGTCTGAGACCTGGGCTTCCTTGATTATGCTGGGGTTTTTAACACTGCTTGTCATTTAGATACCTGCAAAAATAGCAGCATTGGAACGTATGAAATACAAATGCTCTTTCCCCAGTGTGCTGGAAACCACAGCAGATCATTTGAGGCAGCGTTTGAAGAGTCAGAGCAAATAGTCAAGAACTTCATACAATGCACACTTTTTTTTCTTTTTTTTTTTTCAACTAAGTCAACATAACTTGGAAAGGGCAAAAAAGGACATGGTTTGCAGATAGTATACTGGATTTCCTGGTAGGCAATGAGTCTGTTTCTGTAACTGTATAACAGGCATAAAGGTTATCTACTTTCATGTAGGGCTAACAGATCTAGTAGGACAAGAAAGTAGTATGAGACATAGGAAAACTAGGGCATGTTGAGGGTTGCCTGGAGTGTTGGAGGCATAACAGAGTCAGGGTATTCATTGAACAATTTCTGTGGCAGCATGAAGGCCATCAATTAGCAGGAAGGATAAACAGTGCAAGGACTCTTGTTTGGATTTAACCTGATGAATATCTCTTGGAAAGAGTCTGCCTTGCTAGTGGGAACAGCTTGTACCCAGCACAAAAACACAATGTTGTGTGCAGGTGGTAGTAGAAAGTGCTTTCCTGGTGGAGCACTGAGCCATGGCATCCTGTCCTACTGGCTCGTCTGCATGGATCTGCTTGCGGGTAATAATTCTGTAGGTGACTTCTTGAGTAGATAAAGAACTTTTAAAAATGAATTTTTCTGAAACCTTTCTGAATTCAGCTGTCTAGGTAAACACTAGAAAGTTTTAATGATTCACCTTTAAAATTTATTTGAATTTTCCTGAGTGTAAATCGGTGATTCTGTCTTGACCTAACTTGGTGTGCAGAATGTGTAGGTAGTGATACTGTTCTGCTTGCATAAGCAAGGCAGGCAGTACCACATCCTCAGCAGGCAATTGTTTCACGCTGTTGGGATTTTGAATGCAAAAGGGTCTCAGCATCCTTTATATAGAGTTTAATTTCAACTAAATGTGGAAAGGAATTTTTCACTGATTAGGAGTGGAGCAAGGAAATGAATTCACAGAATCTCAAAACGGGTAAGGTTGGAAGGGACCATGGTGGGTCATCTGGTCCAATCTCCCTGCGCAAGCAGGATCATCCAGAGCACATGGCACAGGATTGTGTCCAGCTTCTTCTTGAATATCTCCAATGAGGGAGACTCCACAACCTCTCTGAGCAATCTGTTCCAGTGCATGGTCACCCTCGCAGTAATGGAGTTCTGTGCAAGTTCTCATTCTACTCTGGAAGCAAGGTGGAAGCCAGGATGCTCCCAAAGCTACCCCTCTCTTGTACAGTGGCAGTATTGTTCCTGCCTAAGTTCCCAGTTGTAACTTCAGCTTTTTGTTTTTTCTTTCCTGAAAACTTGCTGGTCTGGCATCAACTCCGTCATTGTGTCCAGATATCTGACAATAAGGCCAGTGAGTGGGTGCTTGAAAGACCTGAAATGAGAGGACTTGTGGGCAGTGGCAAATGGAAGGGCTGATGCACTTGCTGCTCCTGCAGTTAAAACTTCAGTGTGGTTGTGGATCAGCTCTGAAAGCAGCCCAGTGTATGTGTTGAACTGGATTCCTGGCGAGCTCTCTGCTTTAGCTGGCAGGCTGGTGAATCAGGTGGTGTCTGATATTGGAGCCACCCAGGCATCCTGGCTGGAGGGACAGCAGAACCTGGGCAGATGAGGGGTAGGGTGGGCAACTGTGTGTGGAAGGCTACTTATGTCCTGTGAGTTTAAGCTGCAACTGTTCGTGAATCAAGGCTTAGAGACTGACTGTCATTGCAACATATTCCTAAGATACTGATTGTGATACCTAGTGCTGGAGTGGACCTAAATTCTGAGCTATCTTATCCCAGTCAGCAAAGGGAGTAATTGAATCAGTAACGTTCCTAGATGTATTTTTACAAGTCGATGGGACCTGATGAAATGCATCTACAGGTCCTGAGAGATCTGATGAAGGAGGTGGTTAAGCCATTGTCCATCATATTTGAGAAGTTGTGACCATCCAGTGAAGTTCCCACTGACTGGAGAAGGGGAAACATAACTCCTGTTTTTAAAAAGGGAAATAAGGAAGACATGGGGAGCTAGAGGCTGGTTAGTCTCATGTTGGTGCCTGACAAGATCGTGGAGCAGATCCTCCTGAAAATTACGCTAAGGCACATGGAAAATTAGGAGGTGATTAGTGAGAGCCAGCATGTCTTCAGTAAGGGCAGATCATGGCTGACATGTTTGGTGACCTTCTGGGACAGGTTTACAGCACTGGTGAATGGAGGAAGAGCAGCTGACATAATCTACTTGGACTTGTGCAAAATATTTAACACTGTCTTGCCTGATATCCTTGTCTCTAAACTGGAGAGACATGGTTTTGAAGGGTGCGTCACTTGGTGGATAAGGAGTTGGCTGGATGGTTGCATCCAAAAAGTCAGTCAGTGGCTTGATGTCCAAGTGGAGACCAGTGACAAGTGGCATTCTTCAGGCCTCAGTACTGGGACAAGCACTGCTTAACATCTTTGGTGGCAGGGATGGTGGGATTGAGTGAATCCTCAGCACATTTGCTGACAATACCAAACTGCGTGGTGTGGTCGTCATGCCAGAGGGAAGGGATGCCATCCAGAGGGACCTTGGCCGGCTTGAGAGGTGGGCCTGTACGAACCCAAAAGGTCCAAGAGCAAGGTCCTGAACCTGAGTCAGGGCAACCCAAAGCACCAAAACAGGCTGGACAGAGATTGGCTTGAGAACAGCCCTGAGAAGAGGGACTTAGAGGCGCTGGTCAAAAAGAAGCTTGACATGACACAGCAATGTGCACTTCCAGCCCAGAAAACGAAACATATCCTCGGTTGCATCAAAAGCAGCATGGCCAGTAGGTCAAGGGAGGGGATTCTTTCCCTCTGCTTTGCCCTTGTGAGACCTCACCTGGAGTTCTGCCAGGTCTAGGGCCACCAACGTAAGAAGAACATAGACCTGTTGGAGTGATTCTGGAGAGAGTGATGAAGGTGATTAAGGAGCTCAAGCAACACTGCTGTGAAGACAGGCTGAGAGAGCTGTGGCTGTTCAGCCTGGAGAAGAGAAGGCTTCAGTATGATCCTAGAGCTGCTTACCAGTACCTAAGGGAGCTGCAATAGAGCTGGAGAGGGACTTCTTACAAGGATATGTAGTGGCAGGGCATGGGGGAGTGACTTTAAGCTGAAGGAGGATAGGTTTTGGTTAGATGTTAGGAAGAAATTCTTCACTGTGCAAGTGGTCAGACAGTGGAACAGGCTGCCCAGAGAAGTTATGGATGCCCTGTGCTTGAAAGTGTTCAAGGCTGGGTCGGATGGGGCTTTGAGCAAATGATTTAGTGGATGGTGTCCCTGCCCATGGTGGGGGAGTTGGACCTAGATGATCTTGAATGTCCCTTCCAACCCAAACAATTCTGTGATTCTATGATTTTTGCACATACTGAGAGAAGAAGGACTGCGCTTCATGGAAGTTAGGTTGCCCCTGTCTTATGTTGGTCCAGCTGGACCTGGTGCTTGGAAAACTCTGAAACTGGTAGTCCGGGAGATGGTAGTGTAGCCTTTTGAAATATGCTTAAAGTCTGCCACTTAAATTCATGGTGTTCATCTGAGACATGAAACAATTTCTTTCTACATCTTTCTTTCTTTTGGAGTTCTCTATTCCTTTTCAGTGTGACTAGGTGGTGAATCTAATCATAGTACTGTGTCTGCTTTTAAATTTGTCACTGAAAAACACAACTTGTTATGCACATAGTTACTAAAACTTGTTCTTCTCTGTACTCTGGGGGTAATTTAGGCTAGAAGTGAATGTGAAGATTTCCTAATCATTTCACTGCTGTGACACCCTTTTGCCTAAGGAAATGATTTCTTGAAAAATGGGACAGTGTTTGAAAAGCTCTAGTGCTGACTAAGAAAAAAACCCTGAAGCAAGAAGTCTGATAACCTGTTTTATCAAACTTGGAAAGCTAATTCGGCTATAACTTATAGTGCATTTGTACCTTAACATAGTTGGCTTTCCCTCTCCAAGTGTATGACCGATTGCCTGTGTCTAGAAAAGGTCAACTGGTGAAATTATTTTGCAGCTCTGGGAAGAATGTACTGCTGTCTTTTAATATGAAGATATGTGTTTGGGGAAGCTTGAATTTTTTGTTTTTATATAAAACTGTGAATGAATGTTGAAGTGTTCTTACATGTGTGTGGCTATCATCTGAAATTTGGTAGGGTAGTTATTACTTTAGGCTTATCTTTGACCTGGTGTTCACATTTTGTGGTTTTTTAGTTACAGCAGTTTTGTTCGTTACAGTGGTAGCTAATACATTCTGTTACCTGCTCATGACAAACTTGCCAAACCCAGGGGGTGGGGAACCCAATATGAATTTGGGGAGAAGGGCTTATTGTATATGTGCATAAGGTAAGGAGTGTAAATTCCAGTTTTAACTTTACTGCTGAAGTTGGGCCAATTTTCTCCCCTGTTCCTTCACCCCTAGAGGAGGAGCTGCCTAGTCTTCTTCTGAATTCTGCAGGGAATGCTTAACCTTTTAAAAGCTTAGTTATCTTGGAGCTCATTATTAAGACTTGTACTTCTTGAAAATTTAATTCTACTTAGCAAATAATCATCTGCAGTCAACTAATTCCACTTGCCAGTTCCAGTCCCATTTTGCTCCCTTCTCAGTCTTCAACTGCCATTTTCCTTTCTTGTGTCCTCCTAATTTGACTGTTGCCTCTCAGGTCTGTGGGAGTTACTTGGATTGAAATAAAAGCCCCTTGTAACATCAAGCGTCTTCATGTCATGTAGAAATAGTCCTGAGAGGAAGGAAGAGTAAATATTGGAAGCAACCTGTTCCCTAAATAAATATTTTTTATTTTTTTTTGAGAGTGAGGAGAAATTATTTTTGTTTAGCAAGTCCTTTGGAATGTTTGCATGAAACATCTGCTACATCATATGTAAGAAGAGAAGGCCAAGAGTAATAAAACATTTCATTAACGTTTAATAACAGTGATTAGGAACCCAGCAAATGTCTTATGCCCGTGGGAGATTGGAACTTAGTTGATTAATAGATTAATTGCAACCTGTTCCGGTTGTGATTGCAGGTGTAAGGTTCCATGAATGTTGCACACTCTTGAGGACTGATATTATAGGCATTTTTATACCTACTTTCTTCTTCTTGATTGAAGAGTTGAAAATCAAAACATAAGGAAAAAATCTAACTGCTGTTTCATTGAATGGAAAATGATTTTTACTGTAAGAGTTTTTCAACAGAGAGCCTCTGTGCTACTGCTGAAAAAGAATGGCTATTATCTCTGAAAGCATAGGGCTACCTTTTAGAAAATAGTTCTCCTTTCAATTATTCTCCTTCCTGCACTTTATTTCAATCTTATAATGGATTTGAACAATCTCTCTGAGTTTCAGACCTAGTTCTGTTTTTCTAACTTTTGTCTTGGGTGCCCTGCAATTTCTCCTGCATTTGGACTCACTGCTGACAGAGCACAGATGCTGTAGAATGGAAGTATAAAATTGTTCATCAGGTCACAGTATTTGAAACAACCACTTGAAAATGATTTTGTGAATTTCAGGTTGTGGTCTAGAAGTGATGTGATGCTGGAAATCAGTTTGCCTTCCAAGTTTAGTGTTGAGCTTCCAAAGCTGGCAGGAACTTAGAGATGGTATTAAGTCTCTGAGAGGCTTTTAAACTCCACTCCCATTCAAAGAGGCAGCAATGAGCTAACGAAGAATAGTTTGTCTTCCACCCTTCAATTAACTGCTGAGATACAGGAAGGAAATGAAAGAAAACTCAGATTTTTTTTTTTCTTCTGTTCTCCCAGAAGAGATCAAGGCTTGTTTTATCTCTTAAGAACACAAAAACCGCATTTCTGTCTCCAGTTTTAGGAAACTGTGTGTAATAGTTGCATGAAGATCATGTTTTCTACTTAGGGAATGTGTTCTGCATCTGGAAGAGCAGGCTGGAGATGACATAATGTGGCAGTTGCCATTGCTGACTGCCTAGGGGAAGAGTTAGGAAGTTCAAAGCACATGGTCCTTTTGTGAGAAGGGATGTAATGCCTGAGTTCATTTGAAGCAGTAATAAAATAGAAGGAACTAATAGGGTGGAAACAAGGTCCAAGTTAGTACCTCAAATTTCCATCCAGTATGTCTTTCTGTCAGCTCACTTATTACTGCATAGGTGGGGTTCAAATCTGTCTAGTTCTTAAGGGGCTAATGAAATCTAGCCCACCTTTATGGTGGCTGTGTGACTTTTTGTTCCACTCATTATTTTTTAGCTTTAGTTTCAAGCATGTTTTTGACTCTTGATAAGCTGTTAATAAATCATGGGTTTGCAGGTTGGGAGTGCACTGGTGGCCCCACCTCCACTTGCCTGAACCCTGTGCCTTCAGCTTGCCCTGGCCTGGCTCCAGCCCCAGCCCAGCACGCTCTGCCCACTGGCCTCTTCAGGCAGGCCCTGCCTCCTGCCGTGTTTGCAGCCAACGCTTTCTGCCCTGATCTGTACCCGTGCCAAGGCTGAAGGTCGCTGTGCTCAGTAATAAATTTTGGACAGAATACAGCTGACGCACGCGTTCTGGGCCTCTGACTTGTTCTGGCTGTTCACAGGCCAGCGTATCCGAAGCACTTTTCAGTGCAGCCTTGCTCAGTGTCTCCATCGCTTTTTGCTTCAGGATCTTAATTACCAAGTTTTTATGTGACAACAAGTCTGGGAAAGTGTGGCAGCATTGTGGAACTTGATACCAGGATGGAGCTGGGTTTGGAGCCTTTGATTCCTTCTGGTTATGTAGTAAAACAGAGCATGGTGCAACCGCAGTTCACTGAGTTGCACAGAACTGCACACACAAGCATTCTGTATCTTGGACCCCCTGCCAGCTTCCTCTGCTCATCCCCCTTGCGTGGCACAGTGCACGTGCACTCACCATTCTCATGTTGCATCAGTACTTAGCCTTTGGGTTTTCCTGTGTATGAGGATTGGGATTCCTGTGAATGGCAGGCAGAAAGAGCTGTCATGAGGGGGTGGGGGATGAGAGTGTTTAAAGCAGCAATTCTGTATTTGCACTGTAAACTGCTGATGGCTATCACTAATTTTTTTGTTTCTTGTTTGTTTTTATTAGGGAATCCCAGAATGCTAACTATATATAAATTAGTATTTGATCTGTGTCTCTGGGACATTTTGGATTATAAAAGTAGAAGTGCTTTTACAATTGTTAACCCTCAAAGGCGCTTCTATGCACTTACTTGCATTACACATTGGTAGAAGCTGGAACCAGACGAGGTATCTGGACTTTCTATCCTGTGTGTTAGCCCTGTTGGGCTCCAAGTATTTAATAGTCATCAGTGGACCAGCACTTTCTGGGTAGTGGGTGTTGTGACATTACAGCTCTTGACACAGAGCTGTATATATATTTATATACATCAGAGGTAGAGGTATTTAATAAATAGTATTTGTTTTTTGGCATTGTCCTGTGTTTTGGGATTAAAGATCATGATTTTATGAGTTTGAGACTAATAGGTATGCTAAAAATGGAGATGACCCCAAATTACATCTCTGGTCTCATAATTATGCCACGACTGACAGGAGGGAGAGACTGGGCCTTTGTCCTAATCCATGCCTCAAATGTAAGTGAGGAAAACACTGATCCCTGTTGACATTTATCTCTGCTTTAAATTGCTAGCCTACAAAATGTACTTGTCATGAGTAACTAGCTATTGATGACCCACATGGTCAGATTCCCAGTCCAGGTTTCTGTAGTTAAACCTCTTTTGTGCTTCTTTTTCCTCCAAGCACTGATGTATTTTAGTGGTATCTTGGGACAAATACAGAAGGATGTAGGAAGTGGCCTTTGTTCTCATATTATTATCATATATCTGTGAAAGACAGTTCTGTGAAAATGTCTCTAATACTTCTGCAGACAACAGGACAGTGTTAAAAGTAGCTATGTGATTGATGCTGTTTGAAATCCATCTTCAGAGGAATGGGTCAGGCAGCTCCAAGAATTTTTAGAGATGTGGTACAACTTTTCTTTTGCAGTCTGCCCCACTAAGCTTAGGACAAACCACGCATACTAGGATTGGAGTTTTAGGAATGATTTTAGTGAAAATATGATAAATATGCTGGGGTTTGTAATCCCACTACTGCTTTGTAACCTGTAAGGTGCTACTTCAATGGCACCCTCTGCGGTCTTGAGTCTTTTTGTTTAGGTATGTTTTACAAAACTGAGTCTAGGAGAGGTGGCTTAAATGTTGTAAAAGCAGCTGTCTCTGTCTCTGGAAGGCATCGATCACAGCTGCCTAGATCACACTGGAAAACCTTTGTCAGCATGTGCCTGCTGCCCTGTGCTTGGAGTCCAGCCTTTTTTTTTGTGGTGTGAGATGGTCAGGATAAAGAGCTTTTTTTGCTGTTGTATGTAAAAATGCTTCAATCTCTCAAGGTTTCAGCCTGAGCCTGTTCCTGGGGCAAGCTGAGCAGTGCAGCGGGTGAAGGTGAGTGGATGTGACTAGTCATTCTGGCTGTTCAAGTGGAAGGAAGCGGGGGGAAAAAGCAAGCCCTGCTGCTTCGTCATTGTCTTCATGCCTTCTGCTGGAAACTAGTTTCTTCCCTGGCTTTGTCCATGGTTTTTCTTCCTGCTCTTCACTGTGGGAAAACCTTTACTGAAGGATAAAAAATGTGGTAGAATAGAGAAGATTATGGTGGAAGCAGAGGAAAGGAGGAAACTGTAAATATGACATTTGCAAGAGGAGGAAGAATGTGTACACAGAAATTTGGATATACCTGTGCTGCTTTCATCCATCTGTAATGCCACAGTTCATGCAATGACCCTCCATTTTCTGTTTTTCCAATCTGATAAAAGAACACAATATATTGAGCTTTATCATTTGAAGGTAATACACCATGAAGAATAAAAATCAGTTCAAAAAATGAAAAAGAAAGAATTAACTTTAGTTGCTGGCCCTACTTGATTTGAGCAAGACTGATGCTGAAGGTACTTGTTGAGTTAGATTGGTAGCTTATCCTGCCTTTCCATCTAAATACATCTTCTCTACAAGGATGAGACAGACACAGTTTCATCTGTTCACAGGAACCAGCTCATGTCCTTGGTGTGACACAAAGCAAAGACATAAATGTCTAATTTCACCCATTTAATCTGCACTGAACATAATCCTCAAAGAACCATATTGAAATTTTACAATGGTGATCCAGAAGGGGAAAAAAAAAAAAATCAAACCCCAGCATGCCCGTTAGCTAAGGAAACTGAGGAATTTTCTTCTGAACTGGATCCAGGTGATATTTCTACACTTCATTGGGTGTATATGGATAATGTCATGGTGATATGAACTATGCAAAACCTTTCACCTTCCTTTGCTCAAGTCTAGTCCAGGAAGTTGGAAGTCCATAAAGCATTATCTCTGATGACCTAGTCATTTTATCCTCTGTTGTAAGAAGGGGAGGGAGAAGGGGGCAGGGAGGTGTGAGCAGCTAGGAGGCAAAGAGTCAAGTTAAGAGTGGTGAATGCAAACTGGCTGAGCTCTAGAAGTCCTTGGATGGGGAGAGGAGTGTGTGTGGCAGGGAGTGATGGTTATCTGTAATGGCAGATTACAGTAGTAAGGCAGGAATGACTTTGCTTTGTTGGTTTTGTATCAACTGCAGCATTACACAGCTAAGAGAGATGGGGGTTGTGACTTTGGAGAGAAGATGTGAATCTTCATGCATGAGCTTTATTAGCTATGCTTTGAAGTTATAAATCTGATGTCTTGGCAATCTTTAACCAAATCTTTAACCCTGATGAGCAATGAACTTTCTTCAATATAATGAGCAGATAAGAGGTGGTTGCATCTAGGAAAGTTGTCTTCATAAGTGATCATCACGGTTTTATCACGTGGGGTTTGCTTCAGTAGTTAGTGAAGGACTTAAATGCGCTGGTCATAAAGCAGTTTTCTGGAGCTGTGCATCAGCAGCCTTTGCCTTTTGGATAAAGAAATCTATTTGAGATAAAGAAGTCAAACTGCAATAGAAATTTGCTGAGTAATCTGTTCATAGTCCCATTGGTTTGCGGCTTCTCAAAGGAACATGTGCTGCTGGAGCACATGTTTTGTGTGAACAGATGTCTGCTGGCTCCTCTCTTATGGCCGGGCAGGCACTGAAGTGCATTACTTTCTTCAGTGCTTACCAGGCCTGGTACACTCGTTCAGTAAGAAAACCAAGCCCTTTCCTTCATATGAATGGGTGGGAGAACAGGAAAGAATAATAACTTCCTCTTTGAGTCTTTGACTTTACATCCATGTCTCTTGGAAGACAAAAATGATGAGTTAAGGATAAGCATGAGCTTTATGTTTTCATCTACCCTGTGTTTTGAACAGGCACTGTCAGCCTTTCTCATCAGCATGTTTTGAAATGGTTTTAGTTTGCATTATCTTTAGACATACGTTTTCTCTCTTGTACTTGGTGTAGGACATCTGCCACTGTTCACTTCACTGAAGTTTCCCTGCTTATAATCTCGTATTTCCTCTTGCCCCCATGCATTTCTGCACTGGTAATTAACTGTCCACATTATAATGTGAAAAGGTTGTTACTTATTTAAGATGTGTACAGGAAAATGCATGGTGAAGGGATACTACTCACCTGATATTTATCTGATAAAAAAATTAATTCTTTAAAGCATCAGACTGTTCCATGAACATTAGTAGCTGTTTCCCTGCCACAACCAATTCGAGCTTTGCAACTGTTCAAGTATTTCCAGTTTTAATTCCACCAGGGAGTGGTGATTAGAAATCAGCCTGGTTTTAAGATAACTGAGCTGACTATTTGACTAAGATGACAGTTTAGATTTGCTTCCTTTCTGCCTAGTCACAGGATGCAATATATAGGTTACTGTGTAACTGGTTTATGACTTATCCCTGATATTAACACCTCTTGAAAAACTCTTTGTGCAACTGCAGCAGATGGTCAGGATGAGAGCCGAAGGAGATGGATCAGAGTGGAAGGCATCAAAGAGGGCACAGACTGTGCTTGTGCTAGGATGAGATACCAGAGTATAAATATATCTCCAGCCTAGTGTTAGAATAACTTTTGCTGATTTCTTTTTTTCCAGTGTATCCAATCAGCATGTACATACTATCTAAATAACATGAAGCGATAACCTGACTTAGAGTATGTATGGGTATTTTAAGAAGCTATGGATAGTTTGCTAAAATAATATTTGCACGTTAATGCTCAGTGTATTCATTTTTCTTCTAGAAAATCCATGAGATAAAAGGTATTATTCCCATCTCACAGTCAGTAGGAGAAAGGGAAGAAGAAATTACTTGTTACGTGTTGGCCTATGAATTGCTGGTGGAATTTGGTTGAGGTGCTGGCACTTGCAGTGTTAGGGTCAGTCCTATAGTAACACAATTAAGTGCCATAAAAGCCAACAGGAGAAATTAATCTTTTGTCATAATAGGTGTTTCTTTAATTGGTGCAATATAAAACACCATCCCTGCTTTGACTTGATAATTGAAATCTGCCCCAGGTTGTAAGGTCCAGGGAGACAATGGTTTGGACAAGACAAGAGGATGAGATCTTTCTGTTGGTGTGAAATTTGAATTGTGCCATACAGCACAGGAACCCCAGCCATGACTCTCAAAATTGACTTATTTTTGATAGCACTTAATAAAGAATGAATAAGTGAAGGATATTCAAACTTTTGTTCCTACCAAGAGAATGCTTTTCTCTATGAGATGTGAGGCATATTGACAAGGTTATGTGGTGAAGCCTGTGTTCCTCTTTCACAAATTCACTCCATTACATTTCAGGAGATACATGAAAGCCTCAGAGCTCTCTCCTTGCTTTCCCTTACTTTCTCTTTTCATTCTCCAGGATAGAATAGGCTTGTCTTGGTACGCACCTAACAGTCTTAGGCTTTAATCTGTTCGGAAGCTGGGCAGGCTCAGGGAAGGACTTGCTTTCTCCTTAACTGCTAGGTGGACAAGTGCCAACTGATAACTGTGTGAGATGTCACTCGTGTTTGTAAAGAGCTGGCTAATACTGAAGTATTTTTTTCAGTCAGCGGGAGGCAGGTTTTGCAGGATTAGTCATGCTGCATCCTATCTAGCACCTCTTTTTTTTTTTTTTTTTTTTCTTTTTGAGGCTACATGGCCTAGATAAATTAGAAGCAGAGTTTGTAGCCACGTTCACATTAGAAGCTTTGAGTGGTTCTTGTGGAGTTCCTTAACAATTAATCATAGTGATAGACACCGTATATGACCCTCTGATACACAGAATCCAAAATCCTTGTTTTGGCAGCAGCACTGCACAATGTGGGTGTTAACTTTGTGTGTTCAACTATGAAAATCTGTGGTGGCTAAAGAAATTTTTCCCAAATATTCCTTAACTTGGCCAGAGTTAATGATGCTAGTAGGACCAGTGAATTAGTGTGGTGTATTGGTTCTAGCTATTTAGGATGCATGATTTGCAATCCCATGAGTAGTGTAAAAAGTGGAATACCTTCTATTTTTGAAGCTGCAGATTGTATATTAATTGAGGAAGGAATAGCAGCGATGTGTTAATGTGACCATAGGCAAAAGGAGTATTGTAGCAACAGCTGTGCTAATTTTAATCGCTTCCTCTTATTCATGCCTGCAATTCAAAACTTCACTTTTTTTTTATCTGTTAGGCTGTAAGATCACTCATTTGTCTAGGTGTCATTTATAGTGGATATTGCAGGAAAGCCACAAGTTTATCGTGCAGGTAAATGAACTGATTTTAACAGCTTTTTCAGAATGATATAAAATGGGAAAATAATGTTATTATTCTGTCTATCTAAACCTAGTTAAATCTTGGCTGGACAAAATGGGAATTCTGTTGCTTAAGTTTCAGGTGCTTTTTGTTGGTATTGTAAAGAGAATGGTAGAGGCAAAGATGTTTTGTTGCAAACCTGTTTTGCACTGTGGAGGAGGGCAGGCATGTAGGCAGAAATGTTGCATTTATTTTTACAGTATTCAAGGGGGATAGGCTTCCAACCCTTCTGACTGATACATTGTATTATTGTAAGATCAGAAATTAAAAATGGAAAGTTAATGTCTTCTTGTCTTGTACCACTGAACCTTTGACAATGCAAGTAGGTAATTATTGCATTTTTTGATGGATTTGTGCGCCTTTATTTTAGAAGGAAATTGTACTCAAAGTTGGCAGTATTCTCAGTGATAAAGTAACTGCAATAAATAGTAGTAAACATGTGAAAGCTGTTGTTTCTTTTCAACTTGTTGGTTTTGGTTTGCCAGCTCCTGTACCTGTATATTAAGGTGTATGGTACTTTAATGCTTTTCTGATTGTTTGCTTTTCTCTTGTTTCAGAACAGAGAGCTCCAGATTATGAGAAAGTTGGATCATTGTAACATTGTCCGATTGCGTTATTTCTTCTACTCTAGTGGAGAGAAGGTAAGAAGAAAGCAAAGCAATACCTCCTGGTAACCATCTTGGGTATAAGTGAACTGTTTGAATTTCTAGAGACAGGATACTGGACATGATAACGTGGAGCAAATGCTATAGTGGTGCCCAACAGGTCACACTGGATCAAATGTTTTTCGGTATGGAAGTGTGTGGCCCATAAGGAAGGGTTATTAGTATAACACAACAATAGTGTAGCAGATTTGGATATGCACCACCTATTTTTTTAATTTAGTGGAGCACAGCTTGGCTTTGTTTACTTGTTCTAAGACTGTCTTTCTATATATGCAGATATGTTTGCTAGGATTCAACGTTATGCAGTTTAGATTTGAAGTATTTATGTGACTTTTTGCAGACCCAGTCTCTGTATACTCCTGTCCCTCTCCCTTGTACATCTGTTCCATATAGAGGTGGAGTTTCAAAGCCTAGGGGAAAGAATACTGATAATGCAATTGTATCATTTGTCAGAATGCTTATGCTCCAGAAGAAGGAGCAAATAGCTGAATTTAATAAATCTCAGGAAGTAGACACTGCCATTTATTTTCAGTCCAGGTTTAAAAGTTCCTTGGGGTTTTTAAGAAGGGGTACAAGGTTTGGTTTTAATGTGAAATTATAACACATTCCTTGCCTAAGTATGTATCAGCATTTTACAAATCATAGAATTCAGGATGAAATGGACTTCAAGATTGCATCTGGTCCAATTTTAGGTTAAGGCAGAATCATCCATGGAGTAAACAAATATTTCTAGCCCTCATGGGAGTTCATGTAAACTGTGAGGTGGGGAAATGAGCTGGGTGACCTTCTGAACTTCTCTGATCTTTCTGCATAGTGTTATAAATACTTAAGTAAATTTTTATGTGATTTATATAAATGGCACCATTTTTTCCACTTTTTAAAGCCAGTTACATCCTTAGTTATCTTCAGATGCTGTACACATACACTGTCCACAATGCTGTGAAGGGTTGTAGATGAGAGCTAATAGCTACTGGCAGGCTATTAACTGCAGGTTCACAAAGTGGGTCAACAGAATGGGAGAGGTAAGCCACCCACTTCATGGTGTTTGGAGCCAGAAAAGGAGTTGCTATCTCCAGATGAGTTGTAGGTGAGAGGTTGCTGCAGTCTTGTGCAGTGCACAGAGGGGTAATGGGAGAACCTCTGCTGTTACCTCTCTGAGGAGTGTTTTGAGGGGGTACCTGGCCTTGTGCCTTGCCTGTGCCTATGGAAAGCTTCCAAACCACTTCACAGGAATTGAGAAATATGGTTTAGGTTTTTCTAATTTTTTTTTTTTTAATCAATCCTTCTGCTTCCTTGCTTGCCCTTGCCTAGTGATAGCAGGTATTTTAAGCGTTGTATGGCTGTGGCTGTTTTGGTCTTTTTTTGGCAGTTTTTTTAAGCTGTATTTTGTTCATTACCAGAAATTCCTGGAGCAGCATAAGTACAAAGAGGGCTTGGGTTTGGATTTTTTTTTGTTTGATCATTTTGAACAGCTTGTAACATGACTAGAGCAAAGTATAATTTTGTGGGACTAGAAGAAGAAAACTGCCATATCTTTCTAATGGCTTTCAGGAACCTTCTTCAAACAGTGGAGGTGTTAAAACTTCTCAGAACACTATCCCAGGAGCCTTTGTGTAACAGTAACTTGAGAAAATCTGCTTTGGAAATCTCTGACTTTACGTTGAGCTTGAGGCTGTATTTTCCATTCTGCAAAACAGAAACTCCACATGGCTGATCTTGGCAGCACTAGTTTTGCCTTTAAAAATGCGGTTTCTATCTATGGCCTGTGAATCCTAATGCTTCAGTGAGAAGTTTTCTTTCACATTACTTTCTGCTTTTCTCTCTTGATACCTCTACTCTGCTCCTTTGAGATTTCCACTGCTACCCTGTTGCAAAATGGGACAAGTGTGAACCAGTCCCTGGGGCCAGTGCACACCCAGGAGAACATCAGCAGTGTAATGTTGCAGTTCAGGTTGGAAGGTGTCTTGCAGTTCAGTACAAAAAGATGCATAACTGGCTTGCAAGTATCTCCATGTAGGTGGCAGTGTGTGAAGATAACTCAGTAATGGCATGCATGGCTCCTGCCCATTTCTTGCAGCTCTCAGGGAATGCCTACAGAAGAAGCTGGAGCAAACAACCTGAGCGTTAGCCCAGCAATTTGCCAGGGCTTTTCCTCTGTGGATTACAAGGCCTTAACAGGTTGCCATTCTCGCTTTGTATAGCAGACTGATGCTCCAGGAGGAGAAGAGGGGCTGGAGCTTGCTGTTTGGGAAAAGCTCTAAACAGCAGCAAGTTGGTGTTCTGAAGTTCATCTGGGAAGGGAAAATAACATTTCTTATAATGGTTTTTGTCAGTTAGGGAAGCAGTAACGCCTTTTCCTTCATTCTACCCTTCTAATCAAACTGGCCCATTAAGGAGTGGAGAAGGGAGAAAATTGTCCCATCTGGTAATCAGGAAGGGCAAATAAGAAGCGGTTGCAGATAGATACCCAGAGCTTTATATAAACTGATTATTGAAGCCAAGTCCAATGGGAAGAGTAATGTAAAAATCCAAGGAACAGAAAGCAGAAAATACAGTGGTGTAGTGATGACTGGGGCTTGCAATTGTTGTCTGTCTTCATGAAGAACTTGACAATCCTATGCCAATAATCTATGTTTGTGTTAATTAACTCAAGTCTAGCAGTGATTAGAAAAATCTCAGAGGTAACTATTATACTGCTGATCCCTTTAATGAAATTTTGATACTTACTTATCAGTCATTCTCTTGCATTAAGATTTTCCTACTGCTGTGATTACTCCAACTCTGTGTTGCTTAGACTTCTCCTTTCTTCCCTGGTGTTTGACACCAGTGTCTTGAATCCCAGAGGCTTCTCTTTCTTTGTTTTCTGGCTGATATTGGAGAAGCTTAAATCTGTCTTGTACCTCAAATCTGTCTTGTACCTCAAAGGACTTTTCCAAATCCAGTCAGACTGGCACTCTTTGAAAGTCATGTGCCCAACAGTAATTTTAGTTCATTTTAATGACTAGGTATTATTAGACACAGGGCAACTTTAAAACTGGCTTTATTCTAGCAAAATACAGGGTTTCATTCTTGATCAGGAAACCTGGAAAAGTATCAAATAGAAAAGTAATTCTTAAAAACTCTCGCTAATCAGACCATTCCTTAGCTGCTTCAGTGTTGTAGACCTAGTTTGTAGGGATTTGGAGCTCTCCATTAGCTGTTTCTGGGGGCTATCTGAGGAACTGGTTGAAGTGTTTCAGCTCCCTAACTTTTCTTTTTCCTTGTGATGAACTCTTGTTTTTACGTCTCCCATTTACTTAAACTTCTTTCCTGCTTTTGCCAAACACCATCAAGCTTTACCAGTGTGGAAATCTGGTATCAAACATGGCTTTGATTGCTTTATTCTCATTTTGATTGCTTTATTCTCACATTATTCTCAGTTCTGTGACTGGGTGACTCCCTCTTTTCTGAGCAGCTCTGGCTAGGTATTGCCTTTATATAGGTATACCCTATATGTCTGTATATATGCACTTAAGTGCATGCATAGAGATATAGTTTTGTGTGCGAGTATATATAGATACAAATAGTTGCTCTGAGTACTGACTACATATTAATCATGTTTGACTAATGATTTCTAGTTTAAAAGAGCTCAGAGAACACATGCAATATATATTAATATGGCAGTTGTCAGGCTTGGCATTCAAGTCGCTTCTTTCTTCCTCTATTCCTTTTTTTTGTAAGTTTACAGACATTTGTCAGACCTGTTGGGTAAGCCAGTTTTTTCAAAAGCCTCTTGCTTAATGAATTTGCCAGAGTAGATTCTGATTTCTCTTAATTTTTTTCTGAGGCTGTATATGATATCTCATAAAAGGCATTGACTTTCATAGCTGAAATGTTCTTTTCAGTAGTCCAAAACATGTAATTATATCTGGTGGGATGAACAAGAGGGGAAGGAAGAACAACCGAATAATGGGTTGAGTTTTGTGTCTAAGATTCTCCTGGTGGAAGTAGTCACAAGTCTTTTCCGTGCTGTATTTCTGTGATTTGTTGTTTTCTCGGTAATTCTTGGAGAAAATGGGCAGGATTTTAGGGCTCTGCTGTTTGATATTGGTTTTGGTATTATGCCTTAGGATAAGGTCTTGAACAAGATGCCTGGTTTGTCTGTCAGCTTGCCTCTGGGAGATCAGACTGTATTACAAAGGAGTGTGTTTCTAAGTTGATTTTTGCTACATTTCCTTAATTTCAGGGACTGACTTGCATTTAGTATGATACAAAAATAAAAGTGTTGATTTACTGAAACACAGGGGGAGGTGGTCTTGCTGCCTGTCTTTTTTAGCCTAATTCTGCTGAGAACCTTTTAGCCATGCTTCAAGTTAGGGCAGACATGAACATAGTGAATAATCCCTCTAGTTCTTTTGCTAAGAGTATTCCCCGATGTTTTATGGAATGACCTAACTTCTTAAATCAATGGCTGTCGAGTAAAATTATTCAGCTGTGTAAAACCTGAAATGAGTTCCTAATTCCAATTTTCCACGCCCCTCTCTATTTCTGGTTTAGATCTTTGTGGTATTTCATAACTGTCACATTTTCTTGTATGGATATTTTTGAGTGTTTAATAGAGTGATTGATCCATATCCGTGCCCAAAAGAGAAGTTACTGGAGGGATTTGTTTTTGTTTTCTATCAAATCATATAAAAGTAAAGTAGGTAGTTTTTGTTGAGTAATTTGCATCTCTGATTATGTAACTTTTGGTTGTCCTCATTAAGGTGGCTTAAAATTCCAAGTAGTTAGACAAAACATATATGGATGCACAGAGAGATCACAAATAGGCAATATGCTGACTCTTTTTTGGAGGCTGAGCTGGCCCTTCTGCATGCTCTAATTGGTGTCTACTCTTATTTAGCCTTAGCTGTAAGGGCATGTAGCCAAAAGTCCATGAAGACTCAGGATGGAAATTTACTCCTGTAGACTAAGGCTGAAGTTTAAAATAAACGTGCGGAAGATGGAGTTCAGCTCAGCATGTAAGCTACTATGCATTATTTCACATGTGCTTTGACACCAGTATATTAAACTGCAGGGAAGAAGTTTGGAAGAATGGAGCAACTGCCTGATTTGCTAGATTTGGGTGTATCTCCAGGTTCATATCCCTGTTAGAAAAAGACACATCCTCCACCTTCAAAAAGGCAGGAACATCACCATTCTTTCTTGGAGTATTATTCAGATGAGTTATCATGTAAGGGTCATCCATTTGTGTTCCCTGTTAAAAAGGGAATAATTTGTTTTCCTAATTGAACTTTTTTTTAAAAAAAGAAGTTACTGCATAGAAAGTTCAATTAACAGCTTTGAACCCAATTTTGCATTGACAGCCTGTGTGAATGTTTTGTACCAGGCTAGTAATGTGCGGAAGAGCCATCACTAGAGATGAATTTAGTCACTAGTATTCATTCAATCCTTGGCAGATCTGCTGTGCTGTCAACAAAGGAGCAATTAATGCCAATTATGAGGAGTTTTGTGATGTTGGTATCGCTGTAGTCCCTGCCTGAGGCCTGCCAAGCTCATTTCACAGAGGGCATCAGTCATCAGATAATGATTATCAGTTACTGCTGTTAGGGCTCACAACATGCTAGGCATTTCCTTAGTTGTAGTTATGAGCAGTCTCTGGTTTTGAGTAGGTTGTGTTATTAGAAATAGCAGTTTTGTCTGCCTGTCGTAAGTCTTTGCAAGAGCAGAGTAGGCAGCAGTGGCTAGATCCTCAATGTGGTAGGTGCATGCAGTGGAAATAGGAAGCTCCGTGATTTCTCTCTACACCAGTGAGCCATCCAGTATGTCTGGTTGTTCACTGTTCTGTTCTCAAGTCATTCCTCTACCAGCTCTACTGCTCTCATCTTCCCCTGTTGGATGGCCATCTGGGAGGCAGTTTGTATTGTTTGTCCTGGGGCAGGCTTATAGTTTGAACCATTATTGTATATTGTCTAGTTTGCTGTCATGGATGTATCCTGATTCAGAAATGCCTACTCACTCTGGAAGGTCCTGAACAGGCAAGAAAACACCAGATCTCCAAAGACTCTTTTTGTTTTCATGGCAAGGAATATAGGACAGTCCAGTGATCCAACATCATCTGTTAATGTTCATCTTCCAACAGACTTACTGCCTTTTTATGGCACAGTCCCTACTTGGGAGTTGTGGTTCAAATATCCACAGATCACCTATGTCAAAGATGACAAGTCAATCCTACCTTTTAGATGTTGGGCAGATGTTTCCAACTTCATAGAAATTATTTCTCCTTGAAAGTACAGCTACAAGCTTAAGGACTTTATAGGGCATAAAATAAACAAGAATCATCAGGGATTCCCAAATTCTTCAGTGTGTGACATTTTTCTTTACAGTAGCCTCTCTTTAGATGGGAAAACTGGGACAGAAAGAAAATACCTTTTGTTTTAATGATAAGGAATGTCTTAGTGCATCACCTGAGAACATGGATTCTTTCAGTGATCAAAAGTAGATAATGTAACCCAATTGTCTTTGAATGAGACCCAAGAAAGTTCTTACATATGAATTGTAGTCGGAGGGTCGACTTCTGGCTTTATGCTGCCTTCACAGCTGACCCAGCTGGTAGTTCCTACCTATGTAACATGACTGCGTTATGCGAAGGAGTAAAGAGCATTACAGAACAATTTAGTAAGTTTTGATGTGTAGGTGTAAGAACAGAAGTCTTGGGAGAGATCTCAGTTCTTGAACTCAGTCATGAACAGTGAGGGATTACGAAAGGACATACTCTGCCCAACGTTTGCAGTACTAATAGAAAGTATTGCTATCTTTCTGAACGCTGAAGTTGAGTCTTCATCTACTCTTACTCCGTTGGATTTATCTGTGTGAAACTGCAACTATATCTCTAGGCTTACAGTATCTATACTTTGGTGGCAGCTACAGCTCTATTTTGAAATAGATGTGGTTGTAAACTGCAAGTAAAACCAGGCACACGTGGCCACTGGATGTCACCATTCCTTCATACAAATGTGGGCAGCTAGCACATGTTTTACATTCTCAAATTTTTCTAGTATATCATGGCTACTCAGTAGTTAGAGTAGGAAGACTGCAAATTTTCACTTTGACTTTGAAGGTGTGTCCAAAGTCTTTGTATTTTTAACTTACAATGTCAGCCTTCAAGATAAGGGAAGGAAGGTGGGTCTCTCATGGTGCTTGATAAGGAGGTGTGAAATGTGTGGTGGTTGTAGCTTTAAGAAAAAGTAAAATAACCTTTTTTGGAATCTGGGGCAAAACTGTGTGACTTTGAACCTTGTGTGTTGTCTAAATCTAGATGCTTAAGTCAGGGTGAAGGGCACATTTTACCTCATGCTGACACTTCGGTGTTTGAATAATGCTCCTCAAAAAAAGGCATAGCCCACATGAAATGCTAAAAGGCATTTTCTTGCTTTCCAACTCAAAGGTAAATCCTTGAAGTGCTTTTTAACAGAAGCCTTTTGTAGCTGCCATCCTGTCAGTAACAGCTCTGTGTGCAGTACCTACCTACCTCCGAAACATCGTTGGTGGGGTGCTGTCATATGGTTGAGTGAACTGACTGACTTATTTATCCCATATAGCCCCAATACTGATGCCTTGGGACGGGTTTAATAATGAGAAGTGCATTTTATATTACTTAATTTTAAGCTAATCACTTGTCTGTATGCTTTTGCTTGAAATAAGCAGGTTTAAGTGAGTTTGGAATGCAATTAATTCCACATTTATTTCTCCAAATGCAAAGTTGGTTCAAGAAACTCCTGTATTGTTCATTTCCTCTCAGTTGCACTTATACAGCTGGCGATATGGAGTCCATCTGAAAACTAATGAAAATTCACCCACAAACCACACCAGAATCACCACACTGCTACTGATCTGCCAGGAGATGAAAATTGAAATGAGCATGTTCATCACTTTTTCCAAATGCTGACCAGTAAATTTAGTCACCCTAGAAGAAAAAGTACCCAGAATACTTTCTTAACCTTTTTATCCCATTACTTGGTGTTCAGAGACATCTTCCTTAGATTCCTGGTAGACCTTGACAGTTCAGGAGTACTTCTGACTTCTTACTAAGTGCTGACATATTCTTCAGAGTATGATTTTTTTTTTCCTTTTGCCATCAGCCTGGTGTTTGGCATGTATGACCTCCCTGGCTTCTCTGGTCATGTTGGTAGTTGGTCTGTGACTGACTTATGTTGATTGTGGCTTTGTACACGCACAACACACACACACGCACACACTGTAAATGTAGTGTGTGTGTGTGTGTGTGTGAGATACATGAAAAAAAACTAACAAAAGCTGGAAGAAACCACTCATGATCCATTTGGGGTTTGTTGGGGATGGGGATGATCATAGAGAAGGAATATTTGAACTTTCCTTTCAAGGAACAATCTGGAAAAGTGAAACTTGAATTCGATAACTATTGCTTTATTTTAATTCAGTAGCTGTTTCTTTATATTGTCCTCAATTAAGCACAATTGAGTAGTGCTTAAAACAGATTACTTATGTGCACTGAAAGAGAGAAGACTTTTAAAGTGGGGTTTGAGACCTCCATTCATCCATCCCTGCATCAGTAAGGCAATTTTTTCAAATTCTCTCAGTTCTCAGCCACATTATGTCTAGTGCTCATGTGTTAGAGTAGTTGTACTTTCATCCTGTTTCGTCTCCACTTGCTGGCACAAGGAAAAAAAAATCATGTTGCCAGAATGTTTTGGTTCTTGTGTGCCGCTCTTTCTCACGCCTCTTATTATGGCATAGGTTATATTACTATTTTCTTGTACGAAGTATTTCCTGTCAAAGTGAAGTGGTGCCTGAATTGTTGGTTCTTGAGAGGCACAGAGCAGTGATTATTTTGCTGTAGCTTGTTTTGGAGCAGTGTTTGTCAACTGAGGATTTATCTACCCATTGACAAAAAGCAACTTCTAACAGTTGATGCAATTGCTGCTACGTAAGTGCATTGCTGAAGTCAAAATCCTAATGAAATACACTGATTCTGTATCTCAGGATCTGGCTTTCTGTCCTCTTTTTTTAATTTAAGGAAGTACATGGTCATAACCTTAGCAGCAAACACATAAACATTTGGCTTGCTGAGGAAAGCTAATAAACTATTCAATCTCAAAGTCTGTAAGGAGAAATGAGTTATTTCATGACATCTTGTGTTTGCTTTCTCTAACTTATATGCTGCAGCCTCCTCTGGACTTTTCTGTTCTCTCCAAGTTGTTTCAGAGATGCTTGTGACAGTCAGGTCACCTTGATTTGTTCCCAGACCAGCAGTTTTAAAGCAGCAGTATGGAAACAAGTCACTTGTGGAATATGTGGTAAGGTTTCCTGTAATGGAAAGATAAGCGTTGATCCTCCCAGTTGATCCTCGAGTAGTTGCCCTCATTTGGCAAGCTCTTTGAGCTAACCCTGTTTCCTATTGCAATATATCTGGGTCACTGGAAAAATATGTGTTTAGGAGGAATGCATGAGGTAGGCAAACCAGGTTACATCATCCTCAGAGCTTGTCAGGCCATGACTGCTTCCTAGCTTGTCCTGAATCTTGTTCAGGGGAATCCAGGTAACTTGAATGTTATTTTCATCCACTTCATGTTCAAAGAGAAGGATGAGAGCTCATGAAAACTCTTTCTATGTGTTTATCAGACCAATGCCAAGTGACACCAGGAGGACATTGGGGAAAACACTTGAATTATTTTTAATTTGTTTAATTCATAAAGAAAACTTTTGAAGTCAGTTGCATGTGGTAGGAGTGGAATAAGCAGCTACTTACATAGCCAACAGCATAAGCCTTGCCTTTTTAGTTACAGATTAAAGTTTTGGGTCCCTCAAATGGTACATCAATTCTTGTTAGTTGGTGGGGGAAAGGTGTTCATGTGCCTTTGTGTTCTGGGTGATAATGTGTGATTATGCATTTACACTGGAGCAGTACCATGTTGTTTGTTCAAGTACTGTGGGTAGCATTAAAACTTATAAGAAAAGCCTCATCTCAAAGGTTCAGGTGCCTCAAAGGTTTTTTATGCTTGTGTCATGTCATGCCATTGAATTTGTCCCATTTCCAACAGAATGTAAAATAAAAGTAAAAATGGAGGCACAAAAAGCAAAGAAAAGTTGGTATGAACTATATAGAGATTTGTAATTCTCAAGCCCCATGGTTGTGAAGTAGCACAGACAGGGTTTACTGATCATATGTTCTATTGTTTTACATATCTCCTTTTGCTTGTACTATGAGAGGATAATGAGAACACTATAATTTCATTTCTACTCTTTTTTTCCCCCCTCTAATCTCTCATGTAAATCTTTTTGGTACATGAAGCATGAATTCCTGGATGCAAGGAGTCAACCTCAGTTACAGAGTACTCGGTGTGGTGACTTGTCACCACTCAGATTTTCCCATCTTCTAAGCAGCACACATTCAGCATTATTCATCAGGCTGTATCTGCACTGAGTCAAAGAGAATTCATGTTCATGAAACTTTTCTCTCATGGGTTACAGGTTGCCTTAAGGGGCATAAGTTAACTTCGATTTTATTAGGGCATTTATTTTCTGTATTTTATGCTTAAACATTGAAAACTCTGATCCAAGAAGAGGTGGTGGTGGATTTTTATTGGCTTAAAGTGAGAGTCATGGAAAGAAACTTTCCTCGTTGCAGAAGGGAAAATGGTGAAGTACGTTTTTTTCTTGCTTATATTTGCACCTGTGAACTTCCAGAGCTATCTGGTATTTCTCCTGCACTGCTGTCCCTCCTCACCCATTTCAGTTTTCCAGTTTGCTCTCCAGCCTGGTCCCCAGATGTCTTCACATTGTTACCCACTTCTGGAGATGGCATGGGGAGAAGCACCAGCATAGGCAGGATTTCAGAGGCTACTGCTCCTTCTCTATTGTTACAGAAGTACTGTGAGACCAGATACAAATTAGTCATTTAAGCAATGATATTAAAAAGAGCATCTTTTTGGATGCAGTTCCTTGCAAGTTGACTTGATCTCTTAGAAGGTTATTGGTAAGAGCTATTAAAATGTCCTGAAAATAGAAATCTTTTTTGTCAAATAAAGGTGAAAAGAGATCTTGAATTCTAAGTCTTTAACAACACACAAACCCAGCAGGTCTCTGCATATTATATATTCAAGGTGTGTATTACTCTGTGTGTTAGCATGTACCATTCCTTTACTCACTGGAGGCTACTGCTCTTTGCTGTGGCAGGACAGCAGAGCACTGTGAGAGTAGCACCTCACTCGGTGCTTAAGTGACATGTTAAGTCACAGTAGTGTTATTAAATTGCTGTAGATAAATGAGGTTGGCTTTTGGATGCTGAGATACACAGCCAGTGGATCTGCTGACAAGGGACTCCAGTTGAAGACCGGGGAGTTCCATGCTGTTTCCATCTAAGTCTCTATGTATTGTTTTTCACTGTGGAAAGTTCCAGCTGATAATGCAGTGAGTGCAGGAGAGGTTACTTCTGGTTAATTCACCTGGCTTTCAAAAATAATTTTTCAGGTTGATATAGTTAATTATACCCATTCCCCAACGTTAAATGTATTCACAGTCCTGGTAAGATTTGCACAGAAGACTGCATTGAAATATCAGAAGTATCTTTAAGACCTGTTTTACTGCTGAAAATTCTCAGTTCTGCAGTTAGGCACTATATGATTATAGTACTTTGTCATTTGAATCCTCTTTGTTCCTTCTTTCCTTTGCTAATGTATAATAAGGTACTTTATAATGTAACAAAGTACCTTATTATAAAACTGCTTTTGTTGTTTCTCTGTGTTATGTTCACATGAACCTCTAACCTGATCCTAGATATTAAAAATTATACTTGAGACTTTGTTTTTGGCTTGTCCTGTTTTGCCATGAATAAGTTCATATATTTAAGTTGGAGATAACTGGGACATCAAAATACATGCAAATAGAATGGTTACAAATGTTAACACTGGCTTACTGTCTACAAATGGTTAATTTGTGTTATTAATATCTTAATAGTGGGTAATTCAGTAAGATCAAAGTAACATTTGTAAAAGATGAAGGTTGTTTGAACTTTTTTTGATGTGTCGTTGTCAGTGTCTGAGTTTAGGACTTTTGAATTTGCACTTCTTGGGTTTTGGCAGATAAGGGACTAATAAGTTAACAGGCTGCTTTAAATAATGGTGCAGATGTTACCTTGAAATACTCTACTAATAAAAATATTGACTGGGCAGAACAATTATATCCTTGTCCCCATTTATAACCAGAAAAATGCCTTATGTTGGACATCATATTAATTAACATGACCTTAAAAAAGGTTTAACAAAAGTATTATTGCAGGAGTGCGAAGCCTAAACAGTTTGGCAGCAGTTCACACTCCCACTAAAGATAGGACTTAAAATGTCTACAGCTTTCTCATCATTTAGGTTTCCTTGACTGTTTTCATTGTATTTCATGCTTCAAATCTATTGCTGATTTTGTTTTTCTTCTCTATTCTCTTTCAGAAAGATGAGGTGTACCTCAACTTGGTGCTGGACTATGTTCCTGAAACAGTATACAGAGTTGCCAGACATTATAGTCGGGCCAAACAGACACTCCCTATGATTTATGTCAAGGTAGGTAACTGGTAGATGTTGTTAGGTGAAGAAGGATTTAATAGAAACAGATTCTGGGGATACTCTTCTCTGACATAGTAAGTTTTCTGAAATTTTTAGGAGCACATAAATCTTGGGAAGGAAAAGAAAATAGAATTATTAGTTTTTCTGGCGAAGGAAGAATAGAGGACTGAGGCTTAAACAAGCACTCCTAACTTCTGACTTTACATAAATCTTGGAATGGGCGGGGGAGACTGTGGGGGGAGTGTTTTGGTTTTGAAGCAGCTCTGAGACAGACTCCAGCTAGATGCTCAGCTTTCAGTTTCCTGAGATAGATATAATAGAACA
Source organism: Xenops minutus (assembly GCA_035221455.1). Classification (NCBI taxonomy): domain Eukaryota; kingdom Metazoa; phylum Chordata; class Aves; order Passeriformes; family Furnariidae; genus Xenops; species Xenops minutus. The sequence continues at coordinate 25,415,869 of JAWWEE010000001.1, read as the reverse complement.
AATGTCAGGAAGTGAAAGATGATGTCAGGAAGATGTTCCCTTATCTCTCATCTTCCCCTTTTCCTGGCATATGAGTAAGAGTTCATGTGCTTTTGTTCTGGGCACAAAAGACATAATTTTGTGCCTTCTTGGAGCTCTTGGCCCTTGTTTTCAAGAGCTACATGGGCAAGATGCTTGTATGCACATTGTAACTTTAAAAACCTTACTCAAGTTGTCTAAATCTTTTACACAGCCATAAGAGTAAATAAAATTTATTTTGCTGTCAAACATGGGACTGGTCTGGGTCTTACAGTTCCATTTTGTATATTGTGGTGACCGCAACCCACACACTAGTAAATGATGGTATTTTCACCTGGCATTAACTTGTTAACATGACATTCAGGTAGTATTAAATGGAAATCAGCAATAAATTCTCTTGATTCATATTGATTTCTCCAGACTGCTCTCTAAATGCTTAATGTGGAGGTTGGCTCAAAAAACCTCTTTAATTTGTTTGAAAGAACATGAAAGTTAAAAAGTTTAAAGCTACAAATAATAATTATTTCAATAATGAAGTTTTGTGCCATAACTATTTGCATTAGTTGTAAATGGCATGTCTCCACAATAGCCAGCACTGGTGCCTGTTTTTTAAGAAAGCACAGAATTTTATCACTGAGCAGAAGCAATTTCTATTGCAAGATCACTCTGTTTAGTTTGTTGGTGGAAGAGCATATCTTAGGTTAAATGCTCCCCAAAAATCTGTTAGCCTGGCTTTTGCTAAATTTTTTATGTTTTGTCAGTATTCTTGCCCTAATTGTTCTTCATTATGGGAACTTGAGAAAATTGTCCTTGCTTACATGTTCAGAGAAAAATCTGCTTCAACTCTTTCATCTTGCAAGATTCTTGGGACTTCACGTTCTAGGTAGCCTGAAGGCTGTTCCTACTTTTCTGGCAAGGCAAGCCTTGCACATAATCCTGTCTTTAAAAAGATCATGTTACCTCAATGTCATTAAGGGGTTTGCAATTTTTCAGGCATCTTGGTTACACAAAGGTCAGATCAATACCTATTTGTTTGTTTCTGATTGATACCCAGGCAGGCAGAGAGCTGCTCTTCTCTGGGTAAAAAAGAAACTGTTAAAAAAAAAACCAAAAAAAAAACAACTCCAGGGAAGCTGTTCTAGTAATCTTTTGGTTAATTTTTATTTGTAACTTATTTGTAACATGCTGCAAGAAATTCTTGGAAATTTTGGGTTTGCTGTGTGGAGGTGAAAGGCATACTTTCTAAATCCCGCATGTGTTGACTTGACCCCTCAAGTTAGAGCAGTCTTTCGCATTATTTTGCAATACACTTGCACAATACATACTTAACGTGTCTAGAACAGGCAATTCGGAAAACATGTTTGTTTGCTTTCCTTTGTGCAGAGTCGTGGTTTTCAGAAACAAGTATGAAAACCAGAGACCTAGAGCCAAAATTCAAGTGATTCCCTTCCCACTCCTCTGTTTCCCGCCAAACCAACAACAAAAAACAAGCAGAAGTGTGAGAACAAAGATAGTGGTGAAAGTGAGGCAAACATGACCTGATACCAATATCTAGTAACTGCACCTGGGTTTACAGACTTTTAAAGGTGATCTGTGGAGAATGTGCTTAGAAAAGGAAAGTGTGGAGGTGCATTTCTGGTACAGTGTCCTGCCTGTAGCTTGATTTAAAGTGGAACCCTGTGGGGACACAACAAAAGTAACAAATAACTTGGCAAGTAAGCCTTTTGTCAGCCTTAAAATTTTCCATGCCTTTATGACTATATATGCTATACAGCCCTAATTGTATTAAATTCCTCTTTATTATCCAGAACCAAAAGTGTGTAGCTCCAGCAGCTGGACATCCTCCCCTTGCCCTGTAATCTTATTTTGTGAAGTTCTTGGCTTCTTAACATTTCCCCTTGCTGTACTCTTCCTTGCTAAGGGGTTAGCCAGCTTTGGAAAGGGGACAGAAAAAACTCTCCCTAAGCATACTTGTTTGTTATGCCTTGCATAACATTATTCTGAGCAGTTGGTTTTATTTGCCTTCCTTTTTTGTCCGAAGATTTGAAGTTAAGATGACCGTGTCCTCTCAACAGTGGGAGATTCACTTCAGTGACAGACTGAGACACTACCCTTGTCTTTGGGCAGCATTTAGTATAATTTCATCAACTGAAGGGTTTTCTTTTAGCTTTTGAGGAGCAATTTTTTTAGTAGTTTGGTTTGGTTTTATGTCTTTTTTCATAACCTGGAATACTTCATGTCTATGAAAAGGCTGATTTATAAAGCAAACTGAAACACCTTTATTTTGTGTATGTTTTTTATGACTGCCACCATTTATAAATGCTGGAAGATTGGCACAATTATTTTTTTAGAATTATGCTGATTTTTGTAAGGACAGATGAACAAATTTGAACCGCATGTGTTGGTATGTGGCAAAGAGTGGGTGGGGAAGGTACACAAATAACTTGTCCATCTTCATAGCACCAACACACACTCAGTAGGGTCTTTTATGAATGCTTTTGTTTTTCTAGTAAGAGTTTGTGCTGAACTAATTATACTGTTTTGACTGGTGTTTCTGTGTTCCAGTTGTACATGTATCAGCTGTTCCGGAGTTTAGCCTATATCCATTCCTTTGGGATCTGCCACCGGGATATAAAACCACAGAACCTCTTGCTGGACCCTGATACAGCTGTACTAAAACTCTGCGACTTCGGAAGGTAAGCGCATCTGTGGCCTGAAACCTGGTGAAGAGATCTTCCTTCAAAGTGAACCTGAGTGCAACTTTGCCAAGAAATCCTCTGTGTCCCTCAGAAGGACTTTATTTGTAGCTTTGAAAGAGGAATTACTGATACTGTATTTTCCCCTTGAAATGAGTTCATATGGACAGGGGAAAAAGCTGGAAAAGGGTATGAAGAGGGAGGGAATTGCTATTGAAGCCTGCTATTTTTGCAGGCATTAGAAAAATAAAACAAATGTGCTGTCATGTAGGGAAAATACTGCACCATGGAAAAACACAACCAAATATTGCAATGAAACGTGTTTGGGGAAGAAAGGACAAGTGCAGTGGCATAGTAACTTAAAAAGGCTAATGTTACACTTTATTCATCTACTTGTATGTATATCAATTCACTTCATGTTGCCAATACCATAAAGGCTCAAGATCAGAAGCAGCTCTTCCAGTTGAAACTTTTGGATAGTGGACATCTATATTCTAGTTTCCAATGATGCATTTATTTCCAATATCCATTCAAGTGAATGACCCTTAGAGTCCAGCTCCCATCCTAGACCTGATACAGAAATTTTGGGAACCCATACTTAGGCAGGCAACAGATTTCTCTCCAGGAAAGTTCAGTCTTTAAGTTGTGTTATAACTTTGCAGAGTAAAATAGGTAGGGCATGTGTGCAAGAGGTCAAGGGAAGCTGCTGTTGCTGACTTCACTTTCCCTAGTGAGTGGGAATGTCACATGGTGGTTATCCAAGCAGTTCATCATCATGCCTCTTGGCTTGGGAATCTCCTCCTCAGCTACCTCACCAGTGTTGGAGCAAAATGGGAATCACGCTGAAACTCACAAATAGCACCACCTAAAAGGACAGTGTTTACTATCTGTTACCATGGGAATTTGTTAACTGTAGTTTCTGTATAGAAAACAGAAAACTGAGACTTTTTGAAATGGGTGGTAGGAGTCCTTCTCCGAAGGCTGAGAGGAGTATCTGGAAAGCTGAACACTGGATTTGGTTGGCTTACTACTCTGCAGTGTTTGGTGCTACATAGTTGAATGTCATATTTCTGAAAGGGCAGTTTTGTCTTGCAGCTCCTTGTTGTTTAGCACTTGTGAGTTCAGAAAGGAGTGTAATATGTCCATACTTTCCAAAAGTAATATGCTCTTCCATTCTTTTCTTGGATCCTTTCAAGACTAGTGGTTGAGGCAGTACTGTAGGTTAGATCCTTTGTGCCTGATTTCTTGCAGTATAAATGAAGTCTTCATGTTAATCGTGGACCATTAACATGTGAATATAATGGCAAAGTTGTTTTTCCTTTGTCTCCTCATACCCCTTTTACCTCATACCACACTCCCTTAAATAGCAAAGAGACAGAATATTATGATAGAAATTAAAAAATAAACAAAAATGCAAACCCACAAACAAAACCGGAAACAACCAACCCCAAACAAACATAAACCCCACACTCTTTTCTTGAGAGTGTCCACAGATTTTGTATCTTAAAAGTTACCTACATTTGGGTTAACTGTTTTCTGTCCTCTTTTTCTTTGTAAACAAACCTTTGCATATGGCAAAAGACAAGTACGAGCCAAAAATCTGACCCTATTTATCAGCTAGATTGTAGTCAGAATTTCCTTTGCTATATCAGTATAAGGCAAATGTTTGAGGGATTGGATTGATTTTATAGTGAATCGGGGTTTTGCACCTTCTTAGAAGAACACGGTACTTCAGCACTTAGGAATTGGGAGTGGGTGAAGCGTGCCAAAGATTAATGTTGTTCTGCACGGCAATACTGTAAAAATACTAATCACTGAAATATTTCTGTTTCCTTTTCAGTGCAAAACAGCTGGTTCGTGGAGAACCTAATGTCTCATACATCTGCTCTCGGTACTACAGGGCACCAGAGTTGATCTTTGGAGCCACCGATTATACCTCCAGTATAGGTATGTACCTGTGTTTGTTGGCATCTACAGCAACTGCTTGAGCTCTTAGTCTGTAGTTAAGTGTAAACAGAGATCTCAGATATAAGCCCCAGGGACCAAATTTTGCTGTAAATGGTTAAGTACCACTTCTTAGAGAAATACAAATGTTTTGTAGATGGCTGCTATGATTTCTACACCTCTCAAGATTTCAGGGTGTATTACACTAGGAAAGGGACTTTTTTAATGTAGAGGAGGGAAATCTGATTACAAAATAGAAAAAGAATTCCATGTAATGTTGCCATTTTGTTTAAAAGTAGGTATGAGATCTCAGCCAGAAAAGCATTTTGATGAATTACTGTAGTAAATCAACTACTGCTTTTGATATCCTGTGATTTAGACACAAATAATTCTGTAATTTATTTACTTGGCTTTTAATAAAGAGTTTATGGGGGAAAGGAAAATGAGGCCTAATGATTGACTTTGAATTCTCTTTACAATTTTAATATACTATGTACAGCAGTCCTAATTCGACTTGTTCTGCTAACTTTTGTGGTCCTTTAGTCACTAAACACAAAGACTTCTTTCTAATATCTGACACATAGCTGTGTCGTGGAAATACCAGGGAGGCCAGAGGTTTTGACAGACGACAGGGAACAGTCAAGTTTTCTTAGAGTCGAGTTCTAAATAAATAAAATAATGAAAAATCTTCAAATGAAGAGCAGTATGTTGGCTGGTTGTGAGTAACTAGTTTTTTAGTCAAGATACTCCCTGTGCTCCTTCTGAGCTCTAGTGCTAAAGAGACTAGATTTGGCTCTCCTCTTAGCATAATATTAAGGAACTTTTTACCTTGCTTATGGACTTGATTCACTTAGGCAAGGTTTAGTGTTTTCAAAAGGATTTGTAGCTCATGATCAAGTCTTGGCAGAATGTGTTTATAACCACTTAAAGTATATTTAAAGTTATTATGTTCTAACTAGTGTGAAAGTGAGTGGCTGGCTGGCTTCTTTCGACTCTGCAGTTCCTTGAGGGGGGAAAAAACCCCCACCAAAATGTGTCCCCGAGGACTTTACCTGCTGTCACTTAATTTATTTCCCCATTAATTATTATTCAATAGGTATTGTAGCAACACTTGCATATCTCCTTGGAGGAAAAAGAGGCAGAACCAAGAGAAGTCTGGGGAAAGTAATGGCATAATAAAGATAAAAAGGGCAGAACTTAGTGTTGGCTACTGCCGAAAGTGGCAGCCCCAGCCCTGCTCTTGCCCCCAGATGCTCTGGATCTCGCAGTTTAAGACACTGATTCAGCTTCAACTGACAAGAGACTTTGGCAGGTTAACTTTCTGCTACACAAGTAAGTGCAGTCAGAATTATTGTGTAGCTGAAAAAGCAGCAGAGCCCAGGTAAAGGCAAAGTGCCAGGAGCTCATGGGTGAGAGGAAGGTGGCTGATGCCTTTAGATATCTTTTTGCCAGCTGAGAGCTAATAGATTGGCTCAGCTGCATTATCAGGGTGCACTTAGACAACTTGTTTCAGAGGATAACTGCATAAAACAAGTATATTACGTGTCACCAGAAGAGACTGCTTCACAGATAAGTCTGTTAGGTATCTCTTGCTCCAACTGTGTAATGACTTTAAACTTGCACTGTTTGTCAGACCCTTTTTCAAGGTGCTCTCTCCATTTTCCTTGTCTAACCTACTGGTCTCTAAAATAGTTGTAATAAAAATTTCATTCTGAAGTGAGGAGGCCATTTTTCACGTGCCAGAAAAACCCGGTATCACGTTTTTTGTCCACTCTTTTCCCGTACCAACCACCCCACCATGTCACTCCAAGCCCTTTCTCTGAAATTTTCACAGAATAGCTTAAAAATTAAGTTCAGCCAATACTCCTTCCTTCCTGTCCTTTCCACTTTTTTCTCAGAAGAATATTTGCATTTGGGAACTGAGATTAAATAAAGTGCTTTTACACACTTTACAGTTTTCAAGCATTTTGCAATAAGTTAGAAATTCTAAGTTATATCATGGTGCTGTTTCCAGTGGTGGTAAATATTCCTTAGTTCTTGGTGGATGGGCAACAGCAGTGCTTAGTGAGAACTCTACCTTATTTCACGTAGGATTGTTCATCCAACTGCAACCAGCTTGCTGGAAAACCAATCAACAAGCACAGATAGGTTTATTAAAAGAGAGGAAGGAGCACTTAATTATTAGTGCTTTATTAATAGCTCAAAGGATAGGGTACTGTGAAATGCTTCAGTCTGGTAACACTGCATTTTAAACTTTTTTATGTTGATATGCTTGGTTTTCTAGTTCTTGTTTTCTTGTGAATTGTTAGCACAGCAAGCTTTTCCTGCTATAATTTTTATTACTCTGTAAGAATCCACTTGTGTGTGTGTGGTAACAAAAAGTCAGCTGACATAAGGTGGGGATCTCCACTCTTCTGTTTAAATATCCTCTCTTAAAACTAGGTTGAAAGTAGAATTAGTGAAGAATATGAAACCAAAAAGTGTTCTAGGTAGAAATTTTTTGTTTGTGATCTGCAAGGCTTCCAGCTTTTTTCTGAAGGTTTTTTTTGTTTGCCAACATTACTGCAGGTCTTATGTTTATAATGCGCCGCAGTATGGTAATTATTGGAAGCATTTCTGAGCAGCAAGTGCTTTTTAACAGTAGGCAGTGACAGTGATGGCCCAAGAGTGTCGGCACAGCCAGCTGCATCGTCACCATTTCAGTAGTTAGTCATCATGTAACGTGTTACATCACAGTTACAGTAATCCCTGTAACCAGGAGAGGCATTGGGCTCCCTGGCTTCACACAGCTTGTCTTTAAAAACATGAATTTGCCCATGCGACATTACTTGGTCTTCAGAGTGGCAGAAGCTAAAGTTCATTCCAGGATGTGTCTTTTCATCATGGATGTGACCACAAAACTGTACACTGGCTTTTACATTTTAGGATCTTCATTTCATCAAAGCATGTGACTTAAATTCTAACCCAAAAGGTCCCTTTAAAAAATAACTCACAGTCAGGGTTTTTTTGCACTTTTGCAAAGTACTGCATTAGAGCTGTATTTAAATATACACCACAGTAAGAGTAGGATCAAATCACATTTACTGCAGTTAATGCCTTTCTGTCTGCCTCCAGCAGACCTGGGACTCTATTTTTAAAATAATGACCCAGGAAATGACCTATTCAAGTTTTTCAATAGCCACTGTTGCCAAATAGCCACAAATCCAGGCCCGTAATAGCTCTGTCATATGCATTACAATTTTATGGGATTTTTCAGTGGTCAGGCACAAGCATTCATGTCAACTGTGTGCCTTCACTTTGGGCCCTTGTGCACCTTTGACTGTGAATTCTGCAAATATGTGCACGTCCCTAAAGTTTGCTGGGGATGGTAACATCATTATTTCCTGCAGCTGATTTACAGGAAGTGGTTTTTTTGTTTGTTTTTGGTTTGTTGGGGGAGGGGTTTGTGGTTTCTTTTCAAACCAAGCTCTTTCAGCTGTCCCCTGATAGGTTTTTGCTGAAACCTCTCCCTTGCCAGGCTGTGTGTGTTACAGCATCCCAGAGTATGTTGATGGCATGCTGCTGGCAGTTCGGGTCATAAAGTGAGATGCTGCATGCTGAAAAACCATGGCCGCTCACATTCCCCCACGTTGTCCTGGGACAAATATAGGTGCTCGAGCAGGAGTGGGTGCAGATGTTTCTGTTGCCACGTGGTCCTTTTGTATAAAAAGAAGCCGTGCAGCTAAGCCTCCATGACGTGCATTTTTTCCACGAGGTTTAGTGGCAGGGCAGTGGAGTGCTTACCAAAATGTGGTGGTGCTTCAGCATAAGAAGGGTCTGCCTGTCGTACTGTGTTTTCCCTATCACTGCACTGGCAGGAGTTGGGAGCATTCCAGCGGGAACATTTATAGCCACTGGCAGGGAAAGATTGATCTGCATAGCTGTATTGCTGGCTTCTCTTGGGGTGTCCAAAAATAAGTATCATGAATCGGTTCATTCACTTTCCTAGTGAGCGCTAAGACAGAGGGAGAGAGTATTTCACCTCAGCAGTTTGGAGCAGAAGCTCCTCTGCAGGCGTGTATAGTCAGCCTATCTCAGAGTTTCTTGGAGAAGAACCATAACAAAGTGTGTCCCAACACTGTTGCCAAACAGTATTTGCCTCTGTCGTAGATAGCAATTTCCAATGCTGAAAATAAGCATGTGTTAATTTACAGAACTGCTTTATCACCTGTCATTGTAGTGTCATCTCTTCGTTGCAAAAGAATAGAGATACCTGTGTTTAGCTTTTGTTCCAAATGCTGGAGCAACCATGTCTTTTCAAGCATTTTCCTGTTTCAACCTAATTCTGTCTCTGCAATCTGTGGATGTGTGGGAAAACTTGCACCGACATAGCATGCATACCTGTAATCCCAAATTTTGCTCTTGTTCTGACATCCCAAAAATTGTTTCAAACAAGCAGCAAATGAAAAACACTTTGGGGACTGGCATTTGGCAGCTAAAAGCTGCTGATTTTACAACTTCCCAGAGCTGTGTTTCTGACTCTTGATCTCTTTCCTGCTAGTTTGTTTCCACTGTTTGCAGAGCAGCAACTCTGAGTGACCTCCAAGATGGAGGAAGTCCATCAAGATCGAGGTATAATGAGGCAGAGATGAATAGATGAGGGTAATAAAAAAAGTAGAAAGGTAAATATGCCCCATAAAGCATCAGATAAATGGAAGTTCTTAATTTGTACTAAATGGATGAGATAAACTATTTTTTTCTTCCTCTTCCTCCTTCACGTCCTCCAAATAACAAGTTAGAGTAACTAGAGTGTAGTACAATGAAAGGTGTGCATGTTGAGAAGAAGAGGGCCAACTTTTCTGCTTGGACAGGCAGAGTTTGAGATTACAAAACGAAGAATTCATGGACAGGGTGTTCTGTCACAGACAACTTGAAATGGCCATTGCATACGAGTAGAATTAAAGCTAAGGAGTGTATTTTGCAGATGATCCTCCCAGATGCCTCTTCCTGACTTAAAGAGAAATATTCATTTTTCTTACTTCTCTACTGCTAGAATGCATTCAAAAGAAAGGGTATTATACAGATTATTTTGTTAGACAGTGTAGCAGCTGTCTAGCATTTAGCAGCTGTGAAGACCAGTAAAGTACTAGAAATTTAAGAAAAATTTTGTAGTATAAGAATTTTTGTGTGCTTAAATTAATGGAGGTAAAGCAGGTGACAGTGGTACTTGTCTGAGTGTTTTCCAGTGTAGGAAAGATGTGACATTAGGTGCCATTATAATGTGTGGAAGCTATCTGAAATAAGCTTATTTGAAGATTGCTTTTGACTGGCAGTTGTATTTATTGTCCATATTGTTTAGACTACATTTCACTGAATGTGTGAAGAAAGTACTCTTGCCTGCTTTCTTGTAATGAATAGCTTTCAGTACCTTCTCTTAAGATTTTACGTTGTCCCAAGTAGTTTGACATGAGGATGATTTGTTGACTTGTTTTCCATTAAGATTCTCTTACCTTGTTTCTTAGCTAGTTTAAAGCATGTGAATGAGAGTCCTGGTTTGCTTTAATTAAACTGCACATATTAAAAAGAAGTAGTTCAGAAAATGCTTCTCCCATGGGAGCAGGTAGTTACACCATAAAATTCCTCTAAAATCTTACTAGCCTGTAACAGTTAGCTCTGACTGTCCTAACACAGAAAAGTGGGAAGGAGCTGTTGCAAACTGATACCTTATCCCTTCCCTTAAATAACATATCTTTAGATACAGAATTTAGTACTTTGTTTACCTCAGTCTTGATTAAAATGTTACCGTCCTAGTTAGGTGTTTAAATTTTTAAATGCCAGTTTTAAAGGGTGGGGATAAAATAAAAAAGCAAACTCTCCTGGATCCAAGTTTTAGCCCTGCTAAAGTCAATGGCATAAATTCCATCAAGTTTCAGCAGAGATGAAATTTCCTAGTTTGTTTTTTATTGTATATTGCTCACCAGAGTTGTATAAACATCTGCGTTAATTGTGTTTTGTTTCTGCTCCTGCTTGGAGCTGCTCAAGTTAGCCTCCACTCTGGCTTTTGTTGAGGATGCTTCAAGGATTTGTTCACTTCCTTGCCCAGGGAACATTGCCCAAGTCCTAATTTGGAAGTTGATGAAATTACATGCCTGGGAAAAAGTTGGGGATTTTGGAATGCCTGTGTTTTACTTCATTGTGTGGTTAGTGTTAGCAAGGAAAATCAAGGAAAAGTAAATAGACTTTTAACAAGACATTAAAACACCCGATTTGGAAGATTTCAGTGCAGAAGGAACTACTGTGTAGGTTTCTGATGGATTTGTATATTTGATGGATTAAACCTACCATGAATGCAGCAAGTATTCCTCAGGCATTACCAGCTATTTCCTCATGACCTGCATCCCTTCTTTTTTCCTCTCTTCCCATATGATGCCCTCAACTTTCTCAGGTATTCTCTGCTGTTTGTGCTTGGCCTTCTTGCTTGAGCAAGGACTTGCACATTATTTGAGTTGTTTGCAGTTGGAGTTTGGCAGGGCTGGGGCAAGCCAGGTGCTTCCCACAGGAACTGAGCCCTCCTCAACAGCAATTCTGATGCATGCTCTCCCTGCTGTTTTTACAAAATTTCTGTAATGGATTTCGAGACTTCTGGCCTTCAGACTTGTCTGAAATTGGCTGATGGATTGCAAAGGCATTTAGGGAAACTGGGAAAGGATAAAACAGCACAGAGCCAACTTCTGGAGCAGCCAGACCAAAAAGTTACTTAAAACAGTTTAAAAAAGCCACAGTCTAATTTGAAAAAAGTCATGCTAGCATAGTTTCAAAATTTTAAAAGGAAGTGAGTTGTGAATGATGACTTACTCTCATGTCAGCATTGGGTTTTTGTATATTCTGTCAAATATTTTTCCTTCCCATATATGTAATTTCTTTTTCAGTGCAAAATAAGGCTTGAAGTTGTAAATAATGATTATAGATTTAGGGTAACCACTTATTTTGTAAAGGACAGTGTAAAGGACTCAGCTTTTTCAAAACCCTATAAGATGCCTTTAAATAGACTGAAAGTTACAGTCCTCTGACTGCTTAGTACATTTAATGTTTCTTCAATATTTCTGAAGAACTCTATGCTATCTGTTGAACTGTTGTGTAATTTCCTCTAAACCCAGTATGCATGGGATGACAAAAAAGTGTTGTACATGTTGTCCAACAGCAGGAACTATCAGAGAGAGACATTTTTTAGCAGTTGGACGCAATTAAATGTTTTTTACATGATTCTTCCTTCATTTGTTGTCCAAAAGAGATCTTAACACCTTGGCGCTTGTATTAGCATTTATTAAATGTGACTAGAAGATGAAAAAACATGATTTGTTTACTTGTTGAAATTCAAGACTCAACCTTCAAATTATTTCTGTTTGCTGTTTGCACTCTAAGTAGTTACTTTTTAGGATAAACCCTGATGTGATGTTTGTACTAAGACAGGTAAAAGTGCATCCATTTGACTTGGAGGTGAATGACTTCAAAAGCTGCAGTAGTGATCAGGGATGTTTGTGTACTGTATTCTCCAGCTGTATCTTTCTTGTTAAGAGGGGCTTTTTGCATAGCCACTCTCTCTTTCCTTTAGAAATCAGGGAAGGAAAGCTCTTTTCTAACTTGTACATTATTTTGTTATAAACCTTGAATTCCTGAAAACTTTTAAAAAATTTTTTTTTGCACCAGTTTGTAGTGGCTGTGACAAAGTGATAATAGACTGTTCAAGAGATGTTTTGTTTGCTCAGACCTTTAGCCATAACTGACAGTGTTGTGTGAATCCTGCTTCGTAGAACTGTAGAGTCATAGAATAGCTTGGGTTGGAAGGAACCTTAAAGAACATTGAGTTCCAACCCACTGGACATGGGCAGAGACATCTCCCACTAGATCAGGTTGCTCAAATCACCATCCAGCGCGCCATTGAACATTTTCAGGGATGGGACATAGTTTAAATACATTAGGAAATAAGGATTTATGTTGTAGCATGGATTATCTCAGGTGGAACAGGCCTCAGGAGGTAAATTCTCTGGGGTTTGACTTGTGGTGACATTGCTGTTATCTCATAGGGAAGGTTAGCTCATAAAAGTAGGGGAGAGTTCAAGGAAATAGAGGTGGAATGGGACTGGTTTTCCCCTTTGGGACCTTACAGTATTATAGGCTTTACAAATCTTCTGTTGCTGATTGCTTGTTTGAGAGAAGATTTTATCATAAGGTCTCAGATATACATTAACAGTTGATGACTTTCTAGAAAACCTTAATAGTCAATCTGGTTTTTTGGAGTAGCAGTTACCTCTGCATCCAGGTGCAATACTTCTAGTGTATTGAGCATCTTAAAATTAGTGTGCAGTTACATCAGATTATCACAAACATCTGCTAAACCGTGTTTACTGCATTTGCTTTGTTAGATTTTTCGGTTTAGTTAATTATGTTTCAAAAACAAAAGGCTATATTCCATAGTACACTTAGGTACATTCTTAAATTACTATTGTAGTATTCAATTGCCAAATTATTTAAGGAGATATACCTGTAACAGATTATGAAAAAGTTCTTCATGTAGGAGGACTAGCTGCCAGGGACTACTCATGGCTTTTGGTATACATGTATGCATTAGTTGAAGGTTTCTTCTGTGTATGCTGTTGATGTGACCTGTGACTTGCAGTTCTGTTGTCCATCCAAGTTTGCAAATGGAATTGGGATAAAGATTAAGATCTTGAGGTGACAGAGTTAGAGATGCTGTCTCCTAGATGCCTTAATCATCATGTACTGCAGGATACCAGTAATACTTGCAGTACCAGTTTATCTGCTAGCGTATATATGCTCTCAATGTATGTATGAAAGATTGAGCCTATTCAGCACTTGGAAACAGTAAAAACATCAACGCTGTGGAAGATGATACCTATGCATAGTTCATGATCAGTGTGATTTAAAAACAACACAGGGTTTAGGGAAATTCTTAATTTACAGATGGCAAGCATTCACTGGTCTTTTCCTTACATGTGTAAGTTTTAATGTCAATATATTATGGCATTTACCATTATTTTTCAGTTCTCATTATCTCACGGTTTGATGTCTAAGACTCTCTGCCTATCCTTGCTTTATGTCAGGTATCTGTGTTTTCTAGATTAGCATTTAGGATAGGAATGGTTTTTATTTTTAGCTCTGTTACATACACTATCAAACATGACAAAGAACAAAGTAAGTGGCTTAAAATTGCTGGGATTTATATAAATGGCCTAATGTGCATCTTTTACTGAAACCTTTCTCTATCTTTCACTCTTCCCGTTTCAGATGTGTGGTCAGCAGGCTGTGTATTGGCCGAACTGTTACTAGGACAACCGATCTTTCCAGGTGACAGTGGTGTGGATCAGTTGGTGGAAATAATCAAGGTATGGAATTTTAAGTGTTGTTTTGACTACATTATTCCCTGGGAATCAGCATGAAAACATGCATTATTATAAGCTTGTGAACATATATATATATATTCTGTCACCGTTGTACAGGGTTTTGCATGTAGATGGTGTTTGAAAACGCTTCTCATGCTTTTTTGAGAACCTGGTGATCTTGATTTGTTCTTCTTGTAGTCATGCATAATGATATATTATCTTTTAATTATATAGGGGCTTTTTCCCCTCATAGAGGATTACACTTTCAGTGTGCTTGGAAAAAGTGCTTGCATACTGAGCCAACATTGATTAATGTCTGATTTTCATCTTTTAAGAATCTGGCTCTTTTTCCTTTGTTGCACACAATTAATACTTGGCTTTGAAAACAGTGTTATTAAATTCCTTTTACCAGATTCTTCACATACGTAGTTGCCTTCTCGTCTTCCTTCCAGCTCTTTGAGATGAAAGGTGAGAAAGGGCACTTGGTTTTGCAGATAGAGAATTCAGGACATGTAGGGCAAAGGTACCTTTCACCTGAAGAGTGTTCCCCTTGAACGTAAAAAGACCTAATGTTTCAGAATATGTAGCATCTTTATATCACTTATGCCCAAGCACATCTTGATTGATTTCATTTGGAAAGGTATGAATATTCTGTGGCTCTCAAATTAGAGGCACGTAAGAGTAGTTCATACACTAGAAGATTGGTGTCTGACTTCCCAGTACCCTCATCTACCCCCTCTGTTTCAACTTCTGCAGTGAAGGAAATAAGATTTCTAGAGAAAGCAGTATATTTTTCTTCTGAATCTGTATTATGCATACAATAAGATGACATTGTTACAGACGATGTGTGCACATGCTGTCCACCTGTATTGATTTCATCACCACAAGTAGACTGTATTAAAAGGATTTCCTGCTTGATTTTGTCACTCAGCTACTACTTTGATGTATACTATATTTGTGGGGTATACATGTGGAAAGCCCCTCAAAACTAAAATGTATGGGTGAAAGAGTAGAACTTCCTACTTGTGTCTGTGTTATTCACTAGAAGAGCTGTGGTATCTTTTTCCCTGTCCTAACGGATATGAACCAACACTGAGTGGTCATTTTTCTCGGTGGAGGGCACAGGCTGGTGAGGCTCAGTGGGGTGTGCTGTGACCTTCCTAGCCTCTCACCATGTCTCTTCCAGCTTCTGACCATGCAAACCTGGCTTCTGTTATGGTACGTTTCTGTCTCTCCTGCTGGAAATCCTCCAGTCAGTAACTTTCCTCTGGAGGCTCCATGTCTTGCTCCTACTTCTCCTATGACTATTTTTTCTTACTACCTTTCTGCCCAGTGTATTTCAAACTCGATTTACCCAAATTGGGTCAGTTTATGTAGGAAACACAAGTGGAAAACTAGAGTTGCTGTCAGAGGTAGGCCTGATGATGGCACAAGTGAGAATGTTTTTTGCTTTTGAGAAGTGTCTTGGAGTGGTGTATTGCTTTTTGCTACACTGCTTTTGTGAGATACGAAGTGGTCCCTGTGAACTCTTCAGATAACCAGAGTTCCTCAGGATTTTGTGCAATAATGAGCAGTGTTTGCCTTTGGAATTTTTGAAAAGTCCTGGTTTGTTTCTTGATCTGAGCCTGAGAAACTACGTCTAGTCACAGAATCAATTAGGTTGGAAAAGACCTCTGAGATCATCAAGTCCAACCTCTGACCAAACACCACCATGTCAACCACACCATGGCACTGAGTGCCATGTCCAGTCTTTCCTTAAACACCACCAGGATTGATGACTCCATCACCTCCGTGGTCAGCCCATCCCAAAGGGTACTTATCTTTTCTGTGAAGAAATTCCTTCTAATGTCCAAGCTAAACCTCCCCTGGCACAGCTTAAGGCTGTCCTCTCGTCCTGTCACTAGTTGCCTGGCAGAAGAGGCTGACCCTCACCTGAATTTTTGTAAATAAAACTGTTTATAGCATGGTGACTATCATGACTTGATCAGAAATCTGAGAGTAATGAGGCTTTTTTAGCAAAACCATAGTGCTCTGCCCTACCATTGCTTTGGTTTTCACAATGTGGAAGTAAAATATTCAGGAGATAGATATTCTCTTATTATTGATACACTTGTTAAACAGAGATTTGTGGCTGGGTTGAAAATTTGCTAGAAGCTGTTAACATCAGTTGGACACTTTCAATTCTGCCATATTGAAGAAAACGTCTGTGAACAGGTAATTTCATAGCACATTTGTGTTCCAATTGCGGTGATTCTTTGTTTATGCCAGTTGTATTGAAGCAGAGGAGGAGTACTTTAATAAAATTGCCAATAGCCTATGTACCATCTGTGGTGGTAACTTTTCTTGACTAGCTCATAGAGTGACAATATGTAGTAATGGCATACAAATGTTATTTCTCAAGACAGCTGAAGGAGTATTCTGTGTAAAGGATACTTTGGTACATTATAGGTTGAGATTATGGTTTTCACCCCTGCAGAAAGAAAATTCTGAACAATTTCTTTAAATGTAGAAAGGGGAGTACTTAATGATCATTCACACTTGTGTTGTGGTGGTGTTTTCTCATCTACTGTTACCTATGTAGCCCACTACAGGTAGAAGTTAAGTGAAACAAATGTAGGGATAACTCCATTTTACAGGAAGCCTGGTCTCTTCAATAAAGAAGTTACAGTACTGAGACAGTATGTTTTAGAAAAGTCTGGGAGAACAAGTGCTGTAAATCTTACAGCAGTAATCACAAAAAAGGATGTTTGCTGAATTTTTAAGGAAGTATCATGTAAAATGTGAGTCTGAATGGGTGGGTGCCATGAGTGTTTTTCTGCCAGTGTATTTGTTGCTGAAACAGCATATATTCTGAAGGCAACACTGGAAGAGAAGCTGAGTGCAAACTGCAGAGGTGGGCTGTTTTTCAGGGCCATTCTCTACCAAAACTTCTGTTGTGAACTTTTATAAGCTATTCAGAAAAGTCCTCACAGAAGGTGAAGGTGAGAATACAGGGAGAGTTATAATTGAGAATACTGCATTTAAAATCAACAGCCATGAGATATTGTCTAGGAAAGTGCATGAACTGGGTAATGAAGTGCTTCCCTTTTAATGTCGTACTCACTGACAAGTATTTCTCATAGTGGGATTAGAGGGAGAAAGCATGTTTACCTCAAATTTCAATACTCTTTCCTCACCTTTTGAAAAGGAGGGAAAAGTAAAAAGTGAGGTTCCTCAATTTTCCATTCTGCGAGCTATTGGCAGGGATCCATCCCTTCTACTGTGTATGCCTTCAAAATGACCAATAACCAGATTGAGCAGATCTGATTTTGAAATCTGCAAAGAAGACATTAAACATTCTGTTCTTCTGCACTTCCAGAATGGTGCTTAAATTCTACTTAGATTTGAAAGGTTGGCATAAAAGAAGCAAGCCACGTGAGTGAGTTTGGGTTTTGCAGCCTCAATACCATTGAAGACACATGCACTTCTGCAGCATAAAAATTACCAGAAATGTTAAATCTTGTCAAGCATTACAATGTATAAGATTTCCTTTAGAGTAGGATTCATTAAAAGAAAATATGACAGATGGTGTCCACCTCTTCCATTTGCTGCCACAGAATACTAGTATTTAAAGCTTTCATTGTAACACATCCTTATTTTAATGCTAGCTGGCTATGGGGAAGCAGCTGTGGGATCTGCCACTTGTACAACAGCAGTGAACCTGGTAGAAGAGTGCAGGCTGGGACCTGTGAGCTGCTGTTCAACTGTCTTGGAGTCATACTTTCCAAGTAGCCTTGTTGGAATTGTGTTTCTGAAACTTAGAGGCAGGGAAAATGGAGGTTTTTAAACTCCCAAAAAGGATTATGGTAAGGAAATATTTATCCACATGTTTGGAAGCGCATCTGACTTCCATCCCTTAAATTTACTTGATTCCACTGCAAGAGAGGTCAGCTTAGAAACTTTACTGCTAATTCTTAGCAATTCAAGATGGCTGAGTCATGGTCACACTTGTGCATTTTTTTGAGCCAAGATAAATTTTTCAGTTGTCTCTTCAGTTGCTTACTCAGCTTTGCTTATTCAGAGTTCATTTCGCAACCCAGCAAGTGGATGCTCCACCTGGCCATGAAGTTTTTTGCATTAGACTGGTTAATGACTTCAAAATACCATCACATTAAACTAATCCTCCTCTCTCCTGCAGTTCTTGATGACATCCCCTCGGTAACTGTGTTTATGAAAGTAGAATTTCTGTGATATGTCAGTTAGCACAGATTGTCCTTCCTGCAGCCGTATGCCCAACATCCTCAGTCCCTTGCTGCATCCAGGCATTCTTGGCTCTTGAAGATTTTGATCCACTTTCAGCAGTCTTTACGTAGCTTAATTTTAATTAAGTCTTGCAAGATCTTCTCTGTCCAGTTGCACCTGGAGTTTCTCCAGACCTATTGCATAATTTGCAAATTGCTCTGAAAAACTGTGCCCCTCTAGAACCACAGCTTCACATTGGTATGAATCAAAGGACAGTCCCCTTCTTTTAAGCTTCTTTCTCTTGTTTCTGTTTCATTAAATATGGTCTTTCCAGATGTTCTCAGTCTTGCTGGTAAAGAGAGATCTTTGACCACTTACCCTGACGAAATTATATTTGATATGGCGAAATACTGTTTTGGAGCTCCATCTGAAGAAATAATTTAACCCAAGTACATTCTTGTTGAATACTTATGCTATTACAAGAGAGGAATCATGTACTGTGCTTTTTCCAAATTTTGATCTTGAATGGTGACTCTTCCTCCTTATTTTTAGCTCTTGTTTGCTATTTCAAATGTTAGGTTGTCCCATCGCTGGGATATCTCAAGTGGGTAACCCAATATACTCATGAAAATTCATGCCCCTACTGGCTTTCAAGTGACATCTTCAGAAATGTGCTCAGTTTCTGAAGCAGGCACAGTGGCAGTGTAGATTTCATCAGTGGTCGCGTAAGGAAATCATGTACAAGTAAACACTATGCCTCAGAGCAGTCATGCAGTCCTCTTCCTGATGGATTCTTCCAGCAGCCTGGGAGGGTTGCAGTTGTCACTTCCTTACTTAAAATCCACTGTGCAAGTGTGATCCTCCTGAATACAGCGTAAAAGAAGGAGTTCTTAGACCTCAAGAGTGATTTTTTTAATTTATTTTTTTTTATATGCTGTAAGGACAGGCTCCTTCATAAAACTCCAGTCTGTGCTCAGTGGTGTCTGCAGGACTGCCATGCTCCCTGTGAAAGCTTGGGAATTTGGGGACATTCTTGGCCCCCCAAGCTCTAACAGCTTTCCAGAACCATCAAGGTAAAACTGACTGGGATGTGCCCCCAGAGTAAAACATCTTCAAGCACAATTCCTGCAGACAATTGTTGCTCTTTATTCCCCCTGCGAAAAGTGAATCTCAGAAATATAATTGTTTTGTTCCTGAGATAATTATCTCCTGAAGGTTTCTGTTTACTATCTTCCCCCTACTCCTCTCAAAAAATCATCTTTTTCAGAAGAATGAAGCAGCAGTAATTGTCTGAGCAGCCCTGGGACATGGGGAGGACAGCAGCTGCCAATCTGCCTTGCATTTTCGTTACCGGAAATACTTTTTCCATATGCTGCTATTTAGAGTATGAGATGAATCAACTAACTTGTGAAAACTGCAGGAGAGGATTGGAGTATGGGGGGTGGGAGTGGTGTTTAGTTTGAGTTTTTTGGTTCCTACTGCACCGTATGATTATTCCTTGCACCAAAACTGGCATTTCATGGTAATTTAGGAGGAATAATAAAATCTTCCCTCCCATAGTTCTCTGGGTAAGCGAGAGCAAGGGGAAAAAATATATGAAAAAACAAGCTCAATAGTATCAGGAATCCTATTCATGTGTAACTTTTCAGGCTCATGACAGTTTTACTGAGCCTAATGCTAAGTATAGACTGCAATTATAATATATGGCTCATGCTCAAATGTCAAGGTACTATTTTGGGCTCAGTTTCTGAAATACAATAAATCCAGTTGCAGTAGTTAATGGGGAGAGAGGAGCCATCTCTTCCGGGAGAATAAACTGTAGGAGAGTGTGTTTCATTTTATTGGATGTGGTCCTTGCTGACGACCCACCTGCCTCTGACATGGGCTTTCACATGGATGTTCTGTCCTCAGCCCTAAGGGAAGTCTCCTGGCATTTTTTTCCTTGATGTCCCCCCACATCACAACTTGGCTGTTGCTGTGCCTCACATAATTCATCACTTCCAGTGCTTGTAGGCAGGCAGTGTAAAAAAAAAGTTGATGAGCAGTTATATTCATGTCAGCGGTGACAATGGGTTTCTTCCTATTCCTGATGTGTAGCTCCTCTCGTGCTTGTGAATAGAAGAAATCTCTATATTTAGTTAGCTTTCATTGTTTGACAAGAGAGTGTTTTTGAAAGGAAGTGTATATAAAGTGGGTAAGTTTATTTTGCTTTCTACCGCAGGCCTCTTGAAGTATTATTTCAAGCTGACCCGTGTTTACTGCTTGAGATGCCTACACCATCAGTTTTTTAAATAACTATTTGGCTTACCTCTCACAACTTTCTGAAGAGGTGCAGTTATGTTTGCAGAAGTATTAATTATGCCATCTGGTAAGCCATAAACATCAGATTTTAGGAACACATTTCCTCATAAACTTGCACAGTTTTCCCAGGGAAGATCACTATACCACTGCAACCATGTTTTTGTAGAGCTTTCTGATTTAAATAACCACCTCTCCCCTCTCTACTTCAGTCATTACCAGCTGGAGCTTCTGAAACCTTGGTGTCCATACGCTTCCAGCTCATTTCTACATTTTGGCAAAGGTTCAGCAGTAATGATGGTTGTTTTAAAGGGCTTTTATTCCACTGAGATTTGTTGAAACCCTTGCAGTTTCCTTTTCCTCTGGTGTTGCAATAGTGTGGGTTTGGTCATAAATGACTCAGTGCAGATTTGCATAGTGAAGCCAGGTGTGGACAGCAGCTGTCTTGGTACCGGGGTGTAACTAAGGTGTCTTTTGGAGCTGAATATTATCCATATTTTTCTCCTGTGAAAATTTGCTTGCAGGAACATAAAAGGGAGATATTTTTGCTATTTTTAATCAAGCACAGAACTTATTCCAGGTTCATAAATCTCCCATTCTTGTTTGATAAGTGTGACATTATTGTGAGCCTGTAGCTTTTCTTTCATTGCAGGAGGATACATACCCTTACTCTACCTTCATGAACCATGTCCATGGAATAAAAGTCCTTTAGGGAGCTTTATCTGTTACAGGTTAATGTCAAGGGAAAAACTTGACAGAAAACACTGTGTTTTATTTTTGTCCTAGGAGAATCAGAGCAGTGTCTGCCTTTTCAGCAAGTGTATTCATTAGTTAGTCTGAGTAGGTAATGTGAAAGTTTAGTCTTCATTCCAGTTACAGTGGATTCCATCAGACTACTACATTTTTATTATTACAGTACTTTGGTTTGTTGTTTTTTTTTTTGAAGTGCCAAAGGAAAAAAAAAGGAAAAAAAACAACAACAAAACTTTTTCCTCAACAACACCATTTTTCATAAGACTCCCAAGAATCAGAATAGTATGTCCTTAGCAGCTGCAGTGACCTGAATAATTCAGTATTGGAGCCTGTATTTTTTTAAAAATCTCTGATTTTAAAAAATCAGTGGACTTCTCACATGAGTACAGAATATGTGAAGGGAAGGTGCAAAGCCTCTTTTCTTTGGCATCCCATGACAGGACAAGAAGAAGGAGCACAAATTAAAGCACATGAAATTCAATCTGAACACAGTTTCTGCTGTGAGGGTAGTAAATACTGGAACATGTTGCCCAGAGAGGCTGTGGAGTCTCCGTTCCTGGAGATACTCAGAGTCCATCTGAACATGGTCTTGGGCAATCGACTCTTGACAATGCTGCTTGTGCAATGGTGGAGTTTGAATCAGGTGACACCCTGAGCTCCCTTCCAACCTCAATCTCTCTGTGATTCTCTGAACACTCTACAAGGAACATCTGCTCCATAGTATTTTCAGAGTTGGTATAGCAAGAGCAGATGTTTCATGGAATAATTCTGCCAAAAATATGTGAAGTAATTTATGCTTCTCCTTTCCATTTCAAACAGAAAGAGCAGTCACATATATGACTTTTTTAAAAACAAGAGGTTTGGCCAATTTTTGCAACAGCTTAAATGATTGCTATTACCAAGGTTACTTGAAGGTATTCTTAATATACTGAAAACTCAGTGTGAATCAGTGAAGTACAGTTTCAAAATCATGTAGCAAACAGTGTTGGTGTGTTAGAGGCTAAGGAGAGATCCACTATGGGACCTTTTCAAGATATGTCAAGTACTGGTACAGTTTTATAGTTTGTCACTTTATTCAGCCCACTCTTCTGGATTGTACTTTGAATTTGACACGGTATTTAAAACTTCTGTTTTTCTTCTGATCTACTTCCCTTTTGGTTTTTGGTTGGGTTTTGAGGTGTTTCCTTTTGTGGCTGGGGTTTTTTTTTTCCTTCAATCTACTTTCAGTACAAATTGGAAGTGCAGTCTGGTTTTACAGTCTAGAGAAAACAAAGTAAATACACCAAGTAACTAGAATAAGTCACTTTTCCTGTTGTACAGTTATTTCACATGTCAAAGTCTGCTCTGTAGCTGAAAGGTCAAACAAACCCTTCTTTCAGCTACCACGATCCCTCTTCAGCACCTTCTTTTCTAATCATTCATGAGACCTTAAGTGCTCTTGATTAGATGCCTGTGCTTTTGCTTAGGAGTTGCTCCCTCCCATCACCTGGATTTACAGCTGTGTTTTTAGTGAAATATGTGAATATTGTCTGTGGGTTCTTCTGTGAAATTGCCCTTGCCTATCTAATCTGAATTCTCTCTGATGCTATAGTCATTCTTTAAATATACTTGCACTGTGTAGGCTCCTGTTATGAGCAGCCTTGGCAACTGAGCCAGTTTGATGAATTTTGGCTGTATTAAAAATAAATCTACTCTTTGCCTCTTCTCAGAAAAGCTATTAAAGGAATTTTTTGAGGAGGAAAGGGGTAAAGAAGGTAAACATGCTTTATAATAAATCCTGTTTATACTAGGGAGGTCTGGAAACTTAGCTTTTAGAAATGGTGAGAGAGAAATAGAAGTTGCCCATTGGTTTTCAGGAAGTTAATTTAAGTAATCAAAAAACTTTGAAGGTTTTGAAAATTACTTTTATCCTGAATCAGGATGAAAATAAGGGTGTGAAATCCCCTAATCTTTTAGAACTGGAATGCTTTGAGAGTGATGGTCATCAAAGCTTTTAGAACAGCACCATCCTGGGAGTGCTGGCATCTGGGTGGCTGATGCTCTGGAGGGTGCCAGACATAAAACCAGCAGAGAAAGGGTACATTTTTCTGTCAACTCTTTTTTCCTTTGAAAGTTGAGCAAAATGTATGGAATCCTGCAAACACCTTTTTTACCACCAGCATTTTCAGACACACCTCGAAAAACTGACCTGGGGAGTAGGATTTTAGTTTGTGTTTTGCAACTCATATTTTAAATAACAAAGAGATACCAAGGTCCTTTCATAAGACTTGATGATAGTTTCTCTATTACACAAATTAGTCCAACAGCAAATACCTTGCTCTTTTACCCCTTTACCTGACTTTTTAGCGTGCATTTTTTAAATTTCTGCTCTTCTAACAGGAGTGAAAATGTACACAGGTATCAGAATTTGTAACTAGGTATTTCTTTATCAAGTAGTAAGCTAGAGTGTTTAACGTCATGTTGTGGATTATTTGTTGCCTTATGGTGACAGCGCAGTCTGATTAGATGAGGTGATAACATTATGCTAATCTGTATGGCAAGAGATTTATCACGGGGCCATATTAACACAGCTACTGGTTTCCTATAGGAAGATGAGCCTGAGCTCAGCATGGAGGAGCAACTCCTGCCTTCTGCTATCTCCCATTCTCTCTGCAGAGTAAAAAGATGCCCAGCAACTGGGTGCAAAGAGAAAACAACAGGTTTCCTTGAACATATTTTGCAGTGTTTATCTATAGCTAGAAGACAATGGCTCTCTCACACTTAGTGCTAACTGAACAGAGAGCACTAATGCCGTATTGTCTGGCTCATTCTCTCAAGGGATTTCTGAAACCCTTTCAAAATCTCCTACAAAGCGATGTGCAGTTGTGTTATTTCTCACACACCTACTGATTTGCATCTATTAATAACCTCATGCAGATTCTGGGAATGAGAAATAAAACTTGGTGAAAGTAAACCAGGGGTGGTATGCCTTTCAGAATGCTACCACGTTAGATTTAAACTAAGTCTATCCTCCATAGGAAAGCTGAGGTGGAAAAGCACCACCCACGCCCACACAGTTTAGTTTGCAGAACCTGTCTGGCTCAGCTCAGCAGTAACTGGCTGTTCTTTTAAGTTTGTTCATGCCTTGTAAAATGCAGTCTGTGCTATTGGTCTGATCCTTAGTCAGCCATATGCAGTGAACTGCAACCCTTGAATGTGTTTGGTGGTACTGTTTTCTAACAATCTGATTAGAGTGAACTCTCTTCCCTATTGAAATATCACTAAGTTTGAGAAAAATGCTTGAATTTTGTTGAAAACTGTAGAAGATAAATTTTTGACACTGGGCTTGGAGCATGAACTGTGAATTGCCAGCAACTGAAGCTGGAGTGTCTGTCATATGAGAAGAGGTTGCAAGAGCTGACACCGTTCAGCCTGAAGCAGGGAAGGCTCAGGGAGGTCTCATCATGTATAAATGCCTTGTGGTGGAAGGGAAGCAGAAACAAGCAGACTCTTCTCAGTGTTGCCACTGACTGGGCAAGTGGCAGCGGCACAGAGTAAAACACATTTTTTTACTGTGAAAGTTGGTCAAAACTGGAGCAGGTTGTCTGCAGAGGGGACCTCCTTCTCCTGGGAGCAAATTTTTTGTTGTTTTGCTCTCAACACTATATTAACTTACTAGTTACACAGCTTGACTTCAGTTTTCTTTATGTGTGATAGGTTACACTTCAGTCTTCATTACTGTATTAACATGTGGCATATCTAAACAATTTGCCTTTTGTTCTCTCTCCTGTCTAGGTTCTGGGAACGCCTACAAGGGAGCAAATTAGAGAAATGAATCCAAACTATACTGAATTCAAATTTCCTCAGATTAAGGCACATCCATGGACTAAGGTGAGTTTATATGATCTGAATAATAAAGACATGGGTTGAAAGTAAAAATTCAAGGAGTTCAGTTTGTTCAGTGATTTGGTGGTTTTCAGTCTAAACTAGGTGCCTTTAACTAAGCTGGGGACCTGCAAACTTTTGATGTAGCTAGGGAGAAGAAGGTGTTGAAGCAGTGCACTGTAATATGTGTTGATCTGGGGTTTTTGCAGTTGCCTATAGGTGCGTTATTTTTTGGTTTGGTTTGGTTTTTTTTAACAATAATGTGTGTGTTTATAGCAGATTGCAATGTATCTGCATCTTGTCATGCTATAAATTGATATGCACAAAAGTCACATACAAATGAGAAAGTGTTCCAGTGATAAATGTGACACTTTTGTAATGCTGTTACATACTGTGATGAGGGCTGGCAGTCACTTTCTTAACTGCTTCTCTCACAGATAATATTCTATTTGTGCTCCTGTAGGTGTGCTGTTGAGGGGGGCTGTTTTTTCTTGGAGTTACTTTTCAAAATTTCTTGTTAACTAGCTTTCACAGGGAGACACCAGTGCAGTACATGCAGACAATATTACAAACTCCATGATCAAAGAGAAAGCTGCTAGCATTGAAACAAATAAATTGCTACACAATTAATCGGTCTACCACATATCAAGGAATGATGAATATTTGACTCAGGACAGAGTAACAATCATTTAGTTAGCCCCTTGGGTGTGGAATAAATTAAATATTGAGCTTTAAACAATTGAAGCCTTGGTAGTTAATGTTTATTTTTACTGCTTGAGCAATGTCTGATATAGTCAAGTGTATTTTCATCATATCTCAGCACTCAGGCTTCCTTCTGCTAAGAAAGTAATATCTGTGCGTGGAAGGGTTGCATTCCTAGCTGAGCATATGGTCATGTCAGACTATTTTGGACCAAATGCTCTGTTGTGGTAGAAACTCTGAATAAACTTATCAGAGCAAATTGATAGCAGGCCAATATACATGATAGGTACATGCCAGGGCAGGTACTACATGTCCCTATTTTTGTGATAGATTCTCCAGTGAATCATGTACAGCTTGAATTCTTCTTTCCCCCACTAATTCCTGGCTTGATATTTCCATACCAGAATTATTTTCTGTGTATTGGTTAAGTGATGTATAATAGTATGGGAGGTCAGTAAATCCAGCAAGGCTTTCTAATACCTTATGTTAACAAGGGAAAAAATTAAGGCCGAAGTCTCTGGGAGTCATCTCCTGAGTTTTGAATTGCATCATGGTAAAAGTCACAAGAATAAATCAAAAAGCCTTGTAGCACTGAGTATTAGGGTCACATCTGAATTTCTGCATTGAAGGTGTTTGGATTGGAGGTGTTCAATTAACATGCACTGGAGTAGAAGTGCAGAGATGTACTGTAGGACACAGAGTTAAGCATCTGAGCTAGCTATGCAACTCATCTTATGCCTGATCTTAAGAAACATCGGTATGCACTTGATGGTCTCTTAGACCACAACAGAAGTCTTTTGGCAAATGGAAGCTTCAAGAAAAGACTGACACTTCCTTCTATTTATAGAGAATGTTTTTTTGGTCATTGTAAAGGATAACAAGTGAAATTAAGTCAATTACAAAGAATGGAGAGGAGCTTGCCAGAAGATCAAATCTGCATTCTCCATTAGGGCACAATTAGTTTTGAGGAACTGTGCTTACAGCATAACTTCACATTCTCAGGTCATCCTGCACACAACTCTTCCTGATGTCAGCTGGGTGTAGAATAGCATTTAAACCAGTTTATTACAATTGAGTTATGTGATACTTCATTTATGAGATCTGTACTTATTATGCAAGTGCTAAATTAACAAAATAGGTTATGCAGCATGGGGTTGGTAATGATGCTTCTCAATGTATTACTTCTCCAGATTCTTTCCTTTCAACATTTAGAGCATGTTGAACTCTGAAAGCTTTAAGTAGTAGTAATATGTAGAATTGGTGTTCTCTACCCAGTTGTATTGGGATAGAATCTGATGACATGTCAGTGGGCATATGCAATCCTCTTGGAACTTCTGTATCTTAGAATTGAAAAGCATGTGAGAAAAACCTTTCAGAGCTCTGGCTCTTAAAGAAAAGGAATGACTGAAGAAGTGAAAGTGCAAATGTTGTTATTGATTGGTTGGGGGTTTTTTGTTATAACTAGGTATGTAACTAGAGTGCTACAGGTGGTTTCCAACAGGACTTGAACTTTTTGCAGCTTCGAAAGCACAAATCCTTGCCATCTAAGATAAAGAATTACTGAAGATTACGATAGATAGAAGGCTGTTACTTTTGTGGAGCGGTTATGACCAGAGGACTCAGCAGACAGAAGTTAAAGACTTCTTTGTGTCTGTGAAAAAACTTCCAGGCAGCTAGTTTTCAGCATGTTTGAGAGAGAATTACTGAGAATATAGTCACTCCCAGCTATAAGCTCTCAGCCACAAGAGTATTCTCCTTGTTTTGTGGTGTTCAGTGTAATATGGGTATTTGTCAACATTGAGGAATTTGTAGGTCCTAGGAGTTAATTTCATTCAGTGGAGATACCCAATATGCAGTCTGGAACTGCTTGCTTCCAGGCCAATAATCTATACAAAAGTAAGGTCCTTGGTTTACTCTTGTTTTCAGGGAACTTTCTTGGTCTGCAAAAGTATGTGTAGAAGGCAGTTAAGAATTTTCTTTGGAAGCTGTAGTATCTGTAGGTTGCATCTGAAATTCTGTAGTGGTGACTTCTGTTGGATGTATGTGGTTCTGATCTGCTCTCAGATATTTCTGACAGGCACGGATATGTTACTTTCCTACTGGGTATTGCTGTGGTGGTGTAACCTGCTGTATTTGCTGTTATATACTAGGTGAAGAAGAATGGTGGCTGGTGCTGTAGTACAGTGAAATACTTTTTGGGTTGTTTAAAGAGCCAGAGAAAGACTGAATACAGACAAGTCCATGTTGTTTCTCAGACTCAGTAAGTTTCAGGCTGAAATGGGAATTTTGAGCACAAGCTTTATGGAAATTTGAGGTCTGCCTTCATAGATTGTAGACTTTTCAGTAGAAATTGATTAGTATCATCCTCATACAGTACTGATATGCAATGGGATGTCATAGTATGAAAAAAGAGATCTCAAATTAACAAGGTCCTTTCTTCACAGATTATGAGAGAAGTCAGTCTTACACTCTAAAACTATTTTTCTGTGCTACAGCAACAATATGAGTTTTTTATAGTGCAGACTGTTCTCATACTAGTTTTTTAATCTGTTGACCATTTGAGATTGGAGTACTTTTGTAACTTAAGAGCTGGAATCTCTTGTGGTAAAACATACAGAGGCCTTTCTATTGTCTGCAATATTGTTCTGTGTTGCCCAAGCACATGTGTATTTTTATGCCAGTTGACATGCATGAGGCACATGATGATGGGAGTTCCGCATGTCCCTGGCTAGCAAATGAAAAGAGAATCCAAACTTTCTGGAAATCTTTCAAGTCATTCTTCAAAAACAGGACTTTCCTATTCTTCTCCTCTGACACCCCACCCCTACAACTCCAGCCTCAAAAGTAGGAATCCAGCACATTTTGGATCTTTGGCCAAGGGGTCCTCTTCAGAATACTCATGTGTTGAATTTAGTAATGTAGCTGTTCTTTTCATACAAGCCTCCCTTTGTTTTCATTTCATATAGAACATTTTGTATTAATGGAGGTGCATCCTTGTGTGCCTTGGTCTGTGAAGTAAGTAGTATCATGTTACAAGAGAAGCAGTTTTTTGCAAGGGTGTTAATATGTTTTGATTGACAGTCAGAAAAAAATAGGCTTTTTAGACACGCAGTCTTGTCTTCAGGTGTATCTTGTGTTGGAAATCCTGTCCATTTTTTCCAACTGTATCAGCTCATCAAATAAAAGTTACTACCCTTCCTGGAGATTTTGTCGCTGTCATTTTTACTGGTCAGACTTTTGCTTCTGTGTCATTCAGCCACTTCAGCTCCTTGAGCCTTCTCTGTTCTTGGAAGTGCAGTCAGATCTGTGCTACTAATCTTTATACTTGTTTCTCTTTTCCTGACTAAGCTTCATCTCTTGCATATAACTCTGTGACTGGAAAGCCAAGGAGAAAATCTGGGATTGTAAATCACAGGGATGTTGAAGTTCAGCTTTGGTGATGAGCTTTCTCTGAAGCTTTCAGCCCTTTTGGAGCAGGGCAGGGACATCGAGACAGCTGACAAAAGGTCTAAACGCATGCTTCATAAGCTCGTTGGTAGGTGGGCATTGCTTACCATGGCCCCTTACAGCTGGCCTTTATCCTAGTGTTACTCAGAAGGTACCTGCAGATCTCAAATCCTTGGGGTGGTAAAAAACAAAGAATGTGCTGATTACTTCCAGAAAAAATATTTGTCTGTGACAGCCCCCCTTTCCTCTTGCATCCAGCTAGTAAAGTATCTCATTTGAGCAAGACTATAGTAAACATAATATAATTACATAGTTTAAGCCCCTTCTGCATGGGGGGAAATTACTCGTTTGGATTTGCCCCCACTCCCTCGCCCCCCAAGGATACTGACACGTTTGCCAATATAATGGCAGTATAATGAAAGATGTACGTGTGTGTATATATATATATATATATGCTAGAAGCATGCCCATGGTTCATGATGACAGAACAATACAACAGGTTGTAACTCCAAAGGAAGTTTTCTTTACTCAAATCTTAACCTCTGCCTTGTTGCCATTGTATAGACATGGAAGTAGTTTCCACTGCAGGCAGCTCTTAAAAATAGGCAGTGAGTTTCTTCAGTGTGCTGTGGTTTGGTAGCCTTTGTTTCTGATCTTCTGAAGATACTTGCAAGATGCTTCAAACATGCAGGCATTTTTTAAATACTCTTCTGGTGAGATAAATTTGAGTGTACTCAAGAGAATGGCTTGATTCACCATCCCTGAATCTATAGATAGCTGAATGGGTGTTTGAATAATAATCTCCAAGTCAGCATTGAGATGGAAAAAGACTAGTTGTTTGTCTAACAGTGGAAGAGAGAGTAAGAAAAGCTGTCATGTCTAGATTGGTTTTGAGCTTCTCTGCC
The DNA here is from genome assembly GCA_035221455.1 of Xenops minutus. Classification (NCBI taxonomy): domain Eukaryota; kingdom Metazoa; phylum Chordata; class Aves; order Passeriformes; family Furnariidae; genus Xenops; species Xenops minutus. The sequence continues at coordinate 25,385,641 of JAWWEE010000001.1, read as the reverse complement.
CTTCTGCTGTGCACTCTTGTGGGTGAATACATGAGGACTTTTCTCTGCTGCACTTTGCCTCCATACTAAAGCTGTGGGAGACTAGGGCAGAGTCCCTACCAACTTTGTAAGCACTTCCTATTTTTTTTTTTTCATTACTTACACTTTTCAGAGTGCTCTTCCATCTGTCTTCAGGCCAAAAGATTATAGCAGAAGAAACCAGTGTCTTAAGATGAAACTTCAGATTGTAGTTCATCCCTTCTAGCACTTCACCAAAGCAAATGGCCACTTCTGGCTGCAGTTGAAGTTGTGCAGAATCACAGTTGATTGTATTATAGAGTACCTTTGGATATTGACTTGAGGATCCATATTTCTGCCTGTATTATGAAATAATTTCTGCTAATACTATAAAATACTTGCCACATATTTTAGTCTCTGTATCCTCGTATGTGTGTCTTTGTTGTTTTAGAATACTAATCACTTTACTTTGAATGTGTAATATTTCTGTGCTTGTAGCAAACAGCCTTGTCATCTTCCCCCCGCTCCAGGATAGGGATGTAGAGGCTGGTTTCGCTCATGATCATGTTTTTCCACCTTCCAGAATGAGTTTCATGTCTTCATCCTGTCCTACTCCTGCTCTCCTTGTTCTTGTCTATTTCTTAAGCAGATTGTTTTGCTTGTAAAGCTTCCAAAGTGACTGCTCATACTGTAGATTCAAGGAAGAATACCAAATTGTAAAATGGATAAACAGGCAGCTCGCTTTGTCACTTCTAATTATGACTGATGACAAAAGAAAGCAAAAGCACTTTTGTCAGAAATCTTGTCAGTGGACTTGCATTTGAATTCAATCTGAAAATGCAAACTCTTCTGAGATTGGAGTCTAATCTTTTGTAGAGATACAGAGGTACAGAGGACATGATGAGATATTTCTTTGGTTGCAGTTTCATAATGGAGTAGGGTGAGTTCTCCATCTCCCACCTGCATATTCCTGGTATGCGTTATGGTTTGCATAGTAGCAAAAACCTCTTGAATAACACAAATGTTCAGGATTTGCATCACCTTTCTTTACCTGACTGACCATTCAGGCCAGACTGCAAGGATTGAGACAAGGCACCAGGGCAGACGTGCATGGCCAGAAAGGCAGAACTGTCTTCCAGCATGAACTGGAAGTGATTTGTACCTGTTGTGAAACTGTGCCCTGACCTCTTTCTAGAGAGTGCGGTTCTGTTTTTCACTTGGTATGTAATGGCTTTCCAAGCAAAGAATGCAAACAGCTCTGCTGGAGACTTAGAAGAAAAAAGACCAGGTTTTTCTGGCATGTTCATGTTTGCCAGCTCCTTTTGTAGTACCAATGAGTTTTGACAGTGTAAATCTCTTATTTTGATCGAAAACATGAGAAAAGAAGCTAGGTTTTCTGCGTGGTGAATTACCCTACCTCTGCCCAATTTGTGTGCAGTAGAGAAAGTACTGCTTAACAATAAATGAGTGAGCACTAATGTAACATTAAGAAATGATTTCCACCAGTGCAATTCAGAAATCAAATGCTAAGTTTAAGTCTTCTGCAATGTACCATCTGTCTAGCCATCGTGTTGCAGCACATCTGTGTAGGCTGTTCATAGCAGCTGTCCCAGTGAGGTTGAGAGCACTTCTAGAAGTATATTTTTGGGGGTTCTCTCTCAGAAGAAGGGGAGCTGTTTGTTCTGCTTAGCTTTGTTGCTTTCCTTTAGAGCTCAATAGAAGCAGAGCACATGCACTGGATAATAAACACCAGCTCGTTCTGTCTCTACTGACTCCTCAATGGAAGGAGCCCAGTAACAAGTGTGTGGTCTCAACAAGAAGTAGCTTTGGAGACAGGTTCCTGGTCCTGTTCCCAGTTCTGTGTTGGCTCATTTGTAAGCCACTTAACCCTTCTCTCTTTATTTCATTCTCCTCTGTCTAAGTGCCATCTGAGAGGGATTCTTGATTTATAAGGCATTTACTATTTCTGAGCTGCTTTTTAGAAAAAAATGGGATTTAATCAGAGGAGGAAGTTGGGGGACTTACAATTATTTTAAAATTACTCTCAACACCAGTACTTCTTTTGTGAACTTTTTTTAACCTTAATTTTTATCACATGAGTTTTACGCACATCAAAATAACCAAATGTCATATTTCAGAAATCCCAAACTGAACTTCTCAGTCCTTTGGAACATGACCAGTTCCAAGGGCAGAGCTGCTGATGCAGCTTTGGGGGGTTTTGTGTCAGTTGGAGCTCAGTGTATAAATTTCCGTCTTGAGTGTCGCTTCCCTTCCCTTTCCTTTTGTGTTCATGAATGTGTCATGTTTATCATAAGCCTTATTGTGTTAAACTTGATAAAAATGCCGCTTCATGTCCTAAGGTCATAGTAATCATATTGTGTGATTGCATTTTCAAAAAGTTGATTTGAGGGTTGTGTTCTACATCTGATGACTTTGCTTGTAAACAGTACAAGTGCTTGGTTGAAGGGAGGAGCTTTCTTTCTTACCTGCTGATCATGGCCATAAAAAATGTGCTTACAAACCGAAAGGAGATGTGCACAGACTGTCAGCCTTGAATTGGTGGTGTAGGTGGTTCTTGGCAAAGCATATGAGTCTGAAGCTGGTGAGGAAATTTTTAACCATGGTGTCACAAACTTGATGCGTTAGCAACAGATGTCATTTTCATAAGCCTCTGCTCTCTCAGGGAGCACAGCATGCGGGCAGTATTCACAGTCTGCATGCAAAACGCACTGTGGTTGACGGCATGAAATCATGTCTTTTAATATACACTGGCTAGAAGAGCACCTTGGTGTCACATTGTGAAGCTTTGGCTTTGGGGCTTAATTAGACCAAGACGACGGAGCTCCGTGTTGTGCATGGAAAGTTTGTTTGAAGAATGTCAATGAATTGAAAGTCAGAGCAACCATTCTGGTAAAACAATACTTAGCTCTTGCCCCATGTGGTTTTATTTGAGAGCTGAATGCTGATGTGAGTGAAGTGAAATAGGAGAATTATGTGCTTTCCATCCTTTTTCTTTTGTCTCTCCATGCATGCAAAAAAAGTAAAATTCAGAAGGGGCGTGAACTCTGCTACACTGGTAGGAACTATTTCAAATTAGTAAGGTAAAATGTGACCACTCTGCTAGTGCACAAAGACTTCATCTAAATTGAAGTCACTAGGGGATGAGTGCACCAGGGGCGTTTAAGCCTGGCAGTCCTTTTTGAAATGTTGAATGTGGTAGTTCCAGAAAAATGAAGGGGGAGTAATGTGAAAAAGATTTGCACTGATAGCAGTGCACCTTGAAAAGGAGAGAGGAGTGTGTCTGGCCTTGCTGACTACCTGTTACAGTCTGTCGGTGCTGGAGCATCACCAGCATGCCTGAACAAAGTAAAAACTTGCACTGGTCCCTCGGCTTTTTGGTGAGGTATAGATTTATTGGGATCTGAAAGGGGGAGGGAAAAACCAACAAAAGCACCAAGAGCTGTGGCTTTGGATGAGTCAGCATTTCCATTTGACATGATCATTCAGAGATTTTTTGTAACTCATCCAAAAAAAACCCCAAACAAACAAAAACCAGCAGCCTGGGTCTCAGCCTGAAATTCATTTGCTTTGCAGAAACAAGAGGTTTTGAGTTATTCAAGTGCAAATTTTCCTTCAAGAATATTGTATGTAAAGCCTTTTTTTTGCATTTGTTTATCTCCAAAACAGGTTCATTTTTTAAAATGAAAACTTGAGCCTTCGGTCCCTCCTGTGGACAAATAGCCTTACACAAGGTCTTGTTTCATTTTAGAAAAATGAATTGCTGCGCCGGTGGGGTAGTATTTGATTGCTTTAAAAGTTCCTGTCAGTGTTTTATTTTTGGTTTGGTTTCTTTTTGTTTTTGTTTTTTGTTTGTGGACTTGCTGTGCCTTTTGCCCGGCCGTATTTAGTCTGCATACTAAATGTTAGTCCGCCCAAACACTTTGTGCACTTAGCTTTTTCCTTTTTTTATTTTCCTTTCTCCTTTTTCTTTCTTTTTTTAAATCTTTTGGTTTTTTTTCTTCTTTTGCTTTCGCCCAGATGTATTTTAGACCGAGACAGACTTTGCTCCGATGGGCCGGATTTTAGTCCGTGCACTAAATTTTAGTCCGCAGACTAAAAATAATCCGCGGATTATTTACTAAATTGATTCCCTCACTGAGAACTACAGAGCCTTTAAGCTCCTGCTGAGATGTATGTGCGAGGGCTGCATGGCTCACAAGTCCCACTGTCTATCCATCCTCCCACCGCTTCCCACCACGGAGCATCAGCCCAGCATTGCCTTGGCGTCGGTGCCCCGTGGCATGGAAGTGCTGGCATATCCATTGCCGTGGGCGGCAGCCGCTTGTGTAGTTCTCGGTGGGTGAATTGGGCAGCTTTCCCGGTGGAACTCTGTTGAATGGGAAGAACTAAAAGAATGCAGAGGGTTTTTGCTTTTATTTCTTAGGCCGTTATTCAAAAGGGAGGCGGGAGGGGACAAATTGAGGGGAAAAAAGATTCCTTAAGTAACGGGTGCGACGGGTATGAGGGGGAATAAACCCGCAATAGGGAGACATTCAGTCCATACCCGCACTCCTGAGGTGGTACGTCCAGTTCCTGAAGAATCCTAAAGAGATAACGCCAGCCAACAAAATCCAGTGGCGGGGGAAGTCAATCCAAAATGGAGAATAATCCGCGGCGGCCTGAGGTACTCGTAGCACACACAAATTAGAAGTATCCAAATTTAAAGTACAGATCTTGGATTTTTACTTTGTCTTCAGCACAAATTATAAATTGCTAGGGGTTTGGGTTTTTTGAAAAAAAGAAAAAAAAACCAAAACCACCCAAAAGTTTACATTGTGTGTCTGGGACAGATTTACAAGTGGGATGCACCTTTGGAGACAAACTAATTTGGCCGCGTGGTTCTGTGGATGTTTATATCCAGGACCAAGGACTGAAAATTCTTTATGATGGGAATTTCAATTACCCTTTTAGTTCAAGTTAGAGTTTTGATTTCAATTTTTTTTATTTTTTTAGTGAATGCACTGGCATTGGAACATAAATTTCATATAGAAATGTTTCTATACTATGCCTCACCATTGCACAATCGATTTTTTGGCATACACTGTGGTGAAGTTGGACTTGCTGCTATGGAGACTGATGTTTAAAGTTTCTAATTGTATAAACATTTACTATGTCCCCCACACCATGGATTTCTTATAATATTGGCTATATTTTTCCTTGCTGGACTATTCTCTTTTGGATTGACTCCCCCTGTTTGGATTATTTCACTGCATTATCATCTTTAGGACTCGTCAGGAACAGGACATTTCACCTCAGGAGTACGGGTATGTACTTAAACATTTTTTCAAATTATTAGGCCTAGCCTTGAAAAAAAAAAAGGGGGAGAGAAATGCTAGAAGTGGAATATTCGAATTCAAACTGCATTCTTGAAGTAGCAGCCAGGCGAATTTTGTAACACCAGGTGGTAGAGATGAGATGGGCACAGACCTGTAACTTGCTTCATGTGCTAGTCACCACTTGTTGCGGGGGAAGGTCACGTGAGGTCTTACAGTGCATACTTCTTATTTTCACCTCCCCACCCTCCCCTTTCCTGGTTTGAAGCACTTAGGGCAGAATTCAGGAACTGTCTACCCCAAGCAACGAATTCCAGATCCAAAGGCAGGCTGAGGAGTTCATGACAGCGTTTAGAAAACATGTTAGGGTTTCAAGGACTTGAAAATGAGAAGTTTGAGTGGACAAGCAAGTACTCCTATTACAGATGTCAGATTTGTGACTGTCTGCCTACTAATTTACTCAATATAAGGGCTTGTCATCTTTGCCTTAAGGGGAAAAAAATTGTTTTCTTTTTAAAATCTGTATAGTGACTGATACGTGAGCTGTTCTGAGGGGAAAAACACAGCTAAGAGTGAAGTGCTTAAGTTTCAAGCTGTGGTAAATCCAGCCTGTTAAAATATCAGTGCCAAGGTGCATGAGGGAGACCTCAGCAGATTTACCTCATGTTAAAAACAAAACAACTTCACTTCTGTGGGTTTACCTCAAGACGTGCTCATTTGTGCTGCTCACTGTTGGGTGGGGAGCGAGGGGGAGGGAAAACCACAAGGTTGTCTGGGGTTTTTTTTGGGGTTTTGGTTTTTTGGGTTTTTTTATTGGAGACAGTCTTAGATTTTGTTCAGGTCAGGCCGTGACTTGGGCGTGATAATTGTGTCCACTGTGTGCTGTGGTCAGCAATCCGAGCTCCGCAGGCAGCGGGCACAAAGCAGCTTCTGCTGCCCCTTCACATGACCCTCCGTAGATGGCACAGTGGTCAGTAGAGGTTCTCTGCCAGCAGTGTTAAGCTAAAGCCTTTCTTTTTGTCATTATAGGCCTTGTGCGAAATTTTTTTCAATTTGTTTTGCACTAACCTGGTAGTAGGAATAAAGTCAGCTCATCCCATACCTGGCTCCTTGACTCCCTGAGTCAGGATTCCTTGCCAGGCAAGTTAGTGCAGCACACACTGCAGCAAACCCAGCTCCTGACCCAGCTCGGCACCGAGGGGATAAAATTTCAGTCCCTGCAGAACTTGGCATTTGTGTTTGATCCTCATTCAAGAGATCATATGTGGCTGGTTTAAAACCTACCAAAGGAGTGCCTGTGCAAGTTCCTCATCTGCAATTAACCACCATGTCATGCACTGGTTCTTATATTTTTTTTTATTTATTTTTTTTTCCTCCTTGATGCTGCGTGGCTTGAGTTCACCTGCACTGGTGTGAAGGCATTTTGGATTAACTCAGTTTTTACCAAAAATGCTGGCATCAGAACTTAACACTCTCACCCACCCTACTCCCTTTTCCCCAGACTGCATATTACCTGCAGCATAGTAAGAAATGCTTGAGGAGGCCATCCAGGTCACGTACATGATTAACTCCTATTTTGCTTATGATGTAATGAGAAAGGAGGATGGGAGCGTGATTAGGAGTGGGTAGAACCATTCTTAGAGGTTTAAAACAAAGCTGCAGTGAGGAATTCCTTTTTGTAATCACTCGAAGTAAAAATCTGTTGGAGTAAAATAGTTGGTTTTCTTGACGCAATTTTCAGCTGTCCTTACAAATACCAAATGTGCAGGAATTATCCCAATAAACTTGCAGGAGTGACTTGCCAGAATAAGGTCACAGAAGGAGTAACTTGCAAATTGGAGCTAGACATTTCCTGCAGCCCCACCCGTGCTTTCCTTGTTGTTCTCCAAAGTTGAACAGCAGCCTCCATAGCAACAATCTGACCTGCCTGCCTGCAGAAGTCTGTGTTAGTAAGACTTCATTTGCTAGCCAGAAAAAACCCAACCCAAAGCTGTAGCAGGGCTTTATTATATTTTTACATTCAGTGAATCCTGCTCATTTGAACCCTCCTCCCCACCTTCACTCCACCCCATATGCATGGCTGGTAGCACCTGTGTGTGTTCCTCATGATTTTTGAATGAGTTTCCCCTTCATTCTCAAGTTGTTTTTTCTGAGTGCGCTCTCATGAAGTCTCTTGCTGGCATTGCACCTTCACTCTAGTGCAAGACGTTGCAATTAACCCTTTCTCAACCCCAGGAACTGGATTTTCCCATGCTTACTGCAGGACTTTGCTTAGCACAAAACACAAGTTTGTTCCAGCTTGCTGGGCAATGAGAGGTTTAATTGCTCTGACTTGCTTCTGGTCAACAAATAAAAGAAACATACCCAGACAACCTGTTTCTCCTTGCTTGTTTTCTTGTTGTTCTTTTAGGTCTTCCGGCCCCGCACTCCACCAGAAGCAATTGCGCTATGTAGCCGCCTGTTGGAGTACACCCCCACTGCCCGCCTGACTCCCCTGGAGGCCTGTGCACACTCTTTCTTCGATGAACTACGGGACCCAAATGTCAAGTTACCAAATGGGCGAGATAAACCTGCACTCTTCAATTTCACCACTCAAGGTAGCCTAGAGTGTTGAAGGATCCCTCCTGTAGGAAGAAGCACTGGGATAAATGGTTGTTGCAATGCAGGTGTTACTCCCTTGAAAGTAAAAATCTCTGAGCAGGGCTAAGGTTATTAAGCAGCTGCATGACCAACTGTCCCTTTCAAAAAGAGAGCAAAGGGACTTGGAGTTATGGGATTTTTAGATGCCTTCAATTCAAATTTTGTGTTGAAGTACCAAGGATTATTATTACTGATTGCATAAGAAGGCTTGCATTTGTGGTTCACTGCAACCTAGCTGATGGCTGTGTGTGAAATATCACAGTCAGTGGACCAGGGAAGTTAGATTATCATTTGGAGATGATCCTGCTTCTTCATAGCAAAGTAGTAGTGTGCATTAGGTTTGACAGGGAGGTTTCTAATCTTGCTGTCCGTTTTAGTTCTAGATGCAAGATAAATACAGAGGCTTTAGTGTCCAAATTTTGTGCTATACAGTTCATCTGGCTTTTGACTGACTCAGTCATTTAGAAACTGTAAAAATTATGGACAATTAACTTTTTATTTGAAGCCAGGCTGGTATCAAATTTTAAAACCATTTGTGTATTCTTTTCCACAGAAGTCAGAAATGTAAAACTGATATCCCCCCAGAATAGTTTTGCCTGCCAAGAGAGAGAATGTGAGAAGTATGGCATAAAAAGATGCTAGTAATAATTTTGGAGCACTTTTCCTATTTGTTTTTTTTTTTTTTTTTAAAAGTGATTAGCTGCCAGTTCTCACCCTTTGGGCAAGAATAGTTCTCTGTGTATTTTCTATTGAAAGTCTAAAACACCTTTTGGATCAGGTAGCATCAGTATAATTTTTCAAACTCTTAGTGCATGCTATGCCCTTCTGCCAAAATGTGAAACAGCTCTCTCGTTCAGCATGTGGAGCCCTTTTATGTAAAAAAAAAACCCAACAAAACAAAAAATAGGGCTTTGTATCTGTATAAAACAGTATTTTAAGCTGCCTGGAAATACACTTTTAACTTGTTTTAAGTGTCTGCCTTGCACAAGGTAAATATATTGAAGATACCAAAACATTTCCGAAGCACCAACACATTAAAGTGTTCAAGTAAATAGCTTGTGCTTCCTGGTCACTGTCCTTTGTGCTGATTTCTGCATCTGTTGTTAGAGATTTAGCAGTTATGCTACAGGTTTTTCAATGTATTCCTGGATTGCCTTTTTTTTCACTTCAAAAGCGATCTTTCGTAGCTAAAATAGTTTTGATCGCAGTACCTTTAATATGACTTCATCCTTGTTCTTTTTGAAATTACTGTTTCATAATGACATTAAGATTTGGCCTATCTACTACATGAATACAAGGTTTCTTAAAAGGTTTGGAAAGCTCTATAGTGAGTCTATTTAAAATCCTTAGGGGAAAAACAGATGTATGTATTGGGAATGTGTCCCTGATTCCCCTCAGGCAGTGTAGAAGCTGCTGGGTAAGCTACCCTAACGCTCGAGCAAATTTAGAGCTCCTCTGTTTCCATCCTAAGGAGCTGATGGGCTGTCCCCTTGCACAGTGACTTCTGTGAATGGCAACTGAAAACAGTTCATATGGAGAAATTTCCTTAAGATAAAAACAAGTTTTAGTCATCAACAGGTGCCAGTTTTACCATCTGTAAAGAAAAGGCAAGACACAGGCTGGTCATTAATGCATTTCCAAATAAGTTGTGTTGCAGGTGACCAGCCAAACTTAAAAGAATAACCAGAATTTTTAAATACATAAATACATTGCTTAGCACAGTGGTTTTAAGAACTTTGTAATTAATAAATGCACAGCAGTGAGTCTCATGAGGCAGCAGTCCTGATTGTGAACTCAAGATACACAAGAAGCTTTTGCTCCTTCAGTGGCTACTGTACAATCCTTGTTCTTTAGACTTTACCATGCAAGGTCCCATCACATTGGCTGGTCCAGAGCAGAAGTCCCAACTGCGAAACAGATCAGATCATTGAAAATTGGATAATGAATCATGTTAAGTCATCCGTAGTAATTTAAAAAGTGATGAAAGACATCCTTTTGTTTTAAATGGCATTTGTTTTCAACAGGCAATATTAAGTTTTAGAAGTGTTTTATTTGGCTGTATCCAGTTGACTGAAACTGATGAAGTAAGAGGTAGCTGCAGGAGGCTTAAAGGCAAAACTGTTAGACATAATAACATCAATCTGATCATTAATGCATTGGACAGATTTTCAGAAAGAAATTGTCACACCAAACATGCTGATCTGGGCACTGGTGCTGATCAGAGTCCAGAAGAAGAGTGGTGAGAATATATGGAAGATAAAGATCATGGTCTTTGACTGCCAGCTGTAGTTGTGGAATAAGTGGGTGCTTACTTTATCATAGAGATGAGATCTGTAGAAGAGACTATTATCTAATCATTCCTAATGTCTTCCCTGTAAGTTTCTCTTAATTTAAACAAAATTTATATGCCAGTTGGGTTTTGAAAAAATTATTTTGGCCAAGGAATTATCTCCACTAGTCACAGAGCTGCGGTCTGGTGGCTGTTAGACCTGCAAGACAGAAAGCAATTTTTCTCTTAGAAGCTGAATTTTCAAACAATCTGTGAAATGATTGCCATTTCCTTAGTTACTTGTAACATTTCAATGATCATACTGGGTCACAAAAGTTAATGTCACTCCATGTTGGCCATTAAAGACTGTAAAATTCTTTCTGTGACTCAGCACTGAGGAATGGTTATCATTCTCAATGACAAACTACGTTTTTGCTGAAAGGGAGGGGGACGGGTTTTGTTGGGGTTTTTTTTGTTTGTTTTGGTTTGGGTTTTTTAATGACCTTGGCTTGAGACCTTTAAATACATATATAATGCAAAGTTTGTTATTGTGACAAAGAAAACATGATACAAGAATGTTTTTTCCAGAGAATTCTTGGAATTGATATATCACATGTAGTGATACTGAAAAAGACCACTGCACCGTTTGCCAACATGATGCATTTTGTGTTTGGGGAATGAAGATGATCTGGTCTTCTAGGAAAACTGGACATTTTCATTCCTGCTCCTTATTGGAGATGTTATTTGGCTGCAAATGGTATGATTTGATCAGGAGAAAGCCAGAGGGGTTCTCCCAACTGATGTGAATGGGAGTTGGGTCTCGTAAATGAATTGTGATAGCTGCTCTGTTCACATCATGAAATCAGAAACCTTGTCTGGATTGCCTTGACCATAATACCTTCTTGCAGCAGTATTGGTTGTAATTAACCCAGCCTTGAGTTGCATGTTTGATTTGGATAACTAGGCTACAGTTCAACAGCTTGTCCAAATACCATGTGGGCAATCACTGAGGATTCTCAGAGATTCTCACCACTTGGTAGACTGCAGCTTTCTCCTCATTATTGCCTTGTCTCATCTTTACAGATGGGATAGGTACAAAAATACACTATAACAAAAGTTCAAACAACTTCTTAAGAGAAGCTGCTATTAAACTACAAGCAAAAGAGTTCAATTAACTTTGGTTATTTCTTGTCTGAATCAACCTGCTCCTCTTAAGTGAAGCATCAAGACATTCAGAGCATACTGAATTTAAGAAACTTCATACCAAGAAAAATAACATGGGGTTTAAGAAGGTGGGAACGAGGTCGGTTTTCTAGTCTCTGTGAAAGTTCTTTAAGGTAGCTTGAGAGAAATGATTGCACTTGCATTAAACACAACAAAAACCCAGTATTATTGCTGCAAGAGGAGGTGTTGTGGCCACATTAGATGAGGGAGGAATGAGAATGGGGTCAAAGTGCCCTTGCAAAGGTGTTGTTCTGTCTGATCAACTGGTTCTTTGGCTATGGCAATGTTGGCAGTCTGTAGCTGCATCCTCGAGGCACCATGTAACACTGGAAGGTAGCAAATGTCATTTGGTTTCCTTGTCGATTTAGCTCTGCTTTTCTTTGGGTCACAGCTTCCTATTGTTTAGAGAAAATAACAGAGGAGATAGAACCTTTCAAAAGAGCAAGGTTGATTCCCAGTAACAGCAGATTTGAGAAAGAGATTTGTAAGAAATACTAAAGTAGCAGTATTTTCTAGCACAGAGCAGTTAATACCCAAGATAGTATAGAAATACAGGTTTAGGATTGGTGTTCTGCTTTGACACTTTAGGATTCATGTTTCTTCAGTTTATTTTTCCACTTAAAATAGAGATTTGCAAATTCTGTGTAACATTGTGAATATATGAATTCTGAATTATTCCCACATGAATTGAGGATTTTGTACAAGTGCTGTGAGTACTGAGCCTTTCTAGGAGGACGATCTTGGTCTGCTTATACATGAACAGAGTATTAGAGGATAGGTTGGATGGGTTGCAGCTAATATAGCAACCTGCTTGCATTCATAAATGCTGAAATGCACTCTCAAAATGTGTAATAACAAGAGGCTTGTAAGCAGGTGAGTCTTCTGCATCTTGCCCTCCCAGCAATAAAGAAACTTAACGTAGCAGTTAACTGAGGAAAAAGAATCACTAAGTATACTACTGATCCCTTTTGGCCCTGAGTTTAGAACTACCATTAAACAAAAGCAATAGACTCTTAAAAATGAGCCTAAATAATTTGGGACTGTGTCCAAAACCCCCTTACTGAACCCATGGTGTGATTTGGATGGGTTTCTGTACAGCCTATGCTATCTGGAGGTCACACGTAAAAAGCTGTCTATTCTCATTTCTCCTCCAGATGACCTCCTGGAGCTCCAAAAGTCATCAGTCTCCTTCCGTGAGGTGACTGTTCACATCCTTCTCACCGGATGTTGCTTTCTCAAGAGACAGCCAGTCACTCCTGTTTCTGAAACAAACAGGACCTGTCTTGTCTCGGCTTGGTCCCACCTTCTGTGAGGCACTAGATTTTCTTGAAAGGGTGCCAAAAGATTGTCATTTGTTGGCAGTGTGTTGCCCTTAATCCTCCCACAGCTGTGGCTGTAAGATGCCTGTTTCTCATTCTGATACACATTGAAGCTATATTAGATTTGGAGCCTAAAAGACATGACTACTTCTTCCTTGGTTAATGTCTCAGAAGGAATGGTTGCATCATTTTGTTGTTGATTTAGAATGCCCAGCCGACCAATTTGCTTTGCCTTTCCGTTTTCCTGTACTTTTAAAGGATATGTCGCCCCTCCTTGGCCTCGCTCAAGGAGGATGCTGTGAGAGATTGGTCTTGGGTACCTGAGTCCCTAAGAAAAAAATGATGCTTGAGTGAGCCAAAGAACAAATTCCTGAAGCTCTTGGAGCAACTGTTACAGCTGCTTGCTTGCTGAACCAGTGCCCAAAGCAGCACCACTGTTATCAGCCTTCTCCCTGAGACTGATTGCAGGTGGGCTTGTGAAGAAGGGAATCCTTCCCGTGCTCAGAAGGAAACTGCATTATCAGGCCATTGACAAAGGAACAGGCTTGGCTGGTTCTTTGCTGACTCCCAAGCCACTATCTTTCTCTAGGAAATAATTCCCTTGCACCACTACTTGTAGTTCTGACAGTCTTGCTTTGGAGAATGCCTTGCCAGATGTTGCTGCGGTTTCCTCTTGCTGGTTGGCAAAGAAGACAACGTAACGTGACCTTGGGCTGTAAGGGCATGTGTTTCGCCTCAGGTTGCTGTTACAGGGGGAAACCCTAGGAGCTGAACCTGCATGTGGGGCACTTTGTGGATGATGAGCTAACTCTGTTTGTTCCACCTCCCCTCCAGAACTGTCAAGTAACCCATCTCTGGCTTCGATCCTCATCCCTGCTCATGCCCGGAACCAAGCAGCTGCTTCAACCCCTACAAATGCTACAGCGGCCTCAGGTGAGAATGTGCAACTGCCTGCCTCCCGCCCCACCCTCGCTCCCCCTGCCCAGGCCCCTTCCCTCTGCCCACAAGCCATCTCAGCCCTCAGAGTGAACAGGGATGAAGGGTTGGTTCAGTATCACCTGAACCTCTGTCTTGGTAGGTGGTCATTTGGGTCCTGGCTGTGGTCACCAACCCAAATCCTAACTTAGGGCACTCAGACTCTGTGTTTGACTGCCTAGTTTGTTGGTCCTTCTCACTTAGACTTCCACTGTTAAAAAAGTCATCTCACCTGTTTGTTAGCAGTCCTTGTGAGTTGGTTTGCACCTAACTTCTGAGCTAGCCTGAATACTGACTTGGAGCATGGGTTTGTGATGCCTAGGAAGAGAAGAAACAGCTAGCTAGCTCAATACATACAGCCTCCCTGTAGCGTGGATGGAGAGGATTTTTTTTCCCTAAAGCCATTAGCATTTAGACGTCTAGTTAGGGCATTCAGTCAGTGTGTTCACTGCCTCATCTAAGTAGTTGCAATTGCTTCATACTGAGTTTGTTCATGTCATCTTGAGCCACAAGGCAGATTCCTTTTGGGGTTTTGGCCAACCCTGAGTGATTTTTTTGTTGTTGTTGTTTGCCTCTTGCTCTGTCTCAAGTTTCTGTCAGAAACCTTGTAAAAGCTCACTATTGGCCTTTAGCCACTCCATATTGTATTCTGTTACCAGTGGAAAGCTTAAAAGCCTGGTAATACCAGTTGGGAGACTCCCAAAGAAAATCCCAGGATGTAGAAGAGGTGATTCAGTACATGGCACTTTTCCTGAGTCAGCCCTGAATCAGCACACCAGTCAAGCCTTGGGCAGCCAGAGGCAGGCTGCAAAATGGGTGTGCTCCCACATGTGTCCTGTGTGTACCTCAGCCCCATTTAACAAGGGCTGTGACCCCTTTTGAGGTACAGGACACTTACTTAGTGTAGGATAGCTGATAAGGAGAAGACATGATTAAAAATCTGTTTTTGAAACGTGCAGGAAAACATTTGCTGGTTGATGTGCCAGACAATGACCTGATATCTGATGCACTTGGTTCAGCTAGTGCTGTACAGAAAGCATTTTCATACTTTGGGACAGACAGATGTACTCAGGTTTGAAAGATGAGGCTTTTCTCTGAAATTGTAGTAGCAGTAGATAAAAGCTACAGCTTATACAATTTATGTGCTCTGAATTTAGGAGAAAGCAAATCGCTATTTTCAAATCTAGTATGTTTGTTTTAAGCACTTTGTGGTATTTTGCAAATAGTCATGTTCTCTGTTTCCCTCTTACGTGCATCTGTTGCCCAACAACTAGTGAGAAAAAAAGCAGCTAAAATAGTAAAAGTGATTAAAAAACTACAAAATACAAACATGGAAAATTATTTTAAGCCTTTCTGGAAACTATTGTTTCTTTTAGTGTCCCTTTCATGCCTTTTATGGAGTTCTCCTTGCCAAGATACAAGTCTTGAGGAATTAATGGTGTCAAGAATTCTGTTTTCACTCTTCACTTTTCGAGGGTTCATGTCAGGGGGAAATGCATTAGGTCAAGTCCTAAATGTGAAGTATTAAAAAAAACCAAAACAAAGTCCACCCCACCCAAAAAAACCCCAAGTTATTATGTCAACATTTTTAAAGCTTCTGTTTGCAAACACTGCACTGAGTTGGGATAAGACCTTTTATTTGTAGTTCAAAACAAAAGATAATATCCTTGCAGCTTGAAAATAACTGGGATTGGAAAGAAATTGTGAAATTAGGTTCAGTATTGGGCAGCTTGCAATTTTGGTTTTCTGCAGCATGACTAGTTGGTTGTTTCTTACTCATGTGGAGTTCTCACAGCAGATGGTGGCAATGTCATCGAGAGTTACGATTTTAGGATTAGGTCCTGTTGAGGTCATCTTAATGTGTTGTGCTGCACTTAGCAAAAGATTTTCATAGAAGGAGCTCCCTCTTTCTCTATATCCCTGCACCCCCAAGAGCAGTGAGTGTCAAATTCTTCAGTAACTTCAGCAATTGCCCCACCTAACCCAGGGCATTCTGACAGGCAGGAGTCTTTTCTGCAAAATGTTTCCTTACGTGACTAAGCAGTACAAATTCAGAAACTGGTTTTTTGAGTGGTGATGATGCAGCAAAATGTGGCTCCGAAAGCAATAAAGGGAAAAGCAAATCATATGCAACTAATTCACTTTATTAGTGTTTAACTTGTGCCTCTATCTAGTGAGCAGAACTGATACTCAGGTTCAGGTGCCTCTGTTGAGTCCAGCATAGTCGCCTGCTCCATAAGCTGGAGGTGTAGGTGCACGTACATTGCAATACAGTGTACCAGTCCATCACTGTAGGCAGCCAGGTGGGTGGTTGTTACCTGCTTGCATAATAAATAACTCCTGTTATTTTTATAGCTGTCCTGCGGGTGTGCAGCCAGGTCAGAATCTCAGCTTTCTGATAAGATGTAAAGCACTGCTTTTGATCATGCAGTAAGGCAGAGTAATAGTTAGAGAATAACTAGAAAAAAGAGGGCTATTTGTCCAAAGTCTATCAAAGTAGTGTTTCCTGGGAGACTTAGCAGTGGAGTGGTGTGTTAAGAGATGGAAAGATTGGCTTTGCAATGTACCATGTTAACAGTGCAGAGTTCATCAAGCCAGCAATACTAGCCCTCGTGCTAACCAGTATGGCACACCTCTGCATTTTTAGAAGTTATCCAGACCAAGTGATTTTTGTTAACTGCTAGATTCACGGTGATGATGTCAATAGCCCTGTGCAATAGTAACCCTGGAATCATGATATTAAATGCAGGGGAATTATTTTTAAGTGATTTTTCAGTGTTAAAAAAAGTATTGGCATAAAGCTGGACTCACTGTACTAATGGAACCTGGCTTTGCAGAGAGAGTATGAAGCCTTACTGCACCAGCATTAGTAAATTCACCTAAATGTTTCTGAGAAATTCTGTCATTAGTGGCATGTCTAAAGCAAAGTGGAGCAAAAGGAAGATGAGATTTATTGGCCCCTGCATGAAATGATCTGGTGGCTTTCTGTGAATTACACTGGGTGTTGATTAAAAATACCAGTGCAGCCGTATTTCTGGGAATGCTGCTTTGATGTAGCTGGAGGAAGAAGAGGATGGTTTCATAGCTGTGCAGCCAACCATGGCGTCCAAGAGGGGAGCATGCACACCAAGCTCAATGCATATCTGCTTGTGTGACTGCATATTTTTCTTCCTGAATCAGCCAGCAGTAGTAGTTACCTCTGTTAGTCAGCACTGGGATGGGAAGAGCATAATTGCCATCTGCAGGGAAGTTGTGCCAGCAGGGATTCTGGGGTCATCATCTTAGGCATCCTGCTGTGTTGATCCCATGTAATCCCAAATGCAATGGTGTGCCTGAACTTTCAGCAACAAAACGGGCTTAGAGCTGGCGTTACCTGCCAGTGTGTGGCAGTTGAAAAAGACCACAGTGGTCCATAAAATAAGATTTAGTGCACTTGTGGTATTCCCATTGAAGGAATTTTGGAAAACTCTAATTTCTTAACCGGGAGAATATAGGCAAGCAATTCACTCAGACTTCTACAAGCTCAGCAGGGAATGAATCCATGACAGAGAAGTAAAACTTGCCCATTTTGGGCTTGCCAGTTTTGCTTGGAGCCTGGATTTCTACATCTACATAGGCAGGCACAATGGAAAACCAGGCTTTCCTTCTCCTTCCACTTGTCTCCTCAGCTGTCCTGTGAGGATTCCCTGACTGGTGGTAGCTTTGTTTCCGTATCTTTGCAGATGAGCATCACAGTCTGTCAGCATTACAAATCCAACCAGCTAATGCTGTCATTAGCACTAATGGGCTTTCTTAGGCTGAGCTGGCGTCTCTGTCATTCTCTGAACTGTAGCCCTGTCTTTGCTTTCCGGAAGGTTTCTAAGGAGTGTCATGTACCCTCCAAGAAAGCTGAGGCACTCCTCAGAGGCAAAAGCTGAATTGCAGGAAGTTGTCTGCAATGATGAGAGATGCTTTTGCCCTCTCTTTGAATGAATTTTTGGAAGCAGCTGACACTTAGGCCCTGATGACTCCTCTTTACCTGCACAGGCAGACGTGTCAGGTGGGTGGTTTAGGACAAAGAGGCTGCCCTGACCTGGAGCTGCAGTCTGATGGGTGCTAGTCTGTCCTGTGCCAGAGAGCTGCATCCAGCCCCTAGCTGTGCTCCTCAGCAGGACTTCAGCACTGGCACAGCCACTTGGCAAAACAGATATCTTTTATCAGCATTGCTGAAGGCCTGTATTTCCTTCTCTTATGCCCAGATACTGATTTCTCATGGTGACAAGAAGTAAGTGAATGTCCAGAGAACCTCGTACTACAGCTGTGCTTTTTTCCCAGTGCTTCAGCAAAGAGATACTGGATTGAGCCCCTTTCTGTTCCTTCACTGTCCTGTCAATGCAGAGTCAACGAATGAGCAGAAATGTCAAAATACTGCATTTTCTTGCAGCTTGGAAGCAAGTGCAGCCTTGAACTTGCTCTGCGCTCTGTTCCAGCTTGGGGGAACTTCTGTATTATTGCTGCAAAAAACCCCATGAAAATGGTCTTGGGTTGCATCACCAGACTTATTTTCTTTTAACATGTGGCATATATGTTTCTCAGGAACTCCCCCATTAGAGTGATGATAGAAAAGGAGGATATATTACATGAAGTAGCTCCATCTTGCTTTTATCTCTGTGCAGTAGCAATGTAATGATAACAATTTCAGCCTCTGCTGTCTTCAGAAAGTGGAGATCAAAAGGCACGTTTCATATCAGCAAATGAAATACAAGCACTTTCTGTATACATACAGAGAAATCCTCTGCCAGCAGTACAGACTCCAGCTGGACTGCTCGCATCAGGCACTGCCAGCAGATGTTGTGTTAACTGGAGTTTATTCATACTTGAAAATTAATCTAGAACAGGCACAGTGAGAGTTTAAAGTGTGGAAACTGTTATCTGGCTGGCTGGGTCACTTTTGATTTCTGTAGTTATCGTTGGTCTGCATGTATGTGGGATTTGGGAATTGCTCCTTCAGAGAAATTCTCCACGTAGGAGGGTGTTTCTTCCCAAATAACAATGGCACTATTGTCATGCTAACTTGAGCTTTTTAATTGTATGAGGGGTTTTTTATGATGGTGGTCATTCCTTCATGAGGGAGAGGATTCAGTTAATTTAAGGTGAGACGAAAAGGAATGGGAACATCCCAGAGCAGTTGTCTGGCATCCTCTGCCCACAAGACAATTTGCCTTTCTTCCCACACACTCCTTGCAGCATTTCCTTTTCAAATAGACATCACCCTCTCTTCCCACTTGTCCGTTGTGTTTCTGGATGCTGCTGTTTGTTTGATTTCCTATTTTTGTCGCAGTTTTCTGCGTGGCTTCATTTGTGACTCAGCAAGCACTGCCCATCTCTGATCGCGTGTGTGGTGTGGTTGTCCCGCTGGAGGGAAGGGATGCTATCCCCAGGGACCTTGGCAGACCTGAGAGGTGGGCCTGTACAAACCTTGAGAAGTTCAACAGGGCCAAGAGCAAGGTCTTGAATGTGGGTTGGGGCAACCCCAAGCATAAATACAGACTGGACAGAGAATGGGTTGAGAGCAGCCCCAAGGAGAAGGATTTGGGGCTGTTGGCTGTTGAGAGGCTGGACATTAACTGGTAACATGCATTTGCAGCCCAGAAGGGCAAACTTATCCTGTGCTGCCACAAAAGCAGCATGGCCAGCAGGTGGGGAGAGTAGATCCTGCTGCTCTACTCTTTTGAGACCCCACTTGGAGTACTGCATTCAGCCCTGGGACCCCCAGCATGAGGATGTGAACCTGATGGAGTGCGTCTAGAGGAAGGTGATGATGGGAGGGCTGGAGCTCATCCCCTATGAAGACAGACTGAGTTGTGGCTCTTCAGCCTGCAGAAGAGAAGGCTCTGGGGAGACCTTAGAGCACCTTCCAGGACCTACAAGAGAGCTGGAGAGGGACTGCTTACAAGGGCATGTGGTGACAGGACATGGGGAAATGGCTTCAAACTGAAAGAGTGCAGGTTTAGATTAGATACTAGGATGAAATTGTCGACTGTGAGGGTGGTGAGGAAGTGGAACAGCTTGTTCAGAGTAGATGTGGATCCCCATCCCTGGAAGTGTTCAAGGTCAAGTTGATTGGGGTTTTGAGCAACCTCGTCTAGTGGAAGGTGTCCTTGCCCATGATGGAGGGTGGAAGTAGATGATCTTTAAGATCCCTTCCAACCCAAACCATTCTGTGATTCTTTCCATTGCCTTTGTTCATGGCTGCACTTCAACTGTGGTCAGGTCAGTGTACCAGAAGAGGAGAGGGGTTTCATTACCAGGTGACTGTAGAGCATTGCCTGGCTGCATTGCACTGCAAGCTCTTCTGTGCTGGAGAAATGTTACTGCACACCCCACCCACCAGTTGTATTTTATAAGGTCTACTATCTGTGCTAGTCATACAGTCCTGCAGTCTGAGGTCAGTAAATCTATTATTTTTATAAGCCCTTTCCACATGTCTTTGCTAATACTCTTATTTGCCCAGTCTACCCTCTTCTGTACCTAGATAATAAGTCTTTCTGTTTTTTTCCTGTTGCAGTGTTGATAGCTTTGCAGTTAATGTTACTTAAATTAAGTGGGCAAAATGCATGACAGTCTCTTGTAGCAAACCTCATTTAATATTTTTCCCATTCCATGTTTTATGTGTTTTGATGCTCACCCAGTTACTTCTTTGTGACTTGGCTAAATAGACACTACATAGAATGGTTCCAGGTGAAACTGGTGCACTTTTTTCCCCCCTACCAACTCTTTTAACACTAAGAACACTTATTTTAGACAAAATACTTGATGCATGTGGCCTAGGAAGACACAGTTGCAATGAATATCCTTTTGGTATTTCTTTTCAAATCCTCTGTTTTCTTGGAATGCACTTTGATATGTGCCCTTGTTCCTGTGAATTGTCTTTATGAAGCGCTGTCTTTTCCTGAGAAGAGGTGTTGGAGGCCATTCACTGCGGAGACCCAATCCTCTAACAAAGCCACGTGCTTATTAGCTGGCTTCAGGCCTTTATGTTAAACTGCTTCAGCAGTTCAGAGAGTGGCAGATCCAACTTGGGTTGAGCAACACAGGCTAAAGAGTAGACTTGAAAGGCATTTTCTGAGGCAACAAGTGCAAGAATTACACATCAGCACACAAGGTGTTTCTGCCAGAAGAGCAGGCTTGTCATGGTCATTGTCTGTGCTCATGCACACAATTAACAGGCAGCTTTATTATAAGAAGGACTAACAATATGAAACTTCAGCACTAGTGTGAGACCTTGTAGTGACCACAGACACTTGATGTGTTGGCTTTGGCCATGCCAGAGTGCTTTATTCTGCAGCTGGAATTAGGGGAATGTAACACGGGCAACTTGTCACTGCTCAGGTACTGCAAAACCTGCCAGAGCCCAGGTGTTTGCATGCCAGCCCTCAGCCTTCCAGGTTGCCTTTGTCCTGCTTAAAGACCATCTTTCCCTCTCCCGGGGTTGGACTGTTCCATCTGCACCCTCTGAAGGCAGGAGAGCATCCTAACCAAACAGCATCATGGTGGGAGTTGTGGGTTTCCCTGTGTAGAGAATGTTGTCGTCGTTGTTTCAAATGTGTCTCTACTTTGGAGGTAATGCTGGTTGTTTTTTTTCTCTCTTCCCTTCTCGTCTGTTGTTTGCAGATGTTAACGCAGGAGAACGAGTTCAGACCAATAGTGTAGCTACAGCGTCAGCCTCCAACTCCACCTGAACCAGTACCAAGCAGCCAGCTGCACAGGAAAAATCACCAGTAATTTGAGTCTTGCTCAGCAACACTGGTCACATTTGGAAAGAAAATTAAAAAGAGGAAAAAAAAAAAACCAACAAAACAACAAACCAACCAACCTGTTCATTTTAGTGTTCAATTTTTTATTATTATTATTGTTGTTCTTATTTAACCTTGTAAAATATCTATAAATACAAACCAGTTTCATTGTATTCTCACTCTGCAGGGTGTCCGGGGCAGGGGACTAGGTGGGGGGAGGAGGGAAAGCGGAGCAATACAACACACCAATGTCTCTCCCCTCGACAATCTCTTCATGTTGGAAGTTTGCTGTTGTGTACTTCAGAACCAGGACTCTTGCCTCATATCCCCTCCCACAACAGAAAGAAGGAAAAAAAAAAAAAAAACAAAACAAAATTACCCCAAACCTCATTCTCTGCTGAAGTTCTTTTTTTTTTTTTAACCCTCTTTTTTTGTTTTCTTTTTAAGTGAAGTTTCGGACTTTGATGTAGTGCACAGCTTGAATTTGGTCGGGAGCTTAGCAGGGGTCATTCAACAGAGCTCAGCATTTCTTGTCAGCAAATCCATATCCCAGGTTATCTGAAGAACTGCCCTGGCTTGGCATGGGGAGCAGGCGACGTGGTAGGGGAAATAGGTTGGGGGGAGGGTTTGCCGTGTGTCTAAGGCTTGATCCGCTAGTGGAAGCCTTTCATTTTAAAAGTCAGTGCTAGTGATGAAGAAATCTACAGCTTCACATGGGAAAAGCCTTTCCCGAGTGGGAGATATATAATATAATACACACACATGCCCCAACACCAGCGGGTGTCTTTGCCGAGGCAGCCCCTCCGCCCCGCCGGAGCTCCTGCTCGCCGGGCCGAGGTGGACAGTCAGTCAGCTCCAGCTTCAGCAGAGAAGAGCGGACGAACAAAACCCTCAGCAGGGGCGGGGGCCCAGCTCGTGGATGTTAAGGGACTTTTTGGAAAGTGGCCACTGTGAAAGCTTGTTCAGTTGGGTTTTTTTTTTCTCTCCCCGCCCCTCCCTGGCTCTTGATTTGAACAGGCTTCCCTTTCCCAAGGTGTGCAGAGGAAAAGGACACCAGGGGTTATAATGTGAACTGTAACAGGCTACTGGTTTATTTTGTAATGTTTTTTTTTAACTGCAGTTTTAACTTGCAGAATGCCACATTCTCCAATAGTTCTGATTTTAAATCCACAGCTAGAATCTGTATTTAATTTCATCTTTTTTAACCTCTTGCCTTTTTTTTTTGATCTCTATTTATTGATGCGTATTGCCACGTCGCCATTATGTTTTACCTTGGTAGAATATTAAAATACACATCCGAATGCTCTTGACGGTAATTTGTACCTGCTGACTTGTAGGAAAGCTGGCTCTCTATGAGTGTGTGTGTATATATATTATATAAATATATACATGTATACATAGATACAATACTGCTTTTTTTATTTTTGTCTACGATCTTGAATCAGTCTGACTGAAGCGTGAGGTGAATGCTTGTTCTGGTCCATCAGTTCAGGGTCCGGGTTTCCTCCCTGCGACGGCGTGTGGTGCGAGCATCCACGTCTCTCTTCCTGAAGTCAAAGCAATATTCCTCGCGGAAGGGTCAGGTGAGCGGCCGGATGCAGCCGCGACGTGGAAACGAGACTTTTGGAGACCTGATCTTGTTGTAGGCTTGCGGTTGGTGTCCGCTCCAGCCTTATCTCCTCCTTCAGAGAAACTGTAGTCGCCTTTGGTGCTTACCGAGCTGTTACTCGACCTGTGGATCTCTAAGGCAAGCAGTTGCTTTTTGGGAACACGCGGACCTCCATGTGGCCGGGGGGTGACCGGCAGTGGTGGCTTTGGCGAGCTCGGCCGCCGCAGGGGCAGCAGGGGCTTTGTCACGAGCTCGGTGCGTTTCTTCTTGTACCTTTTATGCTGTTGATGTGGGATTTTTTTTGAAACTGTCTCTTAGCAGCCCTGGAACTGATAAAAGCCCTGCCCTCTCCCTCCTCTGTGAGACATGGAGGGTTTTGGGGAGGCAGGAGCTGTTTGAAGAGATGAGTGACCACCTACCGTGAAAACCGATAAACCCTCATGTTAAACCCCACAGCAGTTTGTTGTCGGGTGCACACGCAACAAAAAGGGTTTTAAAGCTTTTTAGCTGTCGTTGCATTCTGGCTGGCTGCAAAGGAAAGCACACCCACGTTGAGAAACAGAAGGCTTTCCAAATCCTTACCTGCAACTTAGTAGAAAGGGCTGAAGAGGGTCTTCACGCATGCCCTCGGCTAGTCAGTATCCTGAAAGGTAAGTGAAGGGTCTTGGTTGACCCAGTGATCCAAATCCATGCGAGAGACTCAAAAAGTAGGACAGTGGCAGGGTATGGATCTGCTGTATAGACAAGACTGCTGAAGCATTGGCCACAGACACTGTTATTTGGAGGCAGTAAATTACCAAGTCTTTGAAGGAAAAAAAAGTAATAAAACTATTGAAGAAAAATTGCTGCTTGTGCCAGGAAATGTGGCTTTTCTTCCTCATTTTTTTTTTTGTTAGGACTGGCGGAGGGGAGTTAAGAGCGTTTCTCTCTGGTTTTGTGACTGTGCCGGCGTCTGTGTGTGTCTTGTGTGTGTGTTAGGCGGGGGGGAGGGTCAGGGGCACCCCTCTGGTTTTATTTCTGTTTTCAAGGATCATAGCAGGATCACACACTCTTTTATACAAGTTAGATCCAGGTCTTTGAACAACCTTTTTTTGTAAATAAGGAAAAAAAAAAAAAGAAAAAAAAAAGGAAAAAAACAACAAAAAAAACAAAGCTCCTCACCAAATTCAAGCTTGTACATTATTATTTTTGGTTGTTTTTGAATTTTGAGTTTTATTGTTTTGTATGTAAATATGTGGACCCAGGAACTGTTATTAATGAGCAAAAAGTTACCGTTCAGGGCAGTGATTCTGTTTAATAATCAGACAAAATGTAGACGAGCTTTTTAAAGCCATATAGTTTTAACTCTGTACAGTAGGTACCGGCCTGTATTATTGTAACAATAACTCTAGCGATGTATAGTGTATCTATATAGTTTGGAGTGCCTTCGCTTCCATGATTTTTTCAATTTTATTTCCCTTTTATTTTTTGATTCTCCTCCTTTATTAACGATGTCTCCCACCCCAAACCCGCATCTTTGCTCCCCCCTCCTGCTTTCTAACTCTTTGAGTGCTGTAAGGTTTCGGTGATACCCTGATCAGTAGCGGAACGAAAGGAAACCGTCTCCACTGTCATTCATTTCTCTGGAGCCGTGGCTTTGCTCTGGAAGTCTCCAAGTTGCCCACCCTGCCCTTTTCTCCTCCCGCTAGCAGCGACTGATTTCGTTCGGACACTTGCCCTAGAGCTCATTTAGACTTTGCTTGTCTCTGCCCTCAGTCCTGTTCCCAGAAGCCGCCTGGGCAGCAGCAGCTTCCAGGAGGCTCGGCCTCTCCACCCTCCCTGTGGCTGTGCTGGGGCAGCAGCCGGGCCCAGCGGGCAGAAAGGAGCCCCAGGGAGGGAAACCCCCACCTTACCCTGCAGGGTTGCTGTGCTCGGAGCCTCTTGCCTGCGGTGGGAGCGGGGGCATCGCTGTAGGAGACTGTGCTGGTTTTTCTGCCGGGAGAACTTCTGTTCCCTTTCGTCTCCCTATTTTTTCCCTCCCCCACATCCCTCCCCAAAGTCACTTTTGTTTTCTTGAGATAAGTTTAACATGACTCTTGATTTCTTGTGCCCAGCACGAAGGCCTTGTTTCTAAAACTAGTTTGCTTGTGTTTTACTACCTTGTTAGTATTCCACATAAGATTGTCTTGAATGGGAAAACACGTAACTCTTTACCAAACCAAAGGTTGCTGTTTTATTTCGAAGCATCTCGTGTTCATTCCAGTGAAGCAGAGGCTGCACTTTCTTTCTGGTGACACGAAGGTCAGTGATGCCAAGCTGTTGGTGACAGTCTGCTCAGAGCTGTCCCTCTCTTCTTTTACTCTCTTTCAGGCTTGTTTTTTAACCCAGTGTGGTCTTGATCTGTCCTTGACGTCAGCCCTGCCATAGCGTGGGTCTCTGAGCCAGGCTCGATTGCAGTCTGTCTCCCCCAATGGACACCCAATCAAGACACTGGTGTTGTTTAATATTAAACTTACCTACCTTGCTAGGGAAAAAAATTATGACCTGCAAAAGAAAATTGGCTGGTAGAAGATCCCTGAACACCCTGCCCCCTTATTTCGAAGCCAAGCTTTACCTAAAATAACAGCAGGTGCCTGTGACTTGCAACTTAAAATTTCCCCCCGGTTTTCAGTACTTGGAAAAACAGAAGTCAAGCAGCCTGTCAGACTCGTACTCCTGTACTAGGAACCTCAGCCACCGCGGAGAAAAAGGAAAAGCTGATGAGGAAAAGCACAGTAGGGTATTCGGTCCGGGCTCTGCCTTTTTTGGAGACTGCCAGTGGGTACCCCTGGGGTGGCAGCTGATTTCCACGGGGCTCTCGGCCGGTTCTGGTTGTAGTTGGCTTCGTTTTGCAACACTGCAATAATGGCAAAACGACAGGAAAGGAAAACAGTACCTAAGGGGTTAGCTCGAGAAAAGTAGCTTCCTTGTGTTGGTCTTTCTCAATTTATTTTTAATATATATATATAAAATATATTTATATATATATAATTTGCTTGCCTGTAAAATTTGCGTTCATTAATGTGTTGCTGATGGATCACTTGGGCCTGTACACACCAATTAGCGTGACCACTTCCATCTTAAAAACAGAAATCTAAATATATATATATTAAGGACTGTGGGTTGTATACAAACTATTGCATACACTTGTGCAAATCTGTCTTGATTTAAAGGAAAAGCAAAACCTGTATAACATTATTACTACTTGAATGCCTCTGTGACTGATTTTTTTTTTTTCATTTTAAATATAAACTTTTTTTGTGGAAAGTATGCTTAATGTTTTATTATTTCCCCCGCCCCATTCCCCTTGTAAATACGTTTTGTTCTGTGTGACTCGGTTCGGAAATAGTTAACTGGTACTGTAATTTGCATTAAATAAAAAGTAGGTTAGCCTGGAAATGAAATTTAAAAAATACCAAGTGTGTGGTCTTTATTTCAAAAAATTGCCCCTTTCCTCCTCCTCCTCTCTCCCTTCTCCAACCCTTGTTCCTCGCCCTCACGCCTCTTTCCACTCTGCAAGAATAGGTGGACGTGAATCTTTGTAATAATAAAGAAAAACCACAAGAAATGAGCATGTTTTCTTAAATGAGCTGTGTTATTCCATGCTGTTTTTCAAGAGATGCCAGCTTGTCTCTGATACCGTTTGATTTGATGGAGAGAGGAACCCTGGAACATAAATATTTCAAATTGAAACCAATGAATCTTCCTTTACCGTCCACCTATAGATACAAACTTAAGAACCTGTGTAAACTGCTGGCTTTGAATCCTGCACTCATGGTTGTTTGGGTTGTTTTTTTTAATCATTGGATCCCATTAGTAATGTTATTTGGTGGTGATCTGTAAAGTTTGTCGAGACCACGTCCAGTGGACCGTTCCTCCAGCAAATCAGCACGTAGCTATCTCTGAGTTGGGTTTCCGGTACTGGATAATGTATGTATTAAACATGACATGTCTATTAGCGCAAAAAGAAAAAAAAAAAAAATCCTTTTTTGGGCTGGCTGACCTGGCCGAATCCATTCTGTCGCTATCCTAAAGGCTAGATGCGAGGTCATGTGACTGCTGCTTCAATAAAAACAAATTTATATTGCAAAGAGGCTCCTCTTGGTTTGTTTGTGTGCCACGAGCCGCGGTGTCCCCACGAAACCTCTGCTGCGCTCTGGGCTGGAGCCTCCACTCCAGAGCCCCTCCAGGAGCAGTGAGTGCTCAGAGAGAGACCTTGGTGTAGCAGAAAGGCCCCTGTGCCCAAATTCAGCCAGGGCCAGGGAAGTGGCTGCCGGTACTAAAGGGGTCAGTGCCTTAAAGGACTGAGTGGGTGAAGTCTGGTGCTTCCTGCAGAGCACGGCGTCCCCTGCCCTGGGTGGGTTGCAGTGGCAGGACAGTCACTGCCCTTGGTTCTGCCCTTAGGCTCCCTCCAGTCCTTTTCTGATTGCCAAGACGTGCTGTTTTGGGGCTTTCCCACCCTTCCTGTGTGCTGGTACTGCCCATGAAGCAGGTTTCAGCCCACCCCAGCTCCCTGACTGGGGCTTGGTTTGTTCAGCCCCTGCTCCTCTGGGGCACCAGGAGGAGGGGGCCAGGCAGCCCCCTACAGCCTGGCCACCCCAGAAGCAACACAGGTGAGCAGCAGCTGCTGTCCCTTCGCTCCCACTGGCACCACAAGCTCAGCAGGGTTCGGGCTGCATCCAACTTGGTTGCTGAGACTGGGACCTTTCTGCTTGGCCAGTCTGACCCTGGCGCTAAGGGTGGCAAATTGTCTTTGCACAGGAACCCTCAGCTTCAGTCTCAGGTCTCTCTTCTGAATGGCAGAGCCCCTTGGCCAGGACTCAAACACCTCATAACTTCTTGCTAAGCTGACTGGATCTTCAGGTCTTTTGCATCTTTGAAATATTTCCAATTGTATCTCCTCTATCATTGTTTTTAACATCCTCCTTAAGCAGTGGGTACCAAAACCAGGCAGAGGTTTCCTTAGCAGTCTCCCCAGTGGCAAATAAAGGCACCAGAGAGCATCTTGCAGCTGGTGCCTGTCTCCTTACCTGAGGATTGCATTCGCCCCTCTGCGTGGAGGCTGCGGTTCTCTGCTTTATCCATCACTCCTTCCTATTGCAACTCCTGCAAGCATTGCAAATGGGACCCTTGCAGTTTTATATTCCAATCACCCTTTTAAAAGACGTAATAAAACGCCTTTGCAACAAGAGCCAGTCCCTGCACAACCTTTCAGGAATGGCCATTCCGTCACTGTTCCCTGTGATAAAATACTGTTTGAGACCCGTCTGTAAACCAGGTTCAAATCCACTTAGTTGTCAGCCTCCAACACCTTCGAATGATTTAAAATGCTAATCCAAGCACAGAGCAGGTCCAAGCTGAACGTGGTACAAAAGTCTGCTCTGCTGATGTGCTTTGTCTTTATCGACTGAACTGCCAGCCATCTGCGTTGGAATTAAAAGTCAGTGTCAAGGCTACTGGCACCATTTGTTATCTGGAAGGTGGCAGCTTTCAGGCTGCTGGTGGTAAGGTCCAAATTGCTTTCTGTGGGAGAAGAAGAACCACAAAGGAGGAGGAGGGAAGCGAGCCACAAACTGTGGAGGGGAGAGAGAGCAGGAGCACTGCAGTTTGTGTGTGAAACACCAAGTCCAGTTGCTTGGAGACGGCGAGCCCAGCAGATGGTACACAACCTCATTAGCCAGTCTTGAACCTCACTTCCCTCCCCTGGCTCTGGGAAGGGCTTAGCTGGGTCTTTGTCCTGTCTTCCCTCACTAGCCTTGGAGGGTGGTGTTCCTGGCAAGGGCAGGGCTGCTCCACCTCTGCTGGCTTTGCTAAAGCCATTGTGCAAAAAGGCTGCAGGGTCAGACCCCGCCTGCTGCCAGCTCGGAGCGCTGGTGGGAGAGGAAGGTGTGTAGATATCAAGGCCTCACAGGGCACAGCGGGAAATCCAGGCTCCTGTCTGGGTGTGAGTGTCATACAATGCCAAGGCTTTGGAGCAGAGACTGGTCCCCCAGATAAACTCCTGCTGCTGCTCATCGCAGGAGGCGGCACAGCGAGTGGTGAGTGGTCAGGGCTGCAAGGGAGAGCTGGACTTTCTTGGCAAACACCTGCCTTTGATCAATGCACAAATGCAGCCCTGGATCTTGCTGCACACTCAGCTAAGTCCTGATGTCCTGGCACAGATGTTTTCCTGGTGTATCCTATTGACCCTGGAGTCTGCATGCAGTGGAGTTAAAGCCTTCTCTTCCAGAGGTTCCCTGCTCTCCGCATCACCTGTCTCTGCTCACCAACTTCAGAAGTAAGGCTGGGTAAGGACAAGGTGAGTAGGGAATAAACAACCTCTTCCCTCATGGAAAGCTTGCAAGTGGCTGCAGCAGAGCCTTAGTGACCAGAGTGCTCTGTTAGAGCTGCAGGGGGGCAGCCTGCCCAAGCCCAGGGCAGCCTGCAGAGCCCCCTCGCTTGCCACAGAGTGACAAAATGGGGTCGTGGGTAAATGAACCTTCATGCCCAGGCAGAGCTGCCTGGCAGAGCAGAAGCACCAGTCCTAGCAGAGGAGCCACACGAGCTGTGTACCATGTCAGGGCCCTGGGGACCAAGAATGTAATAGAATAGATTGCTAAGTAGAGAGATGGAGGGGTTTGGGTGGGATTTTGGTTGGTGGTTTTTTTCCCTAAGCAAAGTTTTTAAAAGCTGGTGGAATCCATGGGTTAGAACAGGACTGTCCATTGCAACATGCTGCTTGAACTCCCTGTACTTTATGCCACCTCCAAGTGCTGAGCATCCAGCTGCCTCCTGCTGGCAGAGGAACATGTGGCAGGTCTTGGCATAGGGAGGCTGGAGCTGCAGGGACCAAGGTGGGGTCAGATGTGTGGTGGGAACAGCTCGTGGGCTTGAGAGGAAGCAAGAGGTATCACCCCCCTCTCACCAGCCCGACTGCTCCCTCATTATGGGTCGGCAACTACCCAAAAGGAGGTTGTAGTGAGGTGGGGTCGGTCTCTTCTCCCAGGTAAAAAGCAACAGGACAATAGCAAATGGCCTCAAGCTGCACCAGGGGAGGTTTAGATTAGGCATTAGGAAAAAAATTATTCATGGAATGGGTTGTCAAGCCCTGAACGGGCTACCCATGGAACTGGTGGAGTCACCCCCCACTCCTGGCAGTATTTAAAAGACATGTTGATGTGGCACTGGGGGACACAATTTAGTGATGGCCTTGGCAGTGCTGCGTTAATGGTTGGACTTGGTGACCTTGGAGGTCCTTTCCAACCTAAACAATTCTCTAATTGTCTTCTATGCCATAACAGCAGCCATGCCCTCCTCCTCCTCTTCCTCCTCCCTTTTGCAGCTCATTCCTGTAACCAAAACCTTTGTCAGGCCAGAGTGCTGAGGAGGAAGATGGTGCTTACAGGCAAAACTCAGTTTGCTTGAGAGCATTTTTACTCAAGGAGATCACTGATGTTGTTTGGGATGCTGGCATTTGTTAGCAGCCTTGGGAAAAGGGACTACCCAGCTGGGGAGTCTTTGGACCATCTCAGTTACACCTCATTCCTCGTTGAAGATTTTTGTTTCATGGCACCAGGCCTAGGAACAGGTTGGTCAATGGAAGCTCTTTCTGCTGGAGACAACAGATTTGGGGCCCACACAGCAATGGAAAATGGTTGCATTTGGCTGGAGGCAGAAAAATTACATTGGCAGGAGGAGAAAGGCTTAAACAGGTAAGGAACCAACACTGTTTTCAGGAAAGGGCTGGCTATATAAACCAAAGGGAGAGTCTTAGGATCAATCCTGCAGCAATTAAAGGAGAGAGGAACAAATGCAGCTTTTCAGTCTCTCTAACACTGGCAGGAGCAGCTGCTTTCCAAGTGCTTGTGTTGTAAAAGGGTGAGTGAGAAACTGCTGGCCAAGAAGGGTGTTCAGGAGAAGGTGTAGTGTGTTCTCAGCTCAGGGGCTACGTAAGAGCACTGGTTAAATATTTCATGCTTCTTTCTGCATCTGTATTCAGGGCACTGGTGCTGCTCCCGCTCCGCGCTGATGTTGTCACCAAGAGCAGTGGCATCAGGTCCTTGCTGCGCAGCTGCCACTCGCTCACTGCAATTCCCATTGAGGCAGCACCGACAATTCCAGTCACTGCCCCGTGGAAAAAGACCAACAGCCCCACGCCCAGCACTGACTGAGGAGCTCCAGCATGGGCAAGGAGTGCAGGTTACCATGAAAGCTCCTCATGGGGGAACTGGGTGTGATAACTCTCAGCCATCTGTGCTGTGCAAAGGGTACAACCAGCTATAGATGGAAACAGTGAGTTTGCAGGACCAGTCCCAGCTTTCAGATCTGTCAGGGACGGTGTGCTGAGCCAGGCAGCACATGTGGATACAGGTAAACAGCCCAGGAAGGAAATGGATACAGGACATCCTTTGCAAGTGCTACATGAAGGATTGGGATGTGGCCACAAGAGGTGGAGGAAAAGGTGTGTGGGGTTAACACAGCATGTGGAAAAAAAGGTAGAATGAGGGGGACCAAATTTATATGACCAGAGCAGAGAGCCAGAGCTGCCTCTACTCCACAGGTTACAGTACACACCTTTCCCATCAGCACAGTGGGATTTTCTTTCTCATGTAGTATCTGTTGAGATGCTTTTCTTGCTAGTTCTGCTAAACCAGGGTGGGCCCAGGAAGACTGAATTTCCTAGTCCAGGCTTACACATTATGTCTCGGGGAACTGGCAGTTTTGGCAGATGTTGAAACGAATCTCTGCCTTTCTGGTGGGGTGGAGGGCAGGCATAGGAAACAACAGCTCTTCTTCCAAGCCCAGACCCAAGTCAGGAGGGCATTGTGGTGAGGAGGCTGGTGGATGCCAGGAAGATACTGATTCACCAATCACAAAAACACAGGGAAAGCTGCACGAATGGGATTTTGGTGGAAGCAGGGAGACAGGACTGGGAGGAGGTAGTTAGTAATAGTGCAATTGGACCTTGTTAAAGGCCTTGGGCATGGGAGGGCCATATTTGTAGGGTTAATCTGCCCTATCCCCCCCAACAAATAAAAAAAAATTGTGTGAGAGCTGAATTGAGCCTAACAAAACACCAGGCAGATCCTGTGTGCTTGCGAGACCAGGAGCAGAGGGAACAGCAGTGCTCAGAAAGTGGCAGGAACTCTTTTAACAGCACCATATCCAGGTCTGTGGCAGCAACTTTTGTGAAGGTCATGTTGCTTTTAAGGGATGCAGGAGAGATGGGAGAGTGTGGGTTTGGTTGGTTTTATGTTGACAGAAATGCAGATACTGTACATGTCCAGTCAAAAAGGTGCTTTGGCTTCCAGCTGTCCTACTGAAAGTCCTTTTTGCTGAACTGTAGATGGCATGATAGGATTTCCTCCTTCCACACTACAAGAGCCATGTCAGCAGGCAAGCCCTGAGACAATTTGCATTTATTCATTTAAGGCAAAGAGACAGATTTTTCACCATTGTCACAGCACAGTGACCCCAGCAGCCCGTTTGGTTCAGCCTGTGTCCCCCACCTGCCAGGATGCAGAGGCCAGCAGAGTGGCACAGCCAGGCTCCCTCCCCATGGGCAGCTGGTGAAAGAAAAGCGGGACAAGCTGAATTTTCCCTGTGTTTACAGTGTATTGGTGCAGCCCTAGAGGCATCTGCTGTGTTTGTTTCGGGTATGGGCTCCTCCTCAGAGTTGTTCTGTCTCCTGCTAGGAAAGGGAATGGTGCATTCTTATGCTGTTGATTAATAATCCCAATTCCCTCTCACTGTGCTCGTTTTCTTTCTCAAAGTACATTCTGCAAAGCTTGAAAAAAAACCCCCACACATGACAATTGAAAGCAGTTTTTACAGCAGAGTTTTCCTGCAGGAATCCTGCTGTGGTCTTCAGTTTACATGTTAGGCAATGTCATGTGGAAAAGATGGCCAAGACATTTGTAGCTCAGTTGTGCATAGCATCTGGAGTCCCCTGCCCCCTTGTTGTCATGCACAGGGCTGTATCCCTACAGAAGACCAGAGTGCTGCAACCTCCATCCGTTCCCACACCTGTTGGAATACTTACCTTTTTAAAACCACCTCAAACTGTACAATGAGCTACATGGAGCATGTTTATCTCAACAGACCATCTCCAGAAATACAGCAAATGCCTCAATGGATTGGTTCTTCCTGCTCTACTGTTCTGCTGCATCAAGTTTTCCATGTCTCTCCTATTACATTGGATCCTGTGATTCATGTTATCCGCCCCCCCGCCCCTTTCAACTAGGCTAAATTTGTCCAAGGTGGCCTGAGGCAACAGAGCCGATGCCTGCACAGCTTCTCCTCCCACACTGTGGAGTGTTTCGTTCTATATTTTTGCATTTGCAACTTTCCCTTTTACTGACTAGCTACATATGCTATGAGAATTGTCCCAAATCCACAGTCCCTAATGGGATCATCCTCACAGGGTCCTAACCAAAGCTGATCACCCATCTCTGATTCCTGCCAGAAGCTGCAGTACTTACAGAGGCTGCCTGACCTCACCAGTCCCTTGGTGCCCCTGCTTCAGCAACTTGAAGACCAGCAATGGTTTGTGTATCTCCCAGTTTCCTCTCTCCAGTTGCTATTTACAGCCCAGTGGAATACAGGGGTATTCAGACTTTTTCCTCCTCTTTCTCTCCCTCCCTGTCATCCCTTTCCCTGTTCTCTCCCCCAGCCCAATCCACAAAACAAAACCCTGATGCAAAATTTTTCCAGAAGTTCACCAATAAACTTAAAGTTTTGACCAACTGCTGCTTTGTGTTTTGTAGGAGCAGCACTGTGGACAGGATTAGCTGGACCACACCTGAGCTTTACAGACCCAGCACGAGGATCCATCACTGAGAAATGATGGAAGCAGGGAGAGATGAGCCAGTGATCCCATTAGCACCGAGGGCTAATTCTGCTGTTTGCTGTGTAAGCTGTAACCATCAATGAGTAAGCATTTTGGGCGTGGTGGTGTGGCTGTGCCTGCTCCACCAAACCGTGCCTCTGACATTGCTATTGGTGAAGAGGTACCTCTCAGGTGCTAAAGCCACAGACCCTGGGAATTTTGGCAGGTGAGTGCTGAAGAGCTGAGCAAGCCCAGAGAGCTCTTTGAGCAGATGCACTGCGCCTGTCTGCAGCCAGCTGCTTCCTGACATCCTGAGCTGGAGCACCCCCGTGCTTGCAAACATGGCAAAGCCAGCATCCTTTCTGTTTGGCCCCCTGGAGCTGGAAAGCCAGAGTGACTAATGCTGTTCTAAGAAAAATAATTGTTTTCCTTTGGGATGATAAAAAGCAAGAAGAGGTCAGTCCAAGGAGTAGTATTTCTGGAAAACATATCAGCCTCACTATGCCCCTGTCATTTAGCTATCACCTAGCCTTAGTGCCAGGCACTGCCTACTTGGCAAGAACCACTCTGCTGAGGTCAAGGCCACCTTTTCTTTATGCAAGGATTAATTATGTGAAAAGATGATGCAAAAGCTGACCATTTTCATACAACTCCAGTGCTTTATTAATAGCAGCGCTAAGGCAGGAAGCCACTTGGCCTTACCCCACTAAGGAAATCAGCAGGACATGCTTGACTGTGTATGGTCTCAACACAAAATTTCCGACTGATGGAGTATTCTTTCATTTAATGTTATTGATGTAAGGAAACACCATCAAAAACCTAGGTGCAGATTTTTATTGGTTTGTGCCAGGAAAACAAACAAGGAGTGCTAACACTATTTTCTCACTCACGCTTCTCTAAATAATCAGATGAAGAAAATTAGCTAATGAAGTCCAAAGCAAGCTGGGGAGGGAGTGGAGGAAGCTGTCACACCAAAATGCATACAGAGTGACTCCAGGACAATACTGCTGGCAGGCATCAGGAGGGACAGCCCAAGGGAGAGAGAGGATTTTCCATTCTGGGTGCCCTGAAAGAGTAAATATAATGTGTTTCCCTTTTCTTCACCATGCTCCAAGCTCAGATCACAGAGGGGAAAGGAAACTCACCTCACTCATCTTCTGTCTCTAGAAGGCTGTGGGATCCTTGTCTGATCCATCAGAAGGTTTCCCTCCTGTCTCTCCTGAGCTTTCTGTGCACAAAGGTTTATCTAGTCCGTGTGCAGCTGTGGCAGCTGCCCTTGGTTCAGCAGCTGTCCCACACAGAGCAGTGCTGGCTGTCCCAGCAGCCCGATCTCCCTCTATCCTGCTGGCAGGTGTCTCCCGATGCAGTGCCGGATCAGCCAAAACCCTCTCTGTGCCCCCATGGATGATGTGGTGAGCAGCGTAGATGTGTTTTCTTTGGGACTGCCTCACTGTGCATTAAAAAAGAGGTAAGACTTTTACTTGGAAACGCACAGCAAAGTGTTCTCTGTAGGGGAGAAGGGAGGGATAGCTTTTAGCAATCCTGCAGCTGTGGAAAAGTCTGCCTCAGGAAAAAAAGAAATCACGCCCTTCTAACTGGCTAAAAGCATTCTACTGCCACCTAATAGCAGCAACCAACTTTGCATTTCACTTTGAAGACTAGCCCCCACAGTGGGAAGCACAGCCAAAGTTTTCCTTTCCAGCTTTGGGCACAAGTGCCCAGGATATATTGCCTGGCTTTAAAATAACTTCTCCTTTGGTGTCTGTTCATTGCAGCAGGCCTCTGGAAGACTCCAGCTGAAATGTGCCTTCTCCTGCACTGTGATTCAGCCTGAACTGAGAAACTGTTAGAGAGTTCAAGGTGAGACCCTACTGACACATTAAGTCACCTACCTTATCGTCTCCCCCCAGCTACTGCAGGATTGCTCCTTACTGCATTTCACTCTTCTCATCCAAAGTCATTTGAATGTACTTCCAACCCACCCCTCGGGAATAAATTGCCTAAGCATTCACCCTACAGTTCTCTTCATTGCTCTTCACTATTTTTTGCTCCCTCTTTCTCTCTTCATTTCAGTTGTGAGCATTGAAATACTGCCTGCCTTTAGGGAGGGTGTGGGGAATGTTGCAGAAACAAGCTCTGCCTCTCATCATGTCACTTCCCTGCAAGAGTCCAAGGCTTGCTTTGGTCTGTTCTAAGGCTGAGCTGTACTTTAACTGTGACTCTGAAGCACTGGTGTCCTGCCTGCTGTCATACAGTTCTGCATGCTGTCCCTGTCTCTGTCACTACACCTTACTAACCCACCCTGTTTATGTTTATCCATCTCCCAGGTCCATTTTGTCAACAATGAATGCAACTGGATCTCATTTGCTTTGGAAAAGCTAGCCAGCTCTCAATTCCTGGGAGACATTTCTCTATCCAAGGCATTTTGGCCTGAACTGTGTTTGCATGAACCACATCAGCTATACTGGGAATACTCTCCTGGTATTACTGCAGTCCCTTCCTTGGTCCACAGTGAATTCCATCTAAAAGAAAACAGGCTCAAAATGGTGAGGAATTGTCCCTTTCAAAGCAAGTTTTTTCATATCAGCACAGCAACTTCTACTTCCAGTGATGTCAGGTTCAGAAGGGAAATGTAGAAGGGTATCAGGATCAGCCAGTATTGGACAATCCCTGATTTTATGCACCAAATTGTAACAAAAAGAGGAGGAAAAAACCCCCCCAAACAAGTAGGTAATGGCAAAATAGAGATATTTAAAGGGAAGCTAATGTGTAGACAAAGACTGAACTTGCAGGCCCTCAAATCTTTGTTCTACAAATGGATTTGCTCCTTTGACAGGCCAAACAACTGAGCTCTCAGATCACTTCCTGAGAGTTTCAAGGAAGACAAATGCTCAAGCATGGGCCAGGCTGCTAAAACACAGTTTCCTAATGAATAATTTGGCTCACTGCAGGGAAAGCTTTAAAAGCCACCAGAGAAATGCAATATACTAATGTGCTTACAAGATCTAATACAATTCTTTGATAATATTTCCTTTGGATTTACATGGAATAGTTAATGATTCTGCTTCCCTGAAAGTATCACTGTGGAGGAGGTTTACAGGAGGGAGTGTACATCAGAGTGTACAACTGGCAGAATGCAACTGTCTCTTAAGTGCATGGAGTCCCGTCCACCCCATGTAGCAATAGCAGGAGAGAGTATGAGCCAGGTCTTTTCCTGGTATTTGATTTCTGCTGTCACAAGAATATTGTGACAAATTTCACCTCATCATGTTTGAAGGAGCACTTGTACTTTATCACCCACTGCTCTATTCCACCAGCATTCACTTTAATTTTTGCCTAGGTCTAGCTCTGCTTTCCAGGCAAACCCACTGCAGCTATCACAGATTTTGAAGATATTTTTTTTCCCCCTGTTGCTTGGGAATGCTTCTGAGGTGCTTTGTTCATTAGCTGCTGTTGCATTTAAGCCCACTATCTATTTTGCTCCTTCATATATTCCTCTGTGTGTCCAGAATCCTAGGCCATCTCCAGTTCTTCTTTCTGTTTTCCTTTTTAAGACAGGCTAACCTGTGTGTGTCAGTGCCTCAGCTGCAGGCTTCACTGACTAAAATTACATCACCTGCTTTGGAAGGCGGGCAGAAGCAATGCTGAAGAGAAGGGAGATGATGTAAGCTTATGCAGAATTGCTGAACAGGTACTGTTGCTGTGGCAAATACACAAGCTAGGAAGAAGAAAGTTCGCAGTTCATTTGTGTTTTCATTCACAAAGCAATAAGAAAGGCAGTGAAGTAAGTGCCTTTGTTCTCAAGTCAGAGAAGAGCACTGCGGCAAGGACCACGTCAGGCTCTATTGTGATACAATCGCTTTCCTTAGGTCATAGCCACTTTCCGTGGGTGACAGGCTTAGTCACAGTCTTCTGAGTGTGCTGGTCAGTTAAGAACAGCCATTTATTCATGATACTTAATGTAACATGGGTTTCCAAGGTCTTCCCCTCTGTATTTTGATGCTATTCCATTTTTGTTAAATAGAAGCATCCTTTACAACTGCAAGATTACCTACTTAAAACGTGATACCACTACAGCTAACCTGAAAACTTTGCTTCTAGCTCTCAACCAGCTGGGGAGGGGGGGGAAGCATAGGAAAGTGTATAACCTTCCTTCCACATATGGCATATACATTTCAGCAATCTGCCTGTTTAAGATTTCTATGGTTTTCAGAAATTGCCATATAATAGACAACTCACAGTCAAGCTACTTCAAGACTTTTTTCCAGAGTGTTTTTTAGGGTGCAATGGGCTGCTTCTTCTCATGCAGTTTTACTGTTGCAGAAATAGAATATTATCATGGAACAACAGGTGGGAAGTGACCTCAAGGGTCATCTGGCCCAACCTTTCTTGGCAAAAGCACTGGCGAGGTCTTACAGCAGGTCTGAATTCTGTTTGCCATTTAAGTAGACTAAATCTGATGAGAAATTGGTGAAAAGGGGTCAAAGGGTTTAACTTTCTACCTACAGAGTGCAGAAAAGGAATCTCAGAGACCTGAGACAACTCTTGGCATCTTTCCCTTCATGGAGCTAGAACGAGCAGAGTGACTAGACTCCTTACCTCTTTCTCTCATAGAGCTTTTCGCAGCTTCTGGAATGAGGAAATCATAAACCAGCTCTGCTACAATCTCTTCGGACTGTAGGCGAGTTCGACTACAGAAGAGATGCACAGTGGTATTAGGATTTTAATTTTCTCTCCAGATCACCTCTGCAAACACAAGACTCCCTTGAAACCATTCTCACTATTTCCAAGGGAGTGCACTGTCCTGGCAGTAATTGCCAGCTGAGTCTCTCTTTATCCTACAAACAGCTGACAGTGTGACTATTCCCCTTTACTCTGCCAATGTGTTCAATACTGCATTGGAAAGCAGCAAGAGGATCACCCCAGAATCTTTATCCTCAACGGTATCTAGAAGCTCAGTTCTCACTGGTGACAAAGTTAGACACACAGATACCTCTGAGGATTTGTGTCTTTGTCAGTTTAATCTTTGGCCCACTGCTGAGTTTGCAAAATTCTCCCCTTTTGTGACTCTGCACTTGGCTGGTCCTCGTGCTATTTTTCATGCCAGTGTTTGGTGGGTTCCCAGTTGGCCCAGGGGCTGCATGTATTATCTATGCTTCATTCTCCCCAAGGATTCCAACATTCTGGTTGTATTCATCCCGATACAAAATACACAGCTGCTGTACCATAGGAGAGTCACTGTGTCACTGGGATTTTTATGGCTCAATTCCAAAAAAAGAGCATAGAAACTGAACTGGAGGTTTGGCAGGTCCTAAAAAAGTATTCACTGCTGATGCCCCAGCCAAACACAAGACTGTGGTGTTCTCAACAACTTACTTTACTCAAAGTGCCTTGTCAGGCAGCCATCAATATGACTGACCTCCATGGAAATTGGCACTTTTTTAAAGAACAGCCACCCCAGAATGAAAGGCTGCTGTATAGCTCTATCTTTTAGCATCTCTTTCAAATGGATTTTCTGTAGCAGTGTAAATAAATGAAAAGATCAGTATGAATGGGTATTGCTTTAGGCAGTTCCCAGATTCACTTAAAGCTCAGTCACAGCCTCACATTGGTGTGGAGAACTCTATAAAGGGTGATTCATAGAGGGAATCTGGCACATGCTGTATGGAAATAAGACTTTGATGGATTTATATGTGTGCACCAGGTAGTAACAGTGTGGTTCCCATACAGCAGTCACACTAACGAAGTGACCACGAACAGTGCTGCTCTGCCCTTCCCATGTCCTGGATGACACACAGAACCACAGATACAGAGGGTCAGGCAGTTTCTAAACTGCTGTGAACAGCCTCTGATGTGCTGTTTAATAACGTACCGACTTTCCATCTCATAAGCAATGTCATTGATTTCTACAGCCCTTCTCTGAACCTCTTCCCTGGCTTGTTCTTCAGCTGTCCTCTCCATGCTACTCAGGATAACGTCTTCCAAGTAGGTGTCAATGGTTCTGTGCTGCACTTTCACCACCTGGAACAGAACACCAAGACACTGTCCCAGTGCCTATTTCTGTGTCAGGAGAGAAGTGGAAAATTTCTGGAGAAGCATGAACAACAGATTTTCACAAGACAATTTCAGGCAGGCTAGCCTGGGATTTGTTTTCAGAGACACTTTCTGTAAAAGTTTGTTTTCTAATAGTGCTTTTTGAGAACTAATTGAACAGAAACAAGCGTAGGGAAGAACCAGAGCTGGAAAAAGAATTCATCCACAGATCCAGTTCTGGTGCAGCAGGTTAGTTCTATGAACACAGCAGCAGTTGCTTCCTCAGTTCTCACAGTCCCCTGAACAACTGCCAAATAATAATCATTGGTATTGACTTCAGTAAATTCATCAGCTTTCAGTCAAGCAAACCCTGAAGGAAAAGGTTCTATCAAGCCAGTCAAAAACCAAGATAGAATTATTGGTTTCCTTGTAAGAGTTGCAGAGCAGGGATTCTAGAAGTGGGTGTTTTCCTTCTGCTGGTCTGAAGGGCATAAGCTTACGTCGCTTTGACCCTACCTGCTTCTCACTCAGAAATACAGAAAAAATGAGAGGAGAAGCCACAATTAAAAGAAAAATAAACATGATGCCAGATTCTCTTGGTATTAACCACCTCCCACAAAGTTTGAAAATTATTGGTTTAGTCAATTAGACTCCCACTCGTGCCTTTCAACCAGGAGAAATATGTTCCATGCAGTCAAGAGCTAGGGACTATAGAAGAGTTATGGCATATGGTAATTCAGTATTTTTTTCTGGATTTCAAAGTTATCTTATCCATTATCATTACTTCAAAGTAAGTTTTTTATCTCTCATTAATGGCAGTCTACTTGGCAGGAGAGGGAGGGCAAAATCTTTCCAAACCTTTGCCTAAAGGCATCCTTCCTGGGAAAGCACCTAACTGTTCTGCTGGGCAGACCAGGTGCTGTAAAGATGATCTAGGCAAATCTGTTCTCCATAGGTGTTTGTTGTAGAAATTTAGAAACTGCATCCATTCATGACATGTCTAACAGGACTGTCTGTAAGGGTATTCAGATCATTATTTAATGGGCATGACTCTTTAAGGAAGGAATCGCCCTCTCTTCACTAAGCCTTGCATCTCAACTTTAAAATTAGCCATCACGAAAGCCATAGCTGAAGCAGCTCCCATCCATCTGGACCTTCCCACAATGAGGCAGCTCATACAAACTGCCCACAGTCCCACCAGTCTCCCTCTCTTGCCTGTCTGAAAATCTCATCTTCCTCCTGACGCCACCTCTCTTCCACCTGACGACGTCCACTCTCCTCTGCTTCCCGCATCCGCCTCTGCCTCTCAGCCAGCATCACTAAAGCATGGATCTTCCGTTCTTGCTGCAGCCTCAACAGCTCTTTGGACAGAAAATCAAGGATGTTCGCCAGTGTCCTCCCTTCTATTGTGGCCAAGTCCTTCTCCATTGATGACAGCTTTTAAAAGAAAAATGCAAAGAACTGTGTTACAAACCCCATGAAGTCTCAGGACTACCACAGGCGTGTGAAACAGCTCTGCAGCATCCCCTCAAACCAGCCACGGGACAACACTAGGAGTTTAGCATTCTTCATGTTTTACATGCACTGGCTGGTTTCTGCACAATGCAATGTTCCTCTACATAGGCTCTGATGGTATAAAGAGGCTAAAGGATGGCAAAACAAGCCAGGGCAGGAAACAGTCCTGATATGGTCACACTAGGACAAGCAGCCCCTGTGCTTGGGTGGGTGAGAGGAAATAAAGCACTAGACGTGCTTGATTCCAGATATTATGAACCACTTTTATGGCTGTGAGCATGAACTGAATAGCTGCTGAGGCCACCTGCTTGTTACTGGGGAATGCTCCACTGCCCAGACCAAGAGAGGAGAAGGAAATAAGTGACAATGAAATCACTTCAGCTGCACACCCTCCATCTTTCTGTGCTAAGCTTAGGTAGGCCAGAACAGAAAAACAGGATCAAAAGTTGCACATGAAGCTTCTTTCTACCATGTGGAAAGTAAACCTCAATCTTTATGAGTAGAAGCTTGAGTACAGCTTTAGAAAACTGGAATTGTGAGTACAACCACATTTCTGTCCTCTCTTAAGGATACAAAATGTTACAGTTCAAAGGCTCCTCATTGAAATGATACATCTTTTGCTGGACATTATGATGCTCCCAAAGTGATTCAACTG
This sequence comes from Xenops minutus, assembly GCA_035221455.1. Classification (NCBI taxonomy): domain Eukaryota; kingdom Metazoa; phylum Chordata; class Aves; order Passeriformes; family Furnariidae; genus Xenops; species Xenops minutus. Next base: position 25,343,472 of record JAWWEE010000001.1, on the reverse strand, counting down.
GCTAAGATAATAAAGACCCATGAGTCCCTACAGATTTAAGTATCGTGTTAGTACCTAAAACTGTACAAGTTTCTAACCACTACAAAATTCAAATTAATAGTAGTTATATTAAGTTTGCAGAAGTGCAAATAAGAATCCAAAATTCCATGGACTGGAAAATCAGAGAGTCTGTGACAGAGCTGAGACTAGATTCCAGGTGTTCAGCATTGCTGTGCCATTCGCTCCTTATTCCAAGCACATCCTGTTTCGTGGCTTGGGTATGTGTGATTGCACTTCAGAAAGGGACAAGATCTATGGTACATTCATTATCTCTATGGACTATGAAGCCACAGTCCTTGGCAAGAGGGAATGTCTGGAACTGGCTGGGATGCTGTGTTACTGTTGGAATAAACAGGCAATAACAGAAGAGACCTAAACAGAAAATTCAAAATGGAGATGAAATACCCCAAACAAATAATAATAAATCAGTTTTCTTACACTGCTGTGCCATTTGCTCATGCAGTGTTTCAAAGAAAATGGGATTGTCAGTGTTGTACACATCTAGAAGTGACAGCACTCAGCCCATGGGTGTTTCAGATGGAGGATGGCAATGCAGGGATGCTCCTTCCTCCTTTTTGCTCCACATGCTGTGTCTAAAACTGGTGTGAAATGGAGGAAAACAATTAAGGAACACTCCTGTCTTAGACCTTTGTTATATAAAAGTTGGAAAATTTTAAGTCCTTATCTTTGACCATTTTATCTGGAGTTTCTGTCCTCTTTCTGTAGAAAGTATTTCTTTTTATACTGGAAAGGTCAAAAACCTGTAAAAAACTGTGACCACCAAAACCTATAGAACTGTGAGTCCTCTGTGACTTTCTAAAATAGTCACACACATAGAAAACACCTGCACTTGCACTCCAGAGAGTTTTAAAGTTATGAATGTTTGAAGACCTGAGCCTTGGTCTGTGTGCCTTCAGAGAAACAATAAAAAAAGAAAAAAAAAAAGCAAGAGTAGAGGAGGTCGATACCAGCAGAGGGGGATAGTGGCTCTCCCTAAAGGAAATTCTGAATTTCAAGGTCAACATCTTTACCATGTGCTCTCTCCCCTTCTCTGTGAATGTCATTATGGTGTCTGAACTGCACTCTCCTTCACTCTCACCTGGGTTTCCAGTAGAAAAGGAGCATTACAAGTTTCTAATGCCTAAGGCTTTTATTTTTTTTTTAAATTCCTTAATTCAGTATTCCTGCATTCCACATCTGGGCTCCCTGTACATGATGGAGCATCTGGAAATGCTAAACAGTAAAAAACTGTCACTTGGCTCAATTTTTACTGAGATCTAAGGGGAAATTTTGTTGCTTCCCACCCAGCAGGAACCAGTGGTCTGGCTTCATCTCCATCAGGTCAGCTGGCAGTGGATGCAGTTATCGTAATATGGAAGCCACAGAATTGCCTCACAGCTGGTCATTGAAAAAACAGGAGGGTAGTAAAAATTTGTAGGAATGTGAGAGATGTTGTTTATCTGAGATGAAGTGAACTCTGGACAAAATCTCTTTATGATCCATTCCAGACCAGCATCTGCCATTTTATTCACTTTGCTCTCAACTTTGGAAGGTTGTGGCCCTGCAAGGAAATAGGATGGGAATTTGCATCTCTGGCTCTCACTAGATCCTTGGTAGAGGATGAATCCCCAAATTTCTCTGCTCTGTCTAACATTGGCAGATACAACAATGTGGCACCATTGCTAATGTTCCAGAAGTCTCAAGCCCAGCAGCATGTACAAAGTATGTTGGATTTGGCTTCCTTTGTGATGTTTGATGCCTGAGGAGGAGCCCAAGAGGCTGCCAAGCTAGAAAAGGATCAATGACAGCGCAGTAACAAATACTCAGTAAAACATCCAACAGATGTGAGTGACAAGCATATATTGTGATGCCAGGTTACAGTACCAGTCAAATGGATTGAAATGTAGGAAAACTTAGGTTCCTCTGACACTGCAGTTTGTTCAAAGCCCTGTAAATATAAATAAGTGTTCTGTCTGAAAACAGTGCAATCACAGCCTGTGTAGCAGCTGTGGTCAAGGTGCCCCAGTGTGTTTCTGAGATTCCCCAGAGCCCCCAGTGAAGTGAAAGAGCAATTTTAGCCTCTCAGGTATTCAACGCTTGGCCTTGGCTTGCTAGGAGGGTATTATTGTTATGGGGGGGCTTTCTGTGCTGCAGATAAGAGAAACCATAAAGAAATTAAACACAAGAGTGTTGGTGGTACTGCAAGCACAGAGTGATTGGTCAGGACAGAGTTGTGAATCAACCCTCCCATCTATACAGGCAAACCTTGTGCATTTGTGAGTCATGCTGTTGCTGCAGAGCCAGGATCCTTTGCTCCTCTGCCTTCAAGAGCAGCTGTCCATCCTCCTGCAGTGCATGAGTGGTGCGCAGCTCTTGGATCAGATCCAGTCGCTTCTTCTTCCCTTCAAACATCTTTAAAATAAAGGTAAACAACTGAGCATATTAAATGGACAGTATAGATTAACATGTTTTGCCAGCAGAACACACCCTTTTTCTCCAAGTTGCAAGGTCAGCTGTTTCCAAGACCTAGTTCTCTCCAATAAGTTTGTGGCTGCATTTAGGCAAACACTACAGCTATCAGGTAAATCTCACCTAAACCCTCCTGCATAGAAGATGAAAGTTGAGACCTTCTGCTGTGGAATATGGATAATCCCTTGCTACTTTTTTCTTTTTAATTATTATTTTTTTATTGTTCCTTTGGCCTTACCCAGAAATCAAACCACTGGAATGTGGAACACCACAATGAATGTCAAGTGAAAAGGGCAATAGCTGTCTGGACACCCTGTTATATCAGCCTCAATGTCAAAGCTTCACAGTGTTTCAACATCTACTATTCTCTAACCTTCCTTTTGAGGGAGTCCAGAAACAGCTCATAGCAATAAATTGGTGGGGAGGTTGCTCAAAGTGCTGCAACCCCTGTTATGGGGTTATGTGGCCCAGCCCTCCCTGACAGTGTCTTATTTTCAATCCCCCTCTCTTCCAACAGCAACAGAAGATCACTCAGCCCTGCTCACATCATTCTCCAACAGAGTCATATATTTCTGATCCAGCAGTAGCTGGAAGGAGATTCCTAAAACGATGGGACATTTCATGCTGTGAAAAGTCAAGAGTCCTTCGATGGCATCAAATATTCTTCTCACAGATCACCACAGAACTGGAGAAGACTTAGGAAGTCTATATTCCACCTCAAGCCACTTATGCAATATTGCATTGTTTGCTAAAGCTCAGGTCAGCATCCCACACGGAAATGCTTCACAAACATGAAATAATTACTGCAAGAGAGAATATCAATTATACTGTCTGCAGTCCTGGAGACAAACCTTCTGGACTGGTCTGATCAAAAGTGATAGACTTGCTTAATACAAAGCCCATGAGGCATGGCTACTCAATTAATTTTTACTTAGACCCCGTTCTGCTCCACTGAAAGCAGAATGATGGGTTCTGCACTTGCTGGAAGCCATGGTGGCATGCTTCAGTTCCTCCTCATCTGTGGTTCAGCTCACCATCACAGGAAACTGGAAAGATGGTATGAAATACAAGCTGCCCTGCTGGGATGTGGGAGGTTTCTTGTGTCTGGGATCTTGGCATAAGCATGGCATAATGTGCTCATGGTCCAGATCTAGTCTAGGATTTGCCATTTGAGTAATTCTGCTGTGAAGCATTTAATTAAACAGCTGAGTATAGGGAATGACAAGAACAAGGAGACCCTTACAGACATGTGTAGGAACCTAGAATTTCCTGTAGGAAATTTGAGCTGGAGAGCAGAGACTTCAGCCTTGAAGGACTCCAAATAACATACAGAAGGATATGCTGCAGAAGCCTCATTAGCCCTGACTGGTGCTGTGGAAGAAAGATTGCAAACACCCTTTCAGTCATTCCCACCATCATTCAGAAGACAGACATAAACAAGGAGGCACAGAATACCATGTTCTGAATAGCTCTGCCTCGGAGCAACTTCTGTAGACAGATCACTGCCAGTTCTATTTCCTCTTCCTCCTGCCAAAACACAACAAATATCAACACAATGATTAATTATGTCTTTGGAGACTGAGATTTCTGTAGATTATCCATCTAACTATTAAATAGTCTAACTCATATCCTGACTTCTCGGTTGTTTCTGTACACCATTCTTCTAATTTCTAGGGAAAGGAAGGTGAGTCAGAATAACACGTACTTCCATGTTTTAAAAGGGATGGGGAAGAAAAGTCATATAATTAAATTCTATTTGAGATTTTAAAGGGTCTTTAGAGATGAGAACCTAATAATAAGGAGATGCTGATGGAGAAAATTACTGTATGCATTAGAGGTGCTATTTGTAGTTTGACAGAATTTGAGTTTGCAAAATGAGCATCAGCTACATTAATTTAACAGGTCAAGACACTGAGGGGATAGAATTATTGTTGAAGGAGGTCCAAGAGACCTGTTACCATAAATAAAGGGATAAAATTAAAAGGGAACATATACAATTTTTCTTTTGATATTTGTTCCAGTGGTGACCTTTATTGGAGTAACACAGTAAATTTTAGACTCAGAAAGCAATAGACTGGAAGTAAAATTAACTACATTCTATTGTGATTTGTCTCTTTGAGAACTTTACAGGCCTAGAATTGTGTGATTGATACCAACTTGGAAGAATGATGGAGCATAGCGGGAAAGAGAACATGACCACAGGAGGAAAAAAAAGAAGGTTTATTTTAAATAGAGGAAGTAGAGGAAGCACAGATGGCAGCATTTTTTCTAGATAATGGGTCTTCTAGTTTGGACTTGACAGTAGCAGAGGGAAAATGTCCATTGAGTGCTTGGGAAAGATAAAAAATGTAAAAATTGGAAGTAAGAGGTTTTTTAAATACAGAACCTATAAGGTCTGCATTGAAATGTGATATTTAAGAGGTGCTGGAAAAACAGGGAAGAGTGTGGGATGAGAGAAGTTGTGTGGGCTTGAATCTTAGTTATCTGTTTTTTCTTAGGTGTTGAAGACAAATGCAAAAGAAGCATTCCTGCCTTTCCACACCAGCACCCAGGAGAAGCAAAGCAGAATGAGCCAAAGGACTTATGATTTGCTTTGTTCTTTTTCTCTGGAAAGAAGGGATGCATTTCCAGTCCCAGAGAGCTAAACCGTACCAGATCATTTGGCTACAGCATGAAATCTCTTCAGGACAGAGTTTTGGAAATGGTGATAGCACATATACTGGGTAAGCCAACTGCTTGCTGTGATTTAAACTAAAAATTTTGTTTAAATTTTTGTGAGGAGCATTTTTCTGCACTTCTGTTGTTCAATGCTGCAAATGATGCCTTAGCAAGTGTAATCATCAGCTTGTCCATCTGCCTGTTATACACCAGCAGGAAAGAATGGAGGGGGATGAAAATCCTATCATGCCCTGCAGAAAAGAAAAAATAAGGATATGGAAGGATCTAGGAGATAGCTGCAAATTAGAGGGGGTTGGAAGAAAGCCATAAACTAATGAAGGAATTCAGAGGTGCTCTGTGAGCTTGTTGTGGCTAATAAGTCCCTGAGAAATGACTGGGGGTGAGGGGGCCTGCAGTCGTGCCTCCATTCTCTCCACATTCTTTATATCCCTTTTGGTCTCCGTCACTCAGCTCCAGTGGGAAGCACTTAGCAGTTGTTACTCCTATGCATGTATGGCAGGAAGAGAAGCAGCAGAAAAGAAGATCTTTGCTTTCAGTGCTTCTTGCAGCCAGCTGGAAAGAGACCTTACTTGGATTCAGCAAGGCAGGAGATGTTAGTGCTGCTCTTCAGTGGCTCAAGTGACCTGATTTTATTGGTGCAGTTTCACTGGAGAGCTCCAGATTTAATGTGTTCACACATAACAGTGCTTGAAAATAAACCAAATGTTGGTAGAATTCATGTAGGTGGAATTCTATTGTATTAGAATTCTTAAAACACCCCCTATAATCTGTAAACACACTCAAGAATGACTACAGCTGGGAGATAAACTTTTCTGGTTTCTTTCCATGTTACCGCAAAGTACTTAAAACCTGCTAAATTGGTAAATCTAAATAGTGCAGATCCACCCCTACAATACAATATCTAATACCTAAGAGTTGGTAAAGCTGTGGAAAACTCTTCCCAAGGAGTTAAGAGATTCTTGTTTCAGTCATCTTAAAATAGACTATAAAACATAAAATATCCTATGGCACAAAGGAACACAGCAGCATGGATGATCTAATAAGACTTTTTCTCTCTTGCTTTCATGGTTGTGTGACTCTCTTAAATTCACAAGTTTATATGATAATTGTGTCTGATTCTTAGTACCTCATGAAAATGATGTTAATAAGAAGACAAAGCAACCCACTGGGGCAACCACCTCTTAAGAACGTTACTTTCAAAAAGTCAAAGAAGTTGCAGCTCCCCTAAAAAGTCTTTTTTTCCTAGAGCATATCACATCCCCCATGACACATCATTACTGCTATTTCAATCTCTGCAGGAGAATCATTATGTGTGAACTGGAGCATGCTCATCAAACACTGCATCCTGCATGATGACAAGAGCTTCACTCCAGCAAATTAATGAAGTGCATGCTCAGTGCTAAGTAGCCAAAGTCTCAATGAGACTAAACTTAATTGCCTCACTGGATTATGATACTGTTGTCAGATCACAAGGTTGAAAGCTACTGAAGAAGAAGCAGAAGAAGCAGCAGAAGAGAAGAAAATAAAAAATATGATGATGATGCCTTCTTATTCCCAAAGAACAAGAGAGTAACAGGTCCACTAATTTATGTCTTTATAAAATAAAGTTTACTTAAGGATTTGGCCAACAGATCTTGTAAAATATTTTCAATTCTTTGGCTGCTAGTATCTTTATAGAATAAAGAGAGACTAAGAGTCTTCAGAAATAATGATGGCTATTTTTAACATGAATGCACACAAAAAAGATAAAACTTCCTTCTTTTCTTCTTTCTCTGGGCATTCCTTTAACAACTGTGTAGGAAATAACCAGGGATGAACAGGGAGAAAGTGCTGAAACCAGCTGACTTACAATTGATGGTTTTTCCAGAATGAGAGTGGGTGGCTTAGGAACAGGCTCTTCTACCTTTTCAACGACAAGGATGGGCTTCTTTGGCTCCTTGACTTTATCCTTCTTCTTCTTCAGTAGTGCCTGCAATAGACATACAATTTAATCAGCATGTGGCTAGATAAAACAGCATAATAAGGCCAGTCCTTTAGATGCTGACTGTTGCTAATCACACTGACTATAGGGCTTTTCAGGCTTCTTACTGCACATCAACAGAAAAACTGAATATGGTCAGTACATGAGGCTATTGGCTGGTCAGAAGACACTGATGGTAACATCAAAATCATATGTGAGAAGGAAGAAAGAGTTATTTTACTATATTTACTAGTAAGTCATCAGCAATTGTTTGGGGTGAGTCACCTAAAATTAATCTTAAATTGGTATGAACTTCTTTTCTGACTCTCTAATATTTAATTCTCTAAGGATGCTTATAGCTTTGCCTTTAACTATAGCTATGATGCTTCTTACTATGGGTTAGAAGTGTTATGGACTTAAGATTTTATGAAGGGGTCACTTGAAGAGTGGGTTATTTTCACTGTTCTGTGGCCCCTTCTCAATGAAACACCTTTGTATAAAGGTGCACCTACTACTGCACAGGGTTGGATCAAATGACGCTGGACCCCTGTCTTGCAGATTATGTTTTGAAACTCTTCTCTGCTCACCTACAACTGCCCAGCAGCCCAGTGACACCCACAGCAACTGTACAAGCAGACTAGGGACAAGAGGAAAACTAACTTGCTGAGAACTTCCTTCTACCACAAAAATCCAAAAGCGCATTAGGGGTGGGGTTTATCTTGGTTGCAGCTGTTGGTGCAGATCCCACACATTGTCAGCTAAAGCTGACTAGGAGTGGAAGTGCCACCACAGCCCCAGCTCTTTCAAGATGTTTTCAAACTGTTCAAAGAGCCAAAGTCCTGACAACTTCCCAGCACAAGCCAGTTAGAACTAGAAATTCAGATAATCATTTCCAACTGCACAGCAATGCTTGCCTGCTGCAGGACATCATACTTCAGCTTACAAAGGAAGGGAAAAGAGTGTGTACATTTAAAGCTCTTTCAAAATTATAATCCTACTACCATATGGGTTGGATCTGTAGTCTTTATTACTGAAAGAACAGTCATATTCCAGCAAGGGAAAGTGTGCTTTTTCCTTTTTTACTCACTCTTTCTTTCAAATCTTCAAATACAGTATTTCACTCCTGGGGGAAACCAAAGAAAAACTTAGGGAAAAAAAAAATCAATGTTGAATTTCTCCTGTCATAGGAAATTGATGGCACTTGCACAGAATTTAATTGTGAAATTAACAAAGTTTTGAAACTCCTGTGGTCATTGCAAAACCTCTTTATTGGATCTGATCTTTCAGGTCAGGATAATGAATTGCTCCAGAAAAGGAGAGAGGTTTCTAGGTGAAGGGGATAAAATGCTTTATTATTATTGAAAGCTTCTTAAATGGCCCATGTTAATAATGCAAGAATCAAAGCCTATAAACTGCTTTTAAGCCATGTGAAATGGTTATAGCTCAAAAATCTTGGGAGATTTTCTAAACTGTTTTTTGTATGTGATGACCTTAGAGCTCTTTGGCATGAAGATTATAACAGTGCTTGCTATGATTAATAAGGTGATTTGCATGACAGGGTGGGAGAAACAGAAAGAAAAAAGCTGCTGTAGTTGTGATTCTTTTGAAAACAATGGCTCCTATGTTTATTAGTACAATCTTGTATTCATGAGAATTTTTCTAATAAAACTGTAGCCTCCAACAGTGTTTCTTGCTAAGCAGAACAACAAAAGGCAACCAGCATAACAACTTTCAAAGACAGAAAAAATCTGTGAGCACTTCTGACAAGAGGGAATTCTTATTAATGTAGATTTTAGATATATTTCAGTTCCCAGAAATGGTTCTACGTTTCCATGTCAGCACAGTCTAATGCCTACTTTGCTATCTTTACTAAGTCACAAATGCTTACCATTTGCTTTCTCTAACCTAAGGTTTTAAGATATTTTATGACTTTAATGTAAGAAAAGAAAAATAAAGTATGGGGTTTTTGAATTAACTGCTTCTGCCGAACTTAGTGAGTTATGATTTTTCAGAAACAGAGAATTCAGAGCCCAAGAATCACTTTAGAATACTTTGATTAAAAAAGATAAAAGTGCTAAATTTCTGAACAACATACTTCAAATGTTACTGCCCCCATATCACACTCTGATTTTTCTGAGATAGACTACATTACTTTTTTTCAGGTAGTACGTTCAGAGTCAAGGTATAATCTGGTTGGACTGGACAGTAAAGAACCATGCAAATGGTTCTCCTGTTCATTTTCCTGGCAAATGCAGTGAACAGCAAATGGCATTCATGCTTTTGGCCATACACCTCAGCTTCTTAGCCAGCTCCTGATGGATGCAGAACTCTTGACAGGATAGTGGCTTAAGAAACAATTCTCTGTTCAAAGAAATCATTCTTTAGATTCCTCCCTTTTCTTCTCTGTGATCCTCTCCTTTCCAGACACTAAGTATATTTGATTTTCATGTACAGGACAGAGTGTCCAGTCATGTTTCTCTTTCTTCCTTTTTGCTCGCTAACACCAAAGGCAGAATCACAGAGTCACAGAATCAATTAGGCTGGAACAGACCTCTGAGATCATCGAGTCCAACCTATGACCAAACACCACCATGTCAACCACACCACAGCACTGAGTGCCACATCCCGTCTTTCCTTAAACACCTCCAGGGACAGTGACTCCACCACCTCCCTGGGCACTCCATTTCAATGTTTAGTTACCCTTCCTGTGAAGAAATTCCTTCTAATGTCCAACCTAAACCTCCTCTGTTGCAACCTGAGGCCCTCTTGTCCTGTCATTGGTTGCCTGGGAAAAGAGACTGACACCTACCTGGCTATAACCTACTTTGGGGTAGGATCATCAAGGATGGACTGCCTACCTGCTTTGCAGTGCAGCATGGCTGCTGCATCTTGGTTGATGAAGACTGAATAATACCTCTTAGAGCTTGTCTGAGCATGAGCCAAGACTGTGCTGGAGATCTGTTCTTGATGAAAAAACTGATTTCCTATGCTTTGAAGTTTGCAGAGATTTTCTCCACAGGCATTCTTGGTCCCCCTACAACTCTACCTCTTTCCAGCAACTGGATAAAGGAAAACAGACATGGTGGGAGTGGCACTTTATGTTGAGGTGAGAGGGTTTTTTGTTCAGATCTCATCTTGATCCAACACTATGAAACCACCTGACACTTCACCCTTCTTGAGTCACCACAGCATAGAGGGTAAGCCTAAAGTCATGTATTGTTCTGCACTAGGATGTCTTCTAGTGTCTCCTCCATTCCTTGGTGTATTCACTTACCTAGTTGCATTTACGTCCTATAATAGTTGGCTGCATTGGTATGCTATCTCCTTAGTGCCTTGGATTTTCACACAAGGCTGTCTATATAATGGCTCACTTACATTCCTTAAAGCACTGTTATCTGTGCTGGCTAGGAACTAGCTTTTCTTATCCTTTTACAGATCTAGCTTAAGATACAGACTATTGTTTGTACTGTAAATCTTGGGTCACTCCCGTTTCTGCTATGTTCTCTTAGAGAATTATTCAAAGACTACTGAGTGTACATAATACTCATGTGAAAGGTTTCAGGATGGTCCTCAAAAATCACTTGTTTTTTGCTTAGTTTCATTCTTATTCTCAGGGGGACTCATATCCTTTTTGTAGTTCCCTGGAAAACTGCTTATCCCTTCTTACAAGCTTTAAGCTTAGGCATACCATCACTATGGCAAACGAAAAGGAACATAAAAAGGAGGACTAGTTCATCTTCCCACTTGTTTGGCCAGAGAATCAAGCCTTGGAAACTTCCTTTATTCAAACTAAATCCTTCTGAGGTCAAAATCTAGCATTCCTCCGTTTGCCACCTGCTTCCACATATTATTCAGGGAAAATGAAAGAATCTCATTCTAGAGCTAGATCACAGTGTACTCTCTGAATTTTCTAGAGTTTCACTTTGTTTCTAGGATTATGCGGGGGGGAAAGATAGATTGAGTGTGCTAGGAGAGCACTAAAATAAAGCTTTTGAATACAGAACTAGTTTGGCTGCTCAGCTATAGAAATAAGGCAAAGCAACACAGTCCTTCAGAGATGATCCCTAGTTGCCTGCTCTAAACTTCTTTCATACTATGTGTGATGGAGGTTTGTTGGCACAATTGGGACTGCTTATTCCAAGTGGTCAGAGAGCTGTCCTCCTAGGGAGGATCCTCCTAAATTCTGTTAATGCAAGTACTCTGCAGCCTTTACTCCTGTTTTTGACAGCTCCAGTAGCTTATGAGATGGACCTGTCAGGGAGGCCCTGCTAAGCCAGGACATGCTATAGCCACCAAAGTTAAGAAGCAAAAACCTTTGATGGAAGAAGTCATCAGTAATAGCACCACAGAGCTCAAGTGCTAATTAGGGCAGAAATTCCTTGTTTTTCTGAGCAGAAAGTTTGTATAAATCTAATGGGTGCTGAAGCAGTCTGGGTGTTTCACAGGGTCAGTACCTTCTGCTTGCCTGGACCAACCAGCCTGTTGTCTACTTCTGTATATTTAAAAGCAGCAGGTAAAATTTGCATAAAAGATTTATTTTATCACTTTTGCCTGCGAAGGAAAGCATTTATGGTTTTAAAAGAATACATATTTTGCCATTTTTGTGGTGGGGAACAGAGTGTTAGTTATGTTAGCCTCTCAGTTGCTACAAAGCAATGTCGACCAAGTGATCTACATAGATTTAAGAAAGAAAATGGGCAGAATTGTCTGCATTTGTTCTGCATTCCATCTTCCTTTGGCCACCAATTTTATTTTGAAGAGACATTATTGTGTGAGCAGCCAGCATTAGGGCATACTTCTCTGTGACTACAGTTTAGACATGTCACCGTAGTCTTTCAAAGCATGAGAACTATTTTGAACAAACAGAATACGGTTGCTGTAATTTGAATTAGGCTCTGAAAGCTTGGACTAACATTCTGCTGGCTATGAGAATAATGTTATGATGCAGATTACACAGTCACTTCTTGAATTTTATGCAAAATCCACCCAGACTCAAACCTCTTCAATACTGCCATCTCTAAAACTGCAAATTTTTTCCACAGTTCTTAAAAAATTCCTATAGCAATCAAGATTTTCTTTGAAAATTTTCCTTCTGGATAATAATGAGATGCAACATTTCATCTTTTACAAGATCCAGGGGAATATAAATTTGAGATAATATAATTGATTTTTCAGAACAAGATTTCGATTTAAAATTTATTTGTAGCAGGTTACTATTGCTTTTAAATTATTATTAAATTACACTAAACCAAAAGATATATATATATATGATATTTGCCCAGCTTTACAAATGAGAGTCACTATTTCTCAGGGATACAGAAGCCAGCCCAGAATATGCCTGATTTTGCAAAAAGGAAACCTTCAATAGCATCACATGAAGTGTACTTAAAAGTACATGTAATTTACAAATATTGTGATTGTAGATGCAAATCAGGCACTTCTTTCCTCGGTGGTTAATTGCATACATGGACACCTCATCTACATGAACAACTGGAATAAATTAAGATATGCAAAATGCTATTAGCATGTTTGCAAATCAGATGCTGTTCTTAGGGAACAACAGTGATGTGCATCTGCCACTCTGATGTGATTTAAAGAGTGGGGTCATTTTAATCATGCTTTGCTGCAGGTGTTTTTACAACAGGTACTTAAAATGTACATTAAGAAAAATATAGAGAATTTTTAGAATATGAATCCAGAATTGCTTTCTTTAATTATTAGTAGTTTCACAGGGTAAGCAATAGATTTACCACTTGTGTCTTATAAAAGCAAGGGAGAAATGAGAATAAGAAAATGGCAGGTGAGAATTTCAAACTGATATTACATGTTCCAATACAAATACCTGATCTGCAGGAAGACAGAGGCAGCCACGCTTGTTTACTATGGGATTGAAGCAGAAGCCAAATATTAGGCAGTAAGAGTACTGACAGATTGAGTTCCAGAGCAGTACTGGTCATGCCTACAACAGTCCATATGTTTGACCATTCTGTCCTTTAAGTAGTCTTACACAAAAAAAGAATTTAGCACAGGACACTGAGAAAAAGCTTACACGTCTTCCCAATTGGAAAGGAACTGATATGCTGCTGGATGCAGCTCCATACCTGGTGAACTTGTGCCAGGTCTGCCTCTAGCCTTGCTGACTTTTTAATAAAGCCAGTCTTAGTGATAGCACACCTAGGTTTTGGAGCTTTAATCTTGAGCTGGATCACAGAATTTGGGAGAGACGCTTCCAGTTCACACAACCCTAAGATTATAATACAAACAAATTTATAATACATTCAAAGATTATATTACAAACACTGATTAAGTAAGGAATAGTGGGGAGAGAAATTTGAGTTTTGTTAATATCTCAAGTAAATATCTCACACAACTAAGTCTTACAAAATGCCTTACCTGCAAAGGTGTTAAGATAGAAGTTTTTTACCACATAGCAGTCAGAATTATTGTCTGGGAAAAACCCAATTCTAGACAAAGGAGCATATGTTTGTGATGAAAAGTCAGTATATTCTTTGATGATATCTCGTCTCTCCAGCTTTCCCATCATATTTTTCCTGTTAGTTAGCAGTTTTCTGAGCACTGAAAAGGAAATACTAATGTGAGAAGGTTCATACAAATAGTTCTGTAAAAGCTATATCTTTGGAAATCCACAAGAGCTTTTGCTGGATAATACAAAGACATGACAGACCAAATGCTAGCCATGCATATCGATCTTGTGGATGCCACCTGTTTCATTTTGAATAGACTACAACCTTGTGAAAATAGAAATGTCTTGTCTGAAAGCAAAGTCTCATACTCTTCTCTCTCTGTCTTTCAGACTTACTCAGTGCATAGTCATGCCGAATCTTTTTTATTTTCTCTTCTCTAGCCTTCTGATGATTTTTCCAGTGGTCGCACAAGCGCTTGGCATCCAGCTTATTCTGATTCTCATCTCGCCTCCGCAGCATCTTCTTGAAGACTTCCAGTCGAACCTTCTGCAACCTGCAAGGAAGGAAAAGGTCAGGTATTATCTACTGTACTCTGCAGTGTTCTGTGCAATGCTGTCATCATCAAATCCTACATACCACCATTACTTCACAAATAGTTCACAGTGTATATCTCACATTCCATCTTCCATTTTAAAAAGTAAGTTAAGTGCTGGTGAAATGTATTATAGTAGCAGTCTCTTAGATTAAACTTAACAAAAATATCCCTTCCCAAAATCAGGGGATTTTCACAAAAATCAAAGGCTTGTGGTACCCTCCAGCCAATCCCCTAAATCTTCTCGCTCCTTCTCTATTCAGCCAATAATTAAAAGAAATAAAAGAGTTGGACTCCTACTTTTCTATTTCTTGTTCTCTAAAGGCCCACTCCTTCCTTTCCATTTCCTCCATCATTTTCAACCTCTTTGCAGTGTTTGCGTCACTGTCCATGGGTGGAAGAGATGCTGCCCATGCACGTTTTTCCCGGGCGCGGTCAATCATCTCCACCTCTTCCAGTCCTGCCGGTAGCCCCCGACCTTACAGGGACAAGAAGCATTAGCTCTGTAGTAGAATGGTAAATCCCACAAATAGCCACCACCAAAAAGAGTCAGAGGGCTGGACAGACACAAGCCCTTGTGTTAAATACAAGAACTCTCAAAAGCCAGAAGTAAATACTCCTAAGGCCAGTAAAATTCTACAGTAAGAGGAATGGTAAGGCCTGCAGTTGCTATAGTTTAGTTGACATCAACACCAGAACTTCATTCTCTACTGCAGGCTGCAAAGGAAGAAAGATTTTTCTAGGAAGACACTTTCTTTGGCATGTCCAGTGTCCATCATCATTGCAGGTGAGGCACTGGAAGCTGAGGATCACAGGTATATTCTGGGGCAGCAGTCTTCATGCTGCTTGGGTTTTTTTTAACTGATATTCAGCTCCGAGCAGCTGAAGAACAGTAGGTAAATGGAAAAACTGCTCCTAATTTGTATTTGTAAAACATGATCTTTTTATACTGAATGTTCTCACAACTCTTCGTGGAATACCCCAGAAGAGCACCATTAAGTAGGAAAATATCATACCTATTTTAGAAACACATAAAATAGCTGCCTCAAAGGAACACAGTAAAGGACTGCCAAAGCTGGCAATAGGCTTTAAACCTGACACTGAAAAGAACCTCCTTACTGAAGAGGTGACATGATTATTATAATTTATCTGAATTTCACAACTCACCCCAAGTGAGTGTAGCTAGTGTCAGAAGTTCAGGAATTGAACCACTGTGAACTATGTATTCAGGAGAATAGGGATCTGTCTGGGTTTCACCATCCCTGTAATCTGTCTGTGTAGCCAAAGTTCGGAATGTGGGGCAAAAGAACTGGCTGTCTTTTGTAGCTGAATCAGGATATGGCTCTGTCCTAAAAAGAGATGCAAGATGGAAAGATATTGGTCACGTTCATTTAAAAAAACCCCAAAAAACAACAAAAAAAACCCCAACAAAAAACAACAACAACAAACCACCAAAACAAACGCAAACAAACCAGAAACACAATGGTCAGTCAAAGGGAGGATATTCAAAGGTGTTTTACCTTAATGTTCTCCCACTGATGTTAACTCCATGATCTTTAGTAAAAGGAGACTGAGGCTTCACTGAGTCCTCTGAAACACCCTCCCTAGAAAAATAATACAGAAATCTTCTGGTTTCAGCTCTCACAATGATTACATACAAATCTTTCTTATGTATCCACTCTAAAACATTGCCTTTAAAGGACACAAAAAGTAACTAATGGTTGACTGTAACAATAAGGCCTTCTTCAATTTAGCTTACATGTTTCTCTTCCAACAATTTCAGAATAAAAAATTAATTCTGATACAAGCCCGTGCAACTTTGATTGACTCTACTAGGAACTGAATTTCCTTGTGTGACCTCAAAATTTTATACCCACTGAAAGACATTAGACTACGTCATGGATGCTCTACACCACTGACCAGTATTGTGTGTATCACATAGATTGTAATAAAACATCAGAGGATTTTCCAACAATATTGCTGTACGGAAGAATCTTCTTTACAATGATGCCTCTTCTTGGATTCAGAGACACGTAGCTTAGGCCTCATAATCGTAACACACTGGAGACATGTCCTTTACTCACAAAGCACTATTTATATACTGCAAGAAAATTCTGAAACAGTCAGTCACCTGTTTCCTCAGTAATTCTCAATGGTGAACAGACTCATACCTTTTGTCAGGTTTTTCCTTTTGGTTCATTATGAAAATACTTGTCAGCAGCTAAATAGCTTCCTGATCTTTTTCTGGTGAGATGTAACCCATTACAACAGTAATGTTCCAGAAGTCACTACTTACTTTGTCATTTCATAAGCAACATCTACTGGAACATTCACTGGAAGCAGCTTTTTAGGATGGCTGAGAGGGCTGAGAAAAGAGAAAGAAAGTAAGACTGAGCAAAAAAGATTGTAATTGTTTAGAAAAACTGTAATCCACTAATTTCAGTGGAGTTCCACTGATTTTTCACAACTAAGGTTCTGTAGTTGCATGTTTAAGAATTGTCCTGAATATTAAATAAATCTTCTTTAGCTAAGTAGTAACAGAGAAAGTTTCACCAGTAGAATTAAGAGTTACTGTTATGTCAAAGCAAAAATGCAAAACAAGACAATAGTTAAAATCAGTTTTGAGTGTGCTCATAACATTCTGTGCATGTTTCACTAATTCATTTACTTTTTTCCACTTTAACTTTTTGGGAGAGTCCTTTTATTTTTCTTAAAGCTCTGCTTCAAATCCTGAAATTAATTCCTACAACCACTCATAATGTAAGCTGTTTTGGACTTCTCTAATTTGATAGTTTCCTTTTTTGCAATATTTAATGAGGTATCTTGAAAGTGATGGGGCTCAACTACCAATCAATAATTCCTTCATAGGTATTCTTATAGATTGGATATTTCAATTAACTATCAATTTCCCTTAGCCTTTTGAAGACTTTAAAGCTTAATTTCAAATGGCAGAAGATAATTAAAAAGGAACAAAGATGAGGTTAAAGGAGCTATAAGGGACTTCAATTTATTAAATTTGGCAAGTTTTTTATATTTAAAGTGGCCATAGTGGCTGATAGCTGCTGAGTAAAATAGTGAATGGAATTCAAAGTCTATGTGACTAAGTAATGAATGTTTATACACTGGCTGTTGGTTCAGATCTTGAGTCCATTGCTCACCTGCAGTGTCATTCTGGAAGGAGCAGAGCAGTCCTGCAGTAGAGGACATTGATGAAATGTTAATTAAGGATTCCCTTTGCTCCCTTCCTGCTCCTGGCAAGAACTGGGAGTTAAAGGTTCCTTCTTAAGAAGACACCTTTCTAGGGGTCTGGAGAACCACAATGGCTTTGTAAGTATCTTCTTCCTTTGCACGGAAGGATCTACAGCCCAAAAGCTTTCTACAAATAATTATTAAGTACAGACTACCTGGTATGTTTGCCTTTGTGGTAACTTCCTGGCTGCAAATTTTGACGTACTGTGAATTTAAAGAAGACCTTGTGATTTAATATTTGATTACTATTCAATTTTTCCATATCAGTGATCAAAGAACCCACAGAAAATACAGAAAAAATAATACTATGGCTTTACTTAGGTGCTCTTTAAACTGTACAGAAGCAAGCTTCTGAACTGTGTTTCAAAGCAGTTTATTCCTTACTGTACAAAATATTTGTAGCGATTCCTTCCATCAACTTCAGGATCTTCATACACAATCTGAGGTATCTGAAGAGAAGACTGACCTCTAAAAGCCAAAATACAGGATATAATTTAAGAAGTACATTCAGAGCAGTTCTAACCTTTTTTCCTTATGCCCCGTTTTTTTAATCTCTCTCCTCTGATTGCACAATACAACATGCATCACATTATTGCCCAAAATCCCCACACTTATAGAGGCAATTATATTTTTCTTTTTTCATAGTTATGTATGCAGCAAACAGTTTGACACTTTATGTATATTTCCCACTACGTGTGATCAAGAAATGGTTATTTGCTACCTTTATTAAAACTTTCTTATGCACTTTTTATGGAAGGGATTGGCCACTTGTACATGCTTGACTTTGTGAAGTAAACTACCACTCTTGGGAGTGGGGGGAGTATGCTCATTTCCTTAAGAGTGAAATGCTTTTCATAATAGAAAATATGTGTAAAGGAGTAGAATGCGCAAAGGAGAAGACTACTGCTTTCTACCTTTGAAAAGTAGCTAAAGAGATTTTGAGCAAATGCTGAAAATTTTAGAATCAGCAATTTCAATTTGAATTCTCCAATAAAGCAATAAAATTAGGACGACTGTGAATGTTTCAAAACCCATGCTGGAACCACCATATCTTTTGCAAGAACTCTTTCTCTCCATTTTTTTCACCATTTTGAATTTAAAATTGGCAGACTGTTTAAATTTTTCACAATAACATCTTCAAGAGTTTTCTTTACTTTAAAGCTTTGGAAGACCATGAGGAAGACCCCTCATTAAGGCAGTCAGTGAGAGAATGGGTAGAACTGAGTCATTTGAAAGCTATGCATGAAGATTGCTATTGGATTTCACAACCACTGCATACTCCAGTCTTACTCTTCTCAACCTGCAAGGTGGTTAAGGACAAAAAGCAGTTCTTCCCAGAGAAGTTGTGGATGCCCCATCCCTGGAAGTGTTTAAAGCCAGGTTGGATGGAGCTCTGAGTAAGCTGGTCTAGCAAAAGGTGTCCTTGTCCATGACAGGGGGATTGGAATAAGATGATCTTTAAGGTCCCCTCCAACCCAGGCCATTGGCAAGTCCTGAAGGCCAAGTTTTTCATAGGACCATTTTTGGCAACTTGTAAGACTTCTGACCTTTAGATGTATGGGATTGTGTGTGCTAAAGTTGGTTGCTGATACCTAATTTTAAATACAAAGGTATACTTACAGAGATACACTTGACAATACAAAACATTGCTTGACAACTGGGATCAAAGGGGTTTGGATGCTGAGATCAGTTGTCTTCAAAGACCTCATCTACTCCTGCAAACTGTGCTGTGGAACTTGGGGAGCCACAGTATGGCTACCTGTCCAGGAAAGCCTAGAGAGAGATGCCTCATTAACCTCCTGTGACATGCAGTTTACTGCCAAGGTAAGTTTAAAGTCATCTCTTCCCAGGGCTTTCAGTGTATCACATAACAAAAGAGAGGGGAGTATTTCGAGATGCAGCGTGGTAACCTGACATACTTGCTCAGCACTAATCAACCTATTACGGTGAAGTTGTGTTTGTAATTCAAATGAGTTAATTGAGCTGATGGCTAGTTCCACTAGCTGACTCTTTAAATATCAGACTGCTGCTCCATCCAGATGGATTTGTGTTTCATTCAGCACAGGTGGGCACTTATTCTTATGATCTAACTTTATTAGCATAAGCTGTTCATCCTATTATGGTATAGTTACAGGCACAATGGGAACCCAGGGAAATAGCCCTTTTTATTCCACAGATCCTGCCTCTTGCACGTCCTTGACTTATATTTGCTGACTTTGCTGAAATAAATGAGCATTTATTCCTGGTAACCTTGCAGAGGCAATGCAACTACTGAGAAGACAGCTGGGAAATATTCTGTCTCCTGTATCAGCAGCACTGTCAATCAGTGCAGGTTGAAACAGAGGAGATGTATTTCTCGTTTTTTGGTAATTGCAAGACATTTTGCAAATACATGTTGTTGAAATGTAAATCAACTTTAAAGCAGCATAGATGGCAAGTAAATTGTTAAAAAATAACAGGTAAAATATAAGAAACCACTGAAGTTTCCCTGTGCTGGGGAGTTTGAAATACTGAAAATAGTACTAAGGAAAAAAATACTCCAAAAATAATTTTTTATTATAGAAATGAGAAGAATATGCTTTTGAAACTGAACTCAACCAGATGTGAAATCCATTGTATCACTCTTAAACACCTTTGATTACTGTCTGATGTGGTAGAACTTGATTACCACAACCCCACAGAATACACCATCTGAAACGCCCATGGTCTAAAGTTAGTTTGTTAAAGCAGAAAAAACCTTTGAAAACAACTACCTAGGCTGATGCCTGCAGTCTTGAATACAGCTACATGAGGACTTAAAAAATCACATGGTGTGGCAAAACCCATAAATTTTTTTTTAAATATTTGCTTAATCAGAAGCCCAAATAGTGATGCCAGGAGAAAGTTCAACTAAGAAACTCCTGCACTAAACATGTAGTGCCCTGTTTCAGGCCTCAAACACCCTTGAATGAGCAGTAAAAGCAATCTAACCAGCTGCAATTGCACAGGACTAAAATGAAACAGCTCCCACTGAAGTAACACACGAGTCACTGAAGTCTTCATAACTCATCTGATCTATAAGAGACTGAAATAACTCTTTTCTTTCACAGCAAACACTGCAAAGTAGATAGCACAGGGATGAAGGAATGTGCAACATCCACCCTGTAAGAAACAGATGGGTAACCATACTCCACAACAGCTGCAATCTCTTAATTTCAAGGGAAATATAAGCAGAAGCAAATTGCAGTCATCTCCACTTCAGTGTGCATGGTTTTTTGTTGGTTTTGTTTGTATGTTCATTTTAAATTACCCAACCATAGAACACTTACACAGCGAGCTGCTGAAGAGCATCCAGGCCCTGCTGAGCCCTCCATCTTCGAGCAGTAAATGCAGGCACTGGATCTTTGCCCTCGAAGCACAAACTGCAGGCTGGGAAATGAATCAATCCAGTAGCCATACTTCTGAATATCGGTCCTTTACCTAGTATTTGTGTGGACACAAAGAAGAGAGGCAGTAATTCAGCTATTCCAAAAAGCATTTCATCCTGCTGTGATTTACAGGACTGCACATTTGGGATGGGGAAAGAAGGCGGCACATGTATGCTAATGATGTCAGCTGGTTAGATGGTGCTTCTCAAGATGTGGAGCATACCAGACTAACAGCAGATGCACAGATTTGTCTTCCGGCTGTTTTCCAGTGCCAAACTTACACTTAAAAATGGAAGGGTCTAACAGTTTGTTACATAAAGAAGTTAGTGTGCAGTAACTGTGAATGTGCAGCAATGTGAACTTCTAGCACATTACCCCACGTAACTCCCTCCTATTTCTAGTGCTCTAGAAATTAAGTAACATATTCCACTTACAGAGTAAAGTTACATTATTTTATACTGTCACAATTTTAGCATTTCTTAAAAATATCTTAACGGGCGTTAGCACACAGAAATGATCACATTGAAAATCTACGCCCTTCCTTTAAGCACTAATTTCCCTGGGTAGATATGCCTTAAATCGCTACATTTATTGCTGCCAATAAATCTTTGCAATTGTGACTCAAGTGATGTAGCCATACTGGCTTGAGCTTCTGTAAAGACTGAAATCAGAATTGAATTGTGAGCCACCCCTTTCATTTCAGTAGGTGCTAACTCAGGTGCATATAGGGTAGTGGTGACTTTTCAAGTGCACTAACTCACCAGATTCTAAGACAGTGTCATCTGATGAAGATCTAGGCAGCCTACCATGAGCAGCTGCTTGCTGTGCATCAGACTGCATTTTGTTTCATTTCTCTTCAAATGGAGTCCAACTTTCGAGAATTTGGAATACCCTATCAACTACTATTACCACAACCTCTGCCCATCCCAATTTGTGAAGCTATGGATTAAGGTTGTAGGGTTTTGAACTGCAAATTATGCACTCGCTGATTCATTTTAAAACACGTTTTATGCAAGTTGGAGTCTGCCACCATATCCATCCACACCATTACACCTATGACGTGGCAGCTTCAGTGACAGTATGCCTGCTTACTTTGTCTGGCCTGAGCTGTTATCACAGCCATAGCATCGCAAGGATCTCTCTGATGACAGGCAGTGTTCCCAGCTCCATGTGTATGTCTCTTCACAGAGAGGCAAATACATGGTTTTTTTCATGCAGATATAAGAAAGAGTCTGAGGTAATGGAGTAAGGGACATATGAAAACATTCTTCAAAAACATGTTCCTTGACTCCATTGTTGGAAAGCTGCTCTGGGATTTTCTCCTTGCTGTGGTGAGTTCAGAGTATCTGCCTTGCAGCCTCAGACAAATGCATAGCTTCAGGAGGACTCTTTTGTTTGAAATTCAGTTCATTGTGCAATTGTACCAAGTTTGTTTTCCTTTGGCACTCTACCCATATGCAGCCTGTCCAGATATCAATCACTGCTGCATAAACGTGTGACTGCAGCTCCCACAGACATGCCCTGGCTGGCTTTAAACTAGCTAGGGGGAATACTGATAACAGAGGAGCAAATGAAGTAGGGAGCTAAGCATGGGCTGTCTAGCTAAGGGCTTAGCTAGGAAGTTAAACTGTATTAACCCAGTATGAAGAATTAGGATGGATGCCATCTTTACAGGCTGCTTAGATGTTGCTACCTATTTCATTTTAGTCCAAGTATGCTTTGTTGATCCATAGTGTAAGTATACCCCCAGGTAAGTGAGGAGGCACTGTGTGAAATAACACATTTTAACAGCTCTGCTTGGACAACAGTCCAAAAACTGTCCAGCTATTTTATTAGATCTAAATAATGTATACCAGCTACAGTTAACAGCATTTGGAGATAGTCTATTACAAATACTGACACACAATTTAGGAAATTACTCAGAACATGAAACTGGGTATTTCGAGGCTGCTGTTACTGACTCACCCTAGGTCAGCAAACGTGGTTACTTCCTGTGTTGTCTCATTTTGGATAAAACTGCTTCCTTTGCTTTGTGTTTTGCTGTATTAAGGGAGCAGCTCAGAGACAGAGTTTCTACCCATATGTATGCATACACAGAAAAATACAAGGTGCATGTGAGTTGTCTTTGGCCAACACCTACCACTTTATCACCAACAAGTTGAGTGAGGGCATTGACTTTGAATGGTCCTTCTCACTTGACAGTGTGTACAGAGGGCCTGAAAGGTAAGCAAACAAATTAAAGTAGTTACATATTTGAGGAATCAGCACAAATGATCAGGCTATGCTTCCCTCTTTAAAAGTCCATCCGTAAGAGAGTATAAAAGAAACTAGGAAAGAAAAACCTGATATACACGTCTCTGTATCAAAGAAATTCCACCACCACACAAATGAGCCTCAGAGTTGAAATACCACTGTTCTATGGAACATGCATGTGAAAAATCTAGTAGAAAAATCTACTCTGGAAGCCCCGCCAACTTAAAGAGAAAACGTGAAGACATGAAACATTAAAAGGAAAGCATGGTGCAATGGCAATGAGTGGAAACACCATGTACATGATGCTTCCCTTTGGGATGCCGAGTTGGCTTTGCTCCGAGCTCGCACATGTTTCACGGCCAAGACTTTTCCCGTGGCTTCCTTAGTGCCGCCAGCCCCATCACCTTCCCGGCCCCTGCCCTGCCCTCCCTGCCGAGCTCCCCGGGCAGCACAACCTCTTCCCGTCTCGGAGGTGTCGGGCTCGGCCCGGCCGGCAGCCCGGCCCCGAGCGGGGCTCGCACGGCGGCTGCTCCCGTGGCTGTGCCCGTGGCTGATCCCATGGCCACGGCTGCTCCCGTGGCTGTGCCCGTGGCTGTTCCCATGGCCACGGCTGCTCCCGTGGCTGT